>OX344752.2:18377385-19024885 GCA_947034885.2 Thuidium tamariscinum | reverse complement strand
TCAGGTTCCCTCCTGCTCCCAGCCTCCCACCTCCCTCTCTCCCAAGTCCCAACCCTTTTGTCTCCGAAGACGTTCTGCCAGCCCTTCTAATTCCCCACTCGATTGCTCCGAGTTAGGTCTTGCGCTCCGTTGCGCTCTCTCCTTTTGCTTCTCCTTCGCAGCGGTCGTCGCAAGCTCCGCTGTTGCAATTCGGGCGGCTCTGAGTGGATCGTTTTTCCCTTTCTGAGTAAGCTTTGTCTCTCCCTGATGCTCGTTCCTTGGCTCCTTTGCTCTTGTTGTTGTCGTCAGTGGTCCTCCGAATGGCAAGCGTGAGTGGCAAGGTGAAGTGGTGAGGTGAAGGAAGTCGAGCTTGGATCTGTGCCCGGGATTATAACGGTCTTTTCTATCTCTTTTTTAGGAAAAAATTGCGCCTACTGTACTCAGGGGTTGGTGATGTGAGTTGGTTTGAGACTTGATGTGTGTTTTGGTTTCAGAGGTGTGAGATTTGTGAGGACGCGTGTTTTTTTTAATGTCTTGTGTTGGGGAGGTGAAAGGATAGTGGCGTGGTTTTAACGAGAGTTGGCATGAGTTTTGTTTTCTCTATTTGTTTGGGTCATTTGGATCTGTTTATTGAAATCTGTAGCTAGTTTGGGTTGCGATCGGTGTTGTGGTGGTTTACAGCTGCTTCGTAGGCAGAGGAGTGTCTTTCTGTGTTTTGGGGAGGGCGTGCGGTGTTTCGAGTTAGTGAGTTCGTGTTTCTTGATAGCTCGGGTGATTCGGGAATGATTGCAAGTGTCGCGACTGTGCTTGGTGTTGATTGAGGTTGGAACTTGAGCAGATTTGACAAGTTAACGCCGCAGCCATGTCTGAACAAAGCGATGTCACCACCAACCCCACGGTGGAGTCTGTGAAGGACACTGCCACTCAGGCATCATACAGAATGCCTGCTACCGACGCGGCTCCCTCCGCAGGGTATGCCTCCGGGTATGGACCAGGAAACCGGTTCTTGACCAAGGATAAGAACGTGCACCAAATTCTTGGTGGAGGCCGAGGTGAGTTTCTTTTCTAGCTGAGGACATCAATCTCATGAAAGACTGTCTTACGATTGCCTTAACATTTCTTCTATGTAGTAGTAGTCACGATACTTCTGATTTCTCACACCGTTATTGTGTCGCCATTTTGGTTTTCATGTATATATAGGGTGTGGGTCACTTGTAATTGCATGCAAGTTTTGACTCCTGACATGCTGGGATTATCTGAAGTCAAAATTCATCCCTGTGATGATCTTTTACTACGTAGACATCTCAATTTTTCTTGGGTTTTTGAAGCAGAGTTTCGGAGAGACGATTTTTTGACGAATTCAGTCAAAGATCTATTCGCTTATCTTCGTGTCTGTCCTGTACAGCTGCCGATTCGTTCTTGTGGAAGGACAAACGTCTATCTGCGGGAGTGTTAGCTGGGTCTACTCTTACTTGGTTTCTCTTGGAGAAGTCTGGCTACACCTTCCTGACGCTTCTGTCGAACATCCTTCTGTTCGTGGTGGTTATCCTTTTCGTCTGGGCGAATGTTGCCGCTTTATTAAACCGGTATGTCTTTATTTTCTTCATTGGAGAATTATCAGGAAGTAGTATTTTGTGGCGGAATTGATACTTGCATCTGATTCGTGTTAATCGGGGGTTCTGAGTCTTGTAATGGCTTGTTTATGAATAGGGCCGGGCCCCCAGTTCCTCAGTTGTCTGTTTCCGAAGACTTCGTCACGAGGTCAGCAAACACTTTCAGCGTGGAGCTTAACAAGGTTTTGGCCATTGCTCGGGATGTTGCTCTTGGCAAAGATTTCAAGCTCTTCCTTAAGGTAAATGTTGATGCCGAGTGCTTGAGTCTGTACTCACTCGTACGTTTTTGGATTGTGTCCGAACTTTCTAATAACTGCATTGGGATCACTGGAAAAAATCATACCGACAGGTTTATCCTGGGTTTAGGGTCCTGAACTTTTACATTTGGACGTGATCTGATGGTTCATTTGCTATTCTTTCCAGGTTGTTGCTGTGCTCTGGCTGGTATCTACGGTTACATCTTGGTTCAACTTACTCACCAGTATTTGGATCGGTTAGTTCATTCATTCATTTTGAGTTAAAATGGAATCATTTTATGTATTATTTTTTGTATTATCATTCTCTACCAAAATGTTTTTTTATTTGATTTTTATTCTTTTGAATGGGGCCTGAATATTCTACGTTTTTGTGATAGGTGTGGTATTGTTGCACGTGATTCCGTTCATTTACGACACGTATGAGGATGTCATCGATCATCACGCCAAGGTAGCTGTTGATACCGCGAATGTCCACTACAAGAAGTTGGATGACGCTGTTCTGCGCAAGATCCCTAGGGCTCCAGCTAAGGAGAAGAAAGCGCTCTAGATGTGGGTTGCCTCGAGGATCTTAAGAAAACGTGTTCAGAAGTTTCAGTGGGTGAAGGGTTTTTGTATATATGGATGTATCTGTGCTGCATGTGTAAAGGCTGGACGTTTACCTTCATCATCGGACGTCTCCATTTCTCAAGCCGTTTCTGTGCTGCGTCGTAGGAGAGTTCCTTCATTATCTATTAAAGTAGGATTCTGTAGAGTTCTTCGCAGGATGCACTTGAATTTTGCATCTTTGGAGTTGGACATATTTTTCGCATCCTCCAATCTGCTTCTTAGTTTTTTCAGATCAGCCGTAGGTTTTGGTTCTGGTGGTATCCCTTCCCTTAGATCTGGCAGTATTGAATCCTCCTCTGTGCAGGTATTTCTCTATTCCATTTTTTTTGGACAGGAGCCATTAAGGAATCTCGCATGTTCAGAGCACTTCGTGCTCGTTGAGCTGTTAAGGATATCGCCTGGATTCTGTCTTTCGAATTTTGTTAATGTTCCGTTGTGTTGTGAGTATTTATTCTAACCATCTTTGACTTCCCTTGTTATCCGCTGCATGACAGTGGTCCATTGATCCCAGCCTTGACAACAATATTTGTATCGGTTGAGACTTGAGAGTCGTTTCTGCCTCCGTCACTGTCTAGAAAATTCCTTGATTTTACCCGGACTGCTTCGTACAATCCTCTACGTAGACAGTATCTCGAGCCCATGAGGGGGTGAGCGATCACTTCTCCTGAATTCTGTGTTCCGAAAATCTAACACTGCTCGTTAAAGCAGTTTTAGATTTTTGGAACATCCTGAAGTCCAGATGTTGTGACACTAGTAGTTCGTTTCTATGGGGAAGAGCAACAGTTTTTTTTCGGTATTTGAATGGCGATGATGGTACTGAATCTTTAGCTAATATTTTGTGGCTGTGTGTTTACTCCTTGCAGTAGCATTGCTTGTGGATTACTGTTCAAATCTGAAGTTGCTAAACTGATTGAACTTTGATCAAAGATAACGTTTCAGTTATCGTTCTTGGTGGTTTGAAATGGTGTTGAAAACTCTTTTAGCGGTGGCCAGTTTTGCAGTATCTGAACGGGAGTCGTCCACTGTAAACCGTAAGGAGTTCCGTGTTTTCTGTCAGTGTGATGTTGCCCCTGGCAGTTTCGGAGACTCCGGAGTTCTAACCCTGTTCGTAAACAATCTTGCAATGAGGATCAGGAGTGTCGCTTTTCATCA
This sequence comes from Thuidium tamariscinum, assembly GCA_947034885.2. Lineage (NCBI taxonomy): Eukaryota > Viridiplantae > Streptophyta > Bryopsida > Hypnales > Thuidiaceae > Thuidium > Thuidium tamariscinum. The sequence goes on along the minus strand of OX344752.2, from coordinate 19,021,278 downwards.
TGGAGGGGGAGATTCGTCCGGGTTGAAATGCTGATCATCAAACTATAGGATCCCTTGAGAGTTTTAGGAGGAAAATTGTGCTGTAGATTTATCCAAATGTGTCAGTAGACTTGTCTTAATATGTTTGCCACATGTATGATTGTAATTTGCTAACACAACTGAAAGATGCATAGGGAAATTTGGTTGGCTGAGTGCTAATTTTCGCAATATTCAGTTTTGGGGGCACCTATAGGACGGTTCCATAGGTCTAGGAAGCCAACACTTTGAAAATTTGTAGAAATTACATATTGTATCCGAAAAATCTATTTTTTTTTTAATATTCATGATTTTCACTTGCCAATACTAGAAAAATATCATTTTTAGAAAATGTTGCCTCCATCTATGCTGAATTCCTTATTTGGATGGTTTAGGGTGTTTTTGTTGTACAAGGTTTATGAATGGGCCTTTGTTCTCATGACCTTTGTATGCGGTGTAGGGTGGACTCGTGTAACATCACTGTACATAGGTGTATCTCTTCAAAGACAGAATTCTATTAAAAGTTCTATTGTATTAGGAAGACTATAGTTATGATGAACATTCATTATTGAATTGAAATTTTTATGAAAAAAAAGAATGTAAATATTTTGGAGAAATGATTATGATAGAGGTATGTATGAATGTCATGATAAAATAAGTACATTTGGACAAATCTAGGGAAGTGTAATGCAAAGTAAATTTTTCTAAATGTGAATTGACAAAAAGGTAAGCTTGAATCCATGCCCAGCATCTAGTCATACTCTTGGTCATATTATTTGGATCATTAAGAACTATTTTATTAATTGCTTCATATTGTTCTCACTTATAAGTCCTTGATTTATTTGAATAATTATGAAGATATACATTTGAAAGCGGGAATAGAATAATCTATTTATTGTTGAAGGGATATGTGTCACTAATGGATAATTAAAATGATTAGAAACAATCAAAAATGTAAAGTGGGAGGCTTTCCCCCTAACGGTGGAGTTTTGAACCTTGGGATTAGGACTTTTGGACTTTTGCATTACGGAAGGCTTGAAGGGAGAAAGTTCCCTTTGTGATAAGCATTGGTAAGTCAAATATAAAATCATAAGTCAAGTATAAGTAGTGTAGAAGATCAATGTTATAGTACTTGGCATTATAAACAATGCCAAGGATTGGAATGGAGAACATTCTGCCATATAATGGGGGAATATTTGTATAGAAGACCAATAGATTAGTGCTTAGTATTCAACACTCTTTTGATTAATAGAACAAAGTCAATTGGCTTTGGATATATTGGTAGGTAGTGAAGGTAGTGCCACCTTAATCCTAGAATGTCCTAAAAGGTATTTTGCGTCATTTGGATATTTCATAAAAGTCTATTGAATGTAAGAAAACATATTTTTTGTCCAAATTCTTTTCAAGGTGTCTTTTATTTTATTCATTTTAGCCTTGCAAAATGCCCACATTTACTTCTACTTCTTGAGATTAAAATTGAGATTTCTTTGTCAACTTTTTCAACAATGTACAAATTCAAATTCATATTTTTATCATTACAACTTAGATGAAACTCATTCTAATTTTTACAGATTCTTTATGAAGTTGTTGTCCTATCTAAGGGTTGGATTTGATGTTACTAGAGTACATATCTTCTTAAAAATACAAATGTGAAAGTTTGTCAAGTGGTTAATTTACATTGACCCTAGTTTAAATTTGGAATTGCAAAAATGAGGTCATAAAATCAAAGAATACAAAAATTCCAAAAAAATCATTACATTAGAGAACTTCATTTCAAATCCATTACAAAAAAATTTACTGAAAAAATGATAATATTTTACCTGTAATTGAATTTTGAAGGAATTTTGAATTTTTCCTTTCAAAATTTATAGAAAAATATTGGTGATAGCATTGGTGAATCCAATTGTATGGATAGAATCTACAACTCAAACTCTACAACTTTGAGATGAATTTTTGAAGATGAGTTTACATGCTTAGGGATTAAGAGAATGGATTTGGTTATTTTCTCATTGTGATTAATTTTGACTTTTCTTCATAAAAAAACAATGAATCACCATGTAGTGTATTTTGGCAACTTCATGCCCCTTGCCCTTGCTGTAGAGAAACTGAGGAAGACGGCACCAGATGGCTGACAAACAGTGATCAGAACAATGGTTTCAGTTGCATGATTGAAAGAAGAAAAAGGTGGAAAGGATGAGACAGTTCAACAGCATAGCACTGTCGTTGAAGACTTGCTCCCCCACACCAAGCCTGCCATTTGTACATCTTCGTTCCCTTATGGACTGCCTGCTGCTTCAACGTTGACATCAAAGCATTCAACGAAGTCAGAAATCAACAAGCTAGAGCACGGCCACGGCGTTTGGAAACCAAAAATCAATGCAATCTGAAACCCTACCAAACCCTACCATTATAGCGATCATACCTGTGCTTGATCGAATCCTGATGCAAGAATAACGCATCTTCTACACCCAGTGAGGAGTTCGCCTTCAGATTCAAAGATCCAAACAGCGAAAAGAGATTCGAAATCACAAAAGCCAGGTGCCATTTGAACAGATCCGTTCACTTATGGACTGTCTGCTGCTTCAACGTTGACATCAAAGCATTCAACGAAGTTAGAAAATCAACAAGCTAGAGCACGGGCACGGCGTTTAGAAACGAAATTCAATGCAATCTGAAACCCTATCAAACGCACCATATCATCATACATACCTGTGCTCGATCGAATTTTGATGCTTGAAAGATGCATCTTCCGCACCCAGTGAGGAGTTCGCCTTCAGATTCAAAGATTCAAACAGCGAAAAGAGATCCGAAGTCACAGAAGCCAGGTGCCATTTGAACACATCCGTTCACTTAAGGACTGTCTGCTGTTTCAACGTTGACATCAAATTAAGCAGCATTCAACAAAGTCAGATACCAACAAGCTAGAGCACGGCCACAGCGATTAGAAACCAAATTCAATGCAGTCTGAAACCCTACCAAACGCACCATATACATACCTGTGCTCGATCGAATCCTGATGCTTGAATAATGCATCTTCTCTACCCAGTGAGGAGTTCGCCTTTAGCTTCAGACTCAAGTTCAAACAGAGAAAAGTTAAAAAGTTAGAGATTCGAAAATCACAAAAGCAAGGCGCAATGAAATTCCAATGACGCAGATGCTCTGCGCGCTACAGTGATTCTGACAAGAAGATTCTGAAAAGAGAGTTGAAAGCCCATGATCGAGGCGATTGAAGGGAGGCTGCGCACCTTCCGTTGCCAGAGAAAAGCGGAGCGACAGGGACGCTCATGCAGATCCCCGCTCCGCGTTTGAATCTGCTGTCCTGACGCAGAGTGACGCCCACTGACGTGACGCCCACTGACGCTACTGAACCCTTCCAGCCAGGGCCAGAACAAGGACTAAGTTACAAGCACCCCAGGTACCCCATTTTGAGCCCAAGAGAGAAAATAGTAATGGCACTTTGCATGGTCTTTGAATGAACTCAATAGAGACCATAGCTGGGTCATATCTATCTATTCCTAAATTTGACATGTCAACTAGAAGATCAATTGAATAAACAAAATTTATCTTTGTGAGGATTAAGTTTGTCATGGTCTCCATAGATATTTGTTATGTCTACTTTGAAGAAATGGTCAAGAAAAATGCTCCTAAAAAACAGTGAAATATCATCTATTTGGGCCATACAAGCCTCCAAATAGACTTTTCATCCATGAAAAAATCAAAGGAAGGAGTATCATGGTATCCAAATGTAGGTGGGACTTCGGAACATGTATTTAAGTGTTGTGAGTAGAGGAGAGTGAGAGGATGCACAATATGTAGTATAAAGGTGTATTGTTAAAAGTAAATGTCAAGGAAGATAAAAGATGAAAGTAAAGTTTAGTTGTTTCTTATTTGATTTTCCTTTGAAAAGTTTAGTATATATGGAATATTTTATGGCAATATTTTCAATGCAATAATAATAATCCTTTAAATGGAAGATCAAAGAATTATAAAATGTTAATACAGTGCTTTAGAAGAAGAAGTATGCTAGCATCTTGTTGTCTAGTCCCTTCTTCTACCCCTATTTTTTTCTATTTCCTGCTTTCAATGTTATAAGACTATATTCCTAATCAACTATGCATGTCAATTTCCCTTCTTTCTTTTCCTAACAAAACATAAAAAATATTGCTAACAATATTATATGATATTATAATATTATAATACATATCATGGACAACCTAATAATATATACAACACTACCATCTACCTTTTACATTTCTTAACATTTCTCTCTAGATAAATAATACTCTAAGTTAGAAAAACATGTTCTATGAAGAATCACACTTAAGATGTAGGTTCTAAAAGAATGACCTTCTTCATAACATAAGCACCTATTGGTTTGGTAAAATAGAGGCCCATGTAAGGTAGATGTATCCATAACCAATAGAATAAGCACATTTGGATATAATCCAAGGTAGTGCAAAGCAAAGCAAATATTTTCAGAGATGCATTGATGAAAATAATAGGGATTGCAAAAAATTTGGTAATTTTATCTCTTGAATTGAAATTACTATAAATTTTGAAAGGCAAAAGTTGGGCTTGACCTATAACCAACATCTAGAGTGATCCAATTTCCATCATTCAAGAATATTTTTCCACTAATTACTTCCTACATTTATGCTCACTTATGTGTTATTAACTTATTGGTCCAAGCCTTGAAAAAGTACAAAGACACACATTCCAAAGAGAAAATGGAAATCCATTCCAATCTTGTTTGGAATAGGGTAACATATTTATTGTTGATGGGGCATGTATTAGTAATGGGTACATATACCTAGCTTAGTGTAATAAGTCTTGCATCCAAATCTAGAATCAATAAATCTAATGATATACAATGTGAAACTAAATGAATATGAAATGCTACTAGAATTATCCAATGGTTTCCTTCTTTTTGCCATTGTTTTGAGACAAATCACTTTTATTTTTGGATCATATTAACCCTGGAAGGATGCGGGGCGTCCTTGTGAAATTCTTGATTTTTAAAACTATGGGAATCATTGGTAATAAAATATTCAAAAAAACTCATTTGTAGTCAAAGAACTATAGAAGATCTCCACTTTACTTTCCTAAAACCGAGGATGAATGATTGCATTTCTATCCTACATACAAGAATTCCTTGTCATCCATCAGACCTCTCTAATCTGTTGCAATGTTTTAGGGTTAAAACCCTTATTCAAGTTTATGCTTTGGGAAGATGGCAAAAACCTCATAGCTATACACAAACTATTAACATCATGTCAACTTCTATTCTACATTGGGGGATTTGGACCACATTAACTTTGAGCCAAATTTTTTCTTGGACCTGGAAACTTACTTAAAAAAATTGATCCTCTAGAATTTGCTATTGGTGGTCTTTCATTCAAAGTCAAAGCATTAAGAATATAACTTCAATTTCATTTGATTAGAGGCTAGATCAAAGATTAGAAGCTATGACATAGAATAACTCTAATATATAATATTGAACATGATAAACACTATTTCTAACAACAATTGTGTAATTGGACAGTAGAAAGCAAACGTTCTCACATACCTAAGGATAAGGAAAGTATTCATAGTCTTGACAATGTCATTTGGTAAGTTGTATGTTGCACATACTTTAGAGGACACAAAAACATCTTCTAGAAGCTTCATAATACCATGATTTTGATCTAACAAAGTTGTCACTACAAAGTCCATCACACATGTCAATGCAACTCCCCACTCCGAGTATCTACAAGCATCAACCAATACCCATTACTAAAATTAAATTTCATGCATATAGACTCTTGACTTAGTTTAAAATCAAACACATTCTCAACCCTAATAAAAGTGCCCCAATTGCTTGCTCCAACATCTATACTAGATAAAACAAATCACTTATGAAGTTTAAAAGAAGGTAACAAAATTCACCAATAAAAAGAGAAGTCATATCCTAGAGTATTGAACAATAGAAGATTGTTTCAAAAGTCACTAGATTACTACCTTCCAAAAGGGCTAACATTACACACAGAGATAAAGAACAGATATGACCCTGCTGAACTTTGTTGTCCCTGATCCAATATATTACAACATTTGAACCGTCGTCTTGGATTTCTAACCAGAGCAACTCTGCATTTTCAATCAAAGAAAAGAACCAAAAGTAAATAAAATAAACTCTCCTGCAAACATAACAGCTCAACAGCATCAACGTCTATTAGATTGAGAGCTAACCTGGAACGAGATTTTCGTCTCCAGTTCCCTCACTCAGGTTTATCCTTTTGATGCGTGCCTAAGAGGGCATTTTCGGCGAATTACGTGCACTGAATTGCTTTGCTAGATAACCTGTCTGCTTCACCACTTCAGTGACCGCTGCCACTGATTCTCTTGGAGCCTGGCAAAACCAAACAGACGAGCCAGCAAGTGAAATTGAAGTTTAATACACCATAAACAAGACCAATGTAAATCTCCTCTGAAGGCACCAACACCAGAGACTCCAAATTCAGAGAGCTCTGCCTCCAAATGCGCCATGAAAGAATCTCCCATTTTCTCCTCACTTCCAAAGTTCCAATACATTCAAAACCTTTCTTACCAATTTAAAAGTGTATATTGCAAAGAATCTGATATATTTGGAGCTAAAACCATTGGGAACCTGATCGCATCTCCTATACTACCCCCCTGTTCTCAACCGTGTGTAATCTACCCGAAACCAGCAAAGAATTCAAAATATTCAACAAGCGGAAGACCGCACCTCCAACAGATGCATTTGAGCTACCCTATCAATTCAAGCAATGCCCCTCGCAAGCACTTACAATCCTCATAGCACTGAAAAATGCTGAGATCCAAGCCCAAATATTCTCGAATCAAAGTCCAAATTGCTCGCAGACTCCTAAGTGCTATTTCCTCGGCCGGATTCTTTCCAGTGAAAAAACAAACCAAAACATCAACAATTACGAAACCCGAAGTAATACATCCCACACAGATTACCGAAAAGCGCGTCTAGTACTTCGATTCTCCCAAATCGCGAATTCGAATTCGACTTCACAATTAGGGTTTGCAAGCACGACAAGAGGCTCGTCTCTGCACCGATTGATCCAAACGAAGAATCGAACACGACGAAAGACCGAACTTCAAAACGGAAACGCGAACTAGAATTTCTAACAGAATGAAATGCGTCTCGAGGAATTGAATTTTGGTAACGAATCGAAAAGTGGAATGATGAATTCAATTGTGTTGAGGCCTCGATTTAGGCGAGGATTGCGGTGGTGACGAACAGGGCGGAGCAAAATCTTGGATTCCGGAGTGAAGAATTTTGTGATTTGGAGATGGCGGCCGTAGGAAGGCAACACCTCGAAGGCTTTCCCTGCAAATTTTGGATGCAGCCTGAGGTCCGGTGCAGACCGGGACGGACGTCCAGCGGTAAGTTATAGGAGAGGGCTCGAAAACAGTGCGGGCATTTTCAATTGTCTAGTACGAGGCTGTGAAATGGATACCTGATTGTGAGAAAATGGCCTCTTATTACATCAGAGCATGATAAGCTTTGGTTTACACTTCTTCAATGGATGGTTTAATCTTGAACTGCCGGCGACGCCATTTCGTGACTTCTGCATGAACAGAAGAGCATTTGGAGAGCGATTGAAAGCGGTTTTTCATCCATTTTTGCCGTCTTGACCTTTCATAGAGGGTTATGAAGAGTACTCAATTGAGTTTGTAGTCTTGCTACTGTAGTGTTTGTCTTCTCCTGAATTAAAAGTTAGTAAAAGAAATGGATCACAAAATATGCTATTTTCAGTGTAATTTGGAAAGTTGTTACTCCTTACTCTAAATCTGAAATTTCTACCCAAAAATGATATTTTTTGAGTTTGAGCCCAACTAACAAAATGAAGGTCATCTATTCTAGTTTCTTCTCCAATTAAAATTTGGAAAAAATCATGATTTTGAAAATTTTATTGCAATTTGAACTTTGGATGTATTTTTAATGTCTTCTGGATTATAATTATAGAATGACACGCAAACTCAGTTTATTCCACAATGTTTGCCACTAAATATACACACATGGTGAAATTTTTCAGATTTTTTGAGATGATCTTCTATTTGATATGGTTTTTCTTCACTTTCTCTTCAAAAATTCTCAGAAAAATCAATTTTCCTCAGAAAAAATCTAAATTTTTTGGGAAGTACAAAAGAGATGTAACGTCATCTCTGAAAAATAAATACAAATTTTTTTCATACATATGTAAACCCCAAATAGCAATAAATTGTGTTGGCACAAGGGCTGAAAATAGTGGTTATAGGTCCGGCATTTAAAGGTTAAGAGTCACAATGGGTTCTTTCTTAACTATTTAAGTGGATAGGTGTTTACTAACTTTATTCAAAATAAGAATTGATCGTTCAACTACCTTCTTACAAATGTTAAAAAATCTGAAATAATGATTGATTCAAGCATTCATTTCAGTTTTTGAAAAGGTCACATTTAGAAACCATCTCTAAAACTTTTTATATGTTGCAATGCTAGGTTTTGAACAGAACCATAATTCTTTTTAAACTAAGCATGTGCGGGTTTCCAAGGCCTACGAATCACAAATAGGGTCCTATGCTAGATTTCGTTTGAAAATTCATAAGTAATTCATAAATGCTCCAAATTTTTAAAAATGACTTGTCTTAGATTCCTCGTTTATTTCTCTTTGACTAAAAAATGAGCAAAAATATTACCATAAAAATACATGGTAAAGGCAGACCAACCCTTAAATGAGCAATTTTTGAGTTTCTTACCTTAGTGGACAAATTCTCCTATTTCATTTGCCTTGATGTGGAGAGAAATTGCTACATCATCATGGATTTTGTATATGCAATGCATGGCTTCACATTAGGAATCAAACTCTTGATCCTCAAATGAATTGGTGGCCATAGAAATCATACATTTTGACACCGTATGACATCATCTATTGTGAATAAGCCAAATATACTCATTGGAAGCCAAAATACTATAGAAGATCTCTCCTTTCCACTTCTAATAGCGAGGATGAGTAGTTGCACTTATGTCCTACAAGGAAAGATTCCTTGTCATTGATTAGACACAAAATGTTTGCCTCCGTCAATGTTTAAGGATTAACCCATTGAAGACCAAGTCAATGACTCTAATTGAGAATGATAGGGTTTCATTAGTAGTCACTTTAGCTATTGATGAAAACATGTCATTTTTATCCAATATTCATTTGTAGTCATCTATCTGATCCTTAATGGGTTAAAGTAAGAGCATCCCAAATTGACCTTGTATCCAATGGCTACCCAATTATATCACTTTCTAAGTCAAGCAATGATTTTAGAACCTAAATCTAGGTAGTCTATAGATAGCTTATTGTTTTAGTCAACAAATAATAACCTATCTATAATCCACCTAAATTTGGATTTTAAAATAACTAAATTACTTAGATATTGATGTCATTAGGTACAAGTTCAATTTTGGATGCTTCTATTGAAGTCAAATTATATTTAAGAAAATTCCTTTTTAATTGCATTATTGTTGTATGGAAGTTCCTTCGCTTCTAATGTTTTGGTAAATACAAATACTTGTTCGATGGAAACTCCTTCAAAACCTATATTAAAATTGTATTTGTATAAGGATCTATAATAAATGCCCATTTTCAAGAAATATAAACATGCACAAAAAAATTATTATTAAAGAAAAAATCCACCTAATGCATTTCTTTTTAACAACTATAGACTTCTTGGACAAAACAAGTTTTTCTATGTTCTTTACTATTTGCAACATATTTGTATGCTAAAACCAATCACTATCACTGAAACAATGCAAAATCAAATCTATATTTGCTAAAACTAGGCTAGAAAATGCAAGAGCTAGGAGTGAAGGTGAAGGCTATGAAGCTTTGTGGTATGTGGTCAACACATGAACTCAATTAATTAAATGAACTTAATTTAACTCCAAAAATATAATTTTGTTTCATCTTAAATTTTTGAAGAAGTTGAAATGTAGTTTTTTTAATGGCTCTTTGAAGGTAAATGGCGACATCTTAAAAGTCTAGTATTGACTACATTTGAATTTTTATTTATTAGATTTTTTTAAATATGAGCTCAAGAAGTATACCAATTAGACCATGATTTGGAAAAATATGTATTTAATTAAAAAATTTTAATTAAAAAAAATAGATGTGCATATAAGAATCTAAAATGTAGATTGTAGCATGGAAAAATATTAGAAATATTATTTAGTCAATATAGGGAATCAATAACATTACGACACTTAATTCAGTGATGATATAATTTTTACAGTTTCTTATTACTGAAGGTCCCAACTAAAATTTATAAATATGGATTTCCATACACAAAGAATCAATCAAACCTTGCATAGGTGATTAGAATTTTTTTGGACTAATTGTAAGAAAAAAAAGATTTGTTGTTGAGTAAATTTTTTTAAGAAAGCTTGTGAAAAGTAGAAGAGACAAGTTTTCAACTTCAAGGGCACTATATTTAATAGATAACTTAAACATTTTGGATTCTTTTACGTTGACAGCAATGCAATGTTATTCCTAAAATTCAAGTTCTCATAGAAAAATGAAAGATTAGAAAAACTTAGAAAGGTAGTTGTAATTAGAAAATTCAAAAATCCTTTCCAATGCAAATATGGAAGTTTGCTCTTAATAGCTTATAGCCAATATCATCAATTTTTAATTTTAAAAAAATGAGACTACTCATTTAGAAAAAGATGAAGATACATAAGAGGTTTTTCCAAGGCACTAAGAGACTGTTTCAATCCCATTCTCTAGTCTGTGAACCAATTATTGCTAGTTAGATTCAAAAACAATAAAAAGATTTGAATTCTTTTTGGAAAAAAATAATAAAATATTAATAAAATATTATTATTTGATGTGGTAGTTTCTCTGCCACATCAAATTGCCTAAGGGAATAGATTTCAATGAATTTCCATAGTCTTGGAACTTGCAATCTCCCAATATGGCTAAAAAACCTCTTATATTTGTTTATGCTACTTTAATAAATATATCCATTTGGCTTTTCAAAACCACTATCAAGAAATGTAGAGTGATTGCAAGAGACACATGTCAATTTTGTTGCGTTTTTTTGTAGTACTCATGATTTTTTTGGAAGTACTTTAAAATTAAAAAACTAATATTTGAATTAAAAAAAATATATGAATAATGTATATACCTTTAAGGTAAAGGTAACCACCAAAGGAAATTCATAGAAAAATTCTCTAAGTAGGAGAATTAGAAAAGTGCCAAATAGGTACTTTGATGTTTAAATTATTAAAAAATATTATAAATAAATACAAAAAATAAAAATTGGCCATTTGTAACAACTCTAACGAGATGGTCATTCACCAAAAGAACCACCAAAATGATATTTTGTATGGTTCAAAATGCAAGTAGAAAGAGGTTCACTTTGTAGACTTCAACTCCACATAAAGTTAATTATTATTTTTTAAATCCTTCACTAATTAGCTACAAGTTCAAATTGGCAAGTGTGACATTAAATTGGGGTCTATTTTTGGATAGTAAATTATTTTTGAAAATTAAGAAAAAATTAGGCTAGATGTATGATACTCATAAGTACCTTTTCTATAAATCTTGAGTTATTTGGAGCCAAAGCACAAAAGTTATGACCAAAAAAGAAATCAACATGCAATGTGTGACGCAAAATAAAATAGGTGTTTCTTGCAATTACTTTGTAGTACTCATTTCCAAAGCACTTTCTAAACATATTACTTTATGTTAGAATTGGTTACAGAGACAAACCTATACTATTAGGAAATACACAATTTTCATATGACCAATGAATGGTTTGCTTAGAAATTGCCATAATTTTCATTCATTTATACATTTCCTCACATAGGTATATATCAAGCAATCCCACTCTTTACTACAAATTAGATATGAAATAAATCTTCTTTTTTGAGTTCCACCCTTCTTATTTGACTTTCTATTTGTATAATCATTTCTTTTCCAAGCATTGCTATGGATTTGATTCACTACAATAGAAAAGACTTTGTAAATTGTCGACCTTTTAGGCATAATGAGCTCCTAAACTTTGAAATTCTTATATCCTTGTCACTAACATCTTAGCCTAGGGCCTCGTTTGTTCTAGAAAATAAATGACAAAAACATTGTATTTTAATGGGCAATATTATCCCTTTCAATTTCTAAAAACATTTTGATCTACATACTTATACTGTACATTTATTTTTGATGATTTTGTCTATATTTTATCACCACCATCATCCTTTGATGACATTAATTTGATTTTCTAGAGCAAAAACAAGTTTTGAGAAGGAATCCATGAAGTATATTGTCTTTTGGCAAAATTTTGATTACCATTGTCAAGCCTTTCTGGATGTAGGAAAATACTACACTAACTCATGTCTAAAGTATATTTAGCACATGTGAGGAAGTTAAAGAATTTTACTATTCAAAAAGCAAGTCAATGCTAATAGGATGAAGTCTTTCATAGCCTAGGTGTTTACTTTGTACACACATTGTATGTAAACAATAGGTTCAATTACCAACAAAAATTATGAGTTTGTTTTTTAACAATGTAATAAATCATAAGTAAAAATTTCCTATAGGCTAAAATGGTTTTGTATTAATTATGTATTAGTTTCAATGCAATTTGTATTAGCTTTCATATAGATTCAATACAAAATTATTTTTATCCATGGTAAATTTGTACTAGTGATTATGGATCAAAGTGGTGCAAACACTAGTAAAAAAACAATGATCAAATCAACAAAAATTCAAGAGAAAAAAGATTAAACAAAATATTACCATAGAAAATTTGACAAGTGGCACTTGCCAGGTCATTACAAAATGGCAACTAAGCAAGTGCCACAGAAACACACCATATAGGCAACCACCACACGAGCAACCATACTAATGATCTAATCGGTGCTATGGGGTTTGAACCTTGTACCCCTTGCTTAGGGTGCAAGGCCTAACCTACTACACTATGCACTCATTTACACATGCATTTTGAAAGTACATTTTTATTTATTTAGTTTAGGCTTGTTTTCCATTTTTCCATTTGGTATTAAAGTCGGCAGACTTCACATGCCATATAGGCATAGAAGAAAAACTTTTTTCAAAAAACTTTGAACTGACAAAAGTTGCTAAACCAAATTGACTTCAATTTCAAGTCTCTAATCAAAAGTCATAAATACATTTCAGACAAAGATTGGAATGAACATTATTTTTTACATTTTTAAGCATCTTCTTTGAAGTTCATTTATAAGTTTTGATTGAAAACTTGAAATTGCAAACAAATTTTTGAGATTGAAATTTAGTTCAATTTGGCGACTTTTCTTTGTACAAAGTTATTTTTTTTTAAATTGTTCTTCTATGCCTAAAATATAGCCTCTAAAGTCTACTAATTTTAAAATTACCAAATTGTGAATGATTGAGTTTTTAAAATAAACAATTATTGTTCATAGAATACAAAGCATGGTGATTTAAACATTTTTCAAATGAAAAAAACTAACTTGAGATTCTTGGTAGTCAAAATGAATACAAAAATGTTGACTTTTTTGTTACTTTAGAATTGTAGTATCCAAATCAACAAAAGATAAGTGTTTATTTTGTTAATGTCTGCCTGAATCAACCCAAAATCATAAAAATGGGCAATAAAATATCCACTCCAACAAAAACTTCATGATTTTTTAAGAATTTGGTTGTTGTTTTTCTACTAGTGAAATGTAACTAAATTAAAAAAACTTTCAAATTGGAATGCGGGTGGTTATTAGCTTTGAATATTAGAATGAAGTGGAGACTTTGGAGAAGAAGTAAAAGCTTTTGTAATAAAAAATGAAGAATCAATTTTGTGATAGAATGAAGTGGTAAGGTAGACAAACCCATACCCGACCTTTTAAGCAGATAGGGTGCTACAGAGACTCTGGAGGATGGGAGGAAATATTGACAAGATTAGCCTTTTTATACCCAGTGTGTGCACAGCAAAAAAATAAAAAAATAAAATATAACAAAGTTTTTATTTGAGTGCAAAGTCAGGACCAGCACGTCCCTACAACCAGCTCTAGACCTACACTATGGCCAAGCCTTTGTTGACCCAAAACAGACTGCTGTGAATAATAAAACATTTAGAACTGGACCTTATTCCACCAACATAGAACTGGGAGATAGATGCCCATGTGTCATTACCAAATGCAGAACACGTCATCATTGCAAGCTTGTTTCGAAATCCGCTCTGACAAACCAGAAACCTGTCAATTAACCCCTCAAATTAATGCACTCCCAATCCCATCACCGTCTACCACATTAAGTACAGAAATTTTGGATCTGAACCGCTCGGTGAAAGAGCATGATGTAGGGTGCGGCATTGGGGACCAGTCGGAAATGGGTTTGCCTACCTTAACACTGACTTCATAAATCTATACCTTAAGATAGGTTGTTTGTTTGTTTTGATTTATTTATTTATTTGTCAAGTTGAGATCTCTTGGACTATATGTCTCCCAGTCGCGTGCTTGGTACTATTGAAAAGCTCTCAACAAGGAGGGGTGCACGGGCTTTGTTGCATGGCATTTTGACCTATGGTAGAAAAGTTATGGATTTTTTAATTATTTATGGTCGAAAAAATTTAAAAATTATTCATACTTTACTTTTGACTGTAGCAATAGCACAAGGCACACCAATGATGCTAGTGTGTGAGTATAGAAGTGTGAGCCTATGAGCCTTGAGCCTAAGTATAAATAAGTATCCTACACTCATTGAAGGTATTTATAGCATAAACACCTATAATATAGTTGTTTAGAATATAGATACACTATAATCATTGAAGTGTCTATAATATAGACACCTATACTATAGGTGTATAGAATTCTAGACTCATAGGCTCACACTTTCTATGCTCACATACTAGCAACGTACAAGGCACACTAGTAATATTAAGTAGAGTGTATAATTACTTTTTCATATATTTGTTTTCAACACCTTGAAAAATCATAATTTATCCATGTAATATCTAAAAAAATACATACAAAAAAATTCTACAATATTCTTTTCACATCTAATAAAAATCCAATAAAAATTAGGCAATATAATAGCTAATACCATGTATGAAGATTAGACTTGGCAATAGAACTACCGAAATACTTCCCTTTCTATTATTGAATGATCTAATTTAGCAAATTGAAAATCACATTTTAGAATTTCAACACTTTTTGGTATAAATTTTTTTGTTTTTTGTTTACTATAGCTATTCTCGTTTGGGTTGTGATGATTAAAATTTTTTTTTTAATTCATTTGTTTTTGGTTGCTATATGTGTTCTTGTTTTTTTTTTGTCTTTTTAAATTGATAATAATAATTGAATAAATGTTCTAAAGTTTTATACCTGGAAATGTTGTTGTTTGAAATTTCTTACAATGCTTTTGAAATATTCTCCAAATTAGGCAATTCAGAAGAAAAAATTCAAAAATATTTTAGGCATTTCACTTATAATATTCCAAAACTTCATACATTGCAAAAAAAAAGAATCCTTAATTTGTAACTAAATCCCATCCTCTTCTAGGATAATATAAACATTGCTCACTTGACTATTTGAACACAATTAAGGTAGGCACTCCCAAATGTGCCACTAATCCTAATCCACCATCTTCACATTTGGTACATCTAAAAAATTAATTATGTATTAGACACCGGATGAGCTTCATTGATGGCAAATATGTTATTGTGCATTATTAGTTGTCCATTTTTCAACTACAATCTTTGATCTTCATAATCCAAGGGTGTAGAAAGCAAATGGAAAGAATAGAAGACTGAATGAGTTGCATTTTGTAATGTCAATGATTATAGTTTGCCAATGGGACAGTGTGAAATTAGCATTCAAAGAATCAATAACTGGTTATATACCTATGTAGAAAAAACTAGTTTAGATCCAACTTTATTCCTCCATAACTTTTGAATGCAATATCCAAATGTCATATTCTTTGGTGTGTTATGGTAGGAGGCTCATAAAGCGTCCATCTAAGGACAAATACTCCGTTGCAGAAGATAGTATGCAAGTTAATGGGGTTTGCTTGATTTTAGTGGACAGAGAAGTGAAGAGCAATTCTAATGTAAGTAGAATTAGAATTTTTTGAGCTATAATGAATAAACTATAATTTAATGAAGTAAAAATGCATATGTATCTATTATTGCTCATAGGTTACAGAAATTCTCAGTTGCAACATGACTTTTAATAGAGCAAGTAAGTCCAAGAAGTAACCAAGGTAGAAGTACACAATGCACATAAAAGTCTGAATGGTGTCTTCACGAAATCAAAATTGGAGTGGTCTTCCATTTCATTTGTTTAAAAAAACAATGTAGAGTAGTCCCCATGTCAGATGAAAATTGTGCATGTGGAAGTACATCCTCTCAGCATGGATCCACCACTATTACAAAAATTATTATTTTTGAGAAGGTTATTTTCACCAACAATGGAAGTAAGAACTAGTCATTGGATCACTAGTAGTCACCTTGTCAAGAGCCAAAAACCAAGCATAGAGAACCCACATCCTCTGACCACACAAACATTGCTTCATTTATGAACTTCTACACATTTCTTTTTTGCCTTCCCTACGGACGATTGCAAATGCCAGTCGCTTTTTGAGCCTCCTACCATAGAACCTCCTTTCATTTGTGCACAAGAATACATGAAGATTTAGCCATTCTCATAATAGTAACTAACTTAGGCACAGAAGAAAAGAGTGGTGGTTTGGGGGGGAGGTACCCACCTTGTGGGAAAGAGGCTGGCGAGGCGTAACAGGGGTACAGTCCTGGAATCTAGAAGCTCCTACAAAGATTCAAAAAGAGGGGCCCGAATTTTCACGGGCGGGGCCTGAAAATTTTGGCGCCGGGCAAGAGCGCCTTGAGGGGGACTTGAGCGCTCCCCTGCCGCTCCCTGCCGCTCTCTCCCGCTCCCGTCCACCCCCCCTCTCTCTTCTCCGTCTCCCTCCTTCCCTCCTTTACGATAGTCCCTTATGCTTCTCTTACTCGATTGTTTCCCAGTTCTCCAACTTAGGTCTCGCCATCTCTTGCGCTTCCCACTCTTCGCGGCAGCCGTCACAAGCTCCGCCGTTGCAATTCGCTCTTCACCACGCGGATCGCTCTTCCTTCTCCCAAGTAAGCTCAAGCCTCGTCTCTCTCCGACGCTCGTTGAGTTTCTGCTCTTGTTGTTGTCATCGTCGGTTTTGCACCACGTGGCAAGCGTGAGTGGCAAGGAAAAGTGGTAAGTGGAAGGAAGTCGAGAGCTCGGATCTGCGGCCGGGATTACGTTTGGTTTTCCTTGCTTTCTTTTTTACAATTTGCGCGAGTGTCTTCAGGTTTCGGTGATGCGAGTGGTTTAGAGTGGCGGTGTGAGATTTGGTGTTTGGTTTGGTTTGGTTCGGTTTAAAGAGGCGTAAGATTTAGCGAGGTCTTCTCTTGTTGTCTTAAGAGGTGTGAGATTTTGCGAGGACGGCTTTTTTTTAAAGTCTTAGAAGGTGAGACGGTGGTGGTGTGGTTTTGACGGGAGTTGACATAAGGTGTTTTTAAATGCTTTGTTTGGACCATTTGGATCTTTTCTGTGAAATGTGGAGCTATTTTTAGCTGCGATCGGGGTTACAGTTGTTTACAGCGGGATCGTAAGCGAGAGAGTGTCTTGCTGTGTTGGTGGAAGGAGGTGTGCGTTGTTTACAGTTCGTGGGTGTGGTTCTTGATAGCTCGGCTTGAGCGTGCTGGCTCCGTAAATGATTGCAAGTGTCGCGACTGTACTTGGTCTGGGTCGGTTTTGACTAAAGTTGGAGCTTGAACAGGTTTGACGAGGTAACCCAGCAGCCATGTCCGAACAAAGCGATGTCACGCATCACACGCCGGAGTCTGTTGTTGACACTGCCACGCAGGCAGTGAACAAATTACCTGCTTCCGAAACGGCTCCGTCCTCAGGGTATGCCTCGCAGTATGGACCGGGCAACCGATTTTTGACCAAGGATAAGAATGTGCACCAAATACTTGGTGGAGGCCGAGGTGAGTTTCTTTTCTTGCCGAGGACATCAATCTTTGGAATAATATCTTGAGTATTACAAATGCTTTAATATAGATATGATTTAATCGTTCTTGCGAAACTTCTGATCACTCGCTCCGCGATCGTGTCATCATTTCGTTTGCGTAGTTAAATGGGGTGTGAATCCTTTGCACGCGCACACAAATCGTGTTCTGCTGGTATTATCCGAAGTCAATAGTTAATCTTTGTGTTTTTCTCTAACTTTTCTTGGATTTCGAAGTAGAGTCTCTGGGAGATATGTTGTTAAAGATCTATTCGCTCATCTTCGTGTCTGTCCTGTACAGCTGCGGATTCGTTCTTGTGGAAGGACAAATATCTATCCGCGGGAGTGTTAGGCGGGTCTACTCTTACTTGGTTTCTCCTGGAGAAGTCTGGCTACACCTTCCTGACGCTTCTGTCGAACATCCTTCTGTTCGTGGTAGTTATCCTTTTCGTCTGGGCGAATGTTGCCGCTCTATTGAACCGGTATGTCTTTATTTTCTTCATTGGAGAATTATCTGGGATAAGTATTTTGTGGCGGGATTGATAGTTTCATCTGAATCGTGTAAATTGAGGGGTTCTGAGTCTTGCAATGCCTTGTCTATGAATAGGGCCGGACCCCCAGTTCCTGAACTGTCTGTTTCTGAGGAATTCGTCACGAGGGCAGCGAACATTTTCCGTGTGGAGCTTAACAAGGTTTTGGCCATTGCTCGGGATGTTGCTCTTGGCAAGGATTTCAAGCTCTTCCTCAAGGTAAATGTTGACGCTGAGCGCTTGAGTCTTGACTCGCGCTTTCGTCCTCAAATTTCGTTCATATTCTTGGATTGACTGCATAGAGGTCACCGGAAAAGCGTATGCAGTCAAGCTCATCATTGGTTCGCAGTTGGTCTTGAATTTACGTCGTTGTGATAGTCATAGTTGAGCGTTTTTCGTAAACTGATGGGTCTGATGCGTTATTTCCAGGTTGTTGCTTTGTTGTGGCTGGTATCTACGGTTACATCTTGGTTTAACTTCCTCACCTGTATCTGGATCGGTGAGTTCATTCATTCAATTCGAGTCGAAATCTAATCGTCTTATATATTCATCTTTTGAATTATCATTCTCTCCGATAGGAATTGTTTACTTGATTTTAGGGCTTCTGAATACGACCTGAAAATTCTAAAATGTTGTGATAGGTGTGGTTTTGTTGCACGTGATTCCGTTCGTTTACGATACGTATGAGGATGTCATCGATCATCACGCCAAAGCAGCTGCTGATGCTGCGAATGTCCAGTATAAGAAATTGGATGACACGGTTCTACGCAGGATCCCTAGAGCTCCAGCTAAGGAGAAGAAAGTGCTCTAGATCTGGGTTGCCTCGGAGATCTTAAGAGAAGGTGTTCTGAAGTTTCAGTATGTGAAGGATTTGCATGTATGAATGTATCTGTGCTGCATGTGTAGAGGCTGAACGTTTACCTTCATCGTCGGGCGTCTCTATTTCTTAAGCCGTTTCTGTGCTGTGTCGTAGGAGAGTTCCTTCAATATCTATTAAAGTAGGATTCTGTAGAGTTCTTCGCAGGATGCACTTGAATTTTGCATCTTTGGAGTTGGACATATTTTTCGCATCCTCCAATCTGCTTCTTAGTTTTTTCAGATCAGCCGTAGGATTTGACCCTAGAGACTGCCACAGCAGACACCTTTTCCCTTGGACTTGGGCAGTATTGAATCCTCCTCTGTGCAGGTATTTCTTCGTCCATTTGGGGGGGACATTAGCCACTGAGGAATCTTGCATGTTCATGAGCTTTCAAAGATCATCGTCTCGATTGTCTCTTTTGAATTTTGGCAGTGCATTCGGTGAGTTATGGTGATATTTTTCGATTTCACGTGTGATTGGCTGCTTGGCAGTGATTCACTGATTCCTGCCATATCCGTTGAGATTCAGTGACTATGTCAGCGTCTTTGACGGAGATTTCCTTGGGTTTACCCCGACTGCCCAATGCAATTTTCTACGGACGTCAGAGTTTCTTGGGCGAGTGATCTGTCACTTTTCTGAATTTTACCGTCGTGTGATGTAGTCTTTAAGCTCTCTCGTCCATGTCAATGGAGGTGAATTCTGATGTTTCTGATCATCGAATGGAATGGACGTACTGAATTTCGAACCCTGAAGTCCCTTTGTCTCCGTCAATGAGTTTTGATATCTGGCTGCTCCTTCAGTCTCAACATTCGTCATCATGGTTTTCTGAGACTCGTTAAATATAGAAACGCATTACAGTCTCGGTATTTGCCATGATTTTCTGAAATTTGGGTGAAGACAGAAACACATTGGCCCTTTGAGAGTTTGAAATGTGTCTTGGGAATAAAAGTTATGGTGCAATGAGCCTTCTCTTTTACTTCAGTGTGGGAAATCCGCACATAACTTTTTTGAATTATGAAGTTTCTTTTCCAGAGATTGTAATTCTAATGCAGGAAGCATTCATTTCATTTGGATATCTTATGCCCGTTATGGATACTTTTTTTTTAGGCAAGGAAAGCGTCTTTTTGAAAAAGTAACCTGTTGAATTCAATTAATAGTGCAATTGACAAGGTAAGATCTCTTGGTAAAACAATCTCACTTTGGTATTGAGATTGATGTGTTTGAGCTCCACCTCAGGCCATTAAGGTTTTCCTTCAATGTAGAATCTGTTTTTCAATGACTTTTTTCATGAACGTAAATGAGGTGTGTTGTAGAATCTGTTTTTCAATGATTTTTTTCATGAACGTAAATGAGGTGTATTATAAAAGCAAAATGATAATTCCTAGACTTTGAACTCAGTTCTGTAACATAGAAAATTAGAAATTCAAAATCAATATACCTAAATTTTAAGTGAAGATGATTCAAAGCTAAATAATCTGATAGAGGAAGGTGGTAAAACAAATTCTCTATTTCAAATGTGAATATCTTGCAATCTATGGGGTCAAAGTTTTGAAATTTTTTCTACACATTTATGTATGAGTTTACTTCAAGATTCTATATTTAGATATGCAAAAAGAATGTAGTTCAATTTTTTTTTACATTTTGTTATAGTGGTTTTTGATGAAAGAAAGGCCTTGGGACTTTAGGAGTTAACCCCTAACTGCCCAATCAATCATATATGGTCGATCTGAAATTTCAAGCCCAATTTTGAATGGGCAGTTAAAATTCTTTGACCGTTTAAAAAAAATTCAGGCTGTTTTAAGGGTTGACTATTGAAAACTTTCATTTTTCATTGGATTATTGAGAGGTCTTCAAAGGTGTACATATATCATAAGTGAAGTGTAAAGCTTGCAAATTTTATTTCATTTCATAGCTTTATGCAGTTCTACTTGATTTGAGATCTATGAAATTGTACATATCCATTTGCTTTGAAAATGGTTTCAATAGAAAGAGGAAAGTGTTTTCATGATATTCACCAATGAAAATTTAAACATACAACTATTGATTTGGAGTTGTTTTCAATTTCTACTTATTAAAAATAATTGCATTTCAACAATTGCAAGGTGTATTGTCATTAGAAAAGAATTGAACCCAAAAAGAGGCCTTGAGTTTTCTTACCAATTTTAGCACTAATTGGATGTAATTGCATGTAATTGCATGAGTATGAGAGCAATCATATGTGGCATTACACCCACCACTTGGCATGTCCTCCATCCTTCATGAAGAGACAACCACCACTTGGCATGTATTCCATCCTTCATGATGAAATCATCATGAGATTTATGATATCTTGAAGTTGTATTGGGTAATGATGGTGAATTTTTGAATTCATAGTGCAATTCTTGGCCAATTAGTGAATTTAGAAGGCTCTTCCCACCCACTAATTCATGAGATCATGGAGATGGATTGAGTAATGATGACTAATTTTTGAATTCATCATAGAATTCTTGGCCTAATTAGTAAGTTGTGAAGGCTCTTTGCACTCAAATTTTTGCATTACAAAGCGGCCTCTTTTTGGGTTCAAGTATTTTCTAATGGTAATGAATTTAATAGCTTTTCATATGAAGTTAAGTTTTTTAGGGTGCATTTTAGTGTGCTAATACTCTTTGTAGTTTTTTATGTCACCTCCAATCCCCCCAAAAAATAATATGCAAATTTGAGAAACATTGTGGAAAAAGGCAATATACTAAATATAGAAAATGTACTCTCTTCTCATTATAATCTTACAATTCCTATGCAATTTTTTACTGAAAATTTGTGTAATCAATAATAAACAAGCTCTTTAAACATCTATATAGTTAGATTTTGGAAAAATATCAATTTGCTTCACTAGGGAAGACTACAAGCTCATGCACTTTTTTCATAATCAAAACACGCTTGAAAAGACTTGGGCATTTAGGGGTTAAGCTTGTATGTTTATATTGTTGGTATGCACCTTTAACCCCTTAAGGACTAACATGGTTTTGACAATGGAGGTTTTCAATGAATTCTAGGACTTTGATATTTTTTTGTACATAGATGTGAATAAGTTTTTTTAATTTTAACCGTACAAAAGTAAAGATTACTTTATCTAGTATGTATGGAATGAATTTTAGGAAATTTGGACCGTTAGATCTTTAGATTATAACAATTTTGGATGATTAACTTGATAGGTCTAAATTGCTGGTTTTGAAGAAAAAAATTAATAAAAAGATGAATAAATATTTTTTAACCTCCCAAGAAGAATTTTTTGGAATCTACAGGAAATTTTTTATTTTTTTATTTAAAAATTTGAAGAAAAAAAAATCTCTCAAATTTTTACACATTTTCAAACATGAAGACTAGAAAGTCAATTCCAAGCAAATTGGATCCTACAAAATTCTTAAAAATTTATATATGGATAAATATTTGAAATTTTACAAAAAATATTATTATCATATTTTTGGAATATCTTTAAAAAATTTGAAATCATTTTAATTATTTTGTGTCATTAATTACAATTGATAGAACCTTTTATTCAAAAAATTGTTAAAAACAAGAATTTGAATTTTTTTTTTCAATTTTTTTTGTTTGTGTGGATTATAGAATAGAATTGTGTAAGAAGATGTTTTTTTTCCATCTCCACTACTCTTTTCATGAAAAAACATTATACTTGCTCTCTTTTCCTACTAGACTACACTCTCAACTACATTTCGTAAATGAATTTTTGACTACTTATGACATTCAAAATTAGAGAATCAGAAAATACAAAAAGTATATAAACTTTTTTTTGTACAAGATCTTAGTTCCCAAAATATTGAGATTTATTTCACCCTTCCAAAAAATTGCCATTGAAAACTTTAGAGAGGACACATTGTGTCCTCTCAGTCCTTGAGGGGTTAAATACCATTGCTTGTGGATAACTATTGACATTTGAAATTGCCAACTTGACCTTGACCTTGATCAAATTGATTTAGAAAATAAAAAGGACTTGAAGAATTTCTCAGTCACTCTTCGAGCTTTTGTACACTACAATCTTCATTCTATTTACTATTGCTTTTCAAATAGTATTATTCCTACAAACATAGGGCGTCAAAAATAGAGCTTTTATTGCTATAGATTTTACTTCACTTCATTGATAAGTTTGCGGTGGTGAAATGGAATGTTTGAATTGCAAAGACTACACTACGTAAGTAATTGTATTACTTTTCAAAGTAAAAAGAACTTGGTATTGATTCCTTAACCCTTCAAAGAATTAACCCTTCCATTACAATGTAGTCACCAAAATTGCTCTTCCAGTGAATATTAGGATTTTGCCATTTTGGCACAACTAAGCTTGATTCCAAGATAACATGCCATTCTTGCTTGGCATAGAATCCATTACCACATCTAAACCTCTATTTTGAGGCATTAATTTTCACTTCATAGAAAGGGTATGAATCTCTAGTTTCTTCAATTACTAACCCAATAGGCACATTTTTGTTTCTATAGTGGAGTCATCCGTCAATCACTTTTTAGCCTCTACATCCTTTTAAGGTTAAATCATGGGAGCAAACTTAAACATAATTAACTCAAATACTAATGGAAATGATTATTTATTCAATGTAGACCATACTAAACATAATGAAAAAAGTAACTATGTGGAAAAATTGGATGGAAAAACATGCCTTTGTACTCTAGTAATTTAACATTATTGTTGGTAGTTTTAAAGACTTTGAAGCATTAAAATTGAATATCATAATCCTACAATCACCAATCTTGTACATATTAGAGTTAATTATATAGTGTGTGCAATGAATCACCATGAGCTAGAATTTGACATAAACATGAGACAAATCTATTTGAAACATCCAAACTAGGATGTAATGGAGCTTGGTGTTGTGATTCTTTTGTACTATTCTTAGTTAAGCCTTCTTCTAACACACCTCACACAATTTGGGATTTACTTTATGATTAACTCTATTGAATGCAACATATTTCATGATTTCATCCTCTCAATTTTTCATTGTTTGTAGTTAAATCCTAATGACATTCAATAATTTTATCAATGAATTCTTCCAGGTTGATGAAACTTTTTGGATGTTGTTGCATTGTGCCAGATGGATTTCGGATTAGCCTTACACTATATTATATTTATAATGGCTATTCAATAATGTCATTTATTATGTTCAGAAAAACTCAATATGAAAAATTAATTCAAAAATTCTATATTGAAAGAATAATTTACAAATCTGGAGGAATTGTAAACTCCCACCATCCAAAAATTAGTGCCTAGATTGAACTTCATGCTTTTCAAGGATGTTTGAGAAGGTCAAATAGAGGCTTTTGTATTTTGAATTTTGTTTAGGGTGTAAATGATCATAAGTTATGTTCTTTGTGGATTCTAATGTTATAAAATTTGAATCCTTTTGATTTTTTGTAATGAAAATTGGTGTCAAAAGTTTCAATTCCGTTAATAAACAATTGTGGACCAAGGGAACATAGTTTATTGGGTTAAGATTATAGAAAAGAATGTTTGCATTAGAGAGTGGATCATTGCAAGAAACACTTGTACTATTTTTTATGTTTTTCTATTTTTAGAAAATCAATATTGTAACTACATTTAAGTACTATTTCTGATTTTTTAGATTTCACATAGTTTTCATAGACTTCGTACCTACCAGCAAACTAAAACTCTTCATAACTTTCATCTCAAAAATCAAATTGGAATGATTCAAAGCTTATAACATAAATATAATTCTAGAGAATCAATTTCAAATTGGTAAATTTTCAAAAAGTGATTTTTAAAGAAGTATTATGGTTTGCCTGCAGAATGATGAAAATGACATATTATGCAATAACTTTTTAACCATGTAGTCAAAAGTTATGAAAATTGTTGAACCTTAATGTGACTCCTCAGATACATTTGTGAAAATTTCAAAGAAAAAAAAATTCTATCTGTTTTGAGTTGCCAAAAATTGCTATATTGCCAGAAAATGGTATTTGGACCTTTATTAGTTAAGAAGACACTTATTGAATCATTCGTATGAATTGCATTATTTGTTGATATTTGAATTTTAAATGATTAGAAGTTAGCATATGGCTATCCATTCTTTTATTCTACTACTATTTTTTCTTTTCTTTTCTTTCCAATGTTGTAAGATTAGTTTTTTAAAAACATTACTAATCCATTTTTCTATTGTATGTTTAGTAGAGTTGGATGAATTGAACATATTAGATGTTACTCAAGTGACATATAGGGTTTGAATATGTAACACTTCAACATTCTAAGGTTTTGACCAAAGTTTGAAAGACAATCTAAATTCTCTTTGTGAAATTCAATTCCAATTTTTTTTATAATTGGTATTCAAGCTCAATATATACCCTTCCTAAAATGAAGTACAAATAACAATTGTTGAGACAATTGTTGAAGGACATATGTAATTAGATACAACTTGAATGATCATAATGAATTTATTCAAAGTGTTGCTCTAAACTTTGAAGTAAGTAGTTGCGAAAGCATGATACTATAGTACCTCTTTGCCAATACACTAAATCAATATACTAAGCCACTATACTAAGTTACTATATTCAATGAATGTATTGAGGGTATGAAGGAAGTTTGACCAAATTCTAATTTTTTTTTTAGAATCGAGATAATGAAAAAACTAATGGACTCAAGAGCAACAAAAGACTAGCATTAGGGGGATTTGAGGGCTAAAGAAGACTGCAAGTTTCCACAATCTAAAAATGTAAAAATAGCCCTCGGAACGCAAAATCACAGGAATCCTACGTGGTCAAGTGATTGCCATGTCATTAATTGATTTTTTTTGAATTTTTTTTGGACTTTTTCATATTTGAGGACCAAGAATAAATAAGTAAATAATTTTTTTTAGGTAATTGTTGGTTGATAGCAGTAAGTAGTTTGCTGGATAGTTTTGGGAACAAACCCTGAAACAGCCTTGTAGCGGGCCTTGTAGAAGCCTCCAATCCCCCCTAATGAGTAGCCAACAAAGGCAAGACAAGCATGTAACATTGTTTAATGTCCACCTCATAAGCGAAAGTATAATCTTCTAGATCATTGGCTAGGCAACGGTAATTTTCATTGGATTCAACCATTGCTGGATAGGCTTGGTGAGTTGACCCATCTCTTCGCACACTCTTGTAATTGACACAATGGCACAAGCTTTTAGGTGGGTAACGATGATTCATGGCTACTATACATGGTTAGGGTTCACGGGATTCAACTATTGAACTAATATTAATGAAATAATGGAGAAAAGATTGGCATGAATTAGTATTGTCTAAATAATTAGTTCAATAGTGTAATTTGGAAAGTTTTTTAGCATTAGGCATTGCATTCAATAGAGTGGGTATTTGTCCAATGAAGAGCTATAATTTTTTCTTCACTTGATAAATTTTAATATGGAAGGGAGGATTGCCACTTTTAGCAAGAGCAAAAGAAATCCTCCTAATGAAGGTTAACAATGTTATGCAATGTACTGTATTTGAGTCTCCATTCCTTGGAATTTTTCTCCATTCTTTAGAATTTTTTCCCAATTGTTTGTCACCCTTCCTTGGAGTTGATAAGTTTTCAAATGTTTATAAACTTGAAAAGAGCCAAACAAATGTCAAATTCTAGGCCTACTAATCAACCAACTATGAAAATACCAAAATAGGTGGTTAATTTCCCTAGCCAATTTCAACATGGACATGCATTCACTCTAGTTACCTATCATAGTCCAACACTTGATTCAATAATTTAGAGAAATTCTACTTGATCAATTATTTTATCTCCTTTGTATGTGCTACCATTTGAACTAAGGTAAATAAGCTATTAAGTAGACATTGCCCACTATACAAGTATACAAAGTCCCACTATACAAGTACTACAAAGTGTTACAAAGTGTGGTGAGGACCATAGGCTCTTTTTTACTAGATTTTAAGATTGGTAGCTTGAAGTTGGAATGGAAATTGAAAGAGAAAATCTTTTTGCACATTATTTTTTGAAAATAAACCTTAACATGACATTTAATAATTGAGCAAAGTTCTAGAGCTTGCAATCTTTTACGGAATGTAATATTGTGGATCAAAATTTGAATTTTGTCTGTGAGGTGATTGGCATGTCTACCTTCTCATGGCCACAGAAGACTTGAACTCTTTATTTCTTTTCCTTGGCACAAAAGGCTTGAACACTTTTGATGGGAAAAAACTAACATCCCTTGTCAATTACTAGGACCACCAAACAAAAGTTCCTTTGAATAGAGAACCAGACAAGAAAAGAACTCAAAAGCAACAAACTTTTCTTACCACAAATGGCATTCAAACAATTCTCCTGAATGACAAAAGTATGTAACTTTATGTTGCAAAGTCATAAATGGACCAAGACACATCTCATCCTTCCAGTCCCTAAAGAATAGACCCACCAACTCCTATTGAGCTTTGCATCACTTCAGAAATGAAAAAAAACTATAAAGTTCAATTGCTGCAACAATTCTGGCCTAGTCCCTTTCATTATCCAGGTTGAAAATCACATCCTCATCAAATTTAAAAAAAACAAAAACATCACATCCTTACAGTTTGAAAATGCACTTCTGTCAGATTCCAACATGGACACAGAACTGTATGCATACCATGAGCATACTCAGCTTACAGCCAACTTTAAACTTTAAACTACTTGAACTTTCTAGAAATTAGAAACCAGATGTCAGTGTTCTGCAAAATTTGGTGTGTAGTCTTTGACAAGCGGTCCAGATTCACACAGGCCTGTAAGAAAGACAGCATGCCATCAAATGCATGTTAATAGGATTATTTCAAAAATTTAGTCAGAAGCTTGATTTCGTTAGATTTGCTCAAAAGCAAAAGAAATCCTCCTCAGTGTCTAAACCTCATTCTAAAGAAACAAAATATCAATGTACTGAAACACGCCATACAAATATACCATTTTTAAAAATAATAATATGTCACATTTGAACATCCAAAGGACAATTTTGAGGTGGGTACAACCAAAATCACACAGTACTTAAAACCACCATCATCACTTCCTGTACATCTCCAAATTCAGTATGTACATATGTTAAGAAGTGATTCTAAATGCAGTGAAGGTAGGCAAGAAACTATTCATGCCTAGTATAACATATTCAGGAATTCTTCGTCCATTTTAGAGCCCCCTAGACCACGGTGGCTCCAAAATTGAAGAGGAGGGTCAGTTTAAGAACATTCCTATAACTGTACTTCTCTTTTTTTTTTCCTTTTGATGCTCACCTTCCTTTTCCAAAAAATAAAATAAAAAACAATTCTACCAAAAAAAAACTTTGACCCTTTGTAACTTTTGCATAAGGTATTCAAATGTCACGTTCTTTGGGCTATAGGACCCTTCTTTCACTTCCCAACAAGAAAATATGAAAATATGACGAGTCTAGTAAAAAAAGTAGCGGTTTGCGGGGAACCCACCTTAGTCGAACACGTTGATGTATCCAGAACAATTTTAAATTACATTTTCGTCGTCAGTCCTCCCGAATGTGGAAGGAGAAGAGTTACAAGGGGGATGAGCCAATCCAGGTCATTCTCATCAAAAAAGAGAAAATTTAGTCTCGGCTTCAGCCAGTAAAGGGATATAAAGCCAATGAGCCATTTCAAATGGGATCATAAAAAATACCATGCTCAGGACTTTATCCAAACTAGATTTTGATTGCAGTCTCCAAACTTCCGACACCAGAGTTCTCCTGAGCTAGGCCTGCAAATAAGTAAAAAGAGGTAAAATTTAGTCATTTAGACAAAAGTGAAGGACTTCATGCTCACAATATCTGCAATAACATTAAGGCCCGTCCTCTTGGTTTCCAGTGGTAGCAAGAGTAGGCAACATTAACGCAGTGGCAAAAGCCATCTCTGTATCAACTGGTTTAAGCTTTAGCCCATAGTCTTAAGGATATAAAGTTTCTGACAGTTGAAAAATGTGCAAAGAATCAATCACTGTGGATATCTCCCCATCACATAACGACAGGAAAATTGAAACGACCACAAAAGTTACTTAATAAGCTAGCCATGTATACAGAACATGTCTACTAAACATCACAAGAACAATATTTACAATCTCAACGTCACACTTGCTTCTCTACAAGGAACGAATTCAAACACAACAAACAACTGCACCAAATGCATCAAACCAAAAAGATGAAAACTTGCACTTACACGAAATGAGAAGACTTCTTGAAAGCCGATTGGCTGCCAGACGATGTAGGCTTCTCCGCAGAGGTGGTAGTGCATACACCAAATTAGTGAGCACAGGACAGGGCCCAGGCACACAAGTCCAACAGCGTCAAAGGGGAATCCAGTGTGAGCGTGTATAAGGTCAGAACCTTGGATGTCAGCAAGGTAGTCGATCCTCAAAGTTACTATACAAGGGTAACTTACACCCATAAGCTCCAACCAGAGAATTTCCTGCGTCCATGATATGATTTTGAACAAGCTACCCTACATGTGCCACTTTCACAAGGCACATGACCATCATGATTATAGGAACACTAATTGCCCCACACTGACACTAACTTCCGTCCAGGACTTGTCTGTTACTCTCCTCAAGTAGTCAAACGCTGTTGAACCCTCAAAGGCTTTGATAAAAACACCATTGCCGAAACCACATCATCTCCGGGATAGGCCAATCACCTCAACCTTCAAATGAACTGGTGAAGCGCCAGATATAGACATTAAACAAAGAAGATGAGGGTAAACAGCCGGAGTGTGAATCTGGGCTGCAACATGCACTTGCAGTTATCATGATGAACGGTGTAACAAACCGAGACGATTCTCTACACGTGGATGCTTGCAGAAGTCCCTTGGGGAGGTGTCTAGGAGGCCCTATCCAAACCTGGCCTTCAATGGAGAAAATCTTGCATCGGGGCCCTCCTTCCTCTTACCACTAGCGGGAGAGGCTTTGATTCTCTCCCTCTCAGCTTCCTTGGCATCTTTCTCTGCTTTCTTCTTCTCCATCTCTGCTGCTTTGTTATTCTCCTCGTATGAGCGTTTGAACATTTTTACAAAATTGAAAAGGATTGAGAGAACTACAAAACACACCAAATAGCACCATCAGTAATGCAAAACCTCAAAAAGGAATTCTCTTAACCACAGATCATTCTTCAGACAGGGAAAAACCGACGTCACTCTGCGTTATTACCTTGTTCGAATGGACATCTAGCAGGATCCTCTCCAAAATATTGGGCAAGTGAATCTGCGTTGCGGCCCTGAGAGAACACCACAAATCGTATCACAAATAAGTCTGAAATTAAAAACCAAGTAAGGAGAACATGGAACATTACACAGCAGTGGAGAAGTGCAGTCATTATTTTTCCATTTTTCACTTTCAGCTGGGTTGACTGCAAAAGTTAGTTGAGCTTACCAATTCTGGCAAATTTTGCTAATCTTTTTTTTAGTTGGGAGCTACAATTCAGTTTCTGGAAATTTTCAAAGAATCTGAACAAATTTGCAATAAATTTGGCTAAATAATTGCATTTTCTTCCTCGAATGCCTTGTAGACTTGTAGCTAGACCGAAAAATTTGAGGAACTCTAGCCACGTTATTAAAAAAAAAAGATGAAGCAGTCACTGGTTTGCTGGGCGTTCCTTCAGATAAAAAAACTCTTCAATTGAAAACTCTTGGGGGAACAAAGGTACTTTGCAAACGACCATTTCAGGACCTCAGGACATATACATATAACGAAGGCTCTAGCACTCAGAACATCAAATTATAGATGTCATTTCGCTAAAAAAATACATGGCTTTGATAGTAGCTGATACAATGCTCCAATGCAAAAGGAAAGCAAGTTTTGTGAAGCATCATACCACTTCAGAGTACAGAGAAGTCAATGCCCGGACTTCTGATTCAGCGGTATTAAGAAACTCCTTACATACCTGTATCACAGAATACGCAATGGGTGATGATTATAGAAAAAAAGAAACTGAATCTGGGAAAAACGTTAAAAATAAACGTTGAAAGGCTCCACTAGTAGATGTAAATGGAAGCTGTGGCTAAAATATAGACTAAGATGAATTTCATAACATGATAGATTTGACAGCGAAACGAATGTACACTTCGGCCGCAGGTCAAACAAGTCGTATTATTTTGTTTGATAATTTGCATTGGATAAATTTGAGCACGTTTAATGCTGGCTTTGAAGATTTTCGCGGAGTTCTAAGAGGATTAAAGTCTGAAGTTCTCATTTCGCTTTTGAGATGCGGCACAAATAACATTTAGGGAGATAAAAGAGAAAACAGAACGGCAATAGGTAATATTGATTTAAACTGACTTGTGCCTACATCACTGCCTCCAGTTAAGACCTAAAATATAGCTTGACGCACAGGTTGATACTTTGTCTTAACTATATTAAACACCAGGGTTGGGTACAAATACCTAGAGAACCTGTGATCACAATCTCGTTCTAAAGACACTGAAATCATTGTGTAACTATTCCAGACTTCTGATTAAGCGTCATAATTCTATTTATGGGCACCAACAAAAAGAAACGAGTTAGAATTAAATATACCACACGGAAACCCGCAGAAGGAGGACCATCATTTTCTGACATGGCAATTTCTTGCTCCACTTTCTCTAGACCCTTGCTCACAGCTTGCATTTCTTCTGCCAACGACTTCAATTGAATCTGGAGCCAGATCATAACTTACATTCAGCTGAAAATCTAGACCCAGCCAACCTCTGAATGCTGCCTCATATTCACAAAGACAAGTGAAGAGAAAATCCGGAAGTTGGAATTCCTTAAAAACAGACACATAATCCTAGGGGCAATAAAAATTACAACTACTTCAGTAATTAAAAATTAATGATCGTCAAAAGTGACTATTAAAAATTGTCCAAAGCCAAAAATTCATGACATTACAGGAGCTTGAAATTTTGTCAGATGAGCACCTTGGTTGCTGCTTCCAGGTCTTCTAAATCTTTGTCAAAATCAAGAAGCTCTGGTAATTTCTCAGCTATAACCTGTATATAACACTCAAACACAAATGTCAGAAGAAGAATATCCAACAATTTCAAGAGCGCATCTCATATGTGCAAATAAAGACGTAGAGATTACGAAGTGAGACACTGCGATGTCTAAAAGAAATGTATTATTTGAAAACTACCTTGCATAGATAGTGCATAAGAGTCATTTTATTGTTCCGAGCACGGGTATCTGTGAGCTTCAAAAGACTATCCAACTTGAAACCAATCGCAGAGCCTGCAAATTCAGGAGTTCCAAATTCAGATTCAAAGGATCTCGAATTTAGCTTCCCTAC
Organism: Thuidium tamariscinum; assembly: GCA_947034885.2. Lineage (NCBI taxonomy): Eukaryota > Viridiplantae > Streptophyta > Bryopsida > Hypnales > Thuidiaceae > Thuidium > Thuidium tamariscinum. Next base: position 18,988,580 of record OX344752.2, on the reverse strand, counting down.
CCAATCGTAATCTCATAAAATGGTAAGAGAAACCCAAAAGCTGTCATAAAACTACCAAGAATTCTTCCAAGGTCTAAAAATCAAGGGTCTCAAGAATGTTCCTTTGACAGACCTCTAGCAGTTCCCGAGTTAAGGGCATTGCCAAGAGACAAGATAGTCTGCATTACTCGTCGCAACTTCAAGGATTCTTTGACCTGAAGAACCAGAAGACAAACAACAATGTCAAGACAACTGAACAACGATCTGCTGCATCGTACATATACATATTCTCGTAAACATTGTTGAAACAGGGAATAAATACTCAACCGTGACATTTACAGTATTATGCAGAAACTTATTTTCACCTAAACTCCTCAGTGTAATGAATATCGATAGCTTGAATACAAAGAGAAATAGTATATTTCAGAACCAACCTGCCTAGACGCACTGTTTACAACCAAAAGATTGGTCCGCAGATCACTGATCTGCAAGAGAAAATTTGAACATTTAATAGGAAAACATAGAGATGACCGAGTAGCTGATGTTTATTCAACGAAACAGGTTCGCCTACAAAAGAAATCCCCGTTGATACTAAGTATGTCCGGGACGCTATTGCCTATTGAATTCTAGAACTTGGTCGTATCAATAATTGCGGAAAGAAATCTAGGACTCAATCCACGAGCAATCAGAGTAAAAGATGCACAACTTAGACCAACACAGATTGGAAGATTGGTATCAAAGACAATGATAAAGATTCTTCACGTATGTTAAAACTCAAAACCTGTTCACTAGTGAACATTCACCTGTTGATCAAAAAGAATCTTGAAAGAGAAGACACGCAACTTGGCTTCCATCCTTGGAACCCTCATTATTTCCAGGAAAAACTGCACATTCCCAAAGCAAAAAAATATTAGCCATGGTCCAGCAAAGTAAAACAGTAAATATAGACCTCTTATTTCCTCAACAGAAAATAGAAGGCACGAATTGAAATCGTCCACAGAACATAATCACCTATGTCAACCAAAAGGACTGAGCCAATAGAATTATACAACAATATATAATGCAGAACAAGACGGTTGAAGATGTACCTGTTCACATTTTCCAAGGGTGTCCTTGTCACCAGTGAAGTTCTGGAAACACCACAAGTAAAAAATTTGAGAAATTGACTGTCTGCACCGAAAATGTTAGACAATTGGACGCCATAAGTACAAACAATAATGCCAACTGATGACGTCAAGTAACCATTAACTGCAAGTCTGATCACAAGGTAATCACCATGTACTTGAAATCAAAGTTAAAAACTTACTCTTAACATATCCATCTCCTCTTTTGTTGGGCAGCATTTAATGATATGATCCACTTGGTCAGTGTCCAGTACAGCTGGGTTCAAAGCAAGAACTCCACTCTAAACACAGACAGGGAAGGAAATATCAGCACGATTATCCACCAGGGTTGATACTCAAAACTGCAACATAAGAAATGGATGTTTCGAAACATGGTTAGCAAGAGTTGACGGCTTTCAGGCAACTTACAATCACTTCCGGCAAAGGAACTTTAACCTTCGTCAACATAATCTCACAATTGTTCGCTCTTCGAATGTCAACCTGTACAAAAAATAAAGATGTTTTAGTCTGAAAATAATATGCAGCCGCCGAAACAGACACAAATCAGCACAATATGTGAACAGGTACAAATCAGCATCTTTCCAATAAACCTCTTCGTACTATCAAAGGAACTGAAATTTCACAGGGAACGGATCCATACCAGATGAATTTTTTCTTGTTTAGCAGGGGCCCTTCTACCTGACTTTTCAGCTGCACTGGCACTTACGGGCGCAGCTGCTGCAGAGAACAAGCTCTCCAATTCCGACATGTCAATATCAGGTGGCCTGCAGGTCAATAATTCCACTTAGAAAAGACGTAATATTAACTTCGAAAAAGTACAAACTAAGAAACCGTCTGATGTTATTTCCTGATATGACGTGGACACCAACCTGAAAAAAACGAGCATTAAACCAAACATAAGACAGACCTACAATCAGAAATAATTGTAACAAACAATAATATATATAGGGTTTTACCTTGCTGAGTCTTGCTGTTTTTGATAATCAGCCCATAGACTCCCTTGCAGAGCGCGAGTAACCTTGACCCAATGAAGGGGTTTCAAAGGTGCCGGTTTCCGTATAATTGGAGCAGCCACTGGAGCAGGTGCTCGTAATGGCGGAGCAGGTGGACCTCCTTTCCCTCTGCCTGGTGGGGGCGGAGGGGGTGGACCGCCAGGACCTTTACCTCCTGGAGGTGGGGGTGGAGCGGGCGGACCGCCAGCACTCCTACCTCCTGGAGGTGGAGGTGGAGGAAGAGGTCCGCCAGGACCCTTACCTCCTGGTGGTGGTGGTGGCGGGGGTGGAGGACCTCCAGGCCTGACTGCTCCCGGGGCCGGTGGAGGTGCAGGAGGACCACCCTGACCTCTTCCCCCTGGTGGAGGTGGTGGTGGTGGTGGTGGTGGGGCATTAGATCTTCCAGGTGGTGGAGGCGGTGGTGGAGGAGCACCTGATCTACCAGGGGGAGGGGGAGGGGGAGGAGGGACGCCACTGCCTGAACGTCCACCAGGTGGTAGAGGTGGAGGTGGAGGAGCAGGAGCACCACCGCTAGGACGACCTCCAAAAGGAGGTGGGGGTGGAGGAGGAGGAGCAGGAGCACCACCGCTAGGACGACCTCCAAATGGAGGTGGGGGTGGAGGAGGAGGAGCAGGAGCACCACCGCTAGGGCGTCCTCCAAATGGAGGTGGGGGTGGAGGAGGAGGGGCAGGAGCACCACCGCTGGGACGACCTCCAAAAGGAGGTGGGGGTGGAGGAGGAGGGGCAGGAGCACCACCGCTGGGACGACCTCCAAAAGGCGGTGGGGGGGGAGGAGGAGGAGGAGGAGGAGCACCACCGATAGGACGGCCTCCAAAAGGAAGTGGGGGTGGAGGGGGAGGTGCAGGAGCACCACCACTGGGGCGTCCTCCAAATGGAAGTGGGGGTGGAGGAGGAGCGGCACCACTGCTAGGGAGATCACGAAATCGTGGAGGGGGTAGAGGAGGAGGTGGAGCTGCAACACTACTGGGGCGATCACCAGATGAATAGGTGGGTATTGAGTTAGGTTTCTGCCCAGCAGAATCAGGTTTGAACGACAGAGCAGAAGCTGGAGGAGGCGCTTCTATCCTTGCTTGTGAAGGTGGCTGCCCTCTGGAAAGTAGAGATGGTTTGTGAAAATTTGTGTCGAATGAAGATGGACGATTTAATTGTGGGGTTAAATTGAACTGCAACTTCCTACCACCAACCCTCGGCGAATTTGGAGCAGATCGCGAGTCAGGACTACCGTATCCATCCCCAGGAATCAATTTCTCAAGATCTTGAAAACCATTTTGAGACATCTGCTGAAGAAATCTGAGAGCTGCATCCCCATGGCCATCCACCCAATCCCCACTGCTGAAGAGCTCCTGTACCTTCGCAAAAGCCTCCATCGGGAGCACTTCTTTTTCTTCCCCACCCAGCATAACTACAGGGGGCAATTTCGAAGGAGTAACTTCTGTCTCATTGAATAATACCTGTTCATGGGACAAGAAAACAATCATAAAATTACATGACATTAATGAACCCCAAGATGATCAAGAAGTGCAAGGATCAAGAACAGATAAATACAACAGTGTATACTACAGCTGAAATGCAACAAAGAACAATTGCTTACCTCAGCTCTGAAATCCTTAGGATATCGTTCTTTCGCATTCCACATAATATCTATGTCGTCACGGGTTAACATTAATATGTTTGATCTAATGAAAGCTGTGTTAAACATGACTCGAAACATCATTTCCTCACGGTCTGTTTCTTGATCAAGGTTTATGCATTCCATCACCACGTCCCCTCTTACTGGACATTGCACATCTATCTTTACGATGTCACAGTCCACCTGCAAGACACAAAGAATCAGCCAGTCTCCAGACCGAGTCATGAAAAAACAAATTTCAGCGAATCAAAGTGAATCACCCACTTCATCTATGAAGACTGCAGACAAAATTCGGACTAACTTCAAGGAGAACGATACCTGACGGTATTGCCGAACTCTCTTTTTATTTTGTGAAAATAGCATTTTCGTCATGCGATTCCCCTTCAACCTCGGGTCCTGACCATAAATGCGAACGAGAGGTCTGCATCCTCCGTCTGAGTCGAAGGTTGGAACTATCCGAAACATGAGGCAATCTAAGGTCAGAGCCCTATCCTGGGGCGGCCATTCTGGGGTATTGTTTCGTCTAGCAACATACTGTAAGTATCGTAATTGTGAAGGCATAGGATTGAGCGGTGAGAGCAAAGGAAGCAATCCCTTCGGCGCCTCTTTGTGCAACATATCTAGTGTTTTCTGCTCCCCAGTCTGAAGTTTCCTATAAATAAGAAAGGATGCAAGAATAAAAGCAAGTAAGGGCCATCCTCCCCTCTCACAATGCATGAGAATAATGTTCTGGCTTCCTTCAAGGGACAGCCAGCTATCACTTGAGCGAAGAAAGTGATGAATCATCTCCATAGACAAAACTGGGCAACCTTCGTAATGCCTAGGGTAGTCCATCACTGTCATATCATATTGTGACAGAATCTCTGTCAACTGGCTCTTCCTTTCCCCTTCCCTGAAATTGAACACAAGGTAGGACGAGTCTGGGAACTGCTCATGCAGCTGCGTGGCAACCTGTCGCATGTAGATTTTGTATGTTTCATCCTCAAACACATCCGTCGAGAAGCATGAATCAAACACTGCCACAGAGAAAAAAAATATCAAAATACAGATTTTTAGGAATTCAAACATGACTACACACTCCTAATCCAAACCACGCAGTTGAGAATTTCAATCCTAAACATAAAAAAGAAAACTTTGCCTATGCTTTCTCCGCGAAGCTCGACTTTAAACAGTCGAAAAGCAAACTACTAGTGAATATTACATCTACGGTCTTATCCTGTTCAATTTCGCCTAAAACTCTAATACCAAATTAGGGCATTCGGTTGTAGCTTACCATAGACGCGCTCCGTGATCTCCAGAAGACCATCGGGTGGTCTTCTGTAGAAGAATCGTCGGAACAGAGACATACTCCCATACACGAAAGGGGAAAGAAGAAAATAGTTCGAGGCCGAAAGCTATACAAAATTGCAGTCCCTGAACCCTAGAGAGGTTCTCACTTCGCTGTAGCTCCCCAAATACACGAAATGAGCTCACAGGAGAGCATTTTCCCGCTGCTCTCCAATCCACTGAGTCAGACTACACTCGCACTAGGATTCCCGAACTAACGCCAAATCAGATCTCCACAGTAACCCTAGGTACGGCCTTCTTCCTAATATCATTTCCAGCGCTCATTCCGAGCTCAAATCAACCATGTTCCACCGCTGCAGATACCAAGGCAGCCCTACCTGCGTGCGCGCCACGATCCAGAACACCAAAACCAATCCACGATACTCCCCGACACACTTGTCAAAGCTTCACCTGCGAGCTCTCATCTCCCATTGGACCATTTCAAAAACTGCACCAAACGACGCGCAGTAAATAAACAAATATCCCATTCCAAACGAGATCGGCACGGGGCATTGCCAATAGCCGACAATCACCTGGCGAAGAGGAATGGCCGAGAATACAACAAGGAAGCACAAGAGCGAAGGCCGGAGTCCGATAGCAACCTTTGGCTATGGCGTAAGAGGAATGCAAAGCGATGGCAACCCTGACCAAGACTCTCCCAAGACCGGAAACCAAGACCCTGCTCGTGGGTGAAGGGGGAGGTCTTCGTGTGGTCTTCGTGCGGCTTGCTCTTCTCATGTGCAACGGAAACCTGAAGCTTAACAGGTTTTCGTGGATGAAAAGCGATTTTTGGATGAGATTTTGCAGTCCTGCTCTTTAAACAAACAGTACTCCACTTGTCTTTTGCAACCACCAGTACAGGAGGTTTAAATATTTTGACTCGTGTGGTACTATGGTTGTGGCCGGCTCTTAAGCTTTCTTTCTGAATATTCAAAATTTCTTAGACTTAAAATCCATTGTGTTTCCCCCTTTCAATGGAAATTGTCCATGAGTTTAACCCCTAAATGTCCAAGGACTTTTGTAAGATTCTTGGAATTTGTTCTAAATTGAACTAGAAGCCAAAATTCTGATAAACTTTATCAATTCTTTTAGAAAGGTCATCGTACAAATTTAAATTAGACACATTATAGTGGAAACACCCAAAACTATCAAAATAAGGAATTCAACATAGTTGGAGGAAGCTTATTCTAAAAATGATATGTTTCTAATGTTAGCAAGTGAAAACCATGAATAGATTTTTTTTAAATAGATTTTTTGGATGTTTTATGTAATTTCTATGATTTTTCAAAGTGTTGGCTCCTTATACCACTGAAACTATTCAATAGATGCTCCCAAATGTGAACGCCAACACTATAAATCAACTATGAGCCAATTAGATTTTGGTATGTGTCCTTAATATGCATCAACAAATTAGAGTCAAGCATTTGACAAACACATTAACTACAGTTTAGGGACGGATTTAGATGAGTCTAGGGTCCAATGCAAGGTACAAGTGTTGTATTGGATGTTTGCCCCTTTAGAGATTACTTAGGCATAAGAGGTTTTCTTCCATAGTTGAGAGACTGCGAGTTCCCGGACTGTGGGAACTCGCTGCAGCAACTGATCTACAGTGATCTGATGTGGCACAGAGACTGCCACATCAGATAATAATATTTTATTAAATTAAAAAAATTATTAAATTTTTTTAGTTTTTTAGTTTTTTCATTTTTTTCATTTTTTCATTTTTTTAATATTTTTTTATTCTGATCAGCAGGGCTGGTTCACAGAAATGAAGTACGAGGCTGAAATAGTCTCCCAACACCTCCGAAAAACCTCTTATGGAAAAAACACACAACAATACCACTTATGAATTGAAAGATTATAATGTTTGATCAGGAAGGTGTCAAAATTGCAAAAGTGAGTTGAAGTCTTCTAATCTTCTTTTCACATGTCAAATCTAAAAACTTGGTCACCAAAAAAATATGAGGTTAATAGGCCTAACATTCAAAACTCCAATCAATTTATGGCTTTTCAAAATCTACTCTACAATTTTTTTAAATAAATTTTTAATATGCTTTTTCCTCCAACATCTAGTGTATTTAAAGCTCATTTCTAAGAGCTCTCAACGCTATGAAAAGTTGAGATTGCAATGGACACCCTTGCACAAAATCTTGTGTAGGAAAATCACAATCAATCATTTTCAAAATAAGATTTTTGATGCTAAAACTAAACTTCAAAAAGAAGTTTCAACAAATATAAACATCTAAAAATAGAAATATGATAAGGTTTTATTTAACTTCAAAGTTTTGCAAACACTAGATTTTGGTGCCTTGGGCATTTGAGGGTTAAAAAATGAAATAAAAAAATCCATTGTGCACCCACTCTTCATCTATATATTTGAGCTTGGTTGCTCATTTAATTTTTGGTGGTTTCTTCTCATATCATGTTGAAACTATAATTTATAATAGGTGGATAATTAGATAGCATTAAAATAGGATGCCCAATCTAATAATGTTGCCACTACCAATATTATAAATGCTAGAATTTGACAACTACAACCAATGTTAAATAGTATATCCTTGTGATAAATAGCTTAAATCATACTCCGTAGTATTAAATAACCATTTGGTATAAAATTTTGCCAATCTATTTTGACCTTGAATGTAATTTTCAAGTGGATTTTGCATGCTTTACAATAATTCTAAAATGTATTTTTGTCTTTTTGTATGAATTTGAATTAAAAAAATCAAGTTAAACCTAATTAAATCAAATATGTTTAGTAAAAAGTCATTCATGATTTAGTTCTTATTTTGTTGAAAAGTTTGTTATTATGATAGTTTTCATCAACTGCAGACACAATGACTACACTTAGAAAAAGTGTGGTGATAAAGTCTTATAAATCCATGAAAAATATGGATGAATTTATTAAAAATTAAGTATTTGTCTAACAATACACATGCTTATTAAAAATAGCTTAAAAAACACCCAATTGTAGGAGTAGATTAATTTTTTGTAATTTGCTTGTATAGTACAATATAGATTTGTTCCCTATTGCAAATGAGAATGGTTCAGCAAATTCTTCACTCAAGGTTATTCAAAAATATTTAACCCTTTTATAAATTATGCTAGATCTACATTTTAGAATTTTCAAAAAATTTAGATTTTATGAGGGAATTGCAATATATATATTTACTGTAAAGGACAATTGTCTATTGAATATACATTCAATTTAAAATCTTGGTAAAATCTTGGTAGGTTCTTACATAGGCAATTTAGGTGGAATGTTTAAAAAATATTGATACAAGATGTGAACATATCTATTTTTAGTGTAAATATAAAATTTACCAATAAATTATAATCTTTTAAATTTTGCCTAATTAGGTCCCTAGATCAAAAGGTATATTACTCTAAACTTTTTGGGTAGCTTAGGCAATTTGGGCATCCTTTACTAAAACCCTCATTGACTTTTGAAACTTCAAAAGTATGTATCAAATGGGATATGGCTTACATTGTAGTTCCTCCAAAAGCAAATTATAGTTTCAAAATCACATTTTAAGAGGAGTCAAATTTTTATTAGCTATCAATAGTGAAGTGATTTTGAAATAAAAAAAACATTTTCTTTTAACTTCAAGCCCTAATATGTTGTAATTTCTGAAGTCAAAGTTCTTGAAACTTTTCTAGGTAATCCAAACATTTGTCTCTAATTTTTTTGTATTTGGATTCAAATAAGATATTTCTTCATTGTACAAGAATTCCTCAAAAAAAGACTAGTGAATTATTAATTCTTTTAACCTCTATGCATAGCAAAGTGATTTAGTGAATGCTAAACTCTATATTTTCTTTTAGGATTTTCCATCAATAAATCTAACATCTTATACTTATAATTTGTGAAAATCCTCATTTTTGTATAGAACAATTTTTTTTCTCCAAGGGGATTCAAAGTCTATTTGCCTCCATTTTGCAAGAATGAAAGTCATTTTCTTCACTTCAATCATTAAAATCTTTCAATTCATTTTGTTGAATGGATTGAAATTTCTTTCTTAGACTGCCTTATTTATTTATTTATTTATTTTGCTCTTGTATGGTTGGAATTCAAAAAAAGTATTTGAATGTTTGATTTTGGACAATGCATTGAAATTTGATAGTTTTAGACTTTTCCACTCCTAAAATAGCCACCCTTTGTCTTTTAGGGCTTAAACAAACTTGTATAATGTTTAGGTAGATTTTGGCCAAAGCTAAATGAAATTTAGATGAAGGTACAAGAAAAGTCATAGTAAAGTAGGAAACCCTATTTGTGTCACAATTCAATAGCCTCTTTATTTGTGCCATTATGAGCCCATAGTACAAATTCATAACTTTTGAATGTATTATAGTGATACTTTGTGACAATATTGTGACCAAAAGTGACACAAATAGGGTCTCTAATTCCACTTAATATAGTATGAAAAAATTACATTAATACCACATCACATTGATTCTTAGGGAGAAGGCTCAAAATCTACTCAAGCTTTTGAAATTGTCCCCCTCTTCAAATGTATGTTGCTTGTACATGTGCATTTTCATCTTTACAAGATAGTACAAACAGTGTACATTTGGCAATCTTAGAGCTTGAGCGGATTTGACTTCAAAAATTCATATGTAACTCCACAAAGCTCCAAAAAATGTGAAACAACTTGCATTAGATGTGAATTCCACTTATCTTTCACGGAAAATTTGCTGAAAAATATTTCAAGGAGTTCCACCTCCCCAAAATTCAATTTCAACAAGACAGTTTTTGCCCCTCCTAAAGGAGAGGCACCCAATGGTGCACCTATACCCAATGCCATCCGTTTCTATAGCACATAATCATTTCACGCTATAAATGTAGGTAGGCAGTACATGGCTTATTTCTTTTGACCTAAAACAATAAGCAGTCTACAATCCCGCTACATTTCTGTTCTAGAATGAACGATTGACTTAAAAATGGACGGCATTGGATGCAAGTGCGCCATTGGGTGCCTCTCCCGTACCTTAAAATTTTGTAATGTTCCTTGCTATTTGCATAATTCCAAAGTCAGTGCAAGTTGGAGATTAAGTTATAGTACCTTCTGTCACAATAATCAGTTTCGCTTTAAGTTAGTACTTTCCACTAGATTGATTGCCTATATATATATATATATATTTTGGAAACAAATGAACACCTATATTGATTTCAAATGCTTATGATCTTCTGTCATCATGATACCATATGTGAAAAAAATAGTGAAAAAAATTACCTCTGGAAACAGTATTGAGTCCCCATTCTAGACATTGCAATAATTAAAAAGCAAGGCTCTCAGTTGCAAGGCATGATGAATGGCAAATATTGAGTAGCTCATGAGCTAATTTAAAAGGACGAATATTAAGTAGCTGACCTCTTTCTGATCACCCTCCATTTCCAGAGTCTAGGTTGTTCTACTTCCGAGCATAGGAGGTGGGGAATATCAGTCCATTAACTTACAATGGATTACAAGCTGTTGATTTCCTTTGGATCTCTTGACCAGTCTATGGTCGGAGTCATATATCTAGAATAGATTTTACAGAATCTTTACAAAAAAAATTCATAGTAATTTTATTTATGGGTGAAAAAAATTTCAAAAATTTCAAATATGTCTAAAATCTATTTTCCCATACAAGAATTTTTTTCCCCACCGAACCCATCCAGGAGCTATGCTGAATTCCTTAAGTGGGCAGAAACAGGTTGTAAGCTTCTAGATTATCCCAAATGCACCTGAAGGAGCGTGTACAATTCTGATTGGGCCGGCCTTGACCAAAGACTGGGCAACTGCCCATCCAGCCAATGGGTGGTGGCCAAACCATCCCTTCAGTTTGAGTTCATCAGGATGGGAGTGGAGCGGTGGCCATAAGAATCAGCCTTTGCAATTCTTTTTGCAATTGGCACCATGGGGTCAGATTGTACCATACTTTCAAAAGAAACTTCCCCTTTTTGTTGAATAAAAGTTACTGGTCTTTTATTGCTATGAATTTTCCACTTCTATTTAAAATGTGGTTGAAGTCATTGAATTTGGATGAAGAAGTGCACAAATAGAATTGCAAAGTCTTTTGTGGTCCAAAAAGTAGATGAATATAGGAATACAATGCTCCACCAAATTCTAAATGATTGCTATTCCATCACTTTCAGAAAAAGTGAAAAAGAAAAAAGCCAAGATAAGAATGAGGTTGAAGGATGTATGACTAAGAAGTGTACTTATGGTAAAAGAATCAATGATGTAAATTTTGATCTTTGGCTTAACTAAAGTAGGGTGCTCTAAAAGCAATCACTAGCACAAAGGTTCATTTGTAACTAAATCTACAAAGGTCAAAAAAATAGGAAACAACTTGGATTAGAAGTCAATTCCATTTTTTTTCCTACAAAAATTTACCGAAAACTGTTTCAAAGAATTTAACTTCCTTCTAGACATGCTTAGCTCTTTTTAAGTGTAAACTACTTTATAGTATCACAATATTGTCCTTGCACAAAGTTCCATCTTGGATGAATTCTCATGAAAAGTACACTTTCTAAAAGCATCCCCATGCCAATGCAAAATATGACGCAAACTAGATAAGTGGCCAAGCCTAGCCATTTGAATTGCCCTATGGCACATACGGCGAAGCAAAAAAAAAGGTTGGGTTGGCCAAATTTGTTGATGGCTCTGCAAAATGGAAAATGATCATCAAATGAAGAGTCAACTTGGTATGATTTCTTTCTGTATGAAATTCCAAATTCTAAGGCACTTTAGAATTAAAAAAAATATTTGTCTTATTAGAATCTACTAGGTGGCACCTTGAAGTTCGGAAAGTTTGCTTCCCCATGCTGATTGGGTGCGTTGAGGTGGGGCAAGTTTTTTTGGCCAAGCCCAGGCTTCCTTGATGGCTTGGCAAGTAGTCCATGGCCGGGCCATTTGACTCAGCTAGGCGTGGGAATGCTCTAATGCCCTACTAGATTACAAAATGTTTCCCAAAAAACCTTACTCTTTTTATACATGATTTTTTCTTAAACCCATAATTTACTCTAAGAAATGATCCCAAACAAACGGTCAAATACCAAAGGCATAGCCTTGAAGACTTATAGACTCTTTTCTTATAAGTTTAGTCTATATGGATGGGCACTTATCATTCTAGATACATAAATCCAAAAATAAAAATAAACTGATAAACATATCAAAATAATCCAATTAATTGATAAAATGCAAAATCAAGAATTCAAAGTCATTTCTAAATGGATTGTAATTTGTACATAAAATGACTTTTGCCAAAAAATTGCCATAAGTTTGTAATGTCAAACTCTCACTAAAGTGGTTTCAAAGATTTATATATTTTTTACTAAAACAAAGTGAATTTTTATTAATGAAAATCACATTTGAAGGGCCATTTTTGAAGAATAGAGGAATAAGATTTTGAAGTGAAAAATCCTCTTGATCCTTAAGAATTTCAATTGTAAAATATTTCTAAAGGAGTCTTTTTTGAAATCTATATTATACAAATGTAATACAAACCACTTCAATATAGTCAACATTCTTTGGCAAAATGTACTTGAATCATTTGTAAGTTATATCAATTTGTAGTCCTTTGGCATTCATGTTCATGTTGGTCCTTCAATTCAAAATATTAATACAAAATATTTTATAAGAATCTTTTTCTCATTTTAAATATCCTTCAGTGACATTTTAATTTATGATTGAGTATAAGTGTTGTTATTATAATTGAATCATAGAATTTCATAAACAATGTATAGTTCAATGTGCACAAGGGCTTGGGGGCGGAGGGGCTTTTTGTTGCCACAAAACTTTGGACTATCCTAGGTTGGTTCTAATGGGATAAATAGATTGATCAAATTTTAAGATTTTATTGTTGAAAATGAAAGGAGATGACAATAATCATACAAAAGAACTCAATGTTTGAATATCTTCTGCAAAAGTTATGAAGGATCAATACGATTTTTGGTAGGTGTTCAAAAATAGATTCATCTTTATTTACAATATATAGACAAAGTGAAGACATGCTAAATTGACACTTTTAGATACAATGCAATTTGGAATGTATCTATTATACACAATCAACAATCAAGCATTTTGGGATGAACGTCATAACTTTGGTGCCACAATAAGCAAATGTTGCATAAATTGTACAACTTGAATCCAATTAAATCTATAAAGAGCATTTGATTTGGTATATAATAGAAGCAACCACACTAAGATAACAACACCTCAGACATCATGACTTGTTTGTGAAACTACCCTTCTAGATTCTTTCATATAATATACAACCTCTTTATACAAGAGTATGGTCAAATTTAACCCTTAAATGCCGAGCCTATAACCATCGCTTTCATGCCCCTATGCCCAACACTCAGTTTGTTGCCATTTTTGGATTAGATGTGCATGAAATTTTTTCATTTTTTTTCTAGAGATGAAGTTACATCTCTTCTGTACTTCCTGAAAATTTTAGATTTTTTTTTGAGGAAAATAGATTTTTTTGAGAATTTTTGAAGAAAAAGTAAAGAAAAATCATATCAAATAGAAAATTATCTCAAAAAATCTGAGAATTTCATCATGTGTGGAAATTTTAGTGGCAAACATCATGTTGTAAACTCAATTCCCATGTTGTTCTATAATTACAATCCAGAAGACTTTGAAAATACAGATAAAGTTCAAATTGCAATAAAATATTCAAATTATGCTTTTTTTCAAAATTTCAATTGGAGAAAATACTAGAATAGATTACCTTCATTTTGTTAGTTGGGTTCAAACTCTAAAAATATTTTTTTTGAAGAAATTTAAGATTTAAAGCAAGGAGCAACAACTTCCCAAAATACATTGAAAATAGCATATTTTGTGATCCATTTTTTTGTAATTTCTAATTCATGTGAACGGTGCTTCGGGATTAAGCACTTTTATATTCAACACTTTGAAATTCATAAGGGTCCAAAAGTGGAGTCCAAAAGTATTTTTTAAAATAATCTAAAATTCTTTAAATATAGTCCTAAACAAAAGATTATAAGTAATGATCTTTGAAGAAGTTTTAATAAAACATTACTACAAATACAATTATTTGTAGTAATTTTTTATTAAAAACTTCCTCAAAGATCATTACTTATAATCTTTTGTTTAGGACTATACTTAAAAAATCACTTAAAACATCCTTTTCCCTTGTCAGTAATGCTTTTTGTCTACTCACTTCACATTCATTATAGGAGTGAATGGTAGCTTTCCACCACCTAACCTTTCTACTATAGTCACAAAGAAATAGTACAATGACTAAGGTAACTATACCAAAAATTGCACAAATAAGTAATTTAGGATAGTTCTCATAATCAAATTGAAAAGTTTTTTTGCTAAGACTTCGTGGTAGTCAAAAAAGAATTCTTGACTTTGCAAAATTGTAATTTTTAGATAAATTACAAATTTTCCAAGTTTCCCAAAATAGGTGTTTTAACCTTGAAATGTCTCAATCCTTTTTAGAATTTTTGCACATTTTGGCTTATGGCTTTATACATATATATCATTTACCAGAATTTAAAGAATTTGGTCATTAAGGAAGGTTGTCTTTTCTAGATTCAAGTGTTACATTTGATAAATGCGAAGTTAATTGGATGAAAACAATGCCTCGAAGCCCTCTGTTCATCGTTCAGAATATGGGCGTCGAAGCGCTTCAAGGTTAAAGATTGACTAAAGTAGGTACACCCAAAAGCGCCCTGTTCCTAAAAGTGCCATCTACAGTGCACATATATTTCCGAAATCAGTCATGTTCACAGACTGTAGATGGCGCTTTCAGAAACAAACTTTGACTGTTAATAACTTTTGCATACGGTATCCAAATCCTACATTCTTTGGTGCGTTGGAACATGCTTTCACTTGCCAACAAGACTACATAAAAATTTGAACTAATTAATAGCAAGAAATAGGCTCAGTATGAATAAGTGGCGCTTTTGGGTGTACCTACCTTATAGACTCTCATGAATAGTGGGAATAGAATTTAAGCAATAATCTACATTAGTTGGCTTTAGAAAGCGGAGTCAAAATTGGGTGTATTTATCTTAGTCTTCATGCCACCTCTAGTGCCTTTCTCAACGGCCGGCAATCGTGTCCAAAGGGCATTTGTGTTGGACATTGTGTGTGTCCCTTCCACATTGCATGAATCCTTCGACATGCATGAGCTGGCTTGCTTCGTGGAGGGCACCAAAGGAATCCCATCTTTGAATTGTTCAATGTACGTCCTCTTGGAGCCGGCCGCGAGAAGAACTCGATCAACAAGAATCTCTTGAATCAAGTACCATCTCCTGCAACTGAAGAATGTTTTGGTTGGAGTGAAGCCTGTAATTTTGTGAACATTCCAGTATTTCCCATGTCAATTGTGTGCAACATAGCTGGGCTAAAACAATGAAACAATTTGCCCTTTTCAAAGAACTTACCACAACCAAGCTCTCTCTCTCCGTCTCTCTATGCTGTCCAAACTCCAGGACTTGGCATGAATTGACACATTCAAATCAAATTATTATTATTTTATTTTTTTCGAATCAAATGGAAACCCATTGCAAATCAAATTATTCAAGAGACAGCGGAGGACGCTTTAGTTTAATTTCAGTTTGTGGGGAGCAGCATCAAGCAATTGTAACTCGATCGATCATAAAAATAGGGAAGACTGAACACTTCAAACGGAGTTGGTTAAAATACTATTCTGCGCCTGTGATGCACTGAACCAGTTACGTTGAATTCGGTGGAGAGGTGCTCCAGAATAGCAATGTGTTTTGTTTTTTCTTGAGAGAGAAATAGAAATGTTTGAAATTCGAGGAGCTAGACAAGGTCAACCTAGCTTCACATTGGTCGAACACAGGCAAGCCTCGGCGAAGAAGTTCGAGTTGCCGCCGCTGCTCATCAGTCCAGCATTCTCACAGACACCAATGGACGTTACCATCGAACAGATGAATGAGAGAGCATGCACCTTCAACTTGAATGAACTGTACTGCTGAGTTTTCTGCTTCGTGGATCACGCTTCCTAAAAATAGAAAAAACCCTAAAAAGTTGAGTGAATGATGGCGCTGTGTATGCTTCTGCAGTAGGCAGGACGGATGTCAGGAGCCTTGATGAAATGATTTGAAAGTCTCTGCACCAAAAGGATTGGAGGTTTGAAGTAAGCAACTTTCGAAACACTTCGTGCTCCTAATTGGTGACAGGAGAATGGCATGGGAGGCAGATTGGGTTGAAAGACTTGGAACTGAACTTACCTCAGAAGTGGGTTTGCTTTCATCTTTGCCTGCGGGTCTCATTTGTTGAACAGAAATTACCCATGTTGTTATTCTCTTCCAACATTTGAAGTTGCCAGCCATTCTGTTTTAATGTTGAAAACTCATCTTCATGTTGGAGACTAATTTTCTTGCTTCCTACGATACTACAATCTCATCTTCCGAGTTGAAAGAAGATGAGTTTCAAAGACCCAGTGACTAATTTTCCCGTGGGCACTGAATTGACTATCGAATGGAAGGAAGAAACTATCGGAAGTACTCAACTTTGAATACTATTTGCCCTTCCTAAGCTTTCTCTGAAGCCCACTGTTGAATAAGTGATGGGCGACACGATTGCAACTGTAAGTTTACCACTGCTGCAATTATTGGTTTAGGGTTTGATATTCGGTGGAAGCGAGTGCTTGGTCGTCGGCTACTGCAATGCTGCTTCGCTCCGAGTTATTCTGTAACTAGTCGTTAGGGGTTTAGAAATTGGAATTTGGAGGTTTAGGGTTTGAAACAGAGACCGCTCTTCCTCTTCGACCTTCTCAGTTTCTCCTGTCGACAAATGCAATGCGAGTTTCGTGAGTTTGGAGGAAATTTCGCAGCAGCTTTATGTTACGTCTGAGCATTTCTTTTCATGGGTTGCTCGAAGTAACCAGTAATTGAGAGATTCTCCAAGACCTTAATTTTTTTCGCATGGATTTATGAAGGCATTGCTGGATCTGGGATGAAGCAGTGCGAAAAAAATCGCTCTACCTGTTTTAAGCTATGCTTTAGCTGAAAGAGATTCGTAATTTCGTATGTGCGTTGTGACGAAGCTTTAGCTGGAATGTCTGCCAATACTTATTTGTTAGCGGTTTAGGATTCGTTGTGAGTATGATTGAGATCTTCTTTGTTGGTGCTGGCTACCAATGTTAGGAATTGATTCAAGCTAAGCTTATCTCCATGCTACAGAATCGGAATGTCATCGGCTTCCTCTGTGCTCAAACCCTAAACTCCAAATGCTCGTCTAGTAGTTCAGCTTTAATGGACGGAATGATGGAATGGATGTATCCTGGAAGCAGTAATGGCTTCACTTGAAGGCGATAATAAATGGGACGCATGACCGTTTTAACAGTCGCAGAGGCTGATTAGAGCTACTGAAATTGCTACCACCGGCACACATCTTGTCTGCTGGCGGAACAAACGACAGACTGGTAAGCATGTAAACAATCAATTTGCAAACAGAAACCAGTTTGGTTGTTAGCGAAAGAATCAAACTGTTCTGTTTGGTTGATTAGTTAACGCATCTGTTTCACTGTTTGCTTGCTTTGCTAAAGTGTGGTGTAGCTGCTTCACCATCGTAAGGTGACTGTATACGAAGGCATAAATCCGAGATTCAGTTGCCTTCCGTCGGGGGGAAATTGTAGCACTAAGTGTTCAAGGCCGGGCTTGGGTTGCACTGATTTCCGTTGCATGCAGTGGCTTACTCTAAAGCGAATTTATGGCTGGTAAACCCCATTCGAAGTAAACTGGCAAATTTCCAAAGGACATTACCCAGAAAATGAAGTGGAAGCGGGAAAGGAAATGAGGACACGCCTCACGAATACTAAACATGGGATGGACTTACAAATACCAAGTCCTCGGTTCTTGGGCAACAGCAATGCAGTATCACGAATTCTCCATCAGCTTACTGGTTTTTATTTTGTCCAGAGCTATGATGTGTTTGCATATCACTTCATGTATGATTCATCAACTTTGTAGTAGCAAAGACTGCACAAGAATTCAAAGCCTCCAGAAAGAAAGAGGCCAAATGACGACTGGAATATTTTTTCCAATCAAAAAGCCGTGTCACTCACTGTTGGCATTTCATAAGCAATGAGCACGACGCACAGCAGGCAGGGAAAAAGCTGATGCCCTGTTCAACAAGAAGAGTGAAAATGACATTTCCTTCTCTTTCCAGGGTCCATCGAATGGCTGTCGGCCACTTCAGATTGCACAGCTTGACGCAGCAAATTTTCAACAACTTGAAATTATTTATGAAAGAATTCCATTTTCTTCTGCTTTACCTTATTTAGTTCAATGTTGATATGCTCGTTCTTGCTGAACTAAAAAGGTCTAAATCTATGATTTTCTCAGAAATTGTAGAAACAAACAATGCACCTATTCATCCTGGAATCTGATAATTTTTGGCTAACTTTCGTTCTTCCAGGATTAAGCTCGTTATCTCTCCTCTACTTGCGCACGATGTTGTTTTAAAATCTTGAGGTTGTTTGTAGAAGCTTATCCTATTGTACACTTCTGCAATCTAAAGTGGTGCATAGTTAGCATGATGCCCAGTACTGTACAACTGAAAAATCTCTGGAGAATTTCATGAGAACAGCCCATCAATTAATGCAAGCTGCTGCGATCGAGCAGCTTTGCATCATGTGTGCCAGTGTAGTTGCAGGAAGTGGCAGGAATCCAGGAATGCTTCTGTTTGAGTGCTTCTAACTTATTTGATTGCTTCTGTTTGTTTGATTAATTGTGCATCAATTAAGGTAATGGATCACTCAGAAATTGGTTCAGTGATTCTCATGAGCACCTGGCCAACGAAAGCGAAGACGGTGAATTGATGTGGCCGGCCAGTGATCGACATGATTATGCCCCTCCGTAACTGACCGGGGCAGGGCTGGCCCTGATGCATGCACATGGAACCTCAACACAAGATTACTTGCTGAAACACCGACATAAACAGAGATGCGCACTCAATAGTTACTCGATGCACTCCAGATGCAACCAGCAGGGATTCTGTTTTCAAATTCTGAAGGCAGTGTAAGATTGTGCAATCTTGACTGGAAAGATATGATGAAGCTATTTACAAACCCTTCTCGAGGGTTTGGGTGAGAGAATAGAACGAAGTTGTAATGGAATGGGAGAGTTTGGAAGTGATATTGAAAAGGAATTCTTAAAATTCTTAAAACAAAAAAGAAAGAATCTATGCCTCTCATGTTTTTCATCTGGGGTTGAAAGCTCAACTCAACCCAATCCTGACAGAGTTCTGATCTGAAAAGAAAAAAAGAAAAGAACCTATGCCGTTCAAATTTTTCAGCAGGGGTTGGAAACTCAACTCAATTCAACCCAAATCTCAGCTCTATGTGTATGTGCGCAAGGTTTCTTTGGAAAAACTTGACCTTCGTTCTAAGCCTCAATCAAAACGCAACTCAATTCCAAATCTCTATGAGCACAAGGTTTGGTTGGAAAAAATTAACCCTAAATGGTTTTAACTTACACCTCAATCAAATCTCAACACAACCCAAGTTTGAAAACTCAACTCAACCCAAGTTTGAAAACTCAACGCAACCCAAGTTTGAAAACTCAACGCAACCCAAGTAAGCTTAACCTTAGCTGGAGTGATGAACATGCCACTGATTGCAATTAGTGTGATCTCTTCATTTAGTATAGCAAACTGTGTTCTTCTACAGTCGGTGATGAACATTCCTGTGAACAATTTCAGTGACCGCCTTGTGTCGGTCGTTTCCCCCCTCCCTCAACGACCACTTCCAGGAAACTCCCGGTCAGCACCCGCTCTCCGACCACGCGTCATCACCACCCAGCCGCCACTGGCTCCGACCCCTTAAAAATCCATTTCACCATTTGCCACCCCCAACCCTTCCTCCGAGGACGCCACCTGGCACGGCGACAACGACTCACCCTACTGAGCACAGCCTTCTCCGAACCCGCGCCTACTCCCTTGTACCGGCCCACCGTCTTCCTCCATGACTGCAATCATATATCATCCCTGTCTTTCGAATATCTCAAGAAGAAACCTCCGATCCGTAGGCTGTGATGATCCATTAGAGGAACGATTCAAGCTTTTCGGTGTCGAATTTGGTGCTGTGAGTCGAAATTTGGACGCAATTAACTTAGGTACTGATTTGATTGATTTCTGGAGCTTGAATTTTGTGGGTAGAACTCTTGTTATTTTTTTTCTAAGAGGGATGCGGTTGAGATTGTTTTGTTTGAATTTGCTGTTGGTGATTAGTAGTAAGGTGTAGGAATTAGATTGAGTCGGAGTTTCTTTGAAAAATTTGCGAGGGTTTTGGTCTTGGTGAGCTAGACGATGCAACGGATCGGAAGGAGTGCTTTTGTTACTTACTTTCATAAATCTAGAATTTAGACGGTGGACGCTATTCATACAAAATCTTGATAGTGATGCTTTAAGTGCTGGTGGTATTTGTTCTGAGGTGGTTTTGGTGGAGTTTGTGCGTGAAGGTTTGTGAATCAGAGGAGATTGCTGAGAGAGGAGGACGAGGAGGAGGAGTGAGAGGAGGAGAATCGCTGGAGGAAGCTGCTGAATCTAATTTCAAGTCGACAGGATATTGAAGGTTAGATATTTTCTGGGTTATCGGTTTTGTTGAAAACTTATCCGTTTGCGGGTCGCTTTTTGTTGTCTTGAGGTCCGCTAAGTGGCAGTTTTCATTTCAAGTTCTGAGGAATTTTTGTACTTTAGGTTTTAGTTGGTTAGAGGTGAATACTCCGAGTTCAATGAATCATATGTTTCCCCTGTTTGGTAGAAGTGAACCCTAGTTTGCAGATTCAGAAGCATTTCGTGTTTTTTTAAAGATGGATCGACCGTCATTGTAGACCTCAATATCTTGAACATCACCTGAGTTTTCGAAAAAATGATCTGAACACGCGGGAATGGTGTCGGTATTTCGTACAATTAGTGTTCTTTTGGTACCTTTTCATTTCTAAGTAGATGTTTTTGATTCTTTGATATGTTTCAGGGTGTGCGGGTGTACGAAATATTCAAGCAGAGGTTTGAGACAGCTAACGAAGATGAGTATGGATCCGATTGCCGAGGGGTCTCACGAAGGCATGTCTACGAGCAGCCGTAAATTGTCGACTCGCGAAGTTGAGGCCAACGCGCAGTTAGAGCAGCTGAAGCGGGAAAATGAGCGCTTGAAGGCGACGAAAACGAAGACCAATTTAGCTCCTATTCCAGACGAGTCACCACGCACTTTGCAGGCTCGGGAGCAGCTCGAGCAGTTGAGACTCGAGAATGAGAGGCTGATGGCAAGCCGACTCGCACCATCAGCTCCGCCCATGTCTTCCCGCACGTACCAGAATTTGAATCAAAGCGTCGTGGCAGCTGATTCTGGAAAAATTAGTTATCCGAGCATTGTTGGATATCCTAAGGAGGGATCACCTCCTCATGTCGATGGTCCATCAACCCGAACGGATGGACCGGAGACACACTCACCAGCATGGATGAATTCCAAGACCGCACCCAATTTACCTCCGGTTGGAATGTCTCCTCGAACCATGCAGGCCATGGAGGAGCTGAATGCTTTGAAGCAAGAGAATGCGAAGCTTGCGTCCAGTAAATTGTCTCCCAAGAGTGTGCAGCAGGCTCCTCCTCCTCGAACCGTTCAAGCTCCTGGGGATCAACAATCTCATGTGTCGCCACGGACTGTCCAGGCCCTCGAAGAGCTCAATAATCTGAAGCTGGAGAATGAGAAGCTTACTGCTAGTAAACTGGCTGGACCACCTCCACCATCCTCCCGAGTAGGTGGAGACCAAACTTCCAGGGTATCTCCTAGAACTGTGCAAGCTCTTGAGGAATTGAACGTTCTCAAGAAAGAGAATGAGAAACTCGCAGCTAGCAAATTGGCTGGACCACCTCCACCGTCTCGAGTTGCTGCAGACCAAACTTCTCGGGTGTCTCCTAGGACTGTTCAAGCTCTGGAGGAATTGAACGTGCTCAAGAAAGAGAATGAGAAACTCGCAGCTAGCAAATTGGCTGGACCACCTCCACCGTCTCGAGTTGCTGCAGACCAAACGTCTCGGGTGTCTCCTAGGACTGTTCAAGCTCTGGAGGAATTGAACGTGCTCAAGAAAGAGAATGAGAAGCTTGCAGAGAGTAAATTGGCACGGACAGCTGTTAATGATCAAAGCTCCCGTGTTTCTCCTCGGACAGTGCAGGCACTTGGGGAGATGAATGCACTGAAGGAAGAAAATGAGAGGCTGGCGGCAAGCAAAGTGCCTACGAAAGTGGTCGCGCCGGCTTCGCTATCACCGGCTTCGCTCTCACCAGCCACTAAATCAGCGGAGGAGGCTGCAAGTGGACCGAAGGATCTTGGAAAAGAGAAGACGGCTGTGGCTGAGGAGGCTACACCAAATCTAGACGCCCAGGGGAGTTTTTCCTTCAAAATTGATACGATTAAGAGCCCTGAAGCTGAAAAGCCGAAAGCAACTGAAGTGGTTTCGCCTCTACCGGTCATGTCTTCACGCACTATTGCGCAAATCAGGAACGATCCTGCATTGGTGGAAGTTAAGACCAGAACAGCTCCGGCAGCTCCGCCACCTCCATCTGAAGCCGCGGCGTCTGGTCGGACAATGCAAGTTTTAGACGAATTGGAGAAGATGAAGAAAGAGAATGAATTACTCAAAGCCAGCAAAGTAAATGTTCCAGCTGGGATGTCTGACCGGACTCGTCAAGTCATGGATCAGCTGGAAAAGGTGAAGCGAGAGAATGCTGCGCTTATGGCGACCAAAGTGGATGCATCTGCAACACAGCAGAGACGTTTAGCCTATTTGGAGCAGAATCATGCTATTGCGTCGAAGGCTCGCGCGGACGAAATCAAGAAGATGATCCTGACGGGTCAGGAATTAGATCTTGCATTTTTGGTGGATGCCACAGGCAGCATGCAGGTACTCCCTGTTTTTTGAAAGAGATGCCTATTGAGGTTTATGGAATTTTACATTAGGAGATTATGCAAGTGCCTCGTTCTATTCGTTG
This sequence comes from Thuidium tamariscinum, assembly GCA_947034885.2. Taxonomy (NCBI): domain Eukaryota; kingdom Viridiplantae; phylum Streptophyta; class Bryopsida; order Hypnales; family Thuidiaceae; genus Thuidium; species Thuidium tamariscinum. The sequence continues at coordinate 18,965,524 of OX344752.2, read as the reverse complement.
CGCTGCCGGTAGTTAGTTTTTCTATTGTTCTAATATTCCTGCTGGTCATCTTCCTTTCTTTTTCATCAGCAATTTCTTCTAACCTTTTCTTTCTTCATTAAGTTCCACCGACTCGCTTAATCACGATTTTTATTGATCTTGTTTTGCAGACGTGCATCAATTTGATTAAAGATACTGTGGCCAACATGGCTGCTGGGATTAAGGTACAGTATCCAGAATGCAAGTTGCGTGTAGCGTTTGCACCTTATAGAGATTACGAGGATACTGTCAAGGATGACGACGAGGCCTGTGATTTCACGAGCAGCTTTACGGGAGCAGATAGTACTTTTGTAAGGGCTTTGTCACGGGTGCGTGCTTCTGGCGGAGGAGATGATGCTGAAGACGTCTTCACTGGCATTGCTCGAGTAGCAGGCTTCAACTGGAATGCCTCGAACAGGCTGCTAATTCACATCGCTGATGCTCCATGCCATGGTATTCAATTCCATGACGGTGTGGGTGATCATTACCCAGCGGGGGACAAGTATGGCCGCAAAATTGAGACTCAGCTGCAACTTCTTCATGAGCGCTGCAAAGTGTCAACGTATTTCTTTTGCCATCTGAATACAAGTACGAGAAAAATGCTGCAGGAGTTTAGAAAGGCCTCAGGAGGGGCAATTACGATCACAGAGGAGCAGTTTTCCAACATCTCCAATATCCCAGAGAAGGTGGTAACGTTGTGTCGAGGCACCATTCAAAAAACATTGAGTGTGGTCGGTGTGGCGCACCCTCCAGGAGATGTAAAGTTCGTGAATGAAGTGGTTGTGACAGCCGTACCCTCCTGGGCTGACATTTCAATCCAGACTGGTTCTCACTTCAAACATAAGTAAGTTTCCTCTGCAATTCTGTTGGAGTTGGGGTGCTCGTTGCTCATGACTAGTATTGGGTCTGTTTGTTCGAAAAACACGACTTTTTGTATACATTTGCAAAGAGGATTGGACTTTGAATTTACAGATTTCTCCGTCAGACCTTTGATTGATGGGTGACTTGCAAAATGCAGGTGGTATCGGGCATTGGATGATCTATTAAGTAAGATCAATAGGAAAATGGCGATTGATGAGGAAGTAGTAGATCACGTACAAGTGCAGATTGCGAAACACCCATTCAGCTCCGAGGGGGCGGTTAGATGGCCTTACTATGCGAAGATAACTCGCCCCAGTGAAGCTCCGCGGTGAGTAGAGCACTCTTTTCCTTGATCTTTGAATTATCCCGCATTGCGTCTGTCCTGAAGAGTCTGTGCGATGATGGGCTCGCATTAGCTACCAACGAGTAATGCATTCTCACGTGTTGCGATTCACTATTGATTTTGACAGGTTCATGGTTGTCAAGAGATTCAAGACCGCACTCAACAAAGACGTTCGAGAAGTGCATAAGAGAGACCGTTATTTAGCTCAGATGGAGGTCCAGTCTGTGGCCGCTCAAATGGCCGAAGAATTCAATAATAGGTAAAATTCAGCTCTCGCATGTGAGATAGGTTTTCTTTCGAGCAATTAAGTCTTTTGTGCAGTGCTCCCAGCTTTAAGTACGCAAGGATTCTAATTTTGGTACTTTCCTTAGGACATGCCTGTCAAAAGACTTACTTGGTGATCAGATTGTTACCCTGTAATTATCACTAAGTGAGGATCTTTCTCATTCTTTTTTCACGTTTCACTAGTGAACAGCCCCCTCCTCCTGCAAGAAAATAAACAAATTGGAGTGTGGTTAAGTTTTCTAGAATGCCTCTTCTAGAACAGCTGTATTCTGATCTTTGTAAGAGAATACTGAGATCATGCCTAATTTTCTCGGTAATTTGATTCACAGGACATCAAACTTCAAGAATGTAAAGAAGGTGGAGTTCACCCAAGTCACCACGCTGGAAGTGGATTCTGGACCCACCCGAAAGTTCTACAACATGGAAGAGGTTCTCGAAGGCAACTGGATCCGGTATTCCAACAACGGTGGCTATGTCAACACACTGGACTACGCTGCTGTTTTGCAAGCCTTCACGCATTGGACTCACGAGCGATCTCGGGGTCTCTTGATGGTGAACGACCTCCAAGGAGTTCGCCAGAAAAATGAGCACGGAGAAAGTGTTTTCCGTCTTTGCGATCCTGCCATTCATTGTACAGATGTCATGCGCTTCACGCGTACCAACCTCGGTACGGAAGGCTTCAAGCTCTTCTTCGACACCCACAAGTGCAACGATGTTTGTAAGCATCTAGGACTAGCAGTCGGTACTGCTGGGCGTACAATATCAGGTACCCATGTCGGAAAATACTGGTGAAGACTGAGATGAGTGGGTCACAGAAATTTTGGTAACTGCAACCTCTTTGAAGACTGTAAAATAGGAAGCTGAATCGCACCGGCTGGAGAGATTTTGTGGATGTGTCTGGAGTGACAGGGCAGTTGTTAAGGACTGCGAAATAAAGCCACGTATTTCTTGCGTGGTAGGCAGGTTAATAGTTTGTAATGTTTGTATAATGATTAGGCAGGTGTAGATCTCGAGAAATCAAGGGATAGTATGTTTGGAATGGATGATCATCAGTATTTCCATTGGTAATATATTCAGGGTTTTGGGTCGCTATATGGTATACATTCAAGTGGGTTAATGTTTGCTATTTATGTCTCTTGGAAGTTCCATATCCCCCAAACTCAGGGGATTGTTCCCATGTCAACAGGATGTCAGGAGCATCGTCCTGAGAGCAACGAAGAATTGGCCAACTCTAACATTTCTTGAAAACTTTTCAGTGAATGATTTATGCTGACTTGTCAGAACCGAGTTTGAGTTTGTAACATTATTTCTCATAAAAGTTTTGCCTTGAGCACAGCTGAATGAAAGAATGCAATCCCTAAAGTCGTAGTGTACAGTTCGATCCATTGTGCAATCGTATGAAAACTTGAACCACTGTGCAATCACAATTTGGAAGTAAATGATCTTCGAAGTCCCTGACTAGACACTCGCGATTGTACAGCAGAAGTAACAAAAAATGAACTCATTGTTGTAGAGCAGAAGTAATAAAAAAAAATTGCGTTCTTTTTTGGGAAGTTACATCATCTGTGCATCTTTACATGCTTTATGAATCATTGACCCATCTCCATCAACGGTGGTATCCATATACTTCAACCATAGATTGAGTAATTCAAGAATACGCAGACTCCGTATTATAATTGTATATTCCACACCCCAACACTCTTGAAAATTTGTTCTTGGGTAGCAGCTTCGGCATTTCTCTATTGAACATTTCATTTTCACTGGAAAAGAAGGGTCGACAAATATTCTATCGATATGGTGCTTGCTCACCGTAGATGTACTATACTACACTCATTTGCTCTACTATTGAGGATTCCAAATAAGCACCAGTTACAAAATATGGTCACTGCAAAACTTTATTTTTTGCAGGTTAGTCAAAAACAGTAATATCGCAATCTGCCATACCTTACTATGAAATTCAATGCCGGCCCAATATCTCAAAACCAAGCGCTTCTAGAGCTGTACCTTGTGAAGTGTTGTTATGCATCCCCTCCCAGACATTTGGGCAGACAAGAAGGGGTGGTTTTGCAAGGACTACCAGAACTCCATTAAACTGCCTACCAACAAGTTTGCCATGGTTTAGTCCAACATAATGCAATGTATTTGCAACCACGCAATTAACAATGCAATGTATTTGCAATTATGAGGTGCAATAGTTTTCGCAACAGTTTCGGCATAGATAGGCATTGCTTCTGTGCCCAAGACTTTTGCAACAAGTTAACAGCTCTGTTGTAATGATGCATAACAGACCATGAGTTCAAGGCAAAGTATGGAACCATTGCAAAATCATTGCAAAATGTTTAATCATTGCCCAGTACTATCTTTCATTTTCAATTCCAACCAGGAAAACACTTTCGACTTAAGATGGCTCCGTTGTACCTGAGTATGCCAGTGGAACAAATTTACCCATCAGTTGCTGTTGAATGAGCTAAAAAGGAGTCTAGTGTATCCTCAAACGAAGGTCTCACTTCGACTTCAGATTTGCCAACACTCAAGAATTCACGCACCTAAGTTTCCGAACTTCATTTTTCATTGTTGGAAGTGTTGTTCATGGTCTTAGCTCTAGTGCTATGCCTCGTTACTTTCCTCTTGCACTTGAATTCTTCACTTTGCCAAGTATGTCAGTCAAAGGTTCAGTACCTTGGTCTGAATTTCTTGTTTGTTACAAGTTTTGGGTGCTAAACGTTTTGTGTGGGAGTCTAATATTGAAGGTAGGATGGCCATGTTTGTTAACTTCGGAAATTTCAAAGCGTCAAAATTGTGATAATCAAGTGCCCAGAGCCTCAACAATTGATTTACAAGTTCAGGTCGACAATGTAAGGTTCCAGTTGGGCAACTCAGGACAATCTAAGGCAGGAGGCTTTAAAACCGCTCAGGCTTTAAAACCGCCCACTCAAATGTACATTTTTTTCTTACATGCTGTTTTTTCATCTTTACAGGAATGTACAAATAGTGTACATTTGAGGGAGTGGGCGGTTTTAGAGCCCTATGTCATGTTGACTTCAAAATTTTACAACTAATTCTGGGGAGCTCCAAAAAATATGAAACAACTTAGGTTAGATGCCAATTCCACTTGTCTTTCAAGGAAAATTTATTGAAAAATAATTGAAGAAATTTCACCTCCCTAAAATTTAGTTTCAGCTCTTAGACAAGCCCTTGGTGGACCTCTCCCTTTAGTTTCATTTGGGTGACTCAAAACTGCACTAATTCTTTGTCATAAGCCTCTAAAGTAGTGTACTTATAAAGCAACCTTTTAAGAGCTGGTTGCAATTTGGAAGAAGCTAAACTCCTTGAAACAATTCTCAGTAAATTTGTGGGAAGAGAAATGGAATTGGCATTCAACCCAAGTCATTTCATATTTTCTCAACCTTTGTGGAATTAGTCACAAATGTTTGAAGTTGGAATGTAGTGGTTTCTAAAAGCACCCCCTGCTAAAATGTACACTATTTGTACATTGAAGAAAACAAAATGTACCTCTGTGTTATAGGTAAGTTGCTTTTAGAGCTAGGTTGGTTTTAGAGCACCCTACCTTACCACTGGCGCCAGTTTTGTGGGATTTCGCTAATGTGACAAACATGACAAGCATTATGGTTGCTGCAATTACCTCCTCTTTAGCTCTCATCCTTACCTATTACATCCTTTACGCCGTGAAACTAGCATTGCACCAAACGAGCTGCTAGTGAAGATTGTCTGCAAACCAGATGGGTAAACCTTGAATGGTGATGCTACTGTTATTTGCAAGGTAGTTTTTTTTTTCTACAGTATTCACGACATTGGGAATATTCAAGTGAAGTGGCATGGATGGAGTCTCCACTTCTTTTCTGAGATGCAATTTCAAACTGATTTTTTCACTATACATGGATTTATTTGAAAGTATAAGAGGTTTTAGACCACTGGGGACCACATAGACATGTTGCCAAACATTTAGTCCAAACCACGTTCAAACTGAAGGTCAACCAAGTCACTAGAATGAGTAGATGAGTTACTGTTGGTGCCATATCAGTGAAGCATACTGCATCAGGTCCATAACGATTTTATTTTCGAATCGTCCACCGCTCCTGACCTGATGATGCAAAATGACACTACTTTTTCCAATTCAAGTGCAAGATTTGGTGAAGTCAATGGTGGCGTCTAAAAGGTTTGGAGCAACGATTGATCAAGTGGATATCAGTTACGAATGTAAACAGATCCAAGTTGCGTTCACACCTTTAATCATTGACCATGCCGGAGTCTTTGCAAAATCTCACTGAAATCGTCACCCACATTCGGTGGTCCTCGCTCCACTTCAATGCTGTTGGAAATTGATGAGTAGATTTCGAGTTCGGGCTGATTGCGAGTTTCAGTTACCTGCGCTGAATAACATTCACGAGTACTATTGACCATCCACCCAGTTCACTATCGCTGGACTGTGCGCAGTGGTTGAGAGCAACCACACGGGCCATTGTTCAAACATTTTCTTTCTTGACCTGAAGATGGGTGGGGGCCTGGGGGGATCTATGCTAGAGTAAAACGCTGGAGCAACTTAGATACCTTGATTCTTCTTGAACTAAACGTTGAGCGCAAGGTACAAATATAATCTGAGATGTGATGATATCCGAATTTACATGACATTTTCACTTGATTGACCTTGCACTATTCAGGATATGGACGAATGGTGGTCCACTAAGGTTGGCTAAATCTATATACTGAATGATTAAGTTGTCAATACTGTATTTTGGAATACTTATAACATTTGACTGGTAAACCGTGGATAACAAGGCTAGTTTATTGTCTCACACCGCGTTTGTTCAACTGGGTAGTCAAAAAGCTTCTCAAAGTCTGCACTGCAACCGAATCTGCATTTCAGCCCCGGAAGATCAGTCCTGTAATGGAATCAATTTAATCCTACGCTCCATCGCTTCTAGTTAGCCTAAAATTGTGAAATGCCATTCAGGAAAACACTAGGCTGACTGGAAGAAAACTAGGGTTATTTCAGCTCTTGATGACTGATCGATTTATATTTCCAAAGTGACGATTCAGAAACTCTAAGTATTCTTCAAGTGGTTCCAGGGGTCGAATATCATCTAAGTTTTGTGAAAGATGGCAGGAGAAATCATGCTACAGAATCGATGACACAAGTCTTTCAGTAGGCGTAATTCGTACCTAGAACTGGAACAATCCGACCCCCAACATGCCTGATGAGAATTGGTTCCTTGAAGTGCCTTGCCAGTGTTTCAGCCTTCTTTTTAGTTTTATCTGCTTCGCCTGTTGGAAGACAGAGACAACTCCAGATGTGAACGATGAGAAAAATCATTAAATTTCTAAAACTCATGCACAACTCAAATCTGACCACCTACACTGCAGCATTCGATTAACAGTCAGGTCTATCCAGTTGTCACAATGTAGAATTCGATTACAAACCTGGACATGACCTAAGTTTAATGATTGTTAAACTCTCTTGCTAAATCGCAAGGTTTTTCGGCAAACAATTGTTTCCTTCTTAAAAGAGTTGGTCAACAGCTCGTATACATTGATTAACAACAGATTCGACATCTCAAGGCGCATGTGGAACTGTACTTTGAACGACTGGACATTACCTATGATGTGTAAAGAGGGGCATGTTATGAGGTCGTAATACGCTGGTTTCAATCTCAGGATTTGGCTGCATGCTCCGCCCAACACCACAACCATGCGTATGCTTGGTGTGTCAAATAAACGCAAGTCCTGTTCAACACCGACTTCAAATCAAACAAGTACCTATGCATAACAACCACATAATCCGGGCAAGAAAATGCATCCATTGCCATGACCACTACTACCGCTGAGAAACACCATAAATGAAATGGAGCCTAGTCCTATTACATCTATTATGAGCATAGGAACCTCAGTTAAATATCTAAACAACAGAAAAGTAGGATAGTGAAATATGAATTAATACAAAACTGGGATAAAAATGCATTTGAATAAAGTGAAGGACATTGCATTAATAATCATTGCAACTACATTGAAGCATAGTACCTTTTCTTGAAGCCCGATCAGTGCGCAACCTAAAATTGCTCCCTGCACTCCAATATAAAGATATTAGGTAATGAGTCCAAGAGTGAAAGGTGTTCCTGCGTTTGAAAGCAGGAACATCTGCACAAACGGATTCTGCCCCGCCTGCCTCTGGATGTTCAACCTTAACAGGAAAGGACTCCTCAGGTATGGCCATTTCAAAAAAATCTTGGAAAACAAAGGGGTCAATTAAAATGATCTAACGAAGCAAACTTCTGGGTGCACTTATGGTGTACATATTGATTCCAATACCTGAGAGAATGCCACAAATCCGTCAATAGGATCGTTGTCTTCAATAGCCTTCTCTATGTGATCCACTGTTTCATTCACTCCTTGCACTTCTGAAAAGTCCTGCAGAGAATCTGTTAAGTGAGGAGTTCAGTCCCTACACAGGTTAGAAACATCAATGGGAAACCACCCTCAATATACTTGGGTTTGGCATATCTGAGTTCAAGTTAACTTTCTTCAAGTAGCTCCATACAAGGCAGACAGCTGTTCTAAACACCAATCAGAGGGATTCAAGCGATGTAGAACGGTTAAAACCCTCATATGAGCATGGGAATATCTGTCGACAGATGAAACCTAATCTCCACCAGAAAGCCTCACGATGAACTATCCGGCTACTAAATATAGTAGAAAAGGATCAAACACAAGATCACAGATCGATTTCAGGATTTGCGGCACAAGCCATATTCAAATCTGTACGGGACGGGAAATTTCACGTTGCATGAGGGGAACTGAGTAGCAACTTCAAAGCACCTTATTAGCTTGGTACCACTCAAAGTATGGAGGATCAAACATTTTCCCCACATTTGACGGCCCTGTAGCGAACCAAACTGCGTCAATAAAGATCTGTCACCATCATCACCCTCCATTTGTTACAAAAATTACAAGGCGATAAGTTTTTATATAAATGTAGATAGTGAGATCTGCTGTGTGTTTTCTATTGAGGGTCGTTGAGGCTTCGATGGACAAAAATTAAGGACGAAATCATGGCAATTGATAAAATGCACCCGCATACCTCGAGATAGAAATCCACGCTTCATTGGAGTAAACAAAGTTTAATTCTACAAACAATTTTCAAAGAATGCAAGCCAGTGGACACTGGCAGAAATAACTCATGACAGAATAATGGAAGATGACTTACGAACTCAACAAGATCGCCAATTGCTTCAATCCACTTGGCTTTCTCCATTTGCTTCTTCATGATCTTTCCGCTAGTTCGGAAACCGTGCAGACACAAGAGACGTAGCTTTCGCACTGAAGTTGATGCCATTTTTGAACGCAGACTAGCTTCCTAACTCAGGTCCACATCTTATATCTGCAGGGCCAGAGCAGCATGAGGAAACCATCTACTATCGACCGATTATCACTATTACTGAAATCGCGGGTCATAAGGCCTTGCATATCAAATCCTGAATGGTCGGCATTTCTCAAAATTCATGGTCGTTGGATGACGGAGGTCAACTCCCCTTGACTACCTTTCTGTAACAATGATGAATGGTCAGCTACAAAACACAATTTAGTCATTGAGGGATCTTCATAGGCACTCAATTGCACTGACACTTCGTTAATGACTCACCTCTCTTAGCATCAAGTAGCTCCATTCATATTTGACGAGTGATGCATGCTGTGCGCTGAAAAAAACATCCTCTCTCGCGCAACCAATATGCATCAGAGAGCGGCAAGGGAAGAGACTCCACTACCAACACGTTCTTCAGATCGTAAGTGAAATCAACAAAATCACCGACCATCGAAGTGCAAAATTGCCAATCCACAGTTGCAAGTCTCAAAGAGAAGAAAAAAAGGAGAGCAGGTCTGAGAAGGGTGAGGGCGGAACCTGACTGCACCCCTTCATCACCACAAGCGACATCAAAGATGGTCAAAGGACACAAACGAGTGAGTCACTTGGGTGCTCTTAGAAAGGGAACGAATAACCACTACCGTGCTAGGTGATCGAGTGTCGTGGCATTACATCTGGCAGCACTTGGTCATGTAAAGTACCGCCTGAAATAAATTTCAATATTTACCTTGTAATTGCAAATTACTTCGTAAGCGTATTTGAATCCTCTGTATTGCAGCTCACTACCTCATCCTCGACTGTTAATGTAATATGACAACGAATTCGTTAAAAGATACAGTCAGGTAACGGAAAATGTCAAGTACAACTTGGTGTAAGCTGCTTCTTGAATTACCACACAATCATGTAACGAGAAACATTTATGATGACAAATTCATCAGCTACTACAAGGCTGCAGTCACACATCAATGTTGAGTAATCGAGGTGAACATAATTATCTGCGTTTGTCAATTGTCAGATTATTAAACGGTAGCAGCATCAATTGACACCTTAAACAAGGTAGAGGACACGGTACAGTTACAGCAGATAACGGGGACTGGCATACAATACATAAAAGAAATCCAGTTTCCAAGAATTGAGCAAAGTTAACAATTGATTAGTCTAAAGATACAGCAACAGCGCCTGTGAGCTCATTCGTGTCTTACAGGGTTCAATGTTGATTACGTCGATTGCAAGTCCAAACCCAGACGTTTGATATATTGACTGACGATCCTAAAACAGGATGTGAGCGCTACAATCAATGGCAACCATACATTTAGCTGTCTTTCTAACCTAATAACCAGCTGGAGCAAAGTCTTTGGAAATTTTCTCCAACTCTGATTGTTCCTACATCAACTGTTTTAAGGCTTTCAAACTACGTAGATTGCCACTCCTAGGGCTAAGAACTGACCTTCAAAAGGTTGTAAATTATAGAATTCAGTCGTTCACCAAACACTTGCCTTGAAAAGTATTCCTCCACATGCTTTCTCGCATTTTTGCCCATGACTTCTGCCCTGGAGGAATCTTGAAGGATCAGAGCCATCGCAGAAGCAAAGCTCTCTGGGGTAGATTCGCATAAGTAACCTGTTTTAGCATGCTGTATGCTTTCCTTCGGCCCCCCACTATTACAAGCCACAACTGGCCTTTGAGCAGCCATTGCTTCAAGGGGAACAATGCCGAAGTGCTCATTCTGCGCCAAAAATGCGAATGCCTTTAGCAGCAGCACAAAAACACAAAGCAATACACACTGCTCTGGTTCTGGGATTTGTTGGCAATTAAATATTCTCGAGTAATTTCAATTTTACCAGCAAGCGTAACGAATAAAAATTCTCTATGATTTACCTCGGTGGACAAACAAGCCTAGCAACTCAGAGGAAATACTTGGTGGCAAGGGTTAGATAATGGATACCATTGGAGTGTAAAGAACGCAGATGCATGCCGCCAGCAAAGCGTTTCTCTGTAGAGTTGAACAAGATGGTACGAAGATCACTTGCTCCACCACTCCCTCGTCAGTAGCCAAGGTTTTAAGCTCTTGTAAATATTCCCGATTCTCTGCCAGTCGCTTATCATAGCCACCTGACGACTCCTAGAGTTATAATAATAAACATCATAGCAGGACAATACCACAATGGTACAATCTCTTTCGGGTAAATTTGTTCATGAAAGGATCTTTGAGAGTTCCACGAATGAAAATCCACGACAGTTTTTTGTTTTTTTTAATAAATGAAGCAGGCAGCCCACCTGCAACAACTAAGCGAACAAGTTGTCGCGGCACACTGGTTAGCTGCGTGTTCTCTTGTTGCCTCACAAGGGTCGCAAATGCGGATATGGCGAGAGCTATGTTCTTCTTCTTCTCAAACCTGTTAATAGACAGAAAGGTGTGCCTGTAGGTACACCGAGGAACGCGAGACACAAGTTTAATCCCAGTTCTAAAAAAACAGAAGACCGCAAATGGTCTTAATTTAATTAATCATACGAGTTTATTAATACTACTATCCCAATATTTCATCCAATTAACCGCGGCGCAAATAGGTTTAAATTCCCATACGCCCTGCAAAGTTCAAGATACATACATGTGACGGTAAATATTTCTTGTTTTCAAGCAAACAAAGACAGGCCAGTACAAAAATAAAGCAAGAATCGAGAAGACCCAAGCAAACCAGCATATAACGACGATCTAATTTCGAACTCATTACACACCATACGGAGTCGTACTAACCCATCAGCTGAATGTCCAGGCATGAACTTGACATCAGGAGGATTGTTTAGGTAAGTATCAAATTGATGGACATCAACAGCAGGATAAAGTACTGCTGGATGCAGGCCTCTCGCCTCAAGTCGAGTAAACGTGGAGCCAAATGTGGATGCTGTGAATTCACTGTTCACCAAAACGCAGTCCGCCATACCTGCATTGGGGTCAAAGGCCCATGAGCACCCTCTACCAGCAATGTAAGACAACCACCCGCCAAGATGAAAGATTCCGCCTCTGTCATGGCCACAGCCATAACCTAATCTGGTCGCTAACAAGAGACTCTAAGATCAGCAAGGGTGGTTTTATCAAATTCAATGACCAGTCGAACCAATAACCAATAAAAGATGAAATAAATATAACCAATTCGGTGGCTCCAACATATAAGGTTATGCAATGAAGAATGTAAGAACAGTAAACTAAAACAATGGATATCTGCAATAAGCCCATTATGAAACTCCCAGAGTCAGAGAACTTGAGAGGCACTGAAAATTTTGGAAGGTCACAAACCAGTGGTGGTTTCCTCAATCCAATTCAGAGGTGCTCGATAAAGTCTGCGAAGCCGAGTTGTGCGCTGAGCAAGTAGCATGTCTGGAAAATGGCAGTAGAACAAGACCTACCGAAGACCAAAACACAGACTCAAATCTTTTAGAAAATGCTAAGCACATATTTAAGGAAGTCAATACCACGATTGCCGAGTTTTACTGTGGTATTGCTATATAATTGCAGAGCATTCAATGTAGCATTAATGTGTGATATGAAAATCATAAGATTGGACAGATATGGCATAAACGAACTTAAAAATGAATACAATCCGACACAATGAACAGGAAACTTGCTGAAACTAAGAAACTTTCAATGCGATGCTAGAAAATCTCATCACTGTAGGTGAGGCATTAAGGGCAAAAATGTCATGGAGCAACAAACTGAGGACGAGTGCATTGTGCTCCACCATCTAATGTATAAATGTCCTGTGACGCAACAATTCAGGCAAGTGCATGTGCAGAGACATTAATAGAGCGCTGCACTAGAATTCAAATATGAGGCATTTCTAGAGAAATTACCTTGCATCCTCTCTTCAATTTAAGAACGGGTATGACGGCTGAAACTTGATCCGCGAAAACAACATCAAACTTCGGCCACAAGAGAACCATGCAAATTGCCACGTAAACGCAACGAACATACGCGCAGACAGCATGTAATCGATTAAAAACATGTCGAGGTAGAAAGTCACCGTAAACTGTTACAGGGAAGCTCCCTGCAGACAAGGTAACAACTAAGATTAACCCGTTTCTCACGCCATTTCTCTAGCCGGCACTCTCAGAAGTACTTGCAAGACTCAATTTCAAATAGTCTTAGCATCATCAAGATAACAAAAGAGGAAAAGCACCATCGATCGTCTCCTCGAAGCATCGCTTCTTGTCATGATGCGCCGTGAAAATGTGCACATGATGTCCTAGTGCTGTCAATTCCACAGCAGCGTCCACGGCCAGCCTTTCTGCACCACCTGAGCAATGCAATGCGGACAGACTACCGTTAGCGAACATTTTTGCTTTGATTATTAATTCACATCGACAGGATTAAACAACTCAAGAAGACACGCGCAAGGAACAATCACCGTGGAGTGTCCGAAACTTCACAATGAAACCTAAGACACTACATCATTATTACAAATCCAGGAATTCGTACGAAGCCGCAACAAAACAAGAAGACGATAATGCGAAAACAAGAAGACGCCGCAGGATTCGATCGCAGCTTACCAATGCCAAGGTCGGGGTGGCACAACGCAATACGCAGCTTGCGATCCGCCATTCAAAAGCCCTAGCTAATTGGTCGCTAATTATTACAAACAACAGCAGTTCCAAATACTATTTCGAGTGCTAATTCCGAGCTCAAATCGACCATCCTATAACTCTGCAAATACCAAAACGAGCCCTAACTAAGGGCACGCGACGATTCCAGAAAACACTGCATACGACCCCCGAACGCTCTGCTAAACTTCCGATTTCGAGCTCTCGATTCTGGTTCCCGACAGAACTTTCCCAAAATTGCAGCACATGAAGCGCGGAAAAGGAAAAATTCTGATTTCAAGGGGAGTCTGAACCAAGGACGGCAATGAAAGTTGCGCACGAGGAGGACAAACGTGCAACTTCGATGGCGCAAGGGCTTAACCCCTAAAGGGCTATTATGAGTTTCTAGGAATTTACTCTAAATTGAACCAAAAAAAAGCCAACATTTTGATAAACTTTATTAATTATTTTTGAAATGTAACTGTACAAATTTAAACTAGACATGTTAGAGATCACTTAGGAAAATAAAATACAACAACATCACCTATGGATTGAAAGATTATAATGTTTGATCATGAGGGTGTTAAAACTACAAAAATAACTTGAAGTCTTTTGATCCTCTTTTCACATGTCAAATTTAAAAAGTTGGTCACCTAAAAAATATAAGGTTAAAGGGCCTAATATGCATAGCCTCAATCAATTTATAGCTTCTCAAAATCTAATCTATAATTTTTTTAAATGAATATCTAATGTGATTTTTTTTCCAAGATTTAGTATTTTTGAGGCTCATTTCCAAGAACCCTCCACATTAGGGTTTTTTTTCTAGGTCATAAAAAGACTAAAAGCACCCAAGAATTATCTTCCACACCAAGCCTTTAGAAAAATTTGGAAGAAAAAAAATTTAAAAAGCCAAATATAAATTTTCAATCACACCTATTAGCTACTACCTTGATAATGACTACTAGGATTTTCCACCCTGTCACCACCTATCCAAATGTTGATTCAACAACTTTTCATCTTTAGTCGCCTAAAATATACCAAAGTTGCACATATAGGTATAGATTGTAGCCACATATAAAGGAGACCTTCATCCTATCACTAGATTCTATCACTTCCTTTGAGGCTACAATTTTCTTGCTCTCAATTTTACTTGGCTTTTCTTCCCAATTGCAATCTTTGAAGTTGCATTTTTGTTGTAGAAACCATTTAAAACTTCATGCACATGAATTAGGAAGGTATTGAACTTTGAAGCCTAAGTATATGAATGAGTTATAGTTTATGTACTTGAACTTGTGAGTCGTAGTTTTCATAATTCATGAGCATCCCATTTTGCACCACTCTTTGAAACATTCATGGTTGCCTTATTTTGCACCAATCTAAGAGCTCTAGTTGGTGAAGATGTTTTTTTGTTTTTTTGTTCTGAAGCCATATAGCTTACACTAATTTCTAACTTTGGAGCCAAATTTTGCACCAAAAGTAAATTTGAGTGTGGCCTAACCTCAACTACTTACTTTTCACCTGGAGCCCAAATCCAGAATCTCTTAAAATTTTTAAAAAAAAACATTGCTTCACACTACAAAAAATCAAGATTGCAATGGACACTCTTGTACAAAATCTTGAATAGAAAAACTATAGTCAATCATTATCTAGATCAGGTTTTGATGCTAAAACTAGACTTCAAAAAAAAAATTCCAAAAATAGAAATTCATTAGGGAATTTTTGAGGCCACTGGAAGACTATAGGTTCTCAGACTGTCGGAACGCAGTTTCTATTGCGTAAATAGGAATCCTACATGGTCGAGAGAGTGCCACATCATTAAAAAAAATTGAAAAAAATAAAATTGGGGGGCTTTTTTCATATTTCAGGCCCCCCCCCCAAATTTTATTTTTTTTAATTTTATTTTTGGATAAATGTTGGCCTGACAGCGGCCAGCAGTTACGGGAACAATTTCGGGGAACAATCTTGAAACTACCCTTTGGAGGCCTCAAATCCCCTCTAATGACTAAATAATAGAAACTTGGCTGAGTTTTATTTAACTTCAAAGTTTTGCAAATACTAAATTTTATCGCCTTGGGCATTGAGGGTTTAACCTCGCTACATGAACTTACAAACTTCAAAAGTCATATTTAGTCTACAAGCTCCCATTTTCCAACTCTATATGCAAGAAATTTTATTAATTTATTATTTTCAAAGATGAAATTACATATTTTCTATGAATGAATCAAACTTCTAAATTTTTTGTAAGAACTTAAAATTTATCATAAAACTTTAAATACAAGTCACTTACTTCTAAGGTAGGTACACCTAAAATTGCACCTCACGTAAAAGTGCCATCTATAGTTGCTGTACATTTTTTAATTCCATTATGTACCTATTTGGCTGAAGCACTTTTGGAAACAAACTTTGAACCTTAATAACTTTTGCATATCGTATCCAAATGCTGCATTTTTTTGGTGCATTGGAACGTGCTTTCACTTGCCAAGAAGACTATATGAAAATTTGATCAGCCTAATAATAGTTACTAAGTGCAATACCAAAAAGTGGCGCTTTTAGGTGTACCCACCTTACTAGTCCACAAGTCTCTCCCACAAGCTCGTTTAACTTCAAAGGCATGACTTCAACCTTTGCAAATATTTCTAGCAATGGTCTTAGAAAATAAAAAGAGTGTAAAAATAGGATCCATAATAAAAATTAAGCTAAAAAATTTGAAAACTATTTGGGTGTGCATAGGATATTAACAATGCATCCAAAAGTGGTAGTGACCTCTTGGTTTGCCATTAGTTCCCCTTCTTTCAAAAATCCCAAGCCATTGATCTTTATGAGATTTAATTTAAGTCATCCAAACACAAATTTACAATACGGATATAGATACTATATGAATATAAAGTATAAATATAGTACCAAATACGGATATAGATATTTGATATGATATGAATATTGAATTGTGAATATGGATGCGAATATGGATATGGAAGTAGATACAGATATAAAATATGGGATACAAGATTTTGAATTGTCCCATATTCATTGTCAAGTTAATTGGGTTCTTAAAAATACAAGTAGGGCAGAAAAGGAGAAGGAAGAGAGGGAATTAATTTTTTTAAGCTTAGAGGGTGAAGAAGGATTTATTATTTTTCTTAAAAAAAATTGGGGTGCATTGTAACACACATTTACACACAACGCACCCAAAAGTAGCAATCACTAGCACTACAATGGTAATTAGAGCATTTAAATTAAAAAATTAAGTGTATGTACTATTATAGACTTTATAATGTTTTATACACCTAAAATATATATAATTTTATTATTAATCTTGGTCTAACAAAGTAACACCACATCATTAGGAGAATAAGGATGAAAACTCTAAATATTTCTACTTTATTTTATTTCATCCATCAACACATGACTAACATCTTCACTTTATAGTTCAACATGTTTTTTTAGTTAATGAAATGTTCACAATTTACACCTAGTACAAGTTTGAAGCTCCTTTCTTTATAATGGCTTACAATTCCAAAACAATTTTTAAACATAACACTAATCCTCTAATAAGCCTCGTACAATGCATGACAAACTAGTAGTGGATAGTATTACACCTCTTTTGGATTGAGATGCAAATGTTGTGAAGACTTTGATGTCTTGTTTAATTATTGGATAGTATTACACCTCTTTAAATGCATAAAAAACCTCTTAATAATAGACAATTCTAACACTGTGCATTAAGATGAGTTCTACATGTACTAGAATTGTGCATTCATAGACAAGGCATTGGAATTTATCAAAAATCCAAAATTGTGCATTCCTAGGCAAGGCTTTAAAATGTATTAGAAATCTCAATCCTAGCTCCTAGCTCTTCATTGTATGAACTTTAAGGAAGGCTCTTTAAACTTTATAATAAGTTATCAAATTTGAATCAATCCATTTTTGGCTCTTCTTAAAACGGTCCCCCCTCCATATTCAGTATACAGAAGTTGCCTCCCCGGATTGAAAGAAAAAGTAAGTTAAATGTTCACGATGGCCAATCCAACAATGACTGTACAGTACATGTAGCTTGCGAGACTGATCATTTCAACGCAACTAATATAATTCAGTCTCTCAGGCCTGTAAATTCATACTTCAGGACGCATTGCTAGCTGGGAGCGAGGAGATGAGGCAAACAAATTCTTCCTTTCTCAATGCAAAGCTTGCAAGAGCTATTTAATGATGTTACGTGAATTTCACAGTTGGAACACATACATGTAAAATCAATTTTTAAGTAGACTACTGCGAAAAGATTTTCTGAATGAGCCTGAACCTGAAATCTATATGTATTGAACAAAAAATTGCTCACAAGTGCACAACCAACTGCCTGTAACTTACACGCACAGTGACCAAGAGCACACATATGTAAGTTACACTGCCTAACGGCCTGCACATGCTTACTGCTGGCTCATGCTACTTTGAGAACGTTTGCGAGGGTGCGTGGGGGCGAGCAGGTGGGTGAGCAAACAGGTACATTCACAATGCAACGTGGCGTAGACTTACTCAAGATTAGACGATGTTGTTA
The DNA here is from genome assembly GCA_947034885.2 of Thuidium tamariscinum. Classification (NCBI taxonomy): domain Eukaryota; kingdom Viridiplantae; phylum Streptophyta; class Bryopsida; order Hypnales; family Thuidiaceae; genus Thuidium; species Thuidium tamariscinum. The sequence continues at coordinate 18,947,521 of OX344752.2, read as the reverse complement.
TGCAAACCTCAAAGACGGGAAACTTGAAATACGGACATTAATCTGTAAAACCAATTCGATCACCAGTGGAAGACGTACAGTGAAAAGATTTACTGAACGAGCGCTATATCGAACAAATCCAGAAGTCATGAACAAAAAATGTTCACAATTAATGGCACATCCAGAAATGATTGTATATATATAGACTGACCATGATCGTTTACATATTTAATGACCCTATGGCTGGCCCATGCTGCTTCAGTGTAGAGGAGAGCAGACTTACAAAGGTGTACGAAATGCTATGCCAATCTGAAAGAAAGAATTTGTAACCCCTATTTTCAAGTTCAAGCTGGGCAGTGAAAAGATTTACTGCATGACATGCAGAGCGTTAAGTGGAACAAAACCCAGATTGAAGTGTTGAACGAAAAAGGCTCACGATGGTACATCCTTGCAACAAGGATTGTGAATGGAGACTACTGACCACGGTTGCATGATCATTTACATGTCTAGTGACCTGTCAATGGAATTCGCTTGCTTGGGCTGCTTTGGAGACGTTTGTAAGGGTGAGGACGAGCAGGTGGGCGAGCATATGGCCGCCGAGCATGAAGTCGACCTGGCGAGCGAGGAGGCGGACGTGGAGATGGATTCCACACGAGAGGAGGAGGAAAGGGCTTTCGCGGCGGAATTTCAATCGTCAACGACACTATCTTGTGAAGCCTCCTCGACAGCAGAGGAGAGTACGTCGGCTTCTCCTTGGCGTTGGGCACTGCCTGCAGCTTCTTCTCTGGCGAAATCGCTTCTGGCCCCTTGCTGTTCTTATTTCTCTTCGCCCGCCACGCTTGCTCCACGAGGGAAGCCATTTTCGGCGTGCTGAACTCCTTAGGAACCAAACCGATTCCCATGTTGACGGCTTACTGCGAAATTGAAATCCAGATTCTAGAGATGAGAATGGACAGAACTCCTTGTCTGTGTGGGAATTTACAGCTTAGTCCCCAATTATGATCGCATGTAATCATCAGTGTGTCTTGAGAGGGAGCTGCAAATATTAAGAAAAATATTAACTCACCGGGACTACTGATGTGGATGCCTGGTTGCACGCCTCCCACTTCTAGTAACAGGAAGATTCACACTCTCGGTACAGTCAGTCGCGCCCACTTGGCAATTTTGCTTTGCCCTATTCCAACGATATTCTGAACATAAGAAAAGATTATTCCACAAGTGATATATACTAAGTTTTGTGGAGTAGAGAACAGACGATTTCAATACATTAGGACTCCTCTCCATCTGTATGTTTTAAAATAAATCTACCAAATGCATTTGCACGTAATAATTACAAGACATTTAAGGTCAGAAATTAAACGCCGCTGAGCTAAAATTTGAAAACAAAACAAAACAAAAAAACTGCTTGAGGCAAATCAGCGTGAACCCAAAACTAAAGTGATCCTCATGTATCCCGAATCGACAACGGAAAACGAAGCAACGACGTAAATCAATGGCACTCAATTCTTCAATGGCACAGTCAAATGAGTCCAGACGCGATCGACACTCGCCTCGGAAGCCACGTCGACGCACTTGGACATCCGTCGAGTAATTAAGAAAGATCAATGTACCTGTTCGACCCACCCCCAAATTGTTCTTGCGCGGTCGAGATCAACCCCACGACGACGCAGATCGAAGCACGTCCAACTGAATTGAAGCTATTCTCTGAAACTAACCACTCGTTCAATCCATCACCGGTACCCATGAGCGTTCAACTCTTCAATTCAAGAAGTCAAAATTTGATAGAGAAATCTACCTAATCATAATATATCAATGCACCATGAAGCACAAAGAAACTTGCCCCCACGCATCCAAGGATTTCCGAAGTCACAACAGCAAATTAATTGAACAGGACGAGAATATATATTACTGCGGTTCTCACGCACGCACCTCGGATGCAACGAACGTCGACTCAATTGAAGGTCGAGAACAACTCAGATGCGCGCATCAGGCCCTAAATTAAATTGCCCAGGCCCGACACTAATGGCGATTGAGCTCTGAAATCCGAGAGAATTCGAGCTTCAACTCAATTGGGTTTCGGTTTCCGTCTTCATGGCGTAGAATGACAGAGGGTTTTCGCGCTGTGGTGTTTGCGGCCAGTAGCCCGGCTACCAATACTACCCTGCTGCAAGGCGGAATTGCAGAGGAGATCACATTGCATAGACTCGATCGTTTGCACGAACTCGTGAACTTGTGATCGCCGTTGTTGGCCGCCTCGGAGATCACAGGTGCGGCATAAATTTCAGTCTGGGATTTTACATTCAAGTTTCCATTACTGTGTAACTCGCAATCATGACTCGACGATTTCCATCCAAAATTTAGCAATCTAGGGATGAATCCTTTCTTGAATTCTTAACCCTTAAACGCGATCTGCATCTTTGAATGACAAAGAATCTTTCTATGCATGATAGAAGTGCAACTTTTCATCCTTGGTATTAGGAGTGGAAAGGAAAGTTCTTTGACTTCCAATGAATATATTAGGCTTTTTCTAAGTAGATGATATCACACGAAATTAAAATACATGATTTTCATGGCTACCAGTTTGTCCTTCAAGGGTTAAATATTGCACCTTATATCTTTATAACTATGTTATACCGCATACCTTAATTTCATCATACAATAGCATAAAACACAGATGTTTAACCTCTAAGTGCCTAGAGTCTTCTCCAAAATTGGCCATTTGGGAAAAATCATCTCAAATTACTATTTGGAAGAAATTTTGGAATTGAGATACAAAGCAAACTAAGTTGTAGACTTTTGATTATTAAATTCCATTTGTATGGTTAGATTCACCAATGCTTTCATCAATAATTATTTGAGTGAAATCTTTTGGAGTGGGTTAGAAATGAGATTCTCTTGACATAGTGATTTTTTGAAATTTTTGTGTTCTTTAATTCTATGACCTCATTTTGCAAATCTAGTTTTGAATTAGAACCAATGCAATTTTGGCCTAGTCAACGACTTCACATACTTCTATATTTGTAATTTTAGAAAAATAAGGATTCTAATAAAACCAAATCCCAACCTTTAGATGGGACAACTTATAGTATCTCTATAAATTAGGATGACTTGTATTTAAGCAATATCAAGAAATGATAGTGATTGTCAATCTATTCATTGTCTGCAAATTGGAGGTTGGTGTGCTTCAAGGTTAAAAGCCAAACATTGGTTGGAATAAATGAGATGTTCTATGATCAAAAAATCCCTTTGAACCTAGTGTTTAAATTTGGAACATCACAGCACTAAAGAATAAACTCTAAAAAGACATTGAGCCTACCATCCATTATTATTGCATTTCATACATATTTGAGAAGATTGAAAACAATCGAGTAATGAATCATCAATTCAATGGAACAAATTATGCTATATTTTGGTCATATTATATATATACAAACCTTTTAGTATTAAAATCCACTTATTCATCAAAATTTACGTGCATGCATCCAAATGCAATGATGTCACCCTAAAGATAATTGTATTTTTTTTTCTGCAAATAAGTTAGTGTACCATCAACCACTCCAAACATCTTAGCCCCTAAAGTCCTATAATTGTCTCCTCAAGGTACACATACAAAATGGATTTCAAGTAGGCTTCTACAACCTCAAATTTTGAGGTAATTTTTTGAATTTGTTTTTGATAGAAAGAACACATTAGTTGCAAGAAAATTTATTTATTTTATTTCAATCAATGTCTAGAAGCAAAAATTATTTGACAATAAGCTCAAAACAAAAGACCAAACATAAAAAAAAAATCCACATTAACTTGCAATTTATTTTTATTTATTCTACACAAAATACTTTAATTAAGGTAGAAGTATCCATTCTCAACTAGGGACCCATACCCAACTTGTAGATTGCAGCTATTTCCAACCAAAGTTAGAACATATTTCCAACCAAAGCTTGGAATGCATTTTTTCTTCTATTTCAAGATTGGGCCCAATAAAATCATCATGACACATGTTCCAAATTATTGAGCAAGAAAGTAGGAAGTAGTGAGAGAAAAAAGTACTAAGTCTATTATAGGAATTGAAAGAATCTAGATATTGGCTATTAATCCAAAAAAAATTTGGCTAAAGTTCAAAAATCACAATAATTTCAATTGTGGGAATAAAAATTTGAAAAATTTGCAGTCTCTCTATTTCCTATCTTTCTACTTGGCAAAATTTTCACTTGCCTCATAGTGTTTACAATTTGCTTGAAAATTGCTTAAGTGATCAACTATGGGTACCTCTACCTTAGTTCTATTGCATTAGTGATGTGAAATTTAGGTCTAGAGCTTCTTCTTTTGCAGGCAATCATTAAAAACTTTAAAAAAATTAATATATAGGATTCACTCTTGAATTTAGTTGTCACAATTTTAAGAAAAGGAAGTTTGACAAGATTAGTTATTCTTGCTAAAACAATCTTGTCATTTGCATTGGTGTGTTTCAATTCCATTTTAAAGCTATTGGTAGTTTAATTTTTCCTTCAATGTCATACCTACGTCAACTTAAAATTACTTAAAGAATGAAAATCTTGTATTTTTTTAGACTTTTTAATACTAGACTTTCAACTAAAACCTTCACTATAAAAGAAATTATTTCAAAATCTATAGCATAAAAATTGTAAGTCAAGAAGATTCAAAGTCAAATAATTTAGTTGTGAAATGTGTTTAAAAAACTTGTTTTGATTATTTTAAATGCAAATATCTTGCAATATGCATGGTAAAAGTTATTTTATGCTAGGACTCTTAAGAGTTAAACAACATTGTGAACCTTTTAGAAATTTTTAGGCTACCATTTCAATAGGTTTTTATTGACTATGATGTTTAATCCCTACAATATAGTAAGTTCAAATTTTGAACAATGGATAAATGCAAATATGTGACAAGTACATACAATCTTTTTTTTTCATCCATCTATATTTTTGTAGTTTCTTCTATTAGATCTCTTACACCTTTGAATTAAAGATTTTCACAACTTCCCTCTATAAATCTTCTAAGGTTAACCAGCCTATGACAAGCATACCACTATGTGAAACATATAGGAAATGACCCATTATTATAGTCTTGCATCAATCTATAATAGAATTTTTCAATAAGATTAATGAGATTTGGATTACATTAGGTTGAATTAGTTCAATGTCTTGGATGATGGTGATGGAAGAATTACTAATTGCAATAGGAATTTCTACCTTTTTAGTGAAAATTCAAATTTAAAAGTGATTTTTTTAAGCCTTCATATAATGACCATATTAGAATATATTGGGATTGTTGTAGAAATTATTGTAATTGTTTTAAGTAAATAAAATGACTATTATGGATACACTTTTTGTTCACCTAGAATTAGTCTAGAGACTATTTTGGACTAATTAGATAGTGCACTTCAAAAATTCATAACAATTTCACACTTTGTCAAAAAAAAAGAAATTTGTATTGCTCTCCATTTTTCACATTTTTCTTAATATGGATTAAAAAAATGAACAATGCTAATAGGACAAACCAATCATTCTATATGCACAGTTGCTAGTATGTGAGCATAGAAAGTATGAGCCTATGAGTTTAGAATTCTATACACCTATAGTATAGATGTCTATATTATAGACACCTCAATGGTTATAGTGTATCCATATTCTAAACACCTATATTATAGGTGTTTATCGGTTATAAACACCTTCAATGAGTGTATAATATTTACTTATATTTAGGCTCAAGGCTCATAGACTCACACTTCTATGCTCACATACTAGTGTCATTGGTGCTAATTCAATATCAATTCAATAGTATCCAAAAAAGCATTGAAATAGCACTCAATCGACAATGGAATGAACATTAAATCAATCACCCATTGATTTAGTACCATAAAAACACTCTATAAATTGGAGTTTGAAACAATACTAGATTTGTATTTTGGGGTGATTGTAAGAAACACTTGTCCTATTTTTTGTCCCCTTGACCTCCAACATGTAGTTTTTTGCTCATAACTTTTGCATCGTTTTCCCTATCAACTTGAAATTTGGAATGAAGGTGGACACAAAAGTTTTATATGTTGTGTAATTTTTAAATTTTTTTAAAAATTAGTTTAATATTTTAAAATTTCCCCTGATTGGCTGTCTACCTTGGCCATTTTTGGGGGTTTTAGTCCTATTTTTGACTCAAAAATCCGAATTTGAAGCCACAAATTGGACAATTTGGAGTTCTACTAACATTTCAAGGATTGATGGTGAGTTTTTATAAAAATAGTAAAATGTCTATTGTCCACATGGGGTCAAAGTGACCTTCCTTTGCACAAACTCTACGAAGAGGGAAAAACTTTTTTAGAGGAATTTTTTCTTGAAATGTGTGTACAATTTTGTTTAAAAAAATGGGATTCTTTAAAAAAAAATTTTTTTTTTTTTTTAATTATTAAAAATAAAAAGGTCCACAGACCCTTTTTCTGCTATTTTTTGCTCTCTGTGGCTTGTGAAGTACTTGTAGTAGTCCATAGTATTGCATAATACTGCATAGTACTACACTGACAGCCCAGATTTGCAAGTGCCCAAAATCGATGGTTGAAATTTGCAGGCGCGCTGTCGGGTAAAGAGGAGCGCGCTTAGAGAACACACATGGTGTCTCGCTGCACATTGTCGTGTTGTAATTATGTTTAGTATATACAAATTTATGTTTATGGTTAAAGTAGAGGGTTTTTTTGTGAGTTTATTCTAATTTTATAGAATTAACTCTACTTTTTTTTACCTCTATTAAACAATTATTTGACTTTCGTTTATTTATTTTATTTGTAAAAGATTAAAAAGCCACATAGGAGATAGGATAGGATGATAAGATAAGACTTTTAATAAAGTTATAGTCTTTATTACTCTCCTAGGAGTTAACTTCTCTTACTTTCTTAAAAAGTAAAAAAGATGATGTGAAGTGGCAGTGAGTGATCTTCTTCTTCCTCTTAGGGGGGTTTAGAGAGTTTTTTGGGGGAGTTTTTTCCTTAAAGTGTGTGGAGACGGAGTTTTGTGTGTGAGTGTTAATGGGGTTTTGAAGCTGAATTTTGGGTTGATGTAGCTCATTGAGCATTGAATATTTGGAATTGAAACTTTGGCATCTAATTCCTTGTGATTAGAATTTTTCAAAATTGTGCTTGCAAGTTGAATTTGGACTTGTGAATCAAAAGATATAGAATTTTGAAGTTAAGAGAACCTAAGGCCTTCTATTGAGAAGAGCAAAGGCTTCTTTAAACCATAACTTTTGGAATTTTTTCATCTTGTTTTGAGATTTAGAGGGATTGTATATCATTATAGTAGCTTTTCAAAAAGTCATCACTCATCTGGTTTGGAGTTTGGAAGAGAAAGTTATGAGGAGTTGAAAGTCTAGTGAAAAATTGGAGTTTGGAAGGAGAAAGACCGTGACTTGAAACGACCACAACTTTGGTTGTGTTTTTCACATGTCTTTGAAAATTCTTGTGGAGTTAGTTTGTAGAATTTCCTATCCATAATGAGTTCATTCACTTCATTTGAACTCTTATTGAAGAAATTATAGAGTGTAGAAGATAGGAAGAAGTGTTGCTTTTATAGTTTAGAAACCCGAGACTTTGTTCCTTAATAACTTTTGGACAGAGTCTTAGTTTCTCATGAAACTTTTTGAGATTGTGGATATTAGTTTGAGGACTTTAAATTGCTATCACACTTGCAATTTAGATTTGTAGTTCAAAAGTTGTAGAATTTAAATATAGATGCAGTAGTTGGTTGCCAAGGAATTTGAGGAACCTCTACTTTGCACTCTAATAACTTTTGGACAGTAGTTTAGATAGAGTTGAGATTTGGAGAGTGTTTTCTTTGTAAAGTTATCTTTTCAAAATGCTATTACATTAAGTATTTGGAGACTTAAGCCATCTGTAGTTGTAGAAAGAAGGTCGGAGCTAGTGAGAGGAGAAGTTTTCTATTGTTCTTTGGGGTTCTTTGGGTTCTTTTGAAGACTTGAAGATTTGAAGGCCGTACATGCCGAGGACCTAGCCTTGTGTTGTAGCTTGTGATTTGTTTTCATTTCTGTTATTCCCAGCCAGTTTTGGAGGCTAGTTGAAAATTCAATTTTTGCATTGTAAAACTGTTGCGAGCCGTGGTTATTCAGTAAGCGCTTCATTTTGTGTTTGTGGCGACGAAGTGGGGTTAATAGCCCACATGGTTGATCTTTTATGTTGTTCAGATTGATGAAAGGCGCTTCCTGGTCATCGTGGGTTTGAAGTTTAGAGGCCCATCATCCAGACAGGCACTCGTGTTGGCCGTTCCGTTTTACACGTCCGAAGCCTTGTTTCTTATTACACACCTTCACTCTTAGCCCTATAGAGTCAGCCACAGGATAAGCCAATGAAAGAACAAGTGAAGATTCAAGCAAAGATTCGAGTGAAGATCAAGAGAATATTCAAGTTTTGAAGACTTACCCAACTTCACTCATCAACGTTATTGAGTAGAGAGGAGTGCACTTAGAGAACACACATGGATAACTTTATAAGGAAAACACTCTCCAAATCTCAACTCTATCTAAACTACTGTCCAAAAGTTATTAGAGTGCAAAGTAGAGGTTCCTCAAATTCCTTGGCAACCAACTACTGCATCTATATTTAAATTCTACAACTTTTGAACTAAAAATCTAAATTGCAAGTGTGATAGCAATTTAAAGTCCTCAAACTAATATCCACAATCTCAAAAAGTTTCATGAGAAACTAAGACTCTGTCCAAAAGTTATTAAGGAACAAAGTCTCGGGTTTCTAAACTATAAAAGCAACACTTCTTCCTATCTTCTACACTCTATAATTTCTTCAATAAGAGTTCAAATGAAGTGAATGAACTCATTATGGATAGGAAATTCTACAAACTAACTCCACAAGAATTTTCAAAGACATGTGAAAAACACAACCAAAGTTGTGGTCGTTTCAAGTCACGGTCTTTCTCCTTCCAAACTCCAATTTTTCACTAGACTTTCAACTCCTCATAACTTTCTCTTCCAAACTCCAAACCAGATGAGTGATGACTTTTTGAAAAGCTACTATAATGATATACAATCCCTCTAAATCTCAAAACAAGATGAAAAAATTCCAAAAGTTATGGTTTAAAGAAGCCTTTGCTCTTCTCAATAGAAGGCCTTAGGTTCTCTTAACTTCAAAATTCTATATCTTTTGATTCACAAGTCCAAATTCAACTTGCAAGCACAATTTTGAAAAATTCTAATCACAAGGAATTAGATGCCAAAGTTTCAATTCCAAATATTCAATGCTCAATGAGCTACATCAACCCAAAATTCAGCTTCAAAACCCCATTAACACTCACACACAAAACTCCGTCTCCACACACTTTAAGGAAAAAACTCCCCCAAAAAACTCTCTAAACCCCCCTAAGAAGAAGAAGAAGATCACTCACCAATCTTACTAGACCCTAAGTTAAGTGGGAGATGCCCAAATGGATCTCCAAACAACTTTTGGCCAAAGGAAAAAAACAAGAATATAAGTTCAAGTTTACTCTCCAAAGCCAATGAAACTTAAAGGTCAAACTAAAAAATAAACTAATTCTAACTCATAATCTTATCTTCTAAACATATAGATAAAATATAAGATTAAAATTAGATATTAAACTTCAACTAAACTAAATGGAGGTAAAAACTAAAGTCAAACAAGAATCCTAGGACTCTAAATCTCATGACTTCATAAAAACCCTCGAGTTCAGCATTTTAATGTTGAACTTCAAATCTAAATATAGATTCTAGAACTTGAATTCTAAAATCTAATTTAAATACAAAATACGTAACCATGAATGGCTTCATTTGAGGTGTAACCATGAATGGCTTCATTTTCTATAAACAAAATTGAAAAGTGTTGAATATGGTATAATGTTAGTGGTGGAGTATTATCAATGTAGACCACACCTACATCTGCTATTAATAATATGTAGCATTGTACAACTTTTTTGACATTCTCACTTTGTTTGATGTTCAAATTTATGATTAGAAAATATTCATATCAAGCTTTTAATATCTTTAATGATTAGTATTTGTCAAATCAATTAAAAAACACATAACTTTCAAGTACTTGAAAAGTACAATTTTTATTTCATTGCTTGAATGAAAGTTTGTTATGATTGACAAAACTTATGCATTACATACACATAGATATATATATATATATATATATATATATATAAAAGAAATATTTACAATGAAGAGTTGAAAATAAAAACATCACTACTTAGATTCTCATAAAGTAACTATACATATATATGATTGAATATGCAATTACACATTGTTTGTATAAAGAAACTACCAAACTCTTCTAGGATTTTAATGGAAGTTAGTAGAATACTCTAAAATCTCCAAAATGCATCTTTTTACTCATGAATAAATTATGAATTTTCACAATACTAAAAAACTAGTGTTCTTACAACAATATCGTACAAATTAGATAGAAATTTGTAAAGATTATCACCTTAAGAAAAGGATCACACTTGGATTCACTTACTCAAATAGAAAATTCTACACCTCTAAGATTATACAACACTCAACACTTTTCAATTTTGTTCATAAAAAATGAAGCTGCTAATGGTTAAGTAGAAATGCAAGAATTGTGCTTGAAGTTGAATTTTAGACTTCATTTGGGCATTGCATTATAGCTTCTTTAAAAAAAAATAGAACTAAAAGAAGTGGGAGAAACAAGCTAACATTTATCTCTAAAAATCCACTTGAGATTTTGAAGCCGCATATAAGAGTTTTGGACAAATTCTAGAAGTGTGTGTGGAAAGGACATTTTGGGGACATTTTTGAACACCTCCTCTGAAATTTGTCCATAAATTTTAGGTGGAGTATTGAAATCTCAAACGGATTTTTGGAGGTAAAATTTCACTTGATTCTCCAACTTTTCTTAGTTTGAAGTTTTTTGAAAAAATACAATCTACTATGTTTAAATGAGGTCTGAAATTTGACTTTTATCACAATTCCTGCATTTCCACAACCATGAATAGAGAAGCTCTTTTTTCTCCTAAATCACATATCCCACATGGTTTGTTTCACCCACCACTACTCCACTAGTATAAAGAGTTTCTCTCCTCTCCCACCTCAATCCAAGATTGTTTGTGAGGCTTAAGTGAACATGTGGCACAAAACCCACATCATAACTTCAGTTCTCTTCTTGAAAGTCTTGTGTTCTATGGCATTCTCATCTACTTTGTTGGAAAAATCAAATTTAAACAGAAATTGGAAGTAGATTGATGGGTCCTCAGAAGGGTGAAGAGCAGCCCCTTGATTTGCCCTTGCCCCCGAAAGAGGCTCAATAGGGACATTCTGTCTAACCACGCCCCTTGTAAATGCACCTAAAACTTTACTAACAGCAGGTGGGAACATACCCTTATTTCATATTGGTAAAATTATTTGTAAGACTCCAGATCCGTCTGAATCACAAATTCCTGGAGTTTTCAAATTAATAAGCACGTCTTCAAACATCATTTTACCATAGAAGGATGAGGGTCCCTGTGAAAACCATCCTTTCTAAAATCATGAAAATCATTGGTATTAAAGAAAACAAAAAAACTCATTTGAAGTCAAAGTAATATAGAAGATCTCTACTTTCCACCCCTAATTTCAAGGATGAATAGTTGCATTTATGGCCTACACTGGATAATGTTTCGTCATTCATCGGACATTTAATGTGTACGATGTCCTTTTTGGGTTAAGCTTATACCAATCTTAAAAACAAAGGTCAGCCTAGTATAGTATTGTAATGTACAATAACATAACATTCAGTAGCAGCCTGTCATACTGCCTCCCAGTAGATGAAATGGTGTGGAATATTCCACACCATTTAGTAACTAAAGTTGCAAACTTCAAGAAATGTCAAATGAAATTAGGTGATGGGGACTTCACAAAGGGAAAGGCAATCCTTCTATAGGCTACTGAATGTAATGAAGGTAGGAGGTTCTAAAATAGAGTAGGCTCTAAAATGGAGCACGTCTTTAAATGTACCTTGTTTGTATATGTTGCTTTTTCATAGTCCTTAGTAATGTAAAAGTTGTTTATATTTAAGGAGGTGCTCTATTTGAGAGTCTTATACTGTTTTAAATTCAAAATTTTATAACTGATTCTACCAAACTCCAAAAAATATGAAATGACTTAGGTTAGATGTCAATTCCACTTGTCTTTTAAGGAAATTTTTATTGAAAAGTATTTCAAGATGTTTCAGTTCCCCAAAACTTGATTAATTCCTCTATTTAACCCCTAAAGGACCAACATGCCTTTTTTGGCAACATAGCGATTTTGGGCAGGTACGTGTGGCTACAAATTTCCATATTTTGGAACCAAACTTTAATAGAAGGTGTGGACGAGGAGTATCTTCAAAGCCCAACAATTTTCGTGACTTTTGACTACATGGTTGAAAAGTTATCACATAAAACATTGTTTGTTTCTCAACTCGGGCAATTTGGGCAGATAAAAAAAATCACTTTTTTTGGAAATAAAAATTTGAAATTGGTTTTATAGATTTATATATACATGTAAAGCTTTTAATCATTCCATTTGGATTAATGAGTCAAAAGTTATGAAGGATTTTAGTTTGCGGGTAGTTAAGGATTCTCTTCTCTAAAATAAACTTTGAAGTCCTTTATTTTACTCAATTTTCAATATTTTTGAAAAAAAATAAAAACATTGGATGTAGATTGTTTATTACAACATTTGAACCATTGGGATTGGCATTTTCAATTCAATAAATAAATTGTTACCATTTTTGTATTTTGAATCATTCTCTACTTCTTTCTTCTTACTATTTTTTTTGTACATGTTGTACAATTTCAAATGATATGAAAATTTTCAAGCATGTATCCAACTTTAATTGGAGAATGAATCCAAAGAGTTGCAACCATTTTGGATATTTTTGCATACAAATGTGGCCTTCTGAAAGGCAGCTGCCCAGATTTTCGCAGTGGAAAAAAAATGATTTTTGTAACTTCAAACACTAATATCTTGCAATCTACATGGCGGAAATTTCTGAAATTTTTTCTACATCTTCCCAAACTAGTGCACTAAAAGATCTTACGGTTACATGTGTCAAAAAATGTGTTTTTTTCTGAAATTTGGTAACTCTCCTAGAAATGACAGTTTTGGAGCAATTTTGGTGGAAACATAGTTGCGGTCCTTTAGGGGTTAAGGACCTCCTACCTCAATTTCTGAAAAGACTAAAAAGCCAAAGCTTGACAAGTCAAAGCCTTTTATTTGCAAACATCCAGTCTCTTCAATTACCAAAATCACATTAACTTACCTGAGAGAAAGAAATGTAGCTGACTTCTGAGCATTTTTCATTTTCATTTATTTCAGGCAATGCAGAAAGCCACTCCAATACTGGAGCTTTACATCCACAAAATAGATGAAACTTGCAGTACTAAATGAATGAGAATTTTTGAACGCATCCAACAAAGTGTACAATTATCCCAAATAGAGCAATATTGTCCCAAAATTTGATAGCATGTGCAATTTCTTTCATTGAAAAGCAAAAAATGTTTCACCCAATATTACTTAAATTAAAATTTTGCATCGCTTTCTAGCAAAAATTCACCCAAGAAGAAAACTTGTTGTTGAGTTCTTTTGTTAAAGTGACTTTGAAAACTACACAATTCACTCTTGTGATCGATTTACTATTTCCTAATTCAAATTGCCTCTATGATGTCCAAGCAAATGGTAATTTGTACACTTGTTTTGTACTAGATTTTATCTTATTAGTATTTTGGTAGACTTTTTAGAAAAAAAGAGCTCCTATTTGTGGCACCTTGTACTAGAAATCAAGGTGCATTTGAAAGTTTAAAAATGTACACTATCCATATATAAAGTACCAACTTTTATAGACGATTAAAAGTAATTTTGCATACTTTGAATGGAATCAACAATTCAGCACATAAGATTATTTTTAATACATTTTCAATTGATGTTTATAAGTTTTATAAAGAAAATTGATAGTTTTCTTAAAATATATATGAATGTACTATTAATACCAATATATTATGAATATGCTAACATGTGAGTATAGAAATGCAAGCAAGTGAGCCTTGAATGTAAATAGACATCTTACAACAATTGAAGATACTAGTAACTTTGAAACCTGTAATATCACAATTTATAATATAGGTACAGTATAATCATTAAAGGTTTTTGTAATATTGACTATAGTTATCTATATTATAGATAGCATGCAATTATCAAAAGGTTTCATGAGCATATCATCCTAAGCTCATGTATTAGCACCCCTACCTTGGTACTTGTCAAAGTATGACACATGCCAAACTAGAATGGGAAGCGCTCCAGGCTCATTAACTTAAAATATTTTCATTGCACTCAATTCTAATTTGTCAAGCAATGTCTTTTGAACTCTTATAATCAGTATTCTTGTTCATCCTAAATTTAGTGTGCTTCCTTTATTCTCTATTCCACTTGCTGATTGATTAGAGGACTATTTGTAAATCCCATTTGGTGAGCAAGGATGGAGGACAAAAATTTTGAGGGCTCTTTAAAAAAAAATCAATGCTAACTTTTAGTGCGTCGAATTTGGCGAGTGTTGGTGCGGATGCTCTGACCTCGCAAAACGGGTCTCTCGATGTATCTCGCCGCGGCAGCCTGGCGAGCGGGGATGCGGGGGAGGCCTGGCCCTTCCTCCGACGGGCGCGATCTCGATCGTCTGCACGACAATGTGCCGAATTGCATCAAGCCCGCCTTTCAATTCTCTTTTCTGGATTTCGCTTCTGGTCGACACGTACTGGGATTGGAATGGCATCGCTCCCAGCCATGCCGACACTCATCACCTTCGTAACGACGACGCTATTGTCGTTGTCGGTGATTTCCGTCGCTGCAAAGACGCAGCCCCCTCTGAAAGTGAACTTTTACTCGCGCACTTGCCCTGACGCCGAGCTCATCGTGTTCGCCGAAATGCAGCGGATGTACAACCTCCCGCCCGTGTTCGGCCCGGAAGATCAACCCCACTTCGGCCCCAGCACTGCGCCCGACATCCTGCGCCTCTTCTTCCACGACTGCTTCGTCTCCGGGTGCGACGCCTCCGTGCTCTTGGACGGGAAAGGCACGGAGAAGACGGCCCAGCCGAATGCAAGATTGGAGGGGTTCGACATGGTGGACAATATCAAGACGAAGCTGGAGAATAAGTGTCCCGGCGTAGTGTCGTGTGCGGATCTGCTCGCGTTCGCCGCTAGAGACGCAGTGAGACTGGCGGGAGGTACGTAAGGCCGGCGACATTTCTTGAATTCGTGGGGTTTTACTAAGATTTTGTGCAATGGTAGCAGACTATAATCTTGTTTGGTCACGAAAACCCGGTGCCGCGTTTCAGCTGAATTGGGGAATTGGGAAACTGGAATTGGAATGAGTGGATGTGCCCATTACGCATCAGGTGCCCGATCCTCAGGCGGATTGGCAGTCATTTGGCAGAGATTCACGCGAAATTTTAATCTGCACCTATTCTACTCAGTTTTCTGAAGAATATTTGAATGTGTGTTTATATAATACATATCGGTACTTGCCCTGACGAAACTCAAAGTAGTTTACAATCTTTGATAATCAATATTTATGCAAGAAACATTAGTTTTGGGCTGAACTAATCCAACAATGTACGACAACGCTGCTTCATTAAAGTGTTGTGGAACCCCAAATGGGCGAGGACTTAGTTTGATGTTTCAAGATCGAGTTGCGGCATCACCAATTGCGAAACTGCCAGTTTGACGAATCTGGGAATGCATCCCCAGGTACTCACTTCTCGGTCCCCTCCGGTCGCCGCGACTCCAAAACCTCGGTAGCTTCCAACGCCGTGAAGAGCCTCCCGGACCCGTTGATGTCGTTGGACGCGCTCACGAAGGTCTTCACCCGCCAGGGCTTCACCCACGACGAGATGGTCATTCTCTCCGGCGCTCACACCATCGGCGACGCCGCCTGCCATTTCATCGACAATCGCTTGTACAACTTCTCCAAGGCCAAGTCCAATGGCACTGGTGTCGATCCGAGTCTTCCGCCGGCCTTTGCGAAGCAATTGAAGGCGGTTTGCACGTCCCCGGGGCTGAAAATCATCACCGCGGTTCTGGATCAGGCAAGTCACCATGCATTTTCACTACTGAAGTTCCAAGTTTACAAGATTCAGGGCTTAGGGTGCCATCTGGTTTTTGTTTCTAACAAGAATTACATGTCATCCTGGTTGTTTCCAATACTCTGGTTTCACAGATACCGAATTTCTTGCAACTGGGACACGTTCAAATTGCGTAGCCACTGACAAAACCACTTTGGCCGCTTCTGCAGGTGTCACCTGCGACGTTTGATACGCAGTACTACAAGAATTTGGTGGCGCATCAATCGGTGTTGTCGTCGGATCAGCTGTTGTTCGATGACCAGAGAACTCGTCCCTTGGTGAGAAAGATGGCCGAGAGTAATACTTCGGTTTTTTGGGGCGCGTTTAATGCGGCGATGGGGAAGCTGGGCAATGTGAAGACGCTGCGGGGATCCCAAGGGGAAGTGCGTTTGAATTGCCGAGTGGTGAACAAGAAGAAGATCAAGTAAGTTCGGAAGTTTCGTAGCTGACCAATTTTGCACGCAATCAGTGGTTTTTGATTAGCTAACCTCGTGTTTGGTTTGGACTTTCAGTCGATCCTGTTGAATCGTTATTCTTTGTAGATGAGATGCAGACTTTTATTCATATTGCTTGAGGATTGTTTCAAGCGCATTCTTTTGATTAGACGATAGTCATTCTTTTGAGCATGCCTGCAGAGAGTAGTAAATTGACTGCTGTAGATTAGTACTTGTGCTCCTGGGGATTCTTTGTTGATAATTATTCATTTCTTTTGATCAAATTAAGGTTTTATATCTTCTGTTGGTTACATTCGTTTCCAAAGAAAACTGCATGTTTTTCTTAGCCGCGACTTGCAAGGACGTCAGAATGCTTGAAACACAAAGGTAAGAGGCTCAGCAATGGAGCGTTTAACAAGAAATGAAGGTCTGTACACAAATGTAAGGAGTGGAAAAATATGGGAATAATTTTTTAAGGCAAATTACGGACTGTAGGAGACCTTGTTTTTCTAGAATTTTGTACCCTAGTTTCAATTTCTTATGATATTTTGAAGTGAAGGTACAGTAGTTGTTCAAATCATGCATCAATAATGGCACATGATGAGGCTATGAACTAACCAAATCAGTCCAAGACTTGTTTAACAAACATGTGGGAAATGGTGGAAGTTATGGTGTATGAGCATTTGTGTGAATTAAAAATTGACACATGCACATGGCCAATAAAGAACGCCACTTTCCCTTGCTTTCATTGACTACTCCTAATAAAACTTTGATGCATTGTTCTTAGGCTTTTAGCGCATTCATTATGCCTTATAATAACTCAAAATTATTTAAGATATAAGATGGAATGTTATAGTCTCATATCTCACTTCCTTGGTATTCTTGAACCATGCACATAAAGCCTCATTTACCACCACTTAGAGATTGCTCTATATTAAGAACAATGTGCACGATTTTAAATGCATTTGTAGAGGTGAATCTTAATGCCCAAATTATTTTTGAGCCTTCTTTTATATGCAATCAAAATTGCCAACTAGCACTTTCTTTCAAGTACATATTGAAACACTTTTCTTGTTAGCAAAATTTCATTTTAAATGGTGGTATTTTCAAAGCTTGGCACTTTCAAGTTTAGACTATGCATCCTAAAATCTATACCAATCCTAAACTTTAGAGATAGAGAAGGAAACAAATGAAAAAATGGTGTTTGGAATACTACCATTTCAATGAAATTTACTATTTGTTTAGTAATGGCTTGTCAAGTTAATCTAACACAATCAATTTTTTCATGTGAAAATGAGAAGGTTGTAATATTTATCAGATTTGTATTATGTGCCTAGTTATTTTTATTTTATGACAAATTAGACCAAGCATGAGTTTTAAAGCTTAGTCTAAGTAGACTATGTTTCTACTAGTGATTAAACATTCATTGTTGACATCATATAATCATATTTGAAAAAAAACCCTCAAGTATTCAATCAACAAAACCAATGCTTGAATAAATTTGAAGTATATAGTAGATTGAATGTTAGCCTACAATGGTATTATGTATGGAATAATATGAGAAAGATAGTAACTATAGATTTATTGAAGGATTTTGAATTCAATATGCAAGAGAAGAGTTGGTCTTGGATTTTTTAAGACAACTATTGTAACAAAAGCATCTTGTCATCATTATTTAAAAATGGTGTATGATATGCAATGATCTTGTTGTGCATTTGACTTTTTGTATTTATTTTTCCTAATATTAATTCAAAGTACTCCAATTACACTATTTTTTATTAAGGTCAAAATAGTAAGCTCTAATTTTTAGAAATTTAAAATATTTTTTATTAGATTTTATTATTTTATTAATTTTTAAAGAAATGGACAATTTCCATTGAAATGAAAATAGTACATTGAACCAAGGGAATTGGAGTTGTTTTTGAAGGGTCATATATTGAATTCAAAAAAACAAAATTGAAATCTAACACATTTATACCTTTTGAACTATAGGGTAAGCCAAACTATGACATGTAGAACAATTGCTTTGTCCAATTAGTATTGCTCATTTTTTTTATCCATATAAAGACAAATCTAAAAAATGGAGAGCTAGAGCGATAGAAATATCATTTTTTTTGACAAAGTATGAAATTGTTGAAGTGTAGTACCCAATTAGCCCTAAAGAATCTTTAGACAAAGATTTCTAAGGTGAATAAAAAGTGTATCTATTATGGTCATCTTATTTACTTATAGAAATTACAATAATTTCTAAAGAAGTCATGATATATCCTAATATGGCTACAAGAAAGGCCTAAAACAAAAACTTTTTGTAGTTAAATTACACTTAAAAGCTGGAAGTTCCTATTGCAACTAGTAACCCTTCTATCACCATCATCCAAGACATTGAGTGTGACTATTAATTCAATCTAATGTAACCCAAATCTCATTAATCTTATTGAAAAAATCTATTATAGATTGATACAAGACTATAATAATGGGTCCTTTCTTAGGTGTTTGTCATATTGGTTGGTTAACCTTAGAAGATTTACAAAGGGAAGTTGTGAAATTTTTTAATTCAAAGATGTACGAGATCAAATACAAGAATTTGGATGATTGCACAAAACACTTGTACCATTTGTTGCGTTTTGCAATAGTACTTATGATTTTTTTGGAGTACTATAAAATTAGAAAATTAGTTTTTTAATTTTAAAAAAAAATGACTTATGTATATACCTTTAAGACGAAGGTACCTACGGAAGGAATTGTATAGAAAAATTCTCTAAATAGGAGAACTTGAAAAGTGCCAAACTCATCTTTTATATTAGTAAAAATCATGAGTTTTTTGACAAGTTCATTAACATGAGAATACGTTTTTTCTAACATCAAGAATGTCTCCATGGATGTTGAATAAAATTCATCATGACTAATAAGGCAAGAATATGGGAAAATTTGAAAAACACACTATGTTTTTAGTGTAACATCAATAAAGACAAGGTGCCCTAAGTGTGCCACATCACTTGTATGTAAATGCTATTCTAGCAAGCACCGCAACAAAAAGATTTCATCCGATCCAACAAAGTTGTGGCACACTTTAATGCCATTTGAGGATTTCAATATTGTTTATAGCAACTTCAATTTAGATGTCTAGATGTTTTATATTTTATATATTACATCAATTGATGTAATACCGTACCTACATCACAAGGTCAATGCAAAATGATTATTTATAAACTAATATGAAAAATTTACAAGTGAAATTGTCAAATTCAACAAGAATTTACCATCTACTATCAAGAGGATTATTGATGGCAAAATCAAGTAATTACTTCATTGACATTTAATGAAATGCAGGGTAGAGGAGTAATATATATATATTGCCATTATCCATTTATGGTCAAATAAAAGTTGTGGGATAATTTGAAGAGGGAAACTTGTTTGCTAGACAACTAGATGTTATTTTATACATAAAGATGTTGTTTTAGATATGTACACATTTTTTAAACCTTCTATTTTGAACACAATTCATGCTTTGCATATCCATATATAGGTTGTCTTGCTTCCTACTACCCCACTTGTATAAAGAATTCTTCTTTTCATGGATGGTGTACATCCATCCATTTCCCTTTGTTTACAAAGTATGTCACATATATATGCCCTTCTCCTATACTTTTCACATCCAATTAATGTTTTACCCTCAATCATATATAGTAGATTCTATTGATTTACCTATAGTCAAACATAAACGGGAACATAAGCCCTTCACTAATATGGTAGTTCCATGTTTTCTTGAATGTTGTACATAACTTGACTATGTTTTTTTCAACCTCTCCCAAAACATCACCGTTGTATAGGAGATCAATTCATTTTGCCAATGACATCCAAGCATTTTCTGGAACGTCTAACTCAATTTTGCCTCCTATAGCCATAATCCCATCTTTGTACTCATGTTCTGAAAAACATGCTTATTGGTTGCTATTGTCAAAAAAATGCACCATTTTTTTCTAGTGCTAACTAAAAATTCCCACCATTCTAGTTTTAGCCATTTGAATTGACACATTTTTATTCCATGATAGAGTGATCAACAAATTTGTAATTTCATAATCTATAATATCATTTTATGTAATGATTATTGTAGATAGTCTAGTTGGAGTGATATTTTGAATTTTTTAACCCCTAAAGTACCAAAGCATATTTTTTGGAATTGTAGATTTTTTGGGCAGCTCACCACAAGTGTAATTTTCATATTTTTTCTCTGAATTTTTCATTCAACATGTGGTCATGGAATACCTTCAAAGCAAAACAATTTTCATAACTTTTAATACAATGGTTAAAAAGTTATTGTATAATATGTATTTTATTTACGAGAGCATGCAGCTCCGGCATATTAGAAAAAATCACTTTTTGAAGAAATAAAAATTTGATATTGGTTCTCTAGATTTATATGTACAGTGGGGTACCAATCAAAATGTCGTTTTTGAATCCGCAATGAGAAAAATTTCAGTACTACCAACTTTGAAAGCCTCCCGAGAGCTCAAAAATTGGTATTTTACCACGAAATTTTAACCACAGCATCACCTCTAAGTTAATTATATGTGTGCCAAATTTCAAGGCCAAAATATTCACCAAAAAAAAGTTACTCAAAATCTACCAACATGGGTAGTGGTGAGAAACATTTCACTACTTTCAACTTTGACACCTTCCTAAGGATTCAGTTTTTTTTCTTTTGCCATGAAATTTGTCATGAAACAATCTCTATGTTTTTAATATGTATAAAAAATTTCAAGGTAAAAACAATTTTATTTAAGAAGACATTTGAAATCTCCCAATAGGTGTAGTTTTGAGAAAATTTTCACAATTTCCAACTTTGACACCCTCCTAGGGGCTGAAAAATTGTTTTCTTACCATGAATTTTTTTTTTGAAGTCATCACTATGTTGATAATATGTGCTACAAATTTCAAATTCAAATGAATTACCAAAAAAAGATATACAAAATCTACCAACATGTGTAGTTGAGAGGAGGAGTTTTTGAGCCCTTAGTATAGTGTTATTTTGTGGAGCAAAGTTTGACACAAATGTAAAAACTCAACCTCACAACTACACATGTTGAGAGATTTTGAATATCTCTTTTGGGGTAAGTTTTTTGAACTTGAAATTTGGAACATATATTATCAACATAAAGTTGATCTTATTCAAAAAAATTCATGTTAAATAGACAAATTTTCAACCTTTGGGAGGGTGTCAAAGTCGGCAATAGTGAAAATTTTCTCACAACTACACATGTTGGTAGATTTTGTATATCTTTTCTTGGTAATTCATTTGAATTTGAAACTTTTAGCACATATTATCAACATAGAGATGACTTCAAAAAAAAAATTCATGGTAAGAAAACAATTTTTCAGCCCCTAGGAGGGTGTCAAAGTTGGAAATTGTGAAAATTTTCTCAAAACTACACCTATTGGGAGATTTCAAATGTCTTCTTAAATAAAACTATTTTTACCTTGAAATTTTTTATACATATTAAAAACATAGAGATTGTTTCATGACAAAAATTTCATAGCAAAAGAAAAAAAACTGAATCCTTAGGAAGGTGTCAAAGTTGAAAGTAGTGAAATGTTTCTCACCACTACCCATGTTGGTAGATTTTGAGTAACTTTTTTTCGGTGAATCTTTTGGCCTTGAAATTTGGCACACATATAATTAACTTAGAGATGATGCTGTAGTAAAAATTTTGTGGTAAAATATCAATTTTTGAGCTCTCAGGAGGCTTTCAAAGTTGGCAATACTGAAATTTTTCTCACTGCGGATTCGAAAACGACATTTTGATTGGTACCCCACTGTACATTGAAAGCTTTGAATCACTCTATTTTGATGAATGAGTCAAAAGTTATGAGGAGATTTAGTTTGTGGGCACTTATGGAATCTCTACCCTAAAATAAACTTTGAAGTCCATTATTATACTCAATTTTCAATATTTTTGAAGAAAAATAACAAAATTGGGTGTGTATTGCTTATTACAACATTACAACCATTGGAATTGACATTTTTCAATTCTATAAATAAATTCTGAACAATTTAGCATTTTAAATCATTCTTTACTTCTTTCAACTTACTAATTTTTTCCTATATGTTTCACTACTCCAAATGATCTAAAAAATTTCAAGCATGTAGCCAACTTGATTTGAAGAATGAATCCAAAGATACACCACCATTTTAGACATTTTTTCATACAAATATGAGCTTGTGAAGTGCACCTACCCGTTTTTTCACAGTGTTAAAAAAAGAATAATTGTCAATTCAAATGCCAATATCTTGCAATCTACATAGTGAAAATTTCTGAAGTTTTTCCCATATCTTCCCAAACTAAAATACTACAAGATCCTACGCTCACATGTGTCTAAAAATGTTTTGAAAAAAAAAATTGGTACTTGTATTAGAAAGGGCAGTTTTGGAACGTTTTTGGTGAAAACATAGTCAAAAACCTTTAGGAGTTAAAATATATTTTGTGATGTTATTCTAAATTCTTTAAGGCTATTTGGCTTTTTTTTTGTCCAATTTGGTAGTGAATGGAGGTGGCAGTTTGGTGGTTAAGTTGTTCTACTTGGATGTTGAGTCAGGCCAATTAGGAAGAATTTTTTAGTTGATCCAGTTGGTTCAATTGGTGGCCATCGTCTTCTTAGTTGCCTATTAGGTTTTGAGTTTCAAATTTTTCTTAATCCACTTGGAGAGTTTCTCAATGCATGTCCTAGCCAGAGGCTTTGTGCTTTTTCTTTTCTCTTATGTATCTAGTCAAGTAAGGTAGGTACACCCAAAAGCGCCAGTTTCTCTACTGTGCCTAGTTCCTGTTATTATGTTGTTCAAATTTTTCTACAGTCTTGTTGGTGAGTGAAAGCATGTTCCAACGCACCAAAGAACAGTGGATTTGGATACCGTATGCAAAAGTTATTAACAGTCAAAGTGTGTTTCTGAAAGCGCCATCTACAGTCTGGGTACATGACTGATTTTGAAAATCTATGCACGTTGTACAGAGCGCTTTAAGGTCAGGTGCCATTTTGGGTGTACCTACCTTAGTGTGAGATTTGAGAATGAATGTTGTCCATAAGAGGATTTCAAGCTGGTGTAGAAGACCGCAAGTTCCTGGATTGTGGGAACTCGTTGAAAGTTGCCACATAGGCGATTTGATGTGGCCAAGAGACCGCCACATCAGGAATAATTATTTAATTAATATTTTAATAAGTTTTCAAAAAATATATATATTATTATTTTTCATAATTATTTTTTAGTTATTTTTTAATCTGACTGGTTCACAAACTAGGGAACAGGCTTAAAACAATCTCCTAGAGCCCTGAAAAATCCTCTTCCATTGTAGTGATATTGCTATAAGAGCATCCCCATGCCTACTCTTCAAATGCTACACCTTAGACATTCTGGATCATTGATCTTCTTTTGACAAGGAAGATCCATGGTTCAAAATGTTTAAAGTGTTGCTTTGAAGTGGAGGTATGGGGATGCTTTAAGGAAATTGTAGCTATACCAATTGGTTAGTTTAATGTAATTAGAATCTTAATGTGAGACCTAGTTGGAGTATGTGGTTGAGTTTGGAAAATAATATGAATTGAAAGAAAAAAATTGAGATGTTGTATAGAAAGAATATGAGATGATTATCTCAACACTTGAACTGTAGACTTGTAACGGTGATATATTTACAAATTTGGTTAATATGATATAATTTCTAGTCAAAGTGGGTGGTTGTTGTGTGTGTATTTTTGAATTAATTGAAGATTTATTGAGATGGTTGTTTATGTTATGCTATATGGTTGAATTGATTTATGAGCCTAATTGGAAATTATGATATAAGCATATGTTTGCATAGTGTGAGTCCAAGTTGGCTTGTCAAAGTATTCAATTTTAAATTTCAATTTGAAGAGAGTTGCATGTTATAAGATTTTGAATGAGATAAAGGGTGAGTATGATTAAGATATTTTGATGAATTTCCAATTGCAATGAAGCTTATAAGGAAAGTTGTGAATTTAAGAGAGGATGCTTAGTTAAATCTTCTTGTATTTGCATGTTTGACTAGCCATGATTATTTTCACTTTAGAAAAATGGATATGGAGTTGAGAATGTTTGATGTGTATTAAGAGTGAAATTTTATAAAATCATGTAGGTAGTTATTTAAAATATGAATGAGAGATGTTTATATTAACCATGAGTGGTACCAAAATTAGAAAGATTGATTCCACTGTGGAGTGTAAAAAGTGTCAATTTTGGTTTTGTCAATATTACATTAAAGTAATCTATGAAGTAAAAGAAGTTATGAATCAAATTAGTGCTAAAAGATCCTGTGGTTTCCAAATTGCAGATAAAGCAACTTGTAAATCTTCAACCCAAATAGGAAACTCAAGAATTAAAGAATTATGCCAAGGACAAGTCCAATTTGGAAAGATTGAAGTTAAGTTAAATAATTGTAAAGATTAAAGTTAAAAGAAATTATAATTTGAGATGTTTTCTTCAACCCTTGTGACTTTTAAGAGGGGAGAGACAAAATTTAGCAATTAGAATATCAGGTGACAAAGAACAAATTGTATGTGGTTAAGGATCACTTTCTTCAAATTATTTGGTTGCAATCACCTAGTAGAATTAATTTGAGCATCCCTATTTAATTAGCCTCCCCAAAATGAACTTTTTACTCTTTGCTTGGTTTTTCAATTTGGAATTGAAGTTTAACTACAATCAATGAAATGATAAAAATCAAGATTTCTTTTGTTAGAGTATTTTTTCAAAAATTCTCAACTCTAATTTTCAAGAGAATGTTAAAACTTTGAAGTTACAAAGGTTCCAAATATTTTATTAAATTGCTTCAAAGTTGAAACAAATTATCAAATTTGGAAAAATTGTATATTTTTGGAGTCTCAAATCCTAAATCAATTAGAAAAAGTGAAAAAATATAAAATTAACAAACCCCAAATTGAGGTTTCATTTTTTTCATTTTTTCCAAAGGAATAGAAAAAAATTAGAAAAAGTTCTCTTCCCTAATAAGTTTGTGGAAATAGTGTAAGGTAGAGGGTTGGAAAACAATTAAGGTTCGTAAATCATTTGAATGTGCCCATGATGATCACTTAAGGATGTAAATAGGCATATTCATAGTATAAATTTACCTTTTTCTGAAATGTGGCTTAAGGTATGTACAGTGGGGTACCAATCAAAATGTCGTTTCTTACCATGAATTTGTTTTTGTGAAGTCATCTCTATGTTGATAATATGTTCTCCAAATTTCAAATTCAAATGAATTACCAAAAAAACGATATGTAAAATCTCTCAACATGTGTAGTTGTGAAGAGGAGTTTTTGAGCCCTTAGTATAGTGTTATTTTGTGGAGCAAAGTTTGACACAAATGTAAAAACTCAACCTCACAACTACACATGTTGAGAGATTTTGAATATCTTTTCTTGGGTAAGTGTTTTGAACTTGAAATTTGGAACATATATTATCAACATAAAGTTGATCTTATTCAAAAAAATTCATGTTAAATAGACAAATTTTCAGCCCTTGGGAGGGTGTCAAAGTCAGCAATAGTGAAAATTTTCTCACAACTACACATGTTGGGGAAATTTTGTGTATCTTTATTTTGGTAATTCATTTGAATTTGAAACTTTTAGCACATATTATCAACATATATATGACTTCAAAAAAAAAATTCATGGTAAGAAACCAATTTTTCAATCCTTGGGAGGGTGTCAAAGTTGGCAATTGAAATTTTTTTCTCAAAACTACACTTGTTGGGAGATTTCAAATATCTTCTTAAAAACAATTTTCTTAATATTGAAATTTTTCATAAATTTTAAAAACATAGAAATTGTTTCATGACAAAAATTTCATGGCAAAAGAAAAAAAACTCAATCCTTAGGAAGGTGTCAAAGTTGAAAGTAGTGAAATGTCTCTCACCGCAACCCATGTTGGTAGATTTTGAATAACTTTTTTTTGATGAATATTTTGGCCTTGAAATTTGTCATACATATAATTAACTTAAAGATGATGCTGTGGTAAAAATTTCGTGGTAAAATACCAATTTTTGAGCTCTTGGGAGGCTTTCAAAGTTGGCAATATTGAAAATTTTCTCACTGCGAATTCAAAAACGACATTTTGATTGGTAGCCCACTGTACTATAGACATGCATTTATGGCTAGAAATGATCATATTAGGCACATTTTAACCATTTTAACCCTCAATGATTTTACATCATACCTTAAATTATATCTATTCAACTCTTAGTTCCATATACAACAAGCAATCTCATATTCGAAATGCATTGGAATGGGTCAAAAACAATTTTTTGATCTTTTATTCTTTATCAACCAAAGTGTGGTTGTTGATAAAGAAGTGTAAGGAAGGAAAGGCTTGTTTTGCATCGTAAGTAGACTAACTTAAAATAGAACCACCCATAACTAATCATTTAAGGTATTCTTGACATGATTTGGTGAAGTGCAAGACAAAAAAAATATTTTTAGAGTTGCAATAATAGAAATGAAGGTGATTGCAAAAACTTTGGTAATTTTATTGCATGAATTGAAATTACTATGAATTTTCAAAGGCAAAAAGTAAACAAGATCCATAGCCTCTCTAAGCTTTTCAAATTTTGATCATTAAAAAAACTACTTTTTCAAGCACTACTTTCTACAGGCATGCTATTTTCTAAGCCTATGAGCCTATGAGCTTGTGAGCATAGAATTTTTGGTGAAATTTTTAGTGATTTTTAGAATGTGGACCTATTATTGTGCTTTAAGAATTTAGGGTTTTTATAGCTAACAACCCCCTTGTGGAATTTGAAATTCGTGACTTTCAAAATTCTTTTTTTCAAAAAAAAAATTTCAATTTTTTTCAATTTTTTTTTCAATCCTTTTTCTATTTTTCAATTTCTTTTTCCAACTCCATCACTCTCCAAAAACCCTCTTGATATCAAGAGGGGTTTTAAAAGTAGAGGGCTTTTGGAGCTTTTCAAATTTTTTTTTTCATTTTTTCAATTTTTTTTGTTTTTTTGGCAACTATGGCACTAGTTCACTTTTTTTGCAACTTTTCACCCTTCAAACCCTTCTCTTGGTACTGAGAGATCAATTTGAGGGTGATAAAGTCATAAAATAATAACAATAATAATAACAAATTTTTTTTTGCGACTCCATCACTTCAGAAAAACCCTTGTTGGATTCTAGATTTTGGACCTACAAAAAAATTCAAAATTTCAATTTTTTTTTGGAAGGTATTGAGAGGCTCTTTGGAGATAGTAGGATTTGAAATTTTAAAATATGTTAACCACACTTCCACGGTCATAGGTCCATGGTCATGGGGCTGAAAATTTTACTATAAATAGATTTTTTTAAATGACTTTTTTTTCTTTTGGCCTAAAATATTCAAAGTTCTTTTTGGTTAATTCTCTAGGCTCACAAAACTTACACTCACAGCTCTCAAGCTCATGCTTTTAGGTTCACAAACTAGTGTTGTTGCTACTTCCTACTTTCTTATTCACTACTTTGGAATGTGTGTCATAAACTTTTAGTTCCAACTTTGAAAAGATAAAAAAACTCATTCTAGCTATGGTTAGAAATAAGTTTGTCTACAAGTTGGCTATGGAGAATGGGTGGTTCTACCTTAAGCCCAAGCAAAGTGATTTATTTTGCATTTCCTCATATTTGCACACTTATTTTTGTTTATCATGTATTGTATATAGGTATAAAAAAATTAGACATATAAGTTTTGTATATAAGATATCTCAACTATAAAAACCATATAAATGAATTTTTAAAAAGCATATGAATGAATTTATAAAAAGATTATAGGATATTAAAAATATGCCTTTGATATCTTTATATATAAAAATATGATCAACTTAATTACTATAATGAAGGTAAATAGCCCCATGTTAAATACCCTATTCACGCATGTGTATACTTAAAATTACAAGGAGTGATCTCCCCAGGAAGCAAGTGAGATTAGAAATCATTGTGCTAAACATAAGCTTTTGAAACATATCATTTAGAGGATGTGAGTCTAACATTTGAATTCTAATGAAAGAAAAAAAACCACAGTCAATTCACAGTGAAGATGTCAAAATTAATCCTTTTATTCGTTTTAGTACTTTAAATACAGTCCTAAGGAAACTTTCTTTTGCTCAATTTTATTTATTTCCTAACCAATATATTCAATAATACTAGTTGTAGAGAATTTGGCCACATTTGAATAAAAAATTTCATGGTATGAACATTCACAATAATCATTACGGGTGATTGCAAGAAACACTTGTCCTATTTTGTGTCACACGTTGCATTCTGATTTGTTTTTTGGCCATAACTTTTGTGTTTTAGTTTCGATTAACTCAAGATTTGTAGGGAAGGTACTTGTAACTATCATAAACCTTTCATAATTTTTTCATAATTTTCAAAAATATTTTACTATCCAAAAATAGACCCCAATTGGATGTCACACTTGGTAGTTTAGGGGTTTTTAGTACCTGAGCTATACCTTTTTTTTAATGATTTTAACATGAAATTTGGATGAGATGGTCTTCTATTAGACTTCTAGCTTTCCAGGGAAGGATTTAAAAAAAAAGTTAATTTTGTGAGGTGTGGAGGTCTACAAAGTGAGCTCCCTTCTGCTTGTATTTTGAAACATATAAAATATTATTTTGGTGGGTTTTTTTGTGAATGACCATCTCCATAAAGTTGTTGCAAATAGAAACTTTTTATTTTTTGAAAATATCTATTTTTACTATTTTTTCCTAATTAAAACATGAAGGTATGTATTTTTTGGAGGTTTGGCACTTTTCAAGAATTTTTCTATCCATTTCCTTTGGTGAAAACCTTCATCTTAGAGGTATATACACTATTCATATTTTTTTTTTAAAATTTCAAATTAATTTTCTGATTTTAAAGTACTCCCGAAAAAATCAGCCAAACGCAACAAATAAGACAAGTGTTTCTTGCAATCACCCTTACATAAGATGAAATCTTGGATCCCTATAGATCATAGAAAACATTCATTGCTAATAAAAAATCTTGTGAAGGAAAACTTATGAATATAAATGAAAGGATTGAAAATCACATACATATCTACAACATTGATTCCAATAGCTAACAATTTTGTTATGGCTCAATGTACTTAGTATAAGTCGAGTCTTTTATAGATTCCAAATAAAATTCCCCCAACAATAAGACAATGAGGTCTCCAACAACTTTAGAAAGAATAGGTAGTAGTCACAAATGACCTTTGCATCATCAAGCAAGTAAATTATGTCAAAAATAATCTCTAGAAACATATACAATTTAGGATCAACGGTGCTAGTATATGAGCATGAAAGTATGAGGATGTGAGCCTTAAGTATATACATAAGTATGTATCATGCAACCATTGAAGGTGTTTATAACATAAACACTTATAATATAGGTACTTATAGCATATATACATTATTAAAATAGAAGGTTACTATAATAGAGACACTTATATTGTAGCACTATAAGAAAATGAGTGTTTTGTGACTGCAAAATATGACTACAGTGAGTTACAAAATTCAAGAATGTGATTCAAGCAAAAATCACTGTAGATGAGCGGAATGTGACTGAGATGAGTCATGGTCGAGTCATTCACTTTCAGTCATATGACTGGTGAGTTATATTTGCAGTCATATGGATTTGGTAGTATAATAAACCTTTTTTAGATGTATTTTGCCAACATGGCGTATATATTGACCATACTTGGAGGCTTGACTTTTTCATGAGCTGCCCGGGCAAAATAAAAAAATCCTATGTGGAATGTGACTGCATCTAGTCATATTTTTGTTGACATAGAATATGACTTCAGGAGGTGATTCATAATATGAAATATGACTATGATGAGTCATATTTTGAGTGATGTGGAATATGACTATGATGAGTCATACTTTGAGTGATATAGAATATGACTGTAGAGAGTCGTATTTTGAGTGATATAGAATATGACTGTAGAGAGTCGTATTTTGAGTGATATAGAATATGACTATGGTGAGTCATATTTTGAGTAATATAGAATATGACTATGGTGAGTCATATTTTGGATAATATAGAATATGACTGTAGTGAGTCATATTTGTGTTCAAGTTAGTACTAAAAGAAAGTAAGAAATAAAAGCCAAGATATAATAAGGGGCAACAAAAACTAAAACTAAAAACTAATAATAAGCAAAAATAAGACAAGTTAAGATGTAATAAGAGGTAATAAGAGGCAAAAAATAATAAACAATAAAAGAAAAGGTCTGAAAAACAACAATTAAGCAAGAGTTAAGATTCAATTTGAAGCAACAATCTTGAAACAACAATTTGGAAGCAACAATTAAGAGACAATAACTAAAAAGCAATAACAAACTAGCAACAACAAACTAGCAATAACTAATTAATAACAACTAAGAAGCAACAACTAACTAACAATAACTAAGAGATAAGAAGCAACAACAAATTGGTAACAACTAAGAAGCAACAACTAAAACCTCCACAACTAAGCAACAACACTACAACAAGTAGAACTTCAAAAAACAAAAGAAGCAAGAAGAAACAAGAGTTAGAAGACAACAATTAAACAACAACAACTAAAACACAACACTACAATAAGTAGAACTTCAAAAAACTAAAGAGGAAGAAGGAATAAGAGTCTTAAAGCAACAACACAAAGAAGATGAAGCAAATGAAGTGGCGATTAGGATTTTGGAACCCTAAATATGACGGCTAGGGTTTTTAAACCCTAAAAATGACGGCTAGCTAGGATTTCAAGATTTCCCCAAAACAATGGCTAGGATTTTATTAATTTGTAGCAATAATTTTTATTTATATTTTTTTATTGCCCAAATTTTTAGGAGGGTGCCCGAAAAAAAATCTTAAGAAAATGTGAACCTACAAAAATGTGATTGTAGAATATGACTACATGTAGTCATATATGCAAAAATATGATTGACAAATATGACTAGTGTAAGTAGTGTTCCCATCATACGTTCCATATCGTTCCCTATAAAATGTTAGTTGTTCTCAATGACTGTATACTATACATCCAAAGTGTAGAAAAGCAAAATATGACTGGCAGTCATATTTTGTAGTCATATTTTTCCGCAAAGTTTAGGACTCCTAGAATATGACTGCGAGCAGTCGCTAATCATCTCCAGTCATATTTTGGCAGTCATAAAATGCTCATATTCTTGTAGTGTAGGTGTATAGTCTTCTAGTCTTCTAGGCTCATACTTCTATGCTCACATAATAGCAACCCTCATTTCTACATAACCAAAAGTTAGATTAATCCCTATAGGATCAAGATTGCATAATACAAATTATGTCAACCATATTCTAAAAAACATGGTTCAAACAAGGCCAAACTTGGTATCACTTCATTTTGAAAGAACACCACATATGAAAGCCCCAAAATATTTATAAATTGAATTAAAGTAATTCTCGTATGACTAGGCAAAGGCAATCACAGCAAGAAAAGATTATCTAGCATAGATCAAACATCCATAATTGGAAATAAAATTTACACTTATAGACTAATCTTTTGGCAATTCTATGACAATGACAATGAAATCAAATCAAAGTGCAAAATCAATGCCAATGGGCAGCAAAAGTGGAAATTTTTTAAAAAAGAAAAAAAGACATACTACATCATGAAGCAACTCTTAGGGCAACTAGAATAGTGTCAATAGCATTTAACCACCCTTGAATAAGAGAAGCTACAACTTGCAATGTTGATGCAAAATTTCAATAAGATGAAGCAAATGACAATAGGAAGAAGAATTCAAGTATGAGAATTGGATGTCCCTCCCTTGTGAAGTGTCAATGCTATAGTAGAGGTCTTTTTACTCTTGGGGTAACCAATCCTACTTAGTTTACAACTCTACAAATATTCTAAGATAGTGATGATAGTAAATTGGATGCCCACTAAGGCACTAATTAACTCCTAGATGACTAGTTAAATGCTATATTGGTCATAAAGTATATTGTAATGGAAGCAATGACAATTTGCTTCATTGTCAAAAATAGGAATAAAGAAAGTTCAAGAGCCTTGATTGCTAACTAGAAATACTCAAATATTCCTTCATTCCTTCACATCTACAAGACGATCATTATCGGGCCATATAGGTTCTCTTTTATTTTGTGCTTGAGTGAGAATGGATATTGATGTATTGCTTGAATCTTGTCGTTCTTTCACGCGATACACTTCAGTTGTTGAAGAAGTCAAGTGTGATAAAGAATGGTTTAAATACAATACCTTTTCTAGCTTTTGAATGAAGCAAAGAGGCGAACTTTTTTCAATTTTTGATACCCCCTTTCGCATCTTCTCCATTCTACTCTCCGGTTCCAAATTGTAGATTCTAGTCATTCCAAGTTCTCTACTTGCTTCAAGTTTATATTTTTCCAAATATTCTGAATGGTCTGGATACCATGTGCCTTCACAACTCACTCGTTGTAGTTGGCAAATAGGATGTTCATACATCTTCAAGCGATCATCTTCATCTATTACATCAAACTCTTTCTCTTTGAATGGAAGGTGAGGATGATATGAATACTTAAGTTGCTGAACATTTAAGTTTGTATGTTCTAAAATGGAAAAGCCAGCTTTTGTAAGTGGTTTGTTGGTTTCCCAAGAATTCTGAACCTCTCTAGCAGTGTGGGATCCTGTTCCACCTATTCTACCCATTCTAGCACTTGCAATGACACCATGCTTTATTCCCAATTCCCCTTTGATGGCATTTGTACATGTTCTTGCATTTCCCTCTAAATTACCTTGTAAGTTTACTTCCTTGACCTCAGAAGAATCAATGATTTTGCAGGACTTTGCATCCAAATCTGCAACTTGTGCATTGACTACTCCGAAAGCAACTTGCAATTTTTTGTGAAACCAACCAAATCGCCTCCTTTGCAAATAATTCTCCTCATTGTTGGAGGGAAGTTGGAAAGTTATAGGATCAATGGTTGCTTGGATAGTTTTCAATTGTCCTCCAGCCTCATCTTTGATTGTAAAAGTAAACACCATGTATGAATGGATTTGTTTTTCTAATTGTTTTTGCAAATTTTCATCAACATCTCCATTTTGAACTTCCTCAATATTTGTCTGCTTTTGATGGTTTCCAACAACATTGCCATTATCATCTAGCTTATGGAAATGCCACAATTGTTTAGGTTTCTTTTTCTTTTCCACTCCCTTGCTACATTCCCCTTCTTTTTTCATTTCTTCTACTTCTATATCATGAACTTCCCCTTCTTTTTTCTTTTCTATAAGATTTCCCCCTGGCAATAAGCGGAGATGAACTATAGCTTGGACTTCCTTACAATCATTTGAAATCTTCCCATCATCTTCATCATCATTGTTTTTTTCAGCACTATCTCTATCTTTCCCTTTCCTATCCTTCTTGTCATTATCATCACGAGCTCCATTAGAACCTCTATTTGAATGTCCATTTTCATGATCACTATGGTCATGAGCCTTGCCCTTGCCCTTATTGACATCAGCATTATCTTGAGCTTTGTCTTTTCCACTATTACCTCCAACACCATTATTATTTGCCTTACTTGCAATGTTGTTGATGTTAATAATGTTTGCAATGCAATGGAGGATGTCAGGAAATTGCTTTTGCTTCAAAACATAGCCTTCTGGGATTGAATATGAAATAATATTTGGAAGGGCCCACATGGCATTCCAATCTTCTTTTAAAATTTCAACAACTATTACATAAAGATTCCCACATTTCAAAATGACCTTTGAATAAGGCACCCCAAGTCCAATAATAGTTGCCATACTTTCATGATCTTCAAAATAGAACTCATATTGCATTTCTTCTACATTGAAGAAGCAAAGCAAAGTTCTTTCTAGTAGATCTCCATGAATGATCCACTTGGTGGTGTACCAAGCCCCCTTAAAATTCTTGCTTAGACAATCATCATCTTCAATTGAAACTCCGGGAGATGAGGTTTTGGAATTGTCTTGTACTTCCACACCACAATCCTTTAAACTCAACTCTTCCAAGTTGCCCAACGTTCCAAGAGATTTGGATAATCTTTGGATCCCACTTCTTTCGAGATCGAAGCTTTTCAAATGTTGAAGGCCTTCAAGTGAATCTGGTAGCTCCACGAGCTCACCACAGTCCTTTAAATTCAACACTTCCAAGTTGCCCAACATTCCAAGAGATTCGGATAATCTTTGGATCCCACTTCTTTCGAGATCCAAGCTTTTCAAATGTTGAAGGCCTTCAAGTGAATCTGGTAGCTCCACGAGCTCACCACAGTCCTTTAAACTCAACACTTCCAAGTTGCCCAACGTTCCAAGAGATTTGGGTAATCTTTGGATCCCACTTCTTTCGAGATCCAAGCTTTTCAAATGTTGAAGGCCTTCAAGTGAATCTGGTAGCTCCATGAGCTCACCACAATCTTTTAAACTCAATACTTCCAAGTTGCTCAACGTTCCAAGAGATTTGGGTAATCTTTGGATCCCACTTCTTTCGAGATCCAAGCTTTTCAAATGTTGAAGGCCTTCAAGTGAATCTGGTAGTTCCACAAGCTCACCACAATCCTTTAAACTCAACACTTCCAAGTTGCTCAACGTTCCAAGAGATTTGGGTAATCTTTGGATCCCACTTCTTTCGAGATCCAAGCTTTTCAAATTTTGAAGGCCTTCAAGTGAATCTGGTAGTTCCACAAGCTCACCACAATCCTTTAAACTCAACACTTCCAAGTTGCTCAACGTTCCAAGAGATTTGGGTAATCTTTGGATCCCACTTCTTTCGAGATCCAAGCTTTTCAAATTTTGAAGGCCTTCAAGTGAATCTGGTAGCTCCATGAGCTCACCACAATCCTTTAAACTCAACTCTTCCAAATTGCTCAACAATCCAAGAGATTCGGGTAATCTTTGGATCCTACTTCTTTCGAGATCCAAGCTTTTCAAATGTTGAAGGCCTCCAAATGAATCTGGTAGCTCCACAAACTCACTACAGTTCTTAAAACTCAACACCACCAAGTTGCTAAACAATCCAAAAGATTCGGGTAAACTTTGGATCCGAGTTTGGATCCCACTTCTTTCGAGATCCAAGCTTTTCAAATGTTGAAGGCCTTCAAGTGAATCTGATAGCACTACACGATCCTTTAAACTCCACTCTTTCAAATCGCTCAACAATCCAAGAGATTCGGGTAATCTTTGGATCCCACTTCTTATGAGATCCAAGCTTTTCAAATGTTGAAGGCCTCCAACAAGACTTTCAAATCTTTGAGGAACTTCCCATTCATCTCCAAATGCATAATATGCAAACAAACTTTGAGAATCTTCTTGTCTCATCAATTGAACATCATGAATGTAAATATCATGATTGACATGAAAGGAAGTTGATTTCTCAAAGGTGTGGTAGTTTCGAGAAGTGACAATGCATATGCTACCTTCCTTCAACATTTTATGTGATAATAGATAATCCAATTGATCATGGTCATGAATATTATCCAAAACCAAAAGAATGGATTTCTTTGATAATCTCTCTTCAAGAATAGCCTTATTCTTTGATTTATCAACAATACTTAACATTGATTCATCCACACACAAGGCCTTCAAAATATAATTTTGGATAGTCATCACACCACCTTGATTCACCTTCTCCACTACATCTTCCACATAACACATTGCATCAAATCTTTGCCCCAATTGGTTGTATACCTCTTTTGCCAAAGTGGACTTTCCAATTCCACCCATTCCCACCAATCCCAACACCGATACTTTCTTCTCATCAATGGTATTAATGAGGTACTCAGCAACTTGCTTCACCTCATCCAAGGGAAGGGGTTTATTTGCCAATTTGCAAATCTTTGCTACAACCTCTAATGCCAAGTCCTTTTCCGACCTGCAACAATTTGTAACAAATTTCAATATCACCAAATACAATGTCAATGTCAAGTTCTACTACAAATTCTTCATAACAAATAGTGCATACCTACATATTTACCTCTTATCTCCCACTTTGTACTCCCAACCAGTAAGCTTGGAAGCTCTTTTCAAATCAGCCCTCCATTCTTCCGAGACACTTGTATCATGCCTCTCTGTCAACTTCAAGAAACCAACAGATAATTGTCCTTTTTCTGGAAAATTCACTTCCCAAGGTTGAACATTGTAGAAGATGGGTAGCACCTTCATTGAAGGAGAATCCAACATTGCATGCAATTCTTTCAAACACCACTCAGATTGTATAAAACTTTGGGAAAAGATGACTAGAGCTAGGGGTGTTGTCTTGATAGCGTGGTCAATGCATGCCCAAGAATCTTGGCCTTTCCCAATAGATATGCAATCTAGAAATGGATGCAATCCAACTCTTTTCAAAGCTTCATATAAATAGCCCACAAAACCTGTCTTGGTGTCAGGGCCTCTATGGCTTATGAAAACGTCATAGCTTCCAAATTCATCTGTACAACAACCAATTATCAATCTACTTCAAAAATCAACATGTCCAAATTGCATCAAATAAGTCATGTTTGCAAATGTATCCAAAGGTAAGCATTTTTAAATTGCAAATGATGATAAATAAAGATGGAATACAAAAAGAACAAGTTTCTAATGGAACCAAGGATAAAACTAACCACACCTTCAATTGCACACAATTTCTTGCCAAGCCTTGCCTCACTTTCATATGATCTCTTTGAGTCAATTGCATCATTGGTGTCACTAGTGTCATTTGCATCACTCTCCATATTGTTTGTCCTCTTTGTTGCTTCAAAATTGAAACACACTTATGAATATAAGAAACAAAATAAGAATTTGTACTTGAAACAAAATATATATTGGTTTATTATTCATGGGTCACATACAAGTCACTCTTCTTCTGGCTTTAGAGTTCCAAATTCCAATAGAATTCATGTCAATATGATATAAAAGATAATTGATAAAGATGGAGACATGGCTTGAATACTCACATATTTTGCCAACTTGTTTCTTCTCAAGAAGTAGTATTCTTTACAATGGGAAGTGTAAAGTTCCAAAATATAGGCCGATTACACTTGATTTGTGTTGTAAGAAAGGTAGTCTTCATGAAATCACTTCATAAAGAACTCTCAAAGGATGTATGAACTTATCCCCCATAGATCAAATGGCCATAACATCTACCACCCCTAACTTGTGAGTCAAAGCTCCTTGCGAACTCTCTACACAACGCACAATAGTATTGATCATGTGAGTATCAATATGGTATCAACGACAAAAGAGGTGTTAGCAAATTAATGTTCCACACATCATTCCTTGTTGATATACATACCTAGATACAATGAAATCCTGATTCTTTAATTTACAGAAAACAATAAACGAGACTGAATAGCTTGATAAGAAAACACAAAATTCTAGTGGACATAAGGACTTGAACAAAGTTGTTCAATTGTAACATTATTTGATGGATGTTGTTGAAAGACACACTGTCCCAATGAAGCAACCAACTTTTCAAAGAGAATGACTTGCAAAACATAGCAAGAGATAGCAAGATGAACCACTTCATTTCATTTTATATATTGAATGGTTTCAAATCTTCCTACATGTGCTCATGGATGGAATCCTAAAGAACCAAGAGACCCAATTTGGATCTTAAATGAATTTTAGCAATTTTGAGGATGTCATTTGGGAACCATCTTTGGTCTATTACTATTTATT
This sequence comes from Thuidium tamariscinum, assembly GCA_947034885.2. Lineage (NCBI taxonomy): Eukaryota > Viridiplantae > Streptophyta > Bryopsida > Hypnales > Thuidiaceae > Thuidium > Thuidium tamariscinum. The sequence goes on along the minus strand of OX344752.2, from coordinate 18,909,319 downwards.
TTTGACTAGTACAAGCAATGCTCTTTATAGATTTTGGTAATAACCAATTTGATCTCATCTGAATCCAACTTGCCACAATGTGATCAATGAAATTTGCCAATTCACAAACACACATTGTTGGTGGTTTAGAAGTGAAAAACGTCTTCAAAGAACAGACTAGAAGGCAATAAATAAGCAACTGAAAATGGAATGAAACAAAAGATTTCATTTCCTAGTAAAACTGAGCTGAACTGAAGTGATACCAGCCTCGATATTGACTTCTTCATGATGGGGAGTGATTTTGTTATTCAATGTGAAATGTCAAACCCTACTTCAATGAAGAGGTAGGGATCAATCTAATGAATAATACTGAAAACAAGTGCTGGCAAGCCTTCATTGGAGGTTCAATTATGGCTTTGAAACAATGCTGACATGATCTTACCCATTTCGATAATGATCAACCAAGAAAGTCCCAGAACTGAGCTCATCCAAAAGCATCACCGTACCCGGAAACAAGAGCACTCATGAATCCATCAATCATTTCGCCATCACCAGTGGCGTAGGAGTTTGACGGCTAATGAATATTCCACACATCATTCCTTTTGGATCTGCACGTCAAGAAATGCACACCAGAAATTTGCATTCACAAGCTTTTCAAATGGATTGCCTAGCACATAAGAGATAACGAGCCACAAGCACTTCAATAAATCTGTATAATTATATCACATGTTGTTAGATGCTGCACAATGTCACCCCTCTCAATCAAGCAACCAACTTGACAAGCAAAATGAATAGCAAAATATGGGAAGGGATGATGAATTGAAGTATTGAACCAGGGTAACCAAAAACGTATATGTCACTACTGTTTCTAAAAGATCACTTCCAAAATGTTATGAAGGAAACACATAGGCTAAGCAAATCAGAATAGCTGCAATTCAAAAATGACAATTTAATCAACAAAAGAATGCCGGTGATCCTGGCACTACAAGATTTGTTAAGAGGCTCACAACCTGATTATATCCATGGACATTAATATGGCACAAATATACAATATTACTCTAACTAGGGTTAAGAGTCCACATCAGTGACCATCCTCTCAAAAGATGGCACTCACCCTAGTTTGCATTTGCCCCCCCTCCCCTTCTCCAAAAATTTACAAGCCGTTGATATTTTAAAAAAAAAATGATGACCTTCGAAATCACCATTGATTTCTCAAAAAAATCACAATCTGTTAATCTCATGAGATTTAATCTCAACCGTCCAAATAGGGATACGGATACAGATATAATACAAAATACATATATATTATTAAATATATATATAATACACGTCCAAATATGGATACAATACAAAATACACACACAATACTGAATATGTGTATTGAATACATATACTAAATACGTATATTACATATGTACTAAATACATATACGAAATATGTATGCGGGTAAAATCCTATATTGATTGTCCATCCTATAACCTTCTGAAAATTATAAGGAGAGGGGATGCAAATTTTAAAATTTTTAATTTTTAATTTAAAAAAAAAAAATTGTTTGGGAGGGGCTGGGGGGAGTTAATAATTTAAAAAAATTTAATTTAAAATTCTTTTGGGTAGATAGTGAGGCATGCCAACAGTATAGAGCAGACAAACAACAGTGACTCCAGATAAGACTGCGCTAGGTCAAACCCTACGCATCGAGCAGGGAACATCCAACATATCCGCAAATCCGTTGCAGTAAATCAAGAGCAAGCTCTAATGAGCGCAACCTTCAAATACCTGTAAGAAAAACACGATCTCTGGATACTGACACGCTCTCACCGATGAAAAGGTCGGTGAAAACCTTCGTGCAGTACAAACCTCCCGCACAGAACTAACATGACGTTGAGACTGCACAGTCAGAAGCAGAAAATTGTTATGCATAAAGAGGCAATTTGCAATCCCTGTGACCCAGCGATTCGCAAGACACTTACCATATAATTGCATAGGTTGTTTCGAGCCTCACGTATTCACTAGCAGATTACACGCCGGGCGGACATACAACCACAGGAAACATGACAGGCGGGAATCTGATCCTCCAGAATATCCTGGTACACACTGGGGTTTCAAAAGAACCTAGCTCCTTGTGAGGCGTTTGGCACGCAGAACTACCCTAAACTAGTAGTTCAATGTTCTGTAGTAAGTCTGTACAACTCTCCGATGTTCAAACTCGGTTCCCTCCGTTCTATCATTAGTTCACAACTTCAAACAGATAATCCACCTAGCTGCAATCGCACAGAACAAAACCAGAACCTGAAAGCCGGCAAGAGCGGAATCATACTCACCAGTTGCACCGCTTGTGTAAGCCTGCAGTCTCCTACTAACACAATGTCCCTGTCGGAGCCAAAGTACCACCACCCTTGTTCAGAACTTCGTGCTTTAGAACTCAGCCTTCACGCTTCGATGCAGGCGATCCGAACAACGCTACGCGTGGGAGTAGAGGGCGTCCTCCAAAGAAACCATGTTCACTCGTCCTTCACCCTCAGACTGCGCAGTGACAAGCTAGTAGCCCTCAATCTCAGGGGTAGGGTCGTTAACAAACGTGAGACAGATTGAAAGCTACAAACTTTCTCCTGTGGAAGCAGGTGAACTAGTCTCGCCAAAGTTGAGCTTAACAGGGGTCTCACAGAGCAAATTGGAATTCGAGCGAGAGAAGGGTTTCGCAGCCTTGGAACTTGTGAGCGGAGCGGTTCCTTTCGGACTGGCGTGTTGCAAGGATGGAGAGGGAAAGCTGTGGAGGAGAACCTTACAACCACACGATAGCTGACAGAATACTCATTTATTAATTAGCAATCATGACAGGGTTTAAAGTCGAATGCGTTGTGTACAGCCAGTACTTAATGGTCGGTGGGGTCAAAGAATTAATATTTTAGTCAAACTGGGGAAGATTTTGTCTTGGAGAAATACATACGGGGATCCGTAGTAGACCTAACCTCGTACTGTATTCGTTCAAATTGCAGATTATATTCTCCGAATTGGGACGCAACTCCTTCACCCATAACATTCAGTAGCAAGGCTGACATTGCCTTGGCTCTACAGTGATGGTGTGGAATATGCCACACCCAGCAGTGTTCATAAGTAACTGATTGGTTGGGAGTGGAATATGCCACACCATCAATGTACAGGCATGGCATGCTACTGAATGTTATGCCGGCCACTAAATTCAACTCAATTATTGCTCTCCTGAAACTTCAAGTGTATATTTCTCCTACTGAACTTCTGAACTATGGGCAATTGGGCACTCCTGTAGTCACAGTTTGGCACTCTGGAATCTGCCATTTCCACATACATCCCACACGGAAAGTAGAAACGGTTACCATGTGGGAAAAACATGGCCATTACCTCCTCTTTACCACCTCCTAGTGGTAAACTACTATGAGTTTACCTTAGAATGTGGTAATGGGTATATTTTTCTCACATGGTAACTGTTTCTACTTCCCCTGTGTCCGTATCTTAGGCTATTTGTTTGTTTTGTTTGTTACGTAGAGATTTAATAGAGCATGTGTCCCCTAGTGGCATGCTTGGTACCAACGGAAAGCTTTTGACAAGGACGGGGTGCACAGACTTTGTTTTGTGGTAGAGATTTAATAGAGCATGTGTCCCCTAGTGGCATGCTTGGTACCAACGGAAAGCTTTTGACAAGGACGAGGTGCACAGACTTTGTTTTGTGGCATTCCGACTCAAGGCAAGAAAATTATTGACTTTTAAAGTTTCTATGCATTAATTTTTTTTTTAACTACTTGTACTTTGATTTTGACTATGGCAACAAAACAGGGCACTCTAGTGACCATGAAGTTACGTATGGAATATTCCCCCAACAGATGTTGACATGACTGATGGAGTTTGAGGGTGGACTTCTTGTCAGATGAATCACTTGCTCACAATAATAAGTTATTGCAAGTTTTTTGTTTTTTGTTTTTAAACAAATGGGGAACCATTGCATTAAAAACAAACTAAGCAGAAACAAGAGAAACGGCCAAGCCTCATGGTTGGACACAAAGAAAGACGGGAACGAGAGACCTTGTCTGATCCAAATAATCCTTAGTACTGCTACTGTAAGTTTTGGATATGAATGAACCTCCAGATTCCAAAGGACCCACTTAGTTTTCAACCCAGTTTTGCTGATTGGCTGTACCTGCACTATAAAGTACTGTAGGTAAATACAGTAGACTACGCACCGATAGTTTTTAGTTCTTCAGTCGTCACGCAACTGGAGAAATATGATACGGATGAAAATAAGTTCGATAGATCTGTTATTGGACCATAATATTGGGGCCAAAAATAAAATAAACATATATAATGCCCACTTGCACAGCTACGGTAGAGACCTCGCGCAAGCGCACCATGACTGTGGACAGGTTTTGTTCTTTGTAACATAACTTTGATTTATTCCCATTACAACATAATCAAACGCATGTACAAACATCAAACGACAAAGCCAAAGCTGGCGAATGAATCGACGTTTCCAAGTACGTGATACGCTATCAGAAGGATTCTCATAAAGACATGAGGATCGTTCCCAAAACGAATTGAATAAGTTTGACGGGAAGTTTAACCACTCTACACCTACGGTGGGATTAGGAACTAACAGAGATATTCGTATCTAGGTACTGAGGTGAGGCAATCGTGAGGCTAACCGACCAAAAAACTAGATTAATATTCTTCGAAACACCACGCTACCTAAATTGCAGTTCAGAGTTACACGCTTATCTGATCGAGAAACCAAATAGCATCCCTCACTTGCACACGATCGAATACGAACTCTAAATTCAATGACGCTCCCTCGAATTCTAGCTAGGGACGGTTAATTAATTAATCCACCTCCCCATCGTAACTGCAACAGGGAATTTGTAGCGACTGAGTGATCATTTTCAGCAGGGAAGTCGACCTGATTCTCTCTTGCTTTGGTCAAAGCTACGGCGTCTAAACTAGGCGGACTTGGAGTAATTCATCTGCAACTGAAGAAGCTAACCATTAGAGAAAATATGGACTCTCCGGAGGGCCGCTAAGCGTTGCCGGAGAGACCCATCGCAAAGATTTATTTTCATTTTGACAGTTTTTTTCCCTACTGACGTTCGTGTCAGTTTTGCTGTTGTCAGAGCATTTAATCGTAAAGGAAATACAAAAAAAATTCAAGTTGCAGCTTCCAGCTTCCAGGTGGACTGTGAAAGAGGGAACCTGTCATCTCTCCCTGACAGATCTAGAATTAAAAAAGAAAGATGCTTAAGATATTCACACAAGCTGAAAGGCATCTCTGTCAGTAATTTCGTCCTTTCTGTAGCTTAATAGAGGTGCAGTACAGGTGCAGTAATAGACTGGTTTGTCAAAGTCTGACGGCCCTCCACAGAGTCCATATTTTCTCTAATGCTCTACACTTTTAAAATACAAGTCGATAATTAAAACTAAGTATCAATAAGACTAGGGTTCCGGAACACAGTTCATTATGGATATCATCTTCTGCAACATGGCAACATCCAAAACAAGAACAAGAACGGCAAAAACAAGAACACAGTGAAATGCATCGTGCCATGTTTGAGTTGCAATGACAGGACATGCATGTTACATGGATGCAAAATGGAGATTCTTACATGGATGTAATTAAATTGGCACAACAAGCCCTTTCCAAGCATGACTAGGAGGCATTAATGGGATTTGTAGATTGGGTGCGAAAAGTGTAGATTCTGTAATAGTGAGTTGAATTTGGCCATATGGTGGCGGTAATTTGAGGGAGTTTTCGTAGATGCGGAGGGACTCGTGTGTATCTCCATTCCGAGTACCGGAGTCTGGGAGGGCAGAGTGCAGGCCTCCATGGAGCTGGCAAAGTCGGCCAACGTTTAACCCTCTGCAGTAAAGACGGGCCTCTATTTGCTGCCATTTTCCAATAACAACTCCTGTGCACCGCTGGCCTTGCTACTGCATATCGCTGGCCCATGCTGCTTTTCGGACGTTTGCAACGATGAGGACGAGCAGGTGCATTCACAATGGAAAAGCCTGGCTGGGAGCAAACTTACGAATTTGTAACATGCTATGCCAACCGCCCTCAAAGAACGAATTTGTGACCCCTATTCACAAGTGCAAGCTGGGCAGTGAAAAGACTTACTGCACGGCAGAGCGTTAAGCTAGTGGAACAATACCCAGGATCACGATGGCCCATCCTTGCAACAAGGGTTGTGAATGGAGAGTGACTGACCATGGTTGCATGATCATTTACATGTCTAGTGACCTGCCAATGGAAATCGCTTGCATGAATGGGCTGCTTTGGCCTGGGGACGTTTGTATGGGTGAGGACGAGCAGGTGGGCGAGCAAATATATGGCCGCCGAGCATGAAGTTGACCTGGCGAGCGAGGAGGCGGATTCCACACGAGAGGAGGAAACGGCTCTCGCGGCGGAATTTCAATCGTCAACGACGCTATCTTGTGAAGCCTCCTCGACAGCAGAGGAGAGTGCGTCGGCTTCTCTTTGGAGTTGGGCACTGTCTGCAGCTTCTTCTCTGGCGAAATCGCTTGTGGCCCCTTGCTGTTCTTATTTCTCTTCGCCCGCCACGCTTGCTCCACAAGGGAAGCCATTTTCGGCGTGCTGGACTCAGGAGCCAAACCGATTCCCATGTTGACGGCTTACTGCAAAATTGAAATCCAAATTCTATATAGAGATGAGAATGGACTGAACTCCCGGTCTGTGTGAGAATTTACAGCTTAGTCCACAATTATGATCGCATGTAATCACCAATGTGTCTTGAGAGGGTCGGAGCTGCAAATATTAAGAAAAACATTTACTCACCGGGACTACTAATGTGGATGCCTGGTTGCACGCCTCCCACCTCTAGTAACAGGAAGATTCACACTCTCGGCACTTGCAGTCGTCACCCACTGAGCGGTTTCAGCCTTGCCCTCTTCCAACGAAACCCTGAACATAAGAAAGATTAATCCGAAGGTGATATATACTATTGTAAGATAATTGCAGTAGACACAGATGATTTCAATACATTTGGAATCAATTTCGTCTGTATGTTTCATTGAAGCCACCAAATGCATTTGCACGTAACAGTTACAGTTACATTTATGGTCAGTCATTCAACGCCTCTGAGCTCAAATTTGAAGAGAGAAATCGCTGCTCAAGGCAGAGCAGCGTGAACCCAAAGTTAAAGTGCTCCTCATGCATCCGAATCGACAACGGAAAACGAAGCAACGACATAAATCCATGACACTCAACTCAACAACGGCACAGTCAAATTAATGGGTCCAGAGGCGATCGACACTCGCCTCGTAAGCCACGTCGACTCACTTGGACATCCGATGAGTAATTAAGAAAGATCAGTGCACCTGACCCACCCCCAATGCCAATTGTTCTTGCGCGTTCGAGATCACATTACTTCCATATATGAGTTTGCTTAGCAAGAGTTTAGCTTGCTTTCAGTCCAAGGGTTTCCATACTCCATAGCTGTGAGATCCATAGCTGTGAGACACTAGGTTTCGTAAGGTTAAGGTGAAGACATAGTCTCTGACCTTTAGGGGTTAAGGTAGAACTACCCATAATTGATCATTTAAGGTATTCTAGACATGATCTAGTGTAGTGCAAGGTAAAGCAAATATTTTCAGAGGTGCAATGATAGGAATGATGGGGATTGTAAAAACTTTGGTAATTCTATTGCATGAATTGAAACTACTATGAATTTTCAAAGGAAAAAAGTGTACAAGATCCATAGCCAATCTCTAGACTTTTCTAATTCCAATCATTAAAAAAACTACTTTTTCAAATATTGCTTCCTACTTTGGAATGTGTATCATGAATTTTAGCCCCAACTTTGAAAAGGTGAAAAAAGCTCAATCTAGCTATAGTTGGAAATAAGTTTGTCTATAGGTTGGCTATAGGGTTATGGTTGAGAATGGGTGGTTCTACCTTAAGTCCAAGCAAAGCAATTTTTTTTGCATTTGCTCATATTTGCACACTTATTTTTGTTAATCCTAGATGACACTTCTAACTTGAATTATTTTGAGTAAATATTTTTTAATGAGACCAAATAGTTTATTAATGCATTAAATACTAATGGTTTGTATATTATAGAGTAATAAATATATTTTTAGGACCAAATATTGAAAAATACAAAAAAATGTCAATAAATTGGTATTATACTAATTTTGTTGAATTATATTAAATGACATCTATAATCCAAAAAAATGTTTTATATATATGTACTTATGAACAAATATCTTGAATTATACAAAACGATTTTTATAAATCAAATTCATTAGTGAATTAAATTTCAAATGATTTGTATTAGTTGTACAATAGGATGCATATATTCAAATCTATTCAAAGTAGATGTAAGAATGTTTCAAATTGCAACTTGTAGATCATCTACAATAATAAGTATGGTCTCAAATCTTTTAATCATTAAAAATCTTAGAATTCCATTCAAATTAATATCATCTATATTCTTCTTTATATTTTTATTATTTGAAGGACATGTATGTCAAGTTTTTACCATGCAAATGGGAGACGGTTGCTATTATGTGAGCATAGAAGTGTGAGCCTATGAGCCTAGAAGACCATACACCTATAGTATAAGTGTCTTCATTAGAAATACCTCCTATGATTGTAGTATATTTATATTATAGATACCTATATCATGGGTGTTTATATTATAAGCACCTTCAATGGTAGTAGTATCTCTCTCTCTACACACATACACACACACAATATATATATATATATACTCATGGCTCACATATTCACATATTTATAATTTAAAACAAAAAATGCAATGAAATTTTGAAGTCACTATAGCTCACAAAAAAATCATTGACAATTTTTTGAGTGATTATGAAAATTAGTCAAACAATTGAGTCAATAGTGGTAGTTATTAGTTACCTTTGAAATTCATTTAATTTCAAATCATAATTAATTTCTACTTCAAGTTTTTGAGGATTGTATGTAGTACACTCAAGATACTTCCATATTTGAGTTTGCTCATTTTCATTTTGTTCACTCATTTTCAAAATATGGTGTATGGAGTGAAATTGAACAAACATAGACTCAATTTTTGGAGTTCCTATAAGGTAGGGGGTTCTAAATGTGAGCAAGCTTTGAAATGGAGGACTTCCTTAAATTTACATTGCTATTTGCACATGTTGCTTTTTTATAGCCTTTAGCAACATACCAATCATATACATTTTAGAAGGTTTATAAAGCACTTGGACTCTACAACCACCCACTTCCTCAAATGTACATCTTTTGTACATGTTGCTTTTTCACTTTGACTTCAAAAATTCATAACTAATTCCACAAAGCTCCAGAAAATATGAAATGACTATTGTTAAATGCCACTTCCTCTTGTCTTTCAAGAAAAATTTACTGGAAAATAGTTTCCCCTCCCCAAAATTCAGTTTCAGCTCTTAGATGGGCTCCTCCCTTAGTTCCTGTATCTACTGAAGAACTATCTTGAAGAGCTGATGTTGATCCGATACCAGAATTTGAAGATTCGGAGGCACGACAAGCCTGACTAGGAGGCGAAAATGGGATTCTTAGATTGAGTGCGAAATGTGTAGATTTTGTAATATTGAGTTGAATTTGGCCATACGTTGGCGGTAATTCGATGGAGTTTTCGTAGATGCGGAGGGACTCGAGTGTATCTCCATTCCGATTACCGGATTCTGGGAGGGCAGAGTGCAGGCCTCCATGGCGGGCTGGCAAAGTCGGCCAACGTTTAACCCTCCACAGTAACCGCTCACCTTCTGAAATGTACATTTCTGGTACATGATGCTTTTTGATCTTTACAGTAATGTACAAACAGTGAACATTTGAGGGGGTGGGCGGTTTTGGAGCCCTATGCCATATTGACTTCAGAAATTCATAACTAACTCTACAGAGCTCCAAAAAATATGAAACGACTTGGGTCAGATGCCTATTCAAGCTGTCTTTCAAGAAAAATTCACTGGAAAATACTTCAAGATGTTTGACCTGCCCAAAATTCTGTTCCAGCCCTTAGATGGTCGGTTCATGGACCTCCTCCCTTAGAGATGGGCCTCTATTTGCTGCCATTTTCCAACAACTCCTGTACACCACTGGCCTGCACCTGCATACCGCTGGCTCGTGCTGCTTTCCGGACGTTTGCAACGATGAGGACGAGCAGTTGCATTCACGATGGAAAAGCCTGGCTGGGAGCACTCTCGGCACTCTCGGCACTTACAGTTGTCACCCACTTAGCGTTTTTGCATTGCCCTGTTCCAACGAAACTCTGAACATAAGAAGATTAATCTGAAAGTGATATATACTATTGTAAGATAAGTGCAGTAGAGAACAGACGATTTCAATACATGTGGAATCAATTTCGTCTGTATGTTTCGTTAAAGCCACCAAATGCATTTGCTCGTAACAGTTACAGTACATTTTATGGTCAGTAATTCAACGCCGCAGAGCTAAAATTTGAAGAGAAATAAAGCTGAAGGCAGAGCAGCGTGAACCCAAAATTAAAGTGCTCCTCATGCATCCGAATCGACAATGGAAAACGAAGCGACGATATAAATCCATGTCACTCTCAACACAACAACGGCAGTCGAATTATTGGGTCCAGAGACGATCGACAATTGCCCCGGAAGCCACGTCGACTCACTTGGACACCCGATGCGTACTTAAGAAAGATCAATGCACCTGACCCACCCCAAATGCAAATTGTTCTTGCGCGTTCGAGATCACACTACTTCCATATATGAGCTTAGCAAGAGTTTAGCTTGCTTTCAGTCCAAGGGTTTCCATACTCCATAGCTGTGAGACACTAGGTTTCGTAAGGTTACACTGGCGTAAGACTACCAGCAACGACGTTCTGCAGGTTCTGCGAGCAACCTATTGAATACTACCACACTCCTGGGAATTTCAACTTCCCTGGCAATCAAGAAATTCCTCTTTCATTTGGGACCAGCCAAAAAAACAAAAAAACAAAAAAACCCGTCATTCTCCTTCTTCTTCGTCAGATTCAGAATCAGATGACGAGATATCATGATCGCACAGTCATAAATCTCCCAATCAGAAGAAGTCTCCCAGCCCCATCAAGACTACACCAGGACCAAATCTCCCGAAGAAGGCTCTCAGCCGCATCAACACTAAGCCTGTAGCAGAACCCCCAAAGGATACACTCAGTCCAACCAAGACCAAGGTCGCAGATTTCACGCTCAAGAGTCCGCCTGAGCTCCAGCAAAACGACACAGAGACGAAGTCCTCGGCTCCAGAGAAGGAGGCGTCAGCTTCAGAGATGTCGCCTGGGGCTCCAGCGACGACGTCCTCAGCTCCAGGAACGAAGCCCGGGGCTCCATGGAAGAATTCCTGCAGAGACGAAGTCCTTGTGGAACCAAAAGCCCATGATACGAATCCTAACACAGAGACAAAGGGCTTTGATGATGTGAAAAAAGCGGAATCCCACCCCAAGCCTAAGGCGCATTAAGACCACACCCAGCCTAACGCTCATAAAGATCACAAGGTGGACGTCCCACCGAAGTTTGATGAGGGAGCGAGAAGGAGAAATGATCATGCTACAGAAAATTGTATTCGATGCCTTAAGATCCAGCTCGCTGCAAAGATTTATTCATAACAATTCATGAGAGTATAGACAGGTACTGTACAAATACAGCTAGTGAATTCTGGATTAGATCACTTAAAGCACTGCTTAAGGGATCACTTGGCAGTCAATCGCGGACATAGTCTTCGAACTGGCCATCCACATGCTACGCCAGTAAACCAACCTAGATACAAAGTAGCATTACTGCTCCAGTAAACCAAATTAGATGCAGTGGCATTATTACGCATTTACATTACGCACACATTATCAAGATTGAGTATCGAGATTGAAAAATTACTAATAAGCATCTTCCAAGCAGTGCTAAATTTAGTGAATACATACTTGTTAAAACCAGTCAATGCCAAGCTCGTTAGTGCATGGTGAGCATCATTCAAGCTGGTGCACTCTCAATCTTAATATTGTATTGCACTGATAAGACAGACATCATTTCAACGTAGGCCTTGCGAGTCCAAAATTAATGAATGCACATTGATCAGCTTACAAGATTTATCTCGAGAAATCAGGAACTAAAAGAAATCGGTCCATACTCCTACAACTCGAATTGAGCACCGGAGCTCCCACCATGCAGAGTGATTCAGGATTACTACAGTACAAGACTTTCCACCCGTGACAAAAAGAGCTGAAATTGAATCTTAATTTATGGAGAGGCTCACATAGACCCACTAGGTATTCAAGCTAGCCCCCCTCCTTTAAAATGTGGGCACTTGTGGTCTTCCTTACAGAGTAAGACAATATTGTCCTTCTTTTCGTCTTTTCTTTCCCGCCTCCAAAGTAGCGTCATTGGAACACCTTTAATACCTGCACCCATGCCGTACCCACGTCAAAGTACATTCTAAACACAGTGCCACCAGAGCCACCATCACTCAATACCGTCACTCAATACTAGTCAAGACCACGACCGTATTCAGAATTAACACTAACCCGATGTCTTTTTGGTCTTTGCCATCTTCCTCAAAGACTAGTGCAAGTCTAATTTGACCTCGGCCTTTTCCATCAGGACGAGTCACTGGGTAATCTGCTGAGGGACTTAAGAAGGTGCCATCAGGGAGCTGGTTGTCAGAGTCGAACACTTCTGATAGAGTGATCCTGAACCACCACAAACATAATTTGCATTATTAGCTCAATTGACTGAGGGGAAAACAAAGAGCAATCACCATGAGCTTTCTTCTTCGTTCTAATAATAGCCATTAGCATGTGACGCATTTACAGTCGTGGCTAAAGACTTCTAAGGACTCATCCTCGATGGTCTGAATAGTTGGCAGAATGTATTCAAATTGCAAAACGTCCTCTTACGTGGTTGTCCCCATAATGTCATCTTTGTAAAACGTGTTTGCATTGTAAATCGTAAGAACCAGTTGTTTGCAGCCACTTGCGATGTTAAGACTAATCTTCTCGCCCCATACTGGTGCGCTGCCTTGGTCTACGGCACAAGCCACACCAAGAATTAGGCTTAAGAACCTCTACAAAAGAGACCAAAGGTTGCTACCGAAGAAACAAACTTCTCCATAACCGCAACAGGATATAGCTTGCAAATGAATTATTTTGCAAACGAAAGCAAGACGTCCGAATATCTACCTTTACAGGTAGCAGTTTTCCAGGTTGCTTTTCCAGCCTTTAGAACTACATAGGGGTCCGCTTTACCTGCCCACCCAAGCTTTCAGAGTTAATCAAGTTGGTCACTAGGTGTTGCAGATATGAACATTACAAAATTCGCCCCTTGTATCAAAAAGCAATGGTAAGCAGATTGTGACCCTAAACCAGAGTAAAAAATGCTAAGACCATACACAAATCTTTTCGACATATTAAGCTCAGAAAAGTTACAATTTTCTAAAAACAAGAAGAAAGCGGTCAAGGTGAGGAGTTGTCCATGGGATCTAGGACAAGTAATGGATAAATGAATCCTTAGAAGCTTTCCATCGATACTCTCACGGCAAGACGAGTGGTCATGAGATTCACGTCAAAAGATGAAAATTTTCAGGCAAAGGCAATGTCCCTCCATACACCACTGCACAGCGATAAAAATCGACTTCACAGAAAAAGAATTTAGGAAGGGTGTGCTTCTACAAATGAATCTGCATACCAATGATCTCCGTGTCCTTGAGACCTTTGGCGCAGTCCAGGTATACATCTAGAGTGCCTGCTGGCATCCTTACCGGCGCCTGCACTTTCATCATGAGATTGGAATTAGTTCTTCATCACAGTGAGGTTAATGTGACCAAGTTCTTTTATGCTACGGTCATCGACAAGTACAGGTCATTGGAATAGGAAATTGCTGCTTGTTGGAAAAGTAAAAATTTCTGAAAAAAATTAAATTTCACAAATTCGAATCAAAACAAAACACTCCACAACCTAGATGAATAACGTTGAACAATAATTACTTTCAATGTATCCATTACTCGTGTAACCCTAAAACAAGTGTTTCACAACACAAACCAAAGCGTGCACAACGTGACGATGAAAGCAAAGCAACGACGGCCCTGTGATAAACATTGGTCACCGGCGATACCTGAAACGAGTTGCAGATGAGTTTTGGATTAGCAATATGGCACCCTGCAATTAAGAGTCACAGAAAAAGATGCCCTCCATCCAAGTCACAATTTCTAAGCTACGCTCTTTGCCAACGCACCACGTCACGTCTTCACTCATCAAATCCAGGCTCGACTTCGAAGCTGCTAGTCCCGGGCTCCAAACAGCCCCTCCTGCAGCAGTGAAGCAAGCGCTATCAACCCAGGCAACCAAACACATAACATTTCAGTGTTTATAAATTTCTTTTATTGCGAACGGAATCTTCTAATCCACTATTTCAAAGACCAAACCATCCCTCACAATTAAAAACCAGTAATTCAAACAAAAGATTACACGTTTTGCATACCACAGTCACGTTCTTAGGGTAATCACGTTTTGCATATCACTCACAATCACGCTGCAACGCGTAATAAACACTTACCGACCGAAATTGAAGAAAATTCCGCCAAACTCTCCAAAAACTATCATTAAGGCAGAACGCAAGTCACGAATCGTTACCTTACAGCGATCAAGAGTCGGTCGCAATACTCTCCCCGCAAATGAATGTCCGCAATGAATTTTCGTGCAAAGAGACGGAACACGCGCGGAGCCGACGCAGCAGATCGACGAGGTATAGATGGCAGGACGAAATTGTCAACCCCTCCCGTCACAGGCGCCTGCCTCTCCCGTGACCAAATCGGCCATGCGCAACCGAATTTCTACAATAGCAACAGAGTCGATACACTGTTCCGTGGGCGATGAATGGAGAAACGTGTGATGGATACCGCCAAGCCAGTCGGCCATCGGCGCAAATAGCCGGCGACGGCGTCGGGATTGAGTGAGCTTCACAAGAAACGGCGAAATTCAAGGACGCGGTCTCTGCAACCATCGTTCAGTTGTCTGTCGTTCGAACGGGGGAGATGATGACCAGGACTTTGGGACTACACTAACAAGGAGTACTGACTGGTGAACTACACTCATGCAAGACGCTAAATCGGTCCTACTTCAGAGGGGTAAAACTGAGGTTTGGGGTTTATGTTTTAAGCTAATTTGGGGTCTCTGATGCCAAATGTGAACTCAAAATTTGAAAAAATAAAAATTATGTAAAAAATAAAAAATTTCAGCATTTATCCCTATGGTAAACTCAAGGACTTTGTGGGACCAATTTAACGTTGCGCTGCACTAATATTGCCACATTCTAAATACAAGTATAAGTAGTTTTCAGAACCAAAAATAACTCAAAAAACCATAACTTTTTCACTATCACTATATGTCCCAATGCCACAAAACAAAGCCTATGCACCTCGCCTTGCTGAGAGCTTTCTAACGGTACCAAGAATGCGATCGGGGGATGCACAATCTGGGAGATCTCAACGTGACAATCCAAGAAAACAAAACAAACAAATAGCATGTCTTAAGGTATAGACTAGTTTGCCCTCTATTATTGCCACAGTCAAAATCAAAGTAACAATAATTTCTAACTTTTTAGAATAAAAAATAACTCAAAAATTCATAATTTATCCACCGTAGGTTGGAATGCCATGAAACCAAGCCTGTGCACCCCTCCTTGCTGAGAACTTTCCAATGATACCAAGAATGCAACTTAAAGAGGTACGGTCCAAGAGATCTCAAATAATGTGACAAACAAAACAAAACAAACAACTTATCTTAAGGTATAGATATTTAATGTTGCTTACCCTAGTTGACTTAATCTTCTTACCAACTAAGGTAGAACCACTCATAAGTGATCATTTAGGATATTGTGGACATTACTTAGAGTAGTGCAAGGCAAAACAAATATTTTGAGAGGTGCAATGGTAGAAATGATAGGGATTGCAAAAACTTTGGTATAAATTATAAAAGGCAGAAAGTAATCCAAACCCGGCCCATAGTCAATCTCTAGACTTTTCCAATTCCAATCATTCAAAAAACTACTTTCTCTCCTACTTTCTTGTTCACTACTTTGAAACATTAGTCATGAACTTTTAGTCCCAACTTTGAAAGGAGGAAAAAAAATATTCTAGCCTTGATTGGAAATAAGTCAATCTACAAGTTAGCTATGAAGCGCTAGTCAGGAAAGTGGATGGTTCTCAGTGTTGATGTTGAGAATAAAAGACAAAACCAAATAAGAGTAGGCATTCCATCCTCAACCACCTCTCCATTTCCACAATATTGATTGTTCTATTTCCAAATCCTATGTAGTTTATATTATAGCTCACATAGAGTTGGACAAGTTAGAGCAACATAAATGTCCAAGAGGTGTACATTGAAAGCATAGAATGATCACAATATTAACATTGAAAGCTACAATTATTACTTTCAACGATTTTGTAACTAGCCTATGATTAGAAATAGAATGACCTATATAATAAGGATAAATTTTACATAATCTTCAAGAAAAAAATTCTCAATAATTTGATTTTTGATTAAAAAAAATGGAAGAAAAACATTAAAAAAAATTTCTCCTTCAATACACCCATCTAGCAAATATGCCCAAATGCTTCAATAGTTGGAAATGGATTGCCATCATATAGTAAAGGATGCAAAACTAAAGTAAACAAGAAAAAAATTAATATATTCAAAGAAGTTTGAAACTATATACTAAAAAAAAAGAATATAAATAGTCCTCTTCTACTATTGGTTCAAAGGTTTCTAATTTTATCCCTAGTTGCCTTTATAACTATAGTAAAATACAATGAACTAGTGCGGAAAACATATTAAAATTTTTTATTTCTTAATAGTTATTAATTTTTTTTAAATTATCCTTTTTTGGACATTTTTATTGGTCACCATATAAATGATGGATGAAATCCACCAAAAAAACAGACAAAATTGTAACTAATAAGAATGAGTAGAATGTAAACATGTAGTACATGCAAAAAGAATTGTGTTCAAAAGTGGCTACATGATGGATTTTATTGTTGTTGTTCTAGAGAATTTTTCTAAATCTTAAAAAGAACATTAACCCCTAAATGCCCAAGGCCATTTTTCTGTGAAAAAACACTCAAAACTGCCATTTTTGCTACGTTCATCCAAAAGAACAAAAAAAGTGTTTTTTTATAGAATCTAACCATAGCATCTTCTACTTTGTTTTTCTGAAATCATGTGGTAAAAATGTCATGAAGTTTGACCGTATAGATTAGAAGATATGACCATTCAAAGTTGGAAAACATAGTTTTTTTAAACATTGTCCTACAATTTCAAATGACTTTGATTCCATTTGTTGGATTTTCTTACACTATGGACTTTGAATTAAAAAGAAATCGTGTTTCATAATTGAATTGAAAGTCTAGGAAAAAAAATTCAAAAAAAAAATGCTTGATTTTCATTCCTTAAAAAATTATTAAGTAGAGGTAGGTCTAAGATTGAAAGAAAAATTAAATCATTAATAGCTCTAAGATGGAATTGAAACACAATAATTCCAACAGGGAGATTGTTCTAGCAAGAAAATTTAACCTTGTCAAGCAATTTTTTTTGAAAAAATGTGAAAATTGCATTCAGAAATGAATCCTATAAGTTATTTTTTCAAAAACTACCCAAAAACAAGATTGTTCATAACTTTCACATAACTAATCCAAATGGGATGAATAAAAGCTTCACACATAGACAAAAATATAATATATAAGATAAGAAAATAAAAAATTTAATTTGAAGTTTTTGTGGATTTATTTTTCTACTCGCCGAGTTAAAATCCACGCGTTTTGTGGTATAACTTTTGCTCCCATGCACCAATTGAAATAAAACTTATATTCCCACAAAGCTAATCAGTTTTCCTATCTTATGAGAAAGTTTCAAGAAGATTGATTAAAAATTGTGGTCTACAAAACCTGCCCGAACTCCAAATTGTTCCCCAAGGGGACAATGGGCTTTTAGGGGTTAATCTTTACAAATGGAGTACAAAATCATCACATCACGTACTACTATACCACTTTATATATCAAAATTGTTGTTGTTCAAAGGTTTAACCCCTAAAATTTTTCTTCTATTTTTTTACTTAAAACTCTTCAAAACTACAATTTCTAATACAAGTACTAAAGTTTTGAAAAAAAATTATTTTTAGGCACATGTGACCCTAGGATCTTATATCATTTTAGTTTGAGAAGATGAAAAAAAGATTTAGAAACTTCTCCCATCTAGGTGACAAGATATTAGTGTATGAATTGACCAAATCTTTTTTTTGGCCTTATAAAAAATTGGGTAGCTATAATTTATAAACTCACATTTGTATGAAAAATTGTCCAAAATGGTGGTACTTCTTTTGATTCATTCTTCAAGGCAAGTTTTCTATTGCTTGAAAATTTTCAAATCATTTGGAATTGTACTATACAACATATAGAAAAAATAGTAAGTAGAAAGAAGTAGAGCATCATTCAAACTACTACATTATAGGTAAGAATTTTATTATGAAATTGTAAAATGCCAATTACAATGGTTCAAATGTTGTAATAAACAATCTACACCCAAAGTTTTTATTTTTTTGCAAAAATATTGAAAATTGAGTTAAATAAAGGACTTCAAAGTTTATTTCAGAGTAAAAAAATCTGTAACTACTTGCAAAGTAAAACTCTTCATAACTTTTGAGTCATTTATCAAAGTGGAATGACTTAAAACTCTCCTCATACATATGAATTTAGAAAATCAATTTCAAGTTCTTTTTTCTAAAGAAAGTGATTTTTTTAGATCTCGCTTAATTGCCCAAATTGAGAGAAAAAAACAAACATATCATGCAATAACTTTTTACCAAGTAGTCAAAAGTTACAAAAATTGTTGGGCCTTAAAGATATTCCTTGTCCACACCTTCTATTAAAGTTTGGGCTCAAAATATAGAAATCTCTAGTTACACTCAGGGTTGTTTGACACTACAGCCATCCAAATTGAGTGGACATGGTTTTTTCAAATTTGATTGGTGGAAATCATGGTTTCTAAAATCTGATTAGTGGAATCAACGGACTCTTGATTTGGACAGCCATAGTGTGAAACACCCTTATATGCCCAAAATTTCTATGTTGCTCAAATATGCACCTTGGTCCTTTAGGGTTTCACATACAAGATGTTATGTTCTTAGGAGTAAAGTAACTAATCACATCAAGTATTACTATCCTACTTCCATCCCAAAATTATTATTGTCTTGGGTTTGAATATATAAGAGGTTATATTCTTAGGAATAAAGTAATAACTACAAAACTAAACATACTACAAACCAACTTCTTTCAAGTTTTATAAATAACTAGTGAACATCTTCTAAATATGAGAGTGAACAACAAAATACTGTTCAATGAAACAAAGTGAAATGACTCCTAAATAATACACCACAAATACACATTTTACTACAATGTTTAATTCCACAAATTGAAAAATTAAAGAAAATACACCAACAATTGCCAATCCAACAAACAACAAAACTAAAATAGAGACATGCACTTCAAAAGTATGTCATGAATAATAGAATGTTTAACACTAATTCTACACTAATTGCAAATTAAATCCTAAATGACCAAGGCTTTGGGGGGCTTTTAGGAATTTGCACTAAAGTGAACAAAAAGTCAACATTTTCATAAGTTGTATTAGTTTTATTGAAATATATATAACCACTGATACAAATTCAAACTAGATATGTCATGGATTACAAAGAAAAAGAAAACCCAACAATATCACTTATTGATTGAAAGATTATAATGCTTGATCATGAGGGTGTGAAAGTTGTGAAAGTCATTCAAAATCTTTCAATCCTCTTTTCACATGTCAAATCCCAAAAAATTAGTCATAAAAAAAAAGAACTTAAAGGGCATAACATTAGGTGAAATTTGAAGGAAATAAAGGGTCATTTTTAGGGTGTTCCACTTGTCATTCCCTACATTGTCCAAGAACTGTGAACAACCCTTGTTGCCAAAAAATTTGGAATTTTTTTAAAATTTAAAAATTTAAAAATGATTAAAAAACTGAAAATTGATCAAAAAAAAATTTTCAAAATTATTTTTGAGGAATCAATTAATATAATCTAACATAGCATTGGCTTGGCTATGGCAAGTTCCCAGAGTCCAAAAATAGTTCAAAAACTTGAGGAAAACCGGAGACTTCTAATGCCCCAATCAATTTTTGGCTTCTCAAAATCTACTTTACAATCTAACATAACATTAAATGTTAAATGTTAAATGTTCATGCAAAAAAGGTAAGTTATTTAATGTTATGTTATTTAATGTTATGTTAGATTTTGAAAATGATTGATTATGATTTTTTCATTCAAGATTTTGTACAAGGGTGTCAGTTGCAAATCTTGGTTTCTAAAGTTGAGGATTCTTGGAAATGAGTCTCTAATATACTACCTTTTTTGCATGAACTTCAAAGACACATTAATAGCATAGTTAATGCTTAGTATAAGATTCTCAACTTTGGAGGAAATATTTACCCTAATATAATCTGAATTTTAAACTCCTCTTGGAACGCATGCTTAGAATTAATATTTGACCTTTTCATTACCCTCAGTGTAGGAAAAACAAAAGCACAGCAGATGTAATAAGCACATGAGGAATTTTTGTCTTCTAACCTTCCAAATGTTTGTGAGAGTGAAGAAATGAAAGGAAGAGCCCAAGGGACACCTGAAGACCTTCAAAAGAAGGAAGCGAAGGAGCACACGTCTTTGTGCCACGCTCTTCTCTTTTTCTCTGCCACATCAACAAGCAAAGAGCACGTACAACTCTTCTTCTATCAAAGGAAACTTTCTGAGCAATGTGTGAGGCCATTGACATAAGGTCCTTTGTAGGTCACCTACAGATTTGAAAGTTCTAATTCTAAGTCAAGGCTCGAGCTGATAATCATTCTCTGCACATGCGTTATAGCCTGTTCCACATCTAGCGCTCGTGCAGTAACCGTAGGGCACAAGCATGACAAGCTAATTTCCACAAGAAATGCACGGTTCAGCTCATCTTCTTCACCATTTCCAAATGGTGAGACATGGCGCAATGCATTTCAGCGATGTCCTAATTAAAATCTTTCAGTGCTAGTCACATGCCGAAGCAGAGCATAAATCACAGCTCAAAAGCACCAGTTCTTTAATTTCTTCCAAATTCAGGAGGGCCTATTGAGCACATCTCTTCCAGGCACAAGGTGGAAGGAAGTGGAAACGCTTGACTAGCCATCTAAAAGCTTATGAACTTCCGTTAAATGTACCATTATCCATGATTTTGATTCCCCAGCTAATGTCCTCGCAGTGTTGAATGTAGGGAAGAATTTTTCCAGAATCATAACCCCAGCCGTTGTTATCACAATCTAATAATGGAGCAGAATGGAAGCAGGGTTCTATCGATACACCATGGAAACAATGACCTTGTTTTCGGATTACCTCCTCCGCAGTCGCCGCACTTTCAAGCCTGGTGAGGATCCAAGGGGTCACTCCCGAGATTCCCTGTGCAACATATCCAAAAGTGGACCACGCACTTGTGACGAGAGTGTCACTGAATGAGAGAAGGTACATGTCAGCCAATGCCTTCTTGTCGTGGTCTAACGAATTTAGAGCTTGCTTCTCCTCATGGCTTGCTGTATACACGCCCACATACTGACCGTCTGCAGTCGGATGATTCAGGTAGAATTCTCGAATTCTTTCGTAAAAGATTCCATGCAGAGATGCAATTAGGACGGAGATGGAATTTGATCTGGGAGTATCGTCAACATGGTCTTCACTCAGCAACGTCACGTTGGGCAGCAACTTCTTTTCTTGCACGCAGGAAAGAACCTGCTAGACAACACGGACACCTATTTGTCAAATTTTGCTTGAGGAAATCCTTTGGTTAGGATGTAGAGCTGTACTAAATAATTAAAAACCTGGCGTAGCACCAGTTGGAACATGGAGTTCAGACTCTTGATTGACAGTAGCAACCTAAAAGCAAGAGCTGAGTGTGCAGATCGACGAAAACGGCAGACAATGGAATCTTCAAAATCCAGGAAGTCAAGGAAGTAACTCTTACCAAATTTAAGATTGTAGATAACTTAATATCGGTGTCCATGACACGAATTTGAAGTCCTATTTTGCGTTGCGCGCTGGCCAGTTTCGTAATGAAAAAAGGTGAAATCATACTCCATACGGAGTCAGACGGATGAAGCAGGTAGCGTATGATATGATGAAATAGCATCTCACGCTTCGGAAACAGCTTGTCGAGTTCCGCATGGAATTCAGACACAAAATGAAGCCCCGGGACAAAATACTGGTTGGCCCTCAATAAAAGCCAAGGGAAGCTTCTTAAATAGTCTTGGTATCGTGCACAAAAAAACCTCCTGTCATCGTGATCATAGTCGTGCATTAGGTTGAGATATGCATAACCATTGTGCAAAGAGGTGAAGGTGCCATTTCGGGTCAAGGACCCAAACCTACACGAAGAATTCTCGCCTAATTCTGTCGCCCACTGATTCGGGAAAGCTTGGGGAAGCACCCACGATGAATCGGGAAAGGGTTCGCAAAAGAGCTCGCCAGCGTTGATGCTTCGATCTATGAGGAGCACTCTGTCCGTCAAGAGCGCATACACAAATGCTGATGTAAGGGTCATGATTCGGTTCCCAAGGCCGCTTGAAGCAATCCACACGATAAACTGGCATCCTCCGAAATCTTGCTCCGTAGCATTGCTCGCTGGGCTGAATTTTATTACCTCTTGAGCACATTTCCGGTGACGACGCTCATAATCACGAAGCTTTGAAATAAGGTATGATGAAGGTTTGTACCTAGACGGTGTTCGAATAGAGTACTCTTGTGCTCTGCTGGAACACTTGGTGTCATTATAAACCTCAGCTGGGAGTAATAAGCCTTCTAAAGTCTCGTCTGAATTGCTCCTCACCACCTCTGAGTTTTTTCCTGCAAGTGCTTGGAAGTAGCTGCAATCAGGATGGTTTCTTTCTTTCAATGACGCTCCAAAACGATAATACGATGCCAAGAACGAATTGAAAAAATTCCTCAAGTAAATTTTCGGAAAGATCTAATTTTCTCTTCACTCCCTAGCCAGATTTAATCTCGAAATGAAAACCTCGTCTCCGCTCAGTTTTGCCTCCCTCGGTTCTCAAATGTGTCGAGTAAGAGAATCGTTATGTTCGAGGACACGGATCGACCGCCATCGAAGTCAGTTTGGCGCAAATTTGTGACGCCAAAAAAATCAACTCCAAATTCAGGGCAAAAGTCTTGTAACGAAGTTACCGGTACAAAAGACGTACCTCGGGCGGCAATCAGTGAAGACTCGATTAGGCGCTGGCGAAGAGTTGAAGTGAACGTCAAGGAGATTGAAACCAAGAGAATTGACACACCAAAACATATCATCAACGCAAGTTTCGCCGTGAATGATTTTCCTGACCAGCCGCACATAACCTCAGAACTTCCAAGCATTCTTCTCCATGCGTATACCAAAGGCCCTTCCCCACACCGTGTTCGCCGTGTGTCCATGTTGTATTCCGATTAAGCACATTTTAGAGAAAAAAGCATGCTGCTTCGCCGCTCATTATGTCTGAGTTTCTACCTGCCGCTACGCCTCCATTCCTGAAGATTACGCCTGAATCCAGAAAATCAAGATTCTGACGCATTTTGATAAAGAAGAGGAAGGCGACATATCTCGACTGCTGAATTAGACAATACTATGAGAGCACAACCTGCACAAAGAGATGAATGTCGGTTGCAGAAAAGAGAAGTACAAGAGAAGTTAATTTTCTGCTACCGAAATCTCCATTTTCAACTCTGAAGAGAGATGTAACCTGGGAACTAAAGAGAATAATTATCGAGATTGTCAATCACTTTCTACATTACAAAGACGGCAGACGAGGCTGTACACTCTATTTTTGTGAGCTCGCTTGTCTTCTCCAGTCGCATCGAAATGAATATACGAAGAATGCTCCTGCTGTAAACTCCTTCATTCATTTCATGTTGAGAAGAAAAGAAATCGGGGGAAGGACTGAAATAAGACTGATGTCGCCGAGCAGCACGGCCCCGAACTTAGAAAAAATTGCGAAAGAGTCGGATCTGAAGTCTAAAAGTGGTTTTCCCATTTGTTCAAATAAATAAATAAATAAAAGTAGTCAAGTGGACAGAACTCAAAACGTTGTTCACGAAATTCTCAGTTTACTATAATAGAACTTTAAGAATCGCCGTAATTGCAATCCCACTGCAAAATGCTCCGTACAACTCAGTACCAGCTTAAAAAGGTCATTATATCAACAATAAGCCGTAAATTACGCCGTAAATTGGCCCCGCCGGTTGTCACACAAGTTGGACATTTGTCGACCTTGGTGAAAGATTCCAAATCAGATTATTTTTGTTTCAAATTTCTTTGAATTGCGGATAGTGTTCCAAATTGAAACTTGCAATTCGTGCAATACAACGCCAGCAAACCCGGGCAGAGTCTGTAGCAACTGAAGTCATTCCATGATTGCGGCCACTTTCATGAAATAAAAAAATTTAGGCAAATTAATTTCACCCTTGCACCTCTGCAGGACGGAGGCTCCAGCTCAACGCTGCAGCGCTAAACCGTTGTGACAAGAATGGCCAAGAATGGCCAATTCTCCTTTGATTGTATCTTATTACCATATAATGCAAGGAGGAAGAAGCATCTCATCCACAGGGTGTGTACGCAGCGTAGTATAAATAAAATCTTCCTTTCTTCAACTAGTCTTGATTAAAAGGACTGAAACGATGAGGGACTTTGGCATGCGCAATCCGTTCCCTTCCATCAAAACCATGACTAGAGGGCCGAAATCAGCGCGTCCGAGAGTCATTCTTCGACCACGACGGCTACCATTGAATTCAAGCTGCAGCAAATGATAGAAACCGAGCTTGTCAGAAACCGAGAATGCAATTTAACGTGCAATCAGAAGCTACAGGAAGACGAGCAAGCACAAGCTCAAAAGTAACGCTCATCCTCTGTGCAATTAACGCTCGTAACAGCTGAATGGACCACACAAAGTTGCACCCGATCATTCATCTCCAAGAAGCTCATAAAAGTGGCCTTTCAACTCTTTCAGCGGAGACATCAAGAATCACTGCAACCATGACTACGACTAAGAAACTGCTACTTCCGCTCCTCGTCTACACGATCAAGCTTCCTAAACCGGCCATTTCACCTTACTGCTCTTCATCAAACCAAACTTTAAAGTATGCAACAATTAATCTACGGCCTCTGCAGTTGTCAGTTCGTTGTTCACCGCAGTCTTTGCTCGCCCGTAGTGTTAAGGCCGAAAACAGAGTGGGAATTTATTTACATTTTAGATTTAGTTTCTTGCACACATCCGAAACTAAACCGAACACTTGATTTCATCACAGAAGATTTAACTTATGATATAATGAAATCCGTCTAACCTATAATGTGCAGCAAATCTTGTTGCAGCTGATATTCTCTTGGAAAAACCCTAATGGATCATGACGTACCACAATATCAGCAGAAGATTGTCTTGTCTTGTTCTCAACATATCGCAAGTTGCCGCAGCTCCTTCTCAACCAACTTCTTTCACTAAAGTTCTGATCCATCGCGCGCTCTCAACAAGGAGGTGCGGTCATCTGAGCAAACATTAGTACGTCTAGCAATTGGAGTCCATTACCATAAGAAAGTAGAAATGGCCTACACCGCAATGTGTTCTGTAATTCACAGCTTCGTGTGTGTCGTCGATCGAAGATTATATAAGCTGTGAAACACAAAATGAAACATAACTTTAGTCATTTGGTGAGAAAATGGAACAAAATTGTTGGAAACCACTCATAGCTTCAATTCTGCGGATGTTTCAGAAATGAAAACATGGAATGAAATCGAAGTGTGACTGAACTGTGCTGTACATTACTGGAGTGTTGTACTGAACTGGAGTGCGCAAATCTGTTATGATTTCGAGTTAGTATGATCGATCAGTTGTGCGATGCTGGATTATCATGGCAGTTTGCTATGATGAGAGGATATGGATTCTCTCTGGCCAAGAACTCACCTAACCTTCTTCTTGTTGAGATCCAGAAGCTCAGGCTAACTATAGCTATGGAGTATGACTATGGAGAAACGAACAATTCTAGAGACATGAGAGTTAATCGTAAACTGGGTGCTATGGGAGACCAAGAATTGGAGTTAAAACAGGAAGGAACTTCGCCTTGGTGCACCAATCTTGAGGTTCAAAGGAGTTTGGTGTTGTGTTTCTTTTCTACTATTCTCAGTTATACTTCCCTCTGACATCCCTATTTCAAACAGGTTTCCTTTACTATTAACTCTATGGGTTCAGCGGTGGTTTCTATCAATGGTTAATGTAGCAAATTTTATGCACATAAGGAGTATGCAAATAAAGAACTACAACCATTTATGCCAATAGGGAATTTGTATTATGAGAAGTTCAACTACATAACATTATTATCCAAGTCAAGATGTTCTTCGTAGTAAATGATTGGAGCTAGATTATTTTGCAATTGTCGTTTTGAGGGTCAATCAATACTTTATTCAATGTTTCAATCCTTAAAAGCAAGCCAGGGCCATTTTTTGGCCAATGAACATTAGAGAATCTTCCTATAATCAAATAATCAAATCCTCCTAGATGAGAGCTACATGAGGGTCAATGTAGTTTAACCCCTAAAGGACCAAGGGAGTTTGAACATAGTTTGTTTTTTGGATTAGCTCTTGTAACAAAGATGATTCCTCATTTGTATGGAATAATTATGATAACCATGACCATTGAAATGAAAGAAGACTTATTAGTCTTTCTTATAGATAAAAGATCAATGAAGTCACACAATTTTTGAGAAAATGCTACTATTGACAAGATTGATGAAGGGTGATTGCAAGAAACACTTGTCCTTTTTTTTGTCCCCTTGACCTTTAGGAGGTAGTTTTTTGCTCATAACTTTTGCATCTTTTGTTCATTTGACTTGAAACTTGAAATTAAGGTGCCTAAAAAAGTTTTACATTTTGTGTAATTTTTTCAATTTTTTCAAAATTAGTTTACTATTTTTAAACTGCCCCCAATTGGGTGTCTACTTTGGCCATTTAGGGGGGGGGGGGGGGTAGTCCTATTTTTGACCCCAAAATGCAAATTTTGAGCTGAAAATTGACATGCAAGGACCTCACCTATAGTTACACAAGACCACAATGAGAATATTTGAAAATACTATACTATTCAACCTCCACATGTCGTCAAAGTGGTTGATTTTGTGCAATTGTGGAGAATAAAATTTATTTATTCCAAAGATGAAATTTGTTGGAAAAGAAAGACCTTTACTTGGAAAAAAAATTGATTTTTCATTTCCATTTTTTGAATTTTTTTACTATTTTTACCAAATTAGTGAAAAAAGAGCTATTTTCATTGTATTCTCCATTGTCTATAACATTTAGAGAAAAAATTTCTTAGGTCTGAATTTCAAGAGACATAATATTCTCATTGATATTCAAATTATCCATATTTTTTTCAATTTAAAAAAAAATTATTCCAAAAGTCACAAGACTCACAGGACTCACTGATTTTGAGCCATTTTGAGCCAAAACCGGTAGGTGTTTCTTGCAACGACCCTGAAAGATGTTTGGTTAGGCAATACTTTGTATATATGTATGTTGAAATCAAAATGTTCAAAAGTGCTCCAAAAACTTTGGGTTTTTTTCCACATGTACATATCACCATAATATTCATGTTAGAAAAAATGATATGAGAATGTAAAATAATGGCCTACAATGCCTTTTCTAATCCCAAAAAATTCACCAAAAATTCTTCACTCAATCATGTCTTGATTAGATTGCACTAATGGATTCAATAGATAAAATCATCTAGGGTCTCTTTTTTAATCATGCACTATAATTATTGAAGTTCACATATTGAATTTTTTATAAATGTAGTCTTAGAAGCCACGTAGTGCACTTATGGTCCTTTAGGGGTTAACCCCTAAATGCCCCAAGGAATCAAGAGTGTCCTCACAATATAGAACTCCAACTTGAAGTGTTCTTACTTTTGCATTGAATGTCTAAATTCAATAAAAAAAAACTTGTTGGTAAATTTGCACTCTTTCTTCTAGTTTGTGTGGTAAAATTTTCACATTGATCCAAGACGTATTGATTTTTCGGAAGCCAAGCAAAGTTCATAGGTTCATTTTAGGTTTACCAAAATACATTTGATGGTTGCAATTTTAGGGGTTTGTATCTCCTTCATCCAATGTTTGTTTTCAATTAAATTTAATGGTTCTTATTCTTATTAAAATCTAATTGTTGTGGTAAAATTTTCATATCAATCCAAGTTGTTTTGAATATTTGGGAGCAATTTGAAGTTCAAAAAACAAACATTTTGGGATTACAATGGACTTCAATGGCTTCTTTCTTCATCATTCAATGTCTATTTGAAAAAGTTGTGTATACTAGTCTAGTTTGTGTAATTAAAATTTCATATCAATCCAAGAAATTATGAGTGACTAAGAAGCAATTTAGTAGAAGGAGGCTTAGCCATACTTAGATGTGTTTTTTGCAACTATTTTTTGACATTTCAAATCCATTTTGTGGACACAATGATTCAATTGAATGATATTTTCTTTCACCAATGTGTTTGTATACTAGTATTGAAGCACTTTATAGTTTATAGTTTTTTCATTTGCACAAGTTTAGAAATCAAATTTGATTTTCAAATGTGTTTCCAGGAAAATGTCAACATCATAAGAAGATTTTTGACCCCCGAAAAGACCCTTTCAAGACCGTTCCATGAAACTATTTAGAATAGGCATTGTGAATTGTACAACTGAAAAAAATAAAAAGTTTGAATTCTTCAATATGGATTTGGAAATCTACAATTGTTTAGGCCTAAATTGGCCAAAACCATCCAAAACTCTTAACTTCTACAAATTTGTATGAGTTTCAATTAAGATGTGAACAATCTATAGTTGAATGTTAGAAAAAACTTGATCATTGCATAAAGTTCAAAATGAACAACTTTTAAACATCCAATTTAGGATTCAAAGCCCAACAACAAAGAACATGGTTGTGTGTGTTTTTTCTCAAGTATATAAATAAAACTCCCACACATGTCATGTACTTGGTCATGTATTGAAGTTTGTTTCTTATTTAGAGAGGTTCATAAACATGTCATACAAACCACACTTATAGAAGGTCTCTCACTATAAAAAAATAGCGAATTCTAGGACGTCCGGAAAAACGTGAATTTATGTCAATCACAATGTCACCTAAAATCCGTCATAATGGACAAGCTAAAAACATGGGGAAAAAAACCAAAAACTTGGCCAATTTTTTTGGACATCCTTTAAGACAGGGAAATTCAAGGGCCCTATATTCTACCATTTGGCAAACTCAAAAGGTCCACATAAGCATATTTTTGGCGGGCAGTACTACCTATGATTTTTTTTCATCCATTGCCTCATCCATGTTTTTTGTGACGTGGACCTTCAAATTATGCTGACATGGATTTCCAAATTATGTTGACGTGGCATGCCACGTCAACATTCTTTTGGGTCACTTGAAAATTTTAATGGTGTTTTCCAAAATGTCAATTTAGACGTTTTCTTGAGACATCAAAGTAAATATCAGTTAGTACATACTGTATCTAAAAGGCCAAGTCAGAAAACGAATAATATTAAATTTAAAAAATAAAACAAAACAAAATAAATTTTTAAATTTTTAAAAATTAAAAAACTTACCATTTACCTTCTTGAAAATTTTTGATGGCAAAATGAAAAGATTACTTCATTTAAAGTTAATGGAAATGAAGGAGGGAAAAAATATACTTATATCCTTTCTCAACCCTAGGTGAGACAAAAGATATGGGATTTGAGAAAATGACAATTTGACAATTGAATATGTTGATATCATATTAGACATGTGTAGTCGGGTCGTTGCAAGAAACACTTACCGGTTTTGGCTCAAAATGGCTCAAAATCAGTGAGTCCTGTGAGTCCTATGACCCTTTGAAATAAAAAAATTTTAAATTGAAAAAAATATGGATAATTTGAAGAGCAATGAGAATATTATGTCTCTTGAAATTCAGACCTAAGAAATTTTTTCTCTAAATGTTATAGACAATGGAAAATACAATGAAAATAGCTCTTTTTTCACTAATTTGGTAAAAATAGTAAAAAAATGAAAAAAATGAAAATGAAAAATTATTTTTTTTTCTTCAAGTAAAGGTCTTTCTTTTCCAACAAATTTCATCTTTGGAAAAAATTAATTCTATTCTCTACACTTGCGCAAAGTCAGCCACTTTGACAACATGTGGAAGTTGGACAGTTTAATATTTTCAAAAATTCTTTTTAGGGATTGTGTAACTATACCATATATCTAAGCATGCCAATTTTCAGCTCAAAATTTTCATTTTTGGGTCAAAAATAGGACTAAAACCCCCCAAAATAGCCAAGGAAGATAGCCAATTGGGGGCAGTTTAAAAATAGTAAAATAATTTTTTAAAAATTGAAAAAATTATAAAACATATAAAACTTTTGTGTGCACCTTCATTCCAAATTTCAAGTTGATATGACAAATGATGCAAAAGTTATGAGCAAAAAACTACCTATTGGAGGTCAAGGGGACAAAAAATAGGACAAGTGTTTCTTGCAATCACCCAGTCACGTGAATTTTCCAATTGTCTATTCGCTTTTTCTAGTATAAATAGGAGTAGCTAATAGATTGTATTTCCATTGGACCATGATAAATTGGCTGATAATCGGTATAAAAAGACAATTTACAAGATTAGATATCAAATAGGCTAAATGAAAAGATTTGAAGTAGGGCAACTTAAATGAATAGACATGTCTTTCTATTACTCCCACTTGACTTTAAGTCTAGTTGATTTTCTCTTTTCTCTCTCTTACATATCCATTGCAATTAGAGTTATAGTTTTCTTGAGTCAACTTATATATAGACATTATGAATAAAAATATTTATAAACAAACAATTTGTGTGTCTTATTGGTGTATTGTAATTTGTATCAATTTGCTAATTCATAAGTGGTGAGCAGTGTAGCAAATTGTCAAGTAGTTTGCACAGGCAGTGCAATCAATTTATAGTATTGGCTTGCAAGTGGTGAGTCATCTTTTTATCAATTTGGTACACAGTAGTGTGCCGTAGTTTAAGAATTGCTCGTCGATTTTTTATTTATAAGAGGCAAACACTCTAGTTACATTAAATTTGTAAGGGATTATTTGTCAAGTCATTCTATGGTTGGTGTAATAGTGAAATTAAATTGTCTACATATCAAATTAATACCATTCAAATTTGTGTAGCTTTAATTATGTATAGCTTAAGCCACAACTTGACACCTTTTGAGTCTTCCATGAGAGAAGAGTTCATGGGGGTTGAAGAATTGAATTATGTAAAAACTATACTACATTTTGGTGCCGCTGCCGGAAAAGGCTTCGGTTGTCAAGAGGCTTTAGCACAATACAAGATGAAACAAAAATTAGAGTTTGTATGTAATTTGAATTTGAAATAATATTTGACAAATATATTACATGGAGTATTTTCAATCTTACAATGGCAAGCATTGTAATCACATACAATGTGCAAGATGTCAATATTATGTCAATCGTTATAATGTTCTTCAAAAAACTTATAATAATTTAAGAGTTGAAGTTGAAGGAAAGGAAATAGAACTTCAAGGATTGTATAGAGGTTTAGAATTTTATGTGAAGGCATTTAAAAGTTGTAATGAGGAGAAAAATTTAATACAAAAAGAGCTTGAAGAGTTAAAGAATGAACATAGAGATATCCTTAATGATCATCAAACTAGTGACATTATAACCATTCAAAATGTAAGAAACAAGCTTGAAGAATCATGTAAAGAAGTTCAAAGTTTAAAAGATAAGTTGAAATTGTTGAAAGATCAAAGTATTGAAAAAGAAAAAGAAAATGCAGAAAAGGTGAATAAATTGCAAGATGACTTCAAAGCTCATTCAAAGAACATGCAAGAGGATTATGAAGCAAAAATTGAATTAATGCAAAATAAATTATCCAATATGTCTATATTTAATAATGATATGGTTGAAGAAAATGAAGACTTGGATGATTTATTGTATATCAAAGAAGAGGAATTGAATAAGCAAGAGGAATTGAATTTGAATCTAAAAAAAGAAAAAGATGATTTTATTAGTGAAATAGAAACTTTAAAAATAAAGCATAATGATGCCATTTGCAAAGTTTTATTTTTGAAAAATCAAAATATTTTAGATAAAATACTTATAAAGGAATTTATTCAAAAAAAAGAACTAGTCACAGATAAATTGTCTAAAGCCATGACAAAAAATGGAAATATGGAACTTTTTATTTCATCTTTGAAATGTCAAATTTCTGAATGTAGAAAAATCAAATTCTCTTATGAAAATCAAAAATCAAATATGATCAAGGAAATATCTAATAAAAACAATTGCCTCAGCAAAGAAAACAAAATCCTCATCATTAATACAATCGTGTCAAAGGAAGACAATGAGACTTTCAATCAACAATTAAATATAGACTTGGATATGAAGATATCTTCCAAACAAATTGGGGAATATCATTCCCAAGGTGATGTTGACTTTGCTTCAATTGCTAGAGCACTGCAAACAAAACTCGAAACAAAAATTTGTATTAATTCTATAGCCAAAGTGAAAAATTTGACAAAGGAAAATGTGTTTGATAGTAGAAAAAGTGAAATAATGAAAAGAGAAAAAATATTCAATTATGGTAGCAATATGACATCAATCTTTCACCTTTTCAACATAGTTAAAATCATATTGAGATTGAAAATTACTTGTAAGAATTTTCCAAAGGTAGATGGCATTAAGTTTAAAGATTATTGTACCTCAAATAACTTATATTTGAATGCATCAAAATCAAGTGTAAAAATTGACTCCCGAATTGACTTAGTGACAAGTTTTCTTAATGGATCAATTTCAAATCAAAGTACAAATTTTAATATACTAAGAAAATTTATAAATATGAAAACTTATGATGATTCCATGCATCTTTTTCAAATCTATAATACGAAAAGAGTAATCATTTTATTCATTGAATATTATATATTGAGAAGAATTTGGGGCCCCGGTGGATTAAAATAATGATTTAGTTTTAAAATTGCTCGTTGATTTTTTATTTATAAGAGGCAAACACTCTAGTTACATTAAATTTGTAAGGGATTATTTGTCAAGTCATTCTATGGTTGGTGTAATAGTGAAATTAAATTGTCTACATGTCAAATTAATACCATTCAAATTTGTGTAGCTTTAATTATGTATAGCTTAAGCCACAACTTGACACCTTTTGAGTCTTCCATAAGAGAAGAGTTCCTGGGGGTTGAAGAATTGAATTATGTAAAAACTATACTACAACATGTCATGTCATTTTAGACATATTGATGTCATTTTAGACATCTTAAACATCTCAACGTTGTTTTTGCATATCCCATAAGGATCGTCTCTCTTCCTACCACTGGACTAGTATAAAGACCACTTGTTTTCATCCATATTATGCATTCAAATCATCCATCCATTCCCTTTTTTTTTTGCAAAACATGCCATGTGGTTGCCCTTTCTCTAAAGTTTTCACTTGTGATCAGTTTTTACTACAGACCGTAAATTTTGTTATTAATTTTTTCAAAATTAGAATGAACTCTTTGTTGACGTGGCCATCTATGTTTTTTTGGATGTTTGAAAAAATCTTACCATATTCTACATGACGTCCAAAAAAACATCCCTATCTCAGTAGACATATTCACATTGCACAAAAAACATGCAATGTTTTTAGCGACATCTAATAAGATCTTGTGTAATCAAAACTAACAACTGTGAGCGTTGTTGCGTTTTTAAAAACATGGCGTGTTTTTTTTTTATGACACAGAAAATGGAGATTTCTTATAGTATCTTTAGGTTGTATAGAAGTCACAAAATCATTCATATGAAGATTGAGGGTCACCATGGGCACATGCATATTTGTATTGCAATTAGAAGATGGTTGTTTGAATGTTCTTACAAGGATAAAGACTACAAAAACACAATTCTTTTTTCTTACTTCAAAAATATTTTTCAATGGTGCTTGTATCAAATACTTTTGTTCCCACATACTTTGTGCATGGACGTAAATACATTGATAGGCATATGACATGTGCTTCAATGTCTTTTTCATTCAATAATTGTAGGTGCTTAAGGCCTTGTTACTTTCCTTAAAACATTTTGTGGAGTTGTAGTGTCAATATGTATCAATTTTAGATCAATTTTGTTGTTAAACTAGCTTAGTTGTACAATATAGCTATATTTGCTTAACTGCATACCTATATCAAGTCACATAATTAGAGTAAGTCATGTGCATGATTGGGGCAAGTCACATGACTAGGGTTTTTAAACCCTAATCGCCACTTCTTTCCACTATAAGAAACCAGATGTTACATTGAGCATTATTATTGACGTAAAAACACAAGTTGTATTATTGTATGTCACCTAAAATGTGTAACAAAAATTTGAAAATGTTACATAAAACATGGGTTTCTTATAATGTATTGATTTAGGATTTTGAAATCGTAGTTGCCATTCTTTGTAGCCACCCCTTCAAAGTGAAACATTTGACTATTTTGTTTTTTCTTCATTGTTTCTTGTTGACTTTTAGCTCTTGCTACTTTTGTTTCTTAATTGTTGATCCTTGTTTGCTTATTAGTTCTTGCTTGTTGCCTCTTAGTTTTGCCCTTTACTAATAGTTTCTTCTTGGTACCTCTTAATTCTTGCTTCTTACTTCTTGTTTCTTTTTGCTATTTTTGTTTTATTTCCTCATATTTCTTCTTGTTTCATATTGTTTCTTATTTCCTCTTGTTGCTTGTTGCTTGTTGCATCTTAACTTATACTCCTTATTGTATTCTAGCTCTTGCTTCTTCTTCTTCTTTGTTGCATTTTGTTTTATCTCAACCTATACTTCTTGTTGTATTTTAAATTCTTAATTCTTGCTTGTTGTTGCTTTTGTTGCATTTTGTTGCATTTTACCTCTTGCTTGTTGTTAGCTCTTAGTACTTGCCACTTTTTGCTAGTTGGTCCTTTTATCACCATTGCTATTCATTCTTCTTATTTATTTGCAATTTTTAGAAATATAGTTGTTGTGGGGCTTTTTCTTACCTTAATATTGTGCTAAATATTTTGTATTGCCTTAAATCTTTAAAGGTTGAGCTATATTGTTCATTTACTGAAAATTTACCTTCTTGATGGTATATGTAGACATTGGAGGTTGGAATGAAATTATTGGAAGCTACTTACAATACTAAAGACACAACATCTTTATCCTTGTATAAGGAATATAGTTCCTATAAGCATTTGAGAATATACATTTATAAAGAGTCATTGTAATATGTTTTGTATTAAACTGTGTCACAATGAGTTCAAAAACTAAAAAAATTTAAAATTTAAATTATTTTGCGCCCCCTCCCAACTCATCAATTTGATTTAAGTATTACATTTTAAAAATTCTGAATCTGCCCCTCCCCCACCCCCTCTTATAATTCTGAGAGGGTGGGCATTCTTACAATGCATATGGGATAATTCTCATATCCCATAGACATACTTGTATTTTGTATCTATACTCAATATTCATATCCGCATATGTATTTGTATCCTATATCTATATTCTATATTCATACCCATATATGTACTATGTATCCATATCCCGTATCTCGTACTCATACTTGTATTCAATACGTGTATCAACGGCTGCTGATTTTCTTTAAGGGTGGGTGGGATTTTTTTAATTTCAAATCTGATGGTTCATCATTTTTCGATGAGGTAGGGGGACCATGGAAATTGAAAACCAAGCCTGCTACCTCTTTTCATTACACTGTCACACTGTGACTAATAAATGTCAATAATTGAAAAGAGATACATTTTTTTTTTGCATTTCACTTTCTAAGATGAGTGACTCTTGTGCATTGCAAAAATCATATATACTTACTTTTATTGGATAGACTTTTTTACTCAACTACTAAATGATGTTGATGCATGACTACAATGAGTTATATTTATTTAAAATGTATGCAAAATATGATTGTAGTTTATAACAAAAGCCATTGTAAACCTCAATCACCCTATTTTCAAATCATGTATAGAAATGTAAGAAATTCAACTCTCACTTATCCAGTATATCATAATTTATTTAAGTAATATTTCACAATATTCTTGAAGATATGACTACATTTAATCATAAAATTATTGGTAACACTCTATGCGTACTACCACATCATCCAAAAACATGACTCATGTGAGTTATTTTTTACATCACCAAGAAATACGACTTACAAGGGTCATTTCCATATCAACAAAAAATATGGCTTACAAGAGTCACCCATTAGATGTTTTTTGGGAGATTGAAAGACTGTTTCAGGCTTGTTCCCATGCTGTAAACAGTCAGAATAAAATATAATGAAAAAATGAAAAACATAATTTTTTAATTTTTTTATCTGACGTGGCAGTCTCTTGACCACGTCAGATCGCAGATGTGGCAGTTCCCGACAACGTTCCCATAGTTGGGAACTCATAGTCTTCTAAACTGCTGAAAAAACATCTAATGTTTCTTAGCACACACTAGAAAATATAATTGCATAAAGTCATATGCCATGTCACCCAAAAAATGACTCTACATATGCAATCGTATTCCATATCAACCAAAAATATGACTAGGTGGATTCATATGCCATATAGACTTTTTTTTCTTCCTACCTGAGCAATTGAAGAGAAAGTCAAGCCTCTAAGGATAGTCAATTTATACACCACAGTGGTGAAAAAATGGCTAAATATGGCTAATTATATCCCTCAACACATATGACTACTAATTAATACGATTGATGTCCAATGCAAGTTGTTGATGATGAATGAACCTAGTCATGTTTAGAATCATCTACAATGATTTTGGCAAGAGTTATATTTTGAGGTTTTATGATTAATTATATTCATATTTTTTACTTTTAAAACATTTTTTTTCTAGTAGAGGAAGGGACTTTTAAGGCCTTTCACATCATAAAATATGATGACTTGCTTTAACCCTAAGGGCCCAAGGCCATTTTTCTGTCAAAAACCACTCAAACTGCTAGTTTTGCTATATTCATCCAAAAGAACAAAAAAAAGTGTTTTTATAGAATCTAACCGTAGGATCTTGTAAATTATTTGTTTGAGATCATGTAGTCAAAATTTCATGATGTTTGACCGTATAGATTGGAAGATATGAGCATTCAAAGTTGGAAAAAAGAATTTTTTTAACACTGTCCTGCAATTTCAGATGACTTTGATTGCCATTTGTTGAAATTTTTTGTACTATGGACTTTGAATAAGAAAATTTTGTGTTTAAGAATTGAGTTGAAAGTTTAGGAAAAAAAATTCAAAGAAAAAATATTTGATTTTCATTCTTTAAAAAATTATTAAATAAAGGGACATCGAAGATTGAAAGAAAAATTAAATTGTTAATAGCTCTAAAATGGAATCGAAACACAATGATCCCAACGGTGAGATTGTTCTAACAAGAAAATTTTACCTTGTCAAGCAATTTTTTTTTAAATTGTGAAAATTGCATTCAAAAATGAATCCTACAAATGATTTTTTCAAGAAGATGCTCAAACTGCCCAAAAAACAAGGTTGTTCATAAATTTCACATAACTAATCCAAATGGAATGAATCAAAGCTTCACACATAGACAAAAATATAATATATATAACATAAAAATATTTGAAATTTTGATTTCAAGTTTTTAATGAATTTGTTTTTTTACTTGCCGAGTTGAAATTTAGGCTTTTTGTGGTATAACTTTTGGTCTTGGGCACTGATTGAAATAGAAATTATATTCCCAAGAAGATAATCAGTCTTTCTATCTTATGAAAAAGTTTCAAAAAGTTTCATCAAGAATTGAGGTCATTGGAACTTGCCCAAACTCCAAATTGTCCCCTAAGGGGACAATGGGCTTTTAGGGGTTAAAGTCTAAAGTGAGCATCATGAATACACTTCCATGTTGGTTTTAGGGTAGTCTATAGATTGTTTTGGACAAAAGACTTTAAAAATTCATAGCAAATTTATACTTGGTTGAAAATATATAATTTCAATTGCTCTTGCTATTACTCACACTTCTCTTTACGTGGAGAAAAAATTTTAAAAATTCAGCAATGGCATATAGGTAAACTAGCACTAACAATTCTGACTGTGATGGGCAGTTTTACCTTATATGCATCTAAATATTTTCAAGGTTGGTTTGAGGGCAAGTTGGTTTTAGTGTCACTTCCATTTATGGGAACCGTCTTCACAACATTTCTACATGCATTGGGTTCATACCTCGACACCAGCTCAGCTCTACTTGATACCCAAGAGAACTCAATACCCGGACTTGATTTTCTCCCAAACATGATTTCTCCCAGTTCTCAACCGGTCCTCCGAAGTGGATATGATGATGAATTAGATTGAGACTGTGGATGTGTGTGTGCGGCAGCGTCTTGCTCGCATTCCCCGAGCTCCAGCGCTTGCGCTTTTGCTGCTTGTCTCCATCTCTTCCCCAATCGCAACCAAGAATCATGTCCACAGCGACTCTCCAGTAGTCATAACACCAATTCCTGCATCTCCCTCTTCCCCTGCACAGTGCAACACAATGCAGTCCATTGCAACAACCGTCATGGCTTCTTCCAGGAGCGCCAGCATGTTGTGGCCAAGCTCCTCCTCCTCCTGCCGTTTCTCGCATTCCACTGGTGTCTCTCACGTTTCTTGTTGCTACCCATCTTCTTCAGTATCCCAATGTAGTTCCTCATCTCAATCCACGGGTGAGGAAGTCACCATGGTGGTGGGCAGGCGAGAACTCGTGCTGGGGGGAGTGGCAGCGAGCTTGGGGATGGGGATGGGCAGCAGTGCGGAGGCGTATACGCAAGTGGAAGTGGGAACGTTCTTGCCTCGTGCGGAAGGGAATTCGGCGTTCGTGCAATTCGAAGCGACAGCCAAAGACACGCCAGCTCTTCGAGCTGGTCGGTAAATTCATTGCCCTGAAAATTGGGTGGATTTTGAATTCGAAACTCGTGTTTAGGGTTTGGGATGGTATGATGTTACTGAGATTACATGGGTTCGGAATGCAACCCTAGTTTAGTGGCGTCTCTAATTTCGGTGATTAACATTAGTGGTACTACTTTTGCTGTTGAATATAGTTCCTGTTGTTAGATTGGTTCAATTTTTGCATGCTTTTGTTGATGAATGAGAGGGGTTCTTCCTCAACAGAGAATGCATCATTTGGTTATCATGTGCAAAAGTTATGACTGGTCAAGGTTTACAGGGAGATCTTCTAAAATTCTTCTTAACCAATAGGTACTTATTGATTAAGGAGATATACACTAGCTGAGCACTTGCTCAGCTGGGGATTTTTGGTCCTTGGCAATTCTCGGTGTCCATACTTTAGGTAATTTGTCTCATAACGTTATTGAGGGGCTAACTGAACACTCCTTGAATCAATGAATAGTGTCAAGGAAAAGAATCTAGATTCCTGTTGTGCACAATCTTGTATTCATGTAAAGCCAGGTGTGGCTCACGTTAGAACTATTTGTATCTTTTCATCCAGTCCATTCTCAGGTTATGTTTGCATATGGGCTCACTTGACAGTGATTGCACATCTGCCAATGCAATAAGTTGCATCAAATGTCGGCTAGTTCTTCAATATTGTAATGCTCTAAATTCGTTTCATGCTGCGCTGTATACGACTCTGATGTTGATGATAGGTGCGCTTTTAACAGGAAATGTGCAACCTTATAAGTTCATCCTTCCTCCTACGTGGAAGCAAGTACGGGTAGCCAACATTCTGTCCGGGAACTACTGCCAGCCCAAATGTGCAGAGCCGTGGGTGGAGGTCAAATTCGAAAATGTAAAAGAAGGGACAATACAAGTGGTGGCATCGCCAATGGTTCGTCTCTCCAACAGGCCCAATGCCACCATTGAGGAGATTGGCAACCCTGAGAAGATCATATCTGCGTTAGGCCCATTTGTGACGGGCAATAGCTACGACCCCGAGGAGGTGATGGAGACTTCTGTTGATCACAAAGGCGACCTTACTGTAAGTACACCAATGATTCCTCTGTCTGCCATTTGAAATTCTTGTAGCAAACTCCAAGTATGGATTATTTTTCGCAGATGATGGGAGCTGTATTACGGTTCGTGTTGGGCAATGCATGATGTAGATTTAAGTTTGTATTTTACTGTCCCTCCCTAATTGTACACCAAGGTTGGCTGTCAAAATCTAGGCTCATCTTGCCTATGAAACAATCTCAACGCCTAAGTGACCAAGCTAAGTTTATAAGCTCCACTTTGGAGGTTAACAGTCAAGTAATTTTCAAAACAAATTTCTATAATTCAATAATGTAGGGTATGATTCTTCTTTCTGTTGGTGCATTTATTACTATCCTGAAAACTTCCTAAACGATTTATTTCAAATTCTATAGATTTGAAAGAGACCACTTTTGCCATTCTAAATGCCTGCAAGCACTTCCTGTGGCAAAGCTCTTAGAACTCGTTGAATCGAGCTCAATCAGAACGTATAGAAATTGACTCCATTAGAGAGCTGAACGTGAACTGCTGAGCCTGCTACCCTTAGAAACTTATCAGCTGTATGAGTCTTGCGAAGTATATTCCCTCATAAGTCACTAGCACGGCTTGTTACAAGGCCAGAATCACTGGATGGCCATGTAGACCGTTTAGAAAAAAGGGTCCCGTCGGGGTTGATTACATTTTCCTTTCCTTTTTTAAAAATTCACTAAGGTCCGCCTTTCTACTAGTTTCTCTGAAGTATTACACCGAGGGAGCTTGAACTTTCAATGTGTGATTTGTTTCTGAGACAAATCTCTCATTGCAGAAAATTTGTGACGATCTATCCTATCAGTGCGAGTGACACTAGTTTAATTACTAAGGTGCACCATTTAGGTATTTTCACTACCTACAAATTGGGTATATCTGTGTAGTTGGCCCAGTGTTTAGGACAGTGGATCTCTCTCATTCTGTGTATTATAGATGCATCTGTTGCATTTACTTGGAACTTACCTTGGTTATGTTGGTATGCAGTATTACAGCTACCAACTGGAGACGCCATTTGCACGGACAGGCTCTCACAATTTAGCGACTGCAACAGCGAAAGGGAACGTGGTTCTTTTGTGTGTGGTGAGCGCAGACGACAAGCAGTGGGCCGCTTCACGAGATTTGCTGAAAACCATTTTGAAGTCATTCACGGCTTAATGGAACTGCCGGTTTTGGCTAAGGTAGTGTGGCTTGTTGAAGTAGAACACCTGATGAAACTCTGAGTTCGTAAAATATGGTCATCATAAGCATGTTAATTTCTTACATTTTTTTGTATCATTCTGCGTGAGGAAAGGAGTTTGGTATATTAGTTCCCTCATAAACTAATTTCATCTGCAACTAACACGTCCGTGGTCAGTATTGGCATTCAATTTTGGGTCTTCATAACTTTTCAAGGCAAACTAGAATTAGGCTGCATCAATTAACTGTTCTAAGTCAGAGGGCACTTTTGTAAAACTCATGTCAATTGCCGGCAAAATCACGACAGTCGCAGATTTTTTTTAAATTAAATTTTTTTTTATACAAATGCAACGGAATTTCAATCACAGAAAGTTTTTGGGACTGGGGAGCTTGTCTGTAGGGCTGTTTTATTATAGGGATTACCGAGGTCTGCGTTTCAACCTCAAGCTACTTAGGGGTCAGTTTGCAACTTTACATTGTGAAAATTCTTTTGGAATCAAATACCTAGCAATCACGACATAGGCAGGTAGTGCGAGAGTTCGAATTGGCAGTGCCAGACCCTTCACTTGTCACTAATTATATGAATTTAACCCTTAAATGACAAGATCCATTGCCATCTGGTCAAACATCATGTCCAAGGTGAATTTAGCATATTAGATGGCCTTCAAACATTGATCTTATATTTTTATTACTTCAAACCGTGGAGAATGTAATATTAGGAGAAATTTCAATTGATTTTGTAAAAAATTATAATTGTTATCATTTTTGATGCAGAAACTAGAAATAAATAAGTAAAAATAGAAGAAATGATCCAAATTATTTGAAAATTTCTCAAGAGTCACAAGTAGCAATGAATATTAGTCTACAAAATTTTCAATTGATTAATATTATTTTTAAAACCCCAAACAACCACAACAAAGACCTTGAAATAATATTTGCCAATTAAACCACATTTAATACTTTATTGAATAGAGGTATAAATATTTGATGTTTTTTACTAATAGGAAATTGAATTTCCTATATACTCAAATTTTTTCAAATTTTTTGATGAAAATTACAAATTATTGTTATTTTTTAAAGTTAAGGATAAAAAATAATTATATCAACTAGAATATATATTAGAATAATCTAAAAATTTTACCATTAATGAAGATAACAATGGAAAAATTAATTTTATAATTTAAGTTGAAAATTCATTTTAAAAGAAAAAAATATGAATGAAAAACACAACAAATTGTGTTTTTTGGATTTTAACATATAGAGCTTGCAATTGCAATAACTTTTTCAATTTTTCAATTTTTTCAAAATTTCAAGTTGAAATTGAAAGAAACTTGTCAAGCTTCATTTTCTTAGTCAAAGTCAAATTCCAAAAATGGTTACATTTAAAGTTAAAATCAAGGTTGACCAAGGCGCATCCACTTTTTGGATGCGTATGCGCTTAAGGGTTAATTGAATTTGTTTTATATAGTTAGAACACTTGGATGATATTTTGACACAATTAGGATAATTTTTTAGATGAAATGTAGATGAAGGTGAATGCTAAATATACCTCTACCAATCACACTACCTGAGGTATTATAGAAAATAGTATTGGCCATATTTATATAGCATGAGTTTGGAAATGAATGAGAATGATGTGTTGTTCTTGAATGGGCAAGAAAATGATGTTTTTGTACTTCATACAAATCAAGCATCAATCTTCCTAATACACTCAATTATTTGTAACAAAATCTATGGAAAAATATTGTTACTTTGTTCATGCATCCCAATTGCTTCTTATATTTATTGCTATTGCTATTTTTGCTCTACAAAAAAGAATCCCACTCACACCTTGTGATGCCCATCAACCTTCAAATCAATTCTAAATCATTCCATTCTAAAGATCCTTTGGAAATAAAATTTGCATTTTTGACACAAGATTTTCTAAATGATCAACTAAACTTTTATTTTGCTTTGATTAGTTTGAATGATTCAAAGATCTTATTTTAACCCCATAACAACATCGCAGACCAGAATAGTTTGATGAATGACAAAGAATTCTCCCATGTAGGACAGAAATGCAATCATTCATCTTTAGTTTTAGGAGTGGAAAGTGAAGATCTTCTATAGTTTTTTTGACTTCAAATGAGTTTTTTTGAATCTTTTATTACCAATGATTCCCACGGTTTTAGAAATGATGAATTCTATAGGAACCCCCGCAACCTTCCAAGGTTAATAAGAAGAAAACTACTTATACTAAAAAATAATTTTTGGAGGCCTTAAATCTAAGACAAAAAATGCTATTTTTAACCTAAAACAACCCTTGGGGCTTTTCTATACGATGTATATTTAGCCTCATAACTCTTCAATTGTAATTAAATATAAAAATTGTAATGTATTGTTATTTACATACTATCATGATTATTAACTTACTTTATTTAGTCAATGTTTTTGTGATCAAATACCACCATATTTATATTATACTATATGGCTATAAAGGGCTTTCAAGACCTTTTAGAGTTAATGAGTCCTATATCTTTCTAAGTTATTGTTGTCAAAAAACTCTACATCTTCAAATTAAATTGAAATTGCCAAATCTCCTTCCAAAAAAATACTACAATATTCAAAAGAATCATTTGGTTGTTTGAATGGTCACTATACCTAGAGACTAATATCTTTTGTTCATCTTCATGTTTATATAAAATTTTAAATGTCAATCCGGTGAGTACTTCATAGATACAAATTTTTTTTTATTCAAATAGTGTAAGTATTGTTTAATATACACAACTATAGATTTAAGGCATTCATATAGTTGTATGGTTGTCACTTCTAAAATAATTGAGTCATTATTACATTAGTTTGGGATTCTATATTATATCTTTTATGGTATATTATATATGGTATATGGCTTATTGTATATGGTACAGTATTGTGGAACTTTGAATGTACTCATATGTGACTATAAAATGACTTACTCCATCCTAACTTCTAAATGACTACATTATAACTTTAAAATGACTTATAGATGACTCTGACATCTATGTCAACAGTGCTTTGATTGTATCACAACAACATAATGACTTTAAAATGACTCATGTTTGACTCTGAAGTGGATGTCCACGTTAGCAATGCTTTGATTTATCACGACTATATAATGACTTTAAAATGACTTCTATATGACTTTGATGTGGATGTCCATGTCAATAGTGTTTTGATTGTATTACAACTACAAAATGATTTAAAAATGACTTCTATATGACTCTGATGTGGACGTCCACGTCAGCAATGTTTTGATTGTATTGCAACTACAAAATGATTTAAAAATGACTTCTATATGACTACGTCAACAATGTTTTGATTGTATTGCAACTACAAAATGATTTAAAAATGACTTCTATATGACTCTGACATGGACGTTCACGTCAATAATGTTTTGATTGTATTGCAACTACAAAATGATTTTAAAATGACTTCAATATGACTCTGACGTGGACGTCCACGTTAGCAGTACTTTGACTGTATTACAACTATAAAATGACTGCATAATCGGTTGATGAGAATATCCATAACTCCATATTGACAAAAATTCCTTTGAAATGGGTAGCCACCCATTTTTTTCCAAAAATTTACTTGTCCACCTC
The DNA here is from genome assembly GCA_947034885.2 of Thuidium tamariscinum. Lineage (NCBI taxonomy): Eukaryota > Viridiplantae > Streptophyta > Bryopsida > Hypnales > Thuidiaceae > Thuidium > Thuidium tamariscinum. The sequence continues at coordinate 18,864,440 of OX344752.2, read as the reverse complement.
ATCAACCATGTAGACTTTGTCATCTTTTTTCATCCAAGGCCAAAATGGATAGTGATAATAAAATCACAATCATTTAAAGAATGACTTGTCTGAAATGACTTCAAGGGTCTAAAGTCATTTTCCAGTCATTGTGGTCAGGAATGACTGCTTTGCAATCATTTAGGATAATCATTTATACCCCCAAATCCTTGTAGTGTACAAAATTCAAATTTATAATTTTTTGTTTTAAAAAATTGAATTGAGAGTCTAAGAAAAATTTCAAAAAAACACACTTGCCATCCTTTAAAAAATTGTTAAGTAGAATGAGGTTGAAGTGATTGAAAGAAAATCTAAATGATTCATAGTTTTAAGATGGCATTGAAAAACAATAATTCCAATGGTCATTGTGAACAAGTCATTTATACCCCCATTTTCTTGTAGTATTTTGACCAAGAAACTCACATATTCATTACCAATTCCAACACCATTGGAATAGGTTTGCTTCAAGTCTTACTAGGTCATTGACTTCCAAATATAAATTCAAAATTTTCCAAACTTATCTAGATCAAATTGCAATTTGTAATTAATTTTTAATTGCAATTAATAATTATTATCTGGATTTCTGGATCAAATTGCAATTAATAATTAATTTCTGGATTTTTTTAAAAATTAAATTTTTTGTGCAAACATAGAAACATTTTTAATTATCCCAACGTGTTTTTTACCTTTGATTCAGTCATTTTGGTCAAGGTGAATTGACCCCTCACTTATCCTCCAAGTCACTCTAGGCAGTCTAGGGTGCATGTACTGAAAAAAACCCGACCTGTTTCGTGCTGTGCTTACGGTATGTTCTCAACCTCTCTTCCTAGCAAAGTCAGGGTCTTCAGGGGCAAATATGAATTCAAAGGTTTTTAATTTTATCATGTGTGGCTGAAAATAATAAATTTCAGCGGTATCTCTAAGGCACAAGCAGGGGGCCGGGGTGAACTGACACGGCCCCTCGCTCGGCCACTTGGGAAAACGCTGGAATTTTTTTAATTTTTTGCAAATAATTTTTTTTGCAAATTCTAAATTCATATTTGTAATCAGAGACCCCAAATTAGCGGCAGGGGTTGTTCAAGGTAAATTGGTTAAGTACAAAATAGGGGACTAGCGTTTTTGTTTTAGGGCCACTTCACACTAGGCCAAAGGTTGAGAGTCCGTCGGTTTCCACCAATCAAATTTCGAGAAACCCTGAGTTCGGACTCTCGACCCTTCACACTATGCGGCACAATCCAAAGTCCATCAAAATTTGATGTCCCCAAAACTGTCTACATGGCAACCAAATGCTTACATGGCGATGGACTCTCGACTAGATTTTGGGTTGAGCAAAAATAGAGACCCAAACTCTAATTGAGAGGCCGTGGGAGTTTTTTCATTAAAAATCAGAATCTAATAAGATCTTAATCATTAGATTGGCATAGGTTTGGACTTTGGGCTTGGCCATGGGCCGCTTCACACTATGGCCGTCCAAGTTGAGAGGCCTTAGGAGTTCATTTTCAAGGGTTTGGACCTTTTGGAATTGGCGTTTGGAGACTTCACACTATGGGCATCCAAGTTGAGAGGCCGTGGAAGTTCATTACCAAGGGTTTGTACTTTGGACTTGGCCTTTGGAGGCTTCACACTATGACCGGCCAAAGGCTTTAAATCCTATTTTTTTATTGCCTTTTAATAGCCCATTTCTTCGGACTCTTGCCAAAGTTTGGGTCACTCACTCCCACGGCCTCTCGATTTGGTCGGCCATAGTGTGAAGCGGCCCTTACTTGCACCCGTGAAATTACATGGAGTGGCAGAGAGAGGGGATGAGTCCACCTTGACCGAGCAAAGGGATCAATTCACCCAGCCTTCATTTCAGTGGCACAATACTAAATCCTCCATTCCAAGTGGGTCCAACAGTATAATTTTTGGATTCTCTAAGGTAAAAGTGAGGATAAAAGTAAAAGAAAGCCCCCTATTTTGTGCCATGTTTAGGGTACATTCCAAACCTCCTCGACACCATTTGGGATCTCTGATTGCAAGTACGAATTCAGAATTTGCCAAGAAAATTACGTGCAAAAAATAAAAAATTCCTGCATTTTCCCGCGAGCGAGGTAACTCCGCCCTGCTGGGCCCACTTCGAAAGTTCGAATGGCGGATTTGGTGTCCTCCGTGCCGCACTATGAATCCCACGACCAGTAACACCACGGAAGCCAGCCAGTCAAATTGATTCTCCACGTCCCCCAGTATCTTTCCGGCAAGGAATTTCGACGCACAGTTTCAGCAACTGGGTCTGCAATTCCGTGCTTCCGCCAGTGAGATTCTGCCCCGTGCGCCAGGCTAGGACCGACCTTGAAGGTTAATTTTCCGATCGAGTTGGCTTGTCTTGACTTCTAGTGAGACTGTCGAGTCCACACTCAGATGGAATCCTCGGAGACAAAACCTTTCCCCATTAAACATTAAACTTCTCCTTATGGTCGAAATTCCAGCCCAAATATCCGGCCTGCAGGCAGGACTGCAGATCGGAAACTGCCGCGGAATAGAAAAAGCTAATAACGTGTCCAAGTGTCAATGCGCAGGCCAGGGCCCGAGGACAGAGAATTGTAAGTTAATGAAGTTCGATCAGGCCTTTCATTTGATGGGTTCCTAGTTTCCGATCCGATCGACGTACGCTGCACTCCTGGCGGGCCACGCGCTCCAGGGAAGTTCTTCATGGCGGCTGACAAGACCGACTTCGCTTGCTGGAGCAGAGGTCAGATCGAGCAAGAAGCTTCCTCGATTCCTTCTTCTTCGTTTCCTGGATTTCTTCTTCAATTCGAGTTCATTCTAGCTGGGCGTATGTATCTATGTTAACTGACAGTGGAAGTACGTACATGCTGAGCTAGTGGTTCCACACTTATTGTGTGACCACAGAAATTGATTATTGCTCCTGCATTGAAACTGGGGCCTTCTGTTACCTTACAAGCTTTGACAGCCAGTGCGCGCGTGAGATCGATCATGCAACTTTTCCTGGAAAGACATTTGCAAAATTAATGAACCGTTTCGTACGCTAGCTAGTTGCAGGCTATGATTGCATCCGCGGAGCAGCCCTTCGGCGTTCCTCCAATTTCGTGAAAAACGGAATAAAACAAGGGAGAATTTGCTTTTGGAATTGGTATCACTGATGGTGTTGCGCTAGAAAAGGGGTGGTATGCAACCGATGATATTAATTACTTACTGTACTTGAGAATATATTAGATTTGAGAACGTACTTCCGCCGTCAGTCGATCGATCTTTCGTGAAGCCGATGTGAATCAAAGAGTTTGTTTCTTTCTATACTTGTGTGGCCTACGCCAATCTGTAGATCCAAATATATATAAGTATGACTCACTATTCTCGCTTAAGACCGAATCGTGCTCTCGACATAATTAATTAATTTATGTATTATGATGAGCTAGCTAGCTAGATGGTCTTTTTGTAAACACAGGTACGTATCCCAAGCACTCATGAGTCATGGCCCAGCAATACCCAGTGGCTTCCATTTGTTGAATGCAGCAATTCGTCGTTTCCATTATTTTACATGGAATTGTGGAAAACATACAACATTCTATCCTCACAAACCAGACAAACGTTGCTCCGAAGCTGTTCCGCACTCACTTCTGCAGAGACGAAGCAGACTGAACGGCAGAAATTCGTAGTGCCGGGGTTGAAACGATGGCCTGAAACCGTGTGGCTGCGCTTATCCATTTCCGACGGAGGGGAAAATTCAAAATCCTACAACCAGTTTTGACTCAAAGTGATTTCAAATTGTGTTACAAGTTTCAACACTGACCACTAGCTAGCTCCCACTAAATTAATGAATTTGGACTAATGTGGTCTAATTTCTTGGGAGCAATTCGATGGAAATGGGTGAAATTTGGATGAAGGTAAATGGAAGAGGATGAAAGATGTGACAATCATACTATGTCAAATATTACAAGATAGTTTAGAGCATATATGGTGAATTTTATAAAAATCGTGGTATTCCATGATATGTCATTTTTCAAAACGCGCACTTTAAATTGAAAACTGACATCTAAGATAGGTATAAATTTTCATACATCTAGGACGTATATAGATTAAAAAAATCTCTAACTATTTTAGATTTCAGAATGTGCAGTCTAAAACATCTTGGATGTGTCTTGATTTCAAGAGTGCACCAAGCTCTCTTCACAACTCAATTTTTTTTTGAAGAAATGTTATATTCAACCTTCATGTGGGACATTTTGTGTTACTTGAAGATCATTTTGGAATAGACAGGGATCATTTTGGAATAGAGAGGGATCGTTTTGGAATAGAAGGGGTACCCATATTTCGTGGGCCCCACAAATTAGAATAATTCCAAAAGTAGTATTTGAGTTCCTATTAGGCGGAGCACTAATTGTAAAATCTGAGAATTGTCGAAAGACTAAGTATTTTACTCCGCCACATCCCGGACCCAGGTGATGAATTCTGTAAAATACTTTTGACCCAAAATGCCCCAATCGAAGTGAGGGGCGCGTTGAGAAGGGGGCCGCTTCAACGAGCCCGTACAAATACAGACACTTCCCAGGTCACGGTGACATCAGTTCGCTTGGTATTACCGCGACTTCCCGACGGTGACATCAGTTCCGTTGGTGGGACCGACGACCGTGCCCGGCCGTGCGAGGACCGTGGGGCGGTGGGACCGTGGGTCCATAAGTACGTTGCCAGTGAACCTACCACGTACTCTTGGCTATTAATTTTGGGCTCGCTTCTCTCCCGCTGCAGCTGGCTATGGTGTTTGGGCCTTGCTCTCATTGCGAAACCAGCCGGCAGCAGTAAGCGTACCTTAGCTTGGAGAACGGCAATAATCAGTTCCGTGATTTGTACGTCATTACTTCCGTATCTTGCGCGAAATCGGTGGAGGATGTGAGTTGAATTGAAAATGAGCTTTCAGAGCATGTTGCAGCAAGACGAGGATCAACGCTATGGCTGGGGAGGAAATGGAAGTCATCATGGCAGTCATAGGTTGAAGGCTTTGACGTCGGACGAGGGCGGCTTTGTGCAGGAGGTCGATGGTGGAGGAAACTTGTTAAGAAGTGGAGGTGGTGTTGGTGGAGGGTTTCGTGGAGAGCTGGCGGGGAGTTTAGCGTTGAATACGTCGAGTTGTATTGGTTACGGAGCAGACTTGACTCTGTTCTCACCTTCGGATTTACTCTCCCCGTCTTCGCGACAGTTAGCATCGTCGCCGTTCAATTGGCAGAGCTTGCTGTGTGGCCAGCCGAACAACAACAACAACAACAACAACGCGAGGTGGCATCCGGACACGTCTGCATTTAGTACGCCGTTCGGGAGTGACGCTGGCCAGGCAGCAGTCGTGGTGAATGATTATGGTCGAGGAGAAACGGTGGAAAACATCGCGAAGCGTGGAGGTGGTGATGATCTATGCTTAGTGCACGAGAGCAGTGCGAGTGATGGTGTGATAAGCGAGGTCGAAGGGGAAGTGAAAGAGGAATGGAGAAGTAGTGTGAATCCTGAGAGCGAGGCATGGAGAAAATTCGGAGGTACGATTCTGACATCCAACATGAAGAGATTCTCAATTTCATTGATTCTGACTGTGATCTAAGTTGATACGTTCAAGAAGCAGACGTCACAGCCAGCCATAATTTCGAGAGGGAATATGGCTTTGTGTGCTTGTCCACGCTAATTTTGTGGAGTCTAGAAAGTTTTTTCTTTAACAAATTATCCGATTTAGCTTGAACAGCGCGGTATCAGTCACAGATTATTCAAACTGTGTAATTCAATCTGTTCCACGAACTTTATATACCAATTGGTAGAATCCAGAACCTTTGATAATTTCTGGAAGGTATGTATTTGTTCGTTGTTCACGCTAGAACTGTGGATTCTGTAATCATCGGAGTCTTTTCTTCTGTAATACTTCATTGGATTGAACTTGAACAGTGTCGTGTTTAGATACTAAATCACAAAAAGCAGTCCTCCGAACACTGCCGTTGAATTTGTTCCAGGAATTTCACATATGTGAAAGGCATCTTGGAGCATGCGCTTTTGATGCTGAATGTTCAGAAAAGGGTCGCCTGATTAGTATATATTGACACAGCTATTTAATAATTGTGCAGAGTTACCGTTATGTTTCCTTAGTGGGAGTATGACAGGAGCTTCATTTGACACGGACTTTTTGACTCCCGAATTGCAGATTTAATGGTTGGAAATGTAAAGCAAGAGGAGTATGAAAGTATTCAAGCTGCACGTGTTTATGGAGACGGAAATAAGGTGAATTTTAACTTATTGGCTTTCTGAAGTACCGCGTTTCTAGATAGAAGGCAGGCATATATGATATATCAGCTGGAAGCACGAAATTATATTGGAGGGGAGTTAAGATCCGAAAAGAAGCGACCGTTTGACAATTACAAAAACGTCCTTGGAAATGAATTTTCAATCTCACTGAGTTTGTGCATTGGTGTGTTCTTTCAGTCAATTAAGATGCACAGATTGCATGAGCATCCCGAGGCATATGTAAACTTCGGGCCTTTAGCGTCTCCTTCACAGTCCGACTCTGACAGTGAGGATTCGGACAGACGTAAAAGAGAATCGCTTAGCCGGAAACGGAAAAAACCTGGCCAAGATGCCGATGGGAATGTCACATGGACAGACGAATCTGTCAGGTTCCTGTTCGAGACCTACGATTCCATTCACAAACGCTTGTGGGAGGAGAGTAAAGGCCAAGTCAAATATCAGAAGAAGTGGACACCTATTCTGAAAGCCATGCAAGCGAAGTTTGGGGACCATTTCACCAAGAAGCAGTGTCAGAGCAAGTATTGGAGCGTGAGGCGTGAATGTACAGAATACAGGTACTTTGTTTTTTGCAAGATCAATTCTCTATCAATCTGCATCATCAGTATGTACCGTCTATTCAATTCACTGTATGATGCAATATTTCGTAGTCCTATGGTTCGCTCTGTACACCACATATTCGGGTAAAATTTGGTGATCACCATTTACTGGTTTAGGGATCTCGTATTGGCCATTTGTTGATTGAGCGACTATTCACTTAAAAGCTTCTTCATGGTGGTCCCAAGTTACACGATGCACCAAAGTGAATTGAGTTAGCACGCTGTTTTTGTGCTACATTAATTCATGAATGTCACTAAATAGATTTAACGGTGTAGCTATTATCTTTTACAGGAAGCAAATGAGTCTACATGTTTGGATAATGCAGCCGTTACTAGCTGCCCGCTGTCTACCATATTTGCTTCTTCTCAACCGTAAAACGAGCTTTGTGAGAAATTTTTTGCGGGTCGACTTTGTTCAGAATATTGATGGTTTCAGTCACTGTTCAATCTCTGATGTGCATTCTACTTTGTGCAGGATTATGTCTGCCAAAGCTGCAGCAACTGATCCAATGTGGAATCCGAGCATTGCTGGGAGAGAACTTCTAAAGCCTAAGTTTTACGATGTGTGGCTGGACGTCTCAGGCAAGAACCTAACGATTGTGACGAAACCTACTGTCAAAGGAAAGACTTGTCCAAGTGAACTGCTCGAAGGTGAGCCCTCCAGGGTTCTGGGTAGTGATGGGCAGCCTGTAAAAAAGAGATCGAAGGACTCAGGTCGGGCAATGATGGAGATGCAGCGCTTGATGCTAGTGGAGCTTCAGGTGAGTAAATTGTACTACTTCTTTAAGCTTCGTTATTTAAATTGCTTCCCAGTCTCAATTTTTAAGCTCCTGTCACTATTTACTATCATGGTGCACCCAAATCTCCACTCAGCGATTATTAGAACTAAGCACGCTACTTTCTCTTTTGATTGACCCAACGGCATTTTCTGGAAGCTGAAAATCTAAGGGTTTCGTTTTCTAACTTGTGTCTGCAGGCATCAGAGAAGAGGGAGGAGGCAATGAAATACCGTGCGGAGCTGATGATGGAACTTCTGACGCAGCACATTGAGCACGTGGAAAATAGAGTGAACACCATAGACGACGGTCGAAATCCCCATCTGCACTTACTGGAACGAGTTAATCAAAAGCTTGAGAAAGTTCTGGATGGTTTTGCTGTTTTGAACCAAAATCTTTCCATGCTTCGTTGACAATGCATATAACTCTTCGTCTCCAAAGGACTCCCATGGATCTGGTGGATTACATCGGATGACAGTGCCTCAGATTCTCAACTTAGGAAAACCCTTTGAATAGATGCAAATTACGAAGTCCTCTCATTGATCTCCTAGCTCTTGTCAAATATTTGCCATATAGCCAAGCTTTTGATTCTTGATAAGGTTTGTTCCAACTACACATCAAGCTCAAGATTAACGCACTAATTCAGCAATGATTACGGCGTAACAAGACTCTTGATGTGTAATCTGTATTATATTTGACCTTGTTAATTACGATTTCACTATGCAGATAGGAAGGCAGCACTTGCGGGTATTGCAGTTTCATTAAAAGGCTTGTCTTTTCTGATTCCTTCTGCTTTGTATACTGGTATGCGAAAACTTGAATAGTAATACTGTCGTAGGGGAAAAAGAAAATGCAATCTCAGTAGTAGTAACTGTGCCCTGTGCCGTTGCCACAGTCAAAATAAAAGTGAAAGTAATTTTCTCATTTTTTAAATTCTTATATAAAAACTTTGAAGTTCAAAATCTTTTATGCCCCCACTTAGGAAGCCATGAAATGAATTCCCTATGTCCTTCCCCATTGAGGGCTTTTTGACAGTACCAAGAATATGATTGGGGGGAGGTGCGGTCCCACATATCTCAAAGTAACAAATAAAATAAAGAAAACAGACAACCTAACCTAAGGTATGGATGTACAGGACAATATCCTTGTCTTTAACAATATTTGTTCATTCATATACCAAAAATGGCTTCAAATTTTATATAATTATTGCTTGATTCATGGAATTTGTTTGAATATTCACTTTCAAGTTGAATAGGTAATGAATTAATGATAGTTGATCAAATGTCTAAGATGTAATCATATATGAGAAAATGCTCTACAAGTCAAAAAATTGTTCAATAATGTTACAAAAGAGATACAAATTAATGAGAAAAGTATTTCAATACTCATTATTAATTTGTAAAAGAGCAAGTGGTCATTGAACAACCAATTTCAAGAAAATGTGGAGAAGTTCCTATATAGTTAATATTCAACAATTCTTTCTAGAATTTTGACACAATGTGTGGACATGTACCGCCTTGTTGGGAGAATCATTTTATTTTCCAATAGGTGTGGAGATCAAAAGCTATGTCACATGAAGTTTTTTGAGCAAAGTGGGCAATTTCAAGCATTATGTATAAAATTCCTCTTCTACCTCTAAAATTTGGTAGGTATGTAATGAACATATTATAGAATGTAACTTAAATCCTTGAAAGAAAAGGCCCCTATGGCCAAGGTAGTTACCAAAATACTTTGACTACTAGACCAATCAAATGCATTCTTTGTTTTTTAATTATAGTGAAGTCATTGATTGGACCTTTTAGATCTAAACATCAATAACTATAATGTGCCAAAAGTTATAGTCCCTTTCATTTTGAATAATATTAATGTTTCCTTTGCGTTTTATAAAGGAAACACAAGTTTTATTTTGAAACAAAAAGAAGTATGATTTTTTCATTCTGCAATGGGGTGATTGCAAAAAACACTTGTCCTATTTTTTGCTCCCTTGGCCTTAGACAAGGGTTTTTTTTGTTCATAACTTTTGCTTTGTATGCCTATTTCAAATCAAACTTGAAATGGAGTTATATATAATAGTTTTAAACATTATTTAGTTTTTTGAAATTTTTAAAAATTATTTTAATATTTACCCCCCACCCCCCTTCTTCCCTAATTGGATGTCTACTACTCAACCTTAGCCATTTTAGAGGGTTTTAATTTTATCTGTGATCCAAAATTTGAATTGAAGCTCAAAATTCGCCTAGAAGGACTTCTACAAAAGTTGTACTAGCCCACAAGATATTTTCTAAAAGTATTGGACTACCTACGGGTGAATTCACGAAACACTTGTACTATTTTCACTTTAAGTTTTTGAGGACTAGTTTTTTGGCTATAACTTTTGTGTTTTAGCTCTGAATGACTCTAAATTTATAGAGAACTCACTCATAACTATTCTACATCTTTCCTAATTTTTGAATATTTTTCAAAAATATTTTACTATTTTAAAAATAGCCCTCGATATTTTGTCACAAATTCCATAGAATGGAGTTTTTAGTACTATTTTGAACCCAAAAAAACGAATTTTAAGGTGAAATTTTGAGAGGATGGTCTTTTAGTATATTTGTAGCTATCCCCAAAAGGAATTTTCAAAATAGTTAATTTTGTGTGGTGTAGAAGTCCACAAAGGGACGTTTTTGATGCCTTTGTGGTGTTTGCTTTTTGAAACTTATAAAACATAATTTTGGTATTTTTTTTTTGGCAAATCTCATCACCAAAAAATCTTCTCAAATGGACAATTTTTATTTATATTTTAAAAAATAATACCTATTTTTTATTAATTTAAACATTCAAGTATCTATTTTCTTCACCCAGTGAAGAAAAATACAACTTTGACATTTTAATTTGTAAAAAATAGAAAAAACAATTTTAAGCAAATCTAAAAATTGTCCATTTGAGAAGACTTCTTGGTGATGGGATTTGATAAAAAAAAAATACCAAAATTTTGTTTTATAAGTTTCAAAAAGCAAACTACAAATAGGTAGTAAAAATGCCCCTTTGTGGACTTCTACACCACACAAAATTAACTATTTTGAAAATTCCTTTTGGGGATAGCTACAAATATACTGAAAGACCATCTTCTCAAATTTTCACCTTAAAATTCGTTTTTTTGGGTTCAAAATAGTACTAAAAACTCCATTCTATGGAATTTGTGACAAATTAATAAAATTGGATTTTAAATATGAAATGATTTTTTAAAATTTTCGAAAAATAAGAGTAACATTTTCAATCAAGATATCTAGAAATTGTTTTTTTGTTTTTTGCATTGAGTTTATTATTCAAAAGTTAGAGCCATATTAAGCAAGCCAAAAAAAAAACGCAACAAATAGTACAAGTGTTTCATGAATTCACCCAAAAAAATCACTAGATTAATGCCAACAACTCAACAAAGATAATATGCCAATATTTTAATGGTGAACACTTAAGTACCATTGGATATACATGGGAGAGTGCTCATGAATTGTTTATTGGATGTTCATGAGTCATGACTCCATTCCATGAATGGTTTCATAAATTCCAGACAAACTACTTCAAAAATTCACAAAAATCATAATTTCAATTAGAAAATTAAAATTTCAATTTGATTTGATTTGTGAAACAAGCACACACCTCTAAAATTATGTATTCCTATTGAAGGTGACCCTCAAGATGTTCAGATTGCTAGTTTGCATGGTAATAGGCTTATCTACAGATCTTACAAGCTCATCTAACATCAAGTGATCAGGGTGGTGGGCAGCCAAGTGACCTAGTGGATAGAGCCATATTTATTCTCCATGTGTAGCTAGTACTTTCAAAGCTTTTATACTTTCAAAGGTGGGTTCCAAAATGTAAACCGTCCATAACCAACCAACATCCCATAGCCAATCTATAGGTTCATGTATCTCCAACCAAGACTAGAAGTCTAGAATGTTTTTTTTTCTCCTTTTCAAAGTTGAGACTAAAAATTCATGACACATGTGTCCCAAAGTAGAGTGCAAGAAAGGGAAGACACTAAATCTTCCATTTGAAGTAGGCCCAACAAGGTGGATTTACCTTGGGAAAAAAATCAAAAAATGCAAGAATTTTTTATTTTTCAACTTTCACAAATAAATTTTCTTACAATTCTCAATTTATATTTGCAATCAAAGACCCCAAATTAACTGAGAGAGGGGACCAAAATAGGAGTCTTTTTTCACTTTTACCCCTAAAAAACCCCAAGTTTACCGGTTTACCCTGCTGGACCCACTTCGATCGAATGGAGGATTTAGCGTCCTGCTCAGCAAATTAAGAGATACAACACTACACTCCAACTGAGTAGGTACTATAAATTAAACGAAGATCTGGCCAGTCCTTTTTTTCTAATATGCACTTAGAGTCCGTTTGTTCCAGCTAAGACAAATCCATAGTTTAATTAGTAAGTACACAGTACACATGCATGCAGTACTGAAACGAAATTAAGTAACTGCAGCATGAGATGCTGTACAGTACAGGACTACTACGGCGAGTTACTTGAATGTAACTTATACCTTGCCCAGCCCATTAATTCGGGAGTCCTCGCGGACCTCTGATTGATTCGATTGTCGGTACTGCTACTAGAATACAATTGATTCAACTGCGGGACTTATTAATCCGCGTCGACTGGAGCTAGTCAACGACTCGTTCGATTCAAATGCCGGCGCCGGAGTTGATCGATCGAGCACTCAAAGAATCCAAGCTCCTAGAGCAAGTTAAATATTACGGAACTCACTTGCTTATCAGTCACAGTTTCTCAGTTTACACGGCAATTGCAGACAATTTGGAGAGTGAGTCTACGATCGATGAACTTAAATTAGTTCTTGTTGATTTCGACGTCTGTGACTTTGCCGGCAGCGCCTTCGATCGGGATCTGGAGTCGACGGTCTACACAAATATGCCATAGAAAGTACACACGTAGAACTAGCTGCTAACTCAGTGTTGTAGACAAATTGGGCTTTGAATTACGGGGATCTTTGTATGTTCTGTAGTTTTTCTTCAATTCAAACGTATTTAAAGTTTACTGTAAAATTAAGTTGCAGACTTTGCATTGGAACGTTCTTAACTAATATTAGGTATGCAGGGTGCACACGTTTCTAGCTCCAAGCTAGGGTCTGGCCGGTTCAGTCAGTCCACCGAATGTATACATGTTTACCAGAGGTCCCTCGGTCATGGAGTAACAATGGAAGCGGCTTCGGAGCCCGCTCCTGTCGGAGCATCTCCACCGGTATGCGGAAACTTTCACCACGGACCGTCAAATAGGGTTAGGTCACTTGTCAATCGCATCCGTCCATGGAACTTGAGTACATCGAATTTCCAAACCTTGGTGCACAAAAAAGCATAAAGTAATATTTGGACCATCATTTCTTATATGAGTTCACATGTTCAATCTAGAAATTGTTTGCGTGAAAGCATAAAGTAATATTTGGACCATCATTTCTTATATGAGTTCACATGTTAAATCTAGAAATTGTTTGTGCATCCTGCAACAACTGTACATGTGTTGACTTTACTATAGTATAGAATTGCTTATTTGGAGGGCAATGAGAACATATGGCGAATTTTGTTAAAATGGCGGTATTCCAATAGTTCAACACTTTTTGCAATTGAGATTGTGCGGTTTGAAATCTAAATCAGTTATAGATTTTTCAAAATCTATACATGTTGTAGATGCCTAAAATCTATACCTATCTAAGATATTCTAGACCACGTGATTTGAAATCTATATCTATCATAGATTTTGGAAATCTATATGTGTCCTAGATGTTTGAAAATGTACACCAATCCTAGATGTCAGTTTTTAGTTCAAACTGTGTCGTCTAAAAAATGGCATATGGAATACCGCCATTTTAACAAAATTTGCTATACATGAAGGAAAGTCCAAGTATTGAAATCTTGTGTGCAATTGTCAACACCTTTCATCCAAAATGTGTGGATGTTTAAAGTTCTTTCTAGCATGAAGTGATTGGAGTTGCTTTTAAATAATACTTTGAAGTATTTCAACCCAAAAACACCCAATCAACTATTTTATAGTCAATTGAGTTATTTGTAAAGTCCCCCCCACTTTAGGCATGACTTTTTTTGAAGTTGGGAAGACAACTGTGGTTGAAGTGTCAAACTTTTTTGCAAGATACTTATGTTATATGACTTCAAAAGTGGGGACCAAACTAACTTTTTTAGGCACCATTTTGATGGAAAAATAAGTTTCATACCCACTTTTATTTCAACTTTTTTAACTCAACCAGCTTTTTCACAAAACTCATGGGTTTAAACCCCAGTTTAGGGTACTTTACGAATAACTCAAATATATATCCAACTTTTGGGGGGTCATTGCAAGAAACAACGGTCCTATTTTCGGTGACAATGCGGGTTGCTTTCCTATTGTCTACTATAACTTTTCAAGCACAAGTCCAATAAACATTAAATTTTTATTAAACATATCTAACTTTATGGTAATTATATCTCTTATTTTTCAGAAATAAAAAATAATAATTTTATATTTAAAAAACATTTTTGTTGAGTTGTCACAAGGAGAAGTTACAGTTTTCACTATGTTATGAGTGCCCAAATTTAATGATTTGTAAACAAAACTTTCATAGTCTATTTGCATAGGTGATTAGGTGTAAAGCATATACTTCCCAAATGAAATTTGAAAATATGTTATGTTATGTCCTCTTCATGAGTACAAATAGAACTCTGATTGCACATTTTTTGACCATAACTTCTGTGTTTTAGCTCCAAATGACTCAAAATTCATAGGAAAGCTACTCATACATGTCATGTATCTATAATGAATTTTGGAGATTTTTCAAAAATAATTTATTATTTTTAAATATCCCTGAAAATTTCTCACAGTACTCAATTTAGGGGTTTTTAGCACCATTTATCTCCAAAAAAACGAATTTTGACCTCAAATTTAGCAAAAATGGTTTCTAAGTAGACTTATACCTACTTTCCAAAGGAATTCTAAAAATACTTATTTTTAAGTGTTGTAGAATTCCACAAAGAGAGCTTCATTCTTCAGTTTTTTTCAAAGGCATAAAACATTATTTTGGTGATTTTTTTAGTCAAATCTCATCAACAAATTTTTTTTTCAAGTTTTGTATTTTTATGTATTTAAAAAAAATCCTATTTTTTACAAATTAAAATGTCACAAGCTATATTTTCTTCACCGAAATTCTATGAAAATTCTATGTGCAAAGTTCCAGTGAAGAAAACACAACTTGTGACATTTTAATTTGTAAAAAATAGGATTTTTTCTTAAATACATATAAATACAACAATTAATATACTTTTTGTTGATGAGATTTGACTAAAAAACTCACCAAAATAATGTTTTATACCTTTGGAAAAAAATGCAGAATGAAGCTCTCTTTGTGGACTTCTATAATACTTAAAAATTATTATTTTTAGAATTCCTTTGGATAGTAGGTATAAGTCTACTTAGAGACCATCTTTTCTAAATTTTAGGTCAAAATTGAGTACTGTGAGAAATTTTTGGGGATATTTAAAAATAATAATAATTCTTTTGAAAAATCTCCAAAATTCATTATAGATATATAATAGCTATGAGTAGCTTTCCTATGAATTTTGAGTCATTTGGAGCTAAAACACAAAAATTATGGCTAAAAAAAATCAGAAACTAGGGTGTGACAAAACGCAACAAATAGTACAAGTGTTTTTTGCAATCACCCATGGTTTTGATCATTCTTTTCGTCAAAACTCATCAACATCAACTCTTTTCAGATAGAAAATTTGTATTTAAGAAAAAAAATTGATTTTCCTACTTTTTACAAATTAAAATGTAAATGTACTAATTTCATGAGATTTTACACTTTTCTAGTTCTCCTACATAAAGATTTTTTTCTATGCTTTTCCTTTTTAGGGTACCTGGGTGAATGCAAGAAAGACTTGTACTATTTGGTATCACACTTTGAGTGACGGAGTTGTCATGAGCTGTAACTTTTGAAGCATTAACTCTTTGAACTTGAAATTTTTATTGAAGATGACTGACTTGATATTTATCAAAACCCTTATTTTTCAGAAATTTTCAAAAATCATTTTATATTTAAATTCTAATTTCTCTAATTTGTCACACTTTGCGGTTTAGGGGTTTTTAGTACTGGGGAGTACTTTAAATTAATAGTTTAGAGCTCAGATTTTTAGGGTCTATTCCTACACTAAGTAGGCATGTTTCCACCGAAGGAAATTTAAAAAATCATTATTCTCTTTCCTCTACATGTGTGCTAACAGGCCTCCCTTGCGCGCACATTTTTGAACAATCAAGATAGTTTTTGGATCATTATTTTGGTGAAATACCTTTACCATAAAGTCTTCCCAAATGGACAATTTTTAGTTTTAAGAAAAATTACTTTCCCTATTTTTTACAAATTAAAATGTGAAAATATAGTGAAAGTTACAATTTTCACGAAATTCAACACTTTTCTAGTTCTCCTACTTAGAGAATTTTTCTATGCTTTTCCTTCCTAGGGTATCTTCTTCTTAAAGGTATATACATCAAACATATTTTTCACTTTTTTTAAAAATTGATTTACTATTTATATAGTACTCCCAAAGAAAAAAGTGAGTACTGTGCAAAACGCTACGCTTTGCCGCAGGTCTTTCTTGCAATGACTCACCTTCTTCTTAAATGTGTATATTAAAACATTTAAAATAAATAAATAAATAATTTTTTCTAATTTTAAAATACTCCCTCCCTAAAAAAGTGTAGAAAATGCTACAAAAACAACATGGTGTTTCTTGCAATGATCCTAGGGTGCTTGGATCTCCCTAAATAATTTTTCTTGTATTAAATTTCTCATTTTTCTCATGTAGTTTGTTAAATTATATTTTCATGGGACATGGGTGGATTTTTTTGGGTTTTTTTCTTCCATTTGTGCAAAAACTCCTCCTTTGGTGATTTTTCAAAGTGAAACTCCAGTCTCCAGATTGTCTTGGGAGAGAAATAAATCTATCCAATTAAATGCCTTCTTAAGAAAAAATCCACTATAGGTATACAAGTGGATAAGGAAATGATTGATTGGAGTACATAGTGAATGGACACGATTCAAGTGACATTCTTATTCTTACAATGTACTTCATTTGCCAATTGCAAGTGCTTAGAAAACAATCTATTGTAATTGCTTCAATGGGTGATTGCAAGAAACACCTGTCCTATTTTGTCACACTACGTGTGCTGATCTGTTTTTTGGCCATAACTTTTGTGTTTTGCCTCTGATTGACTCAAGATTTATAGGAAAGGTACTCATAACTATCATAAACCTTCCATAATTTTTTTCATAATTTTCAAAAATAATTTACTATCCAAAAATAGACCCCGATTGAATGTCACACTTGGTAGTTTAGGGGTTTTTAGTACTATGGAGTACCTATTTTTAATGATTTTAAGATGAAATTTGGATGAGATGATCTTCTAATAGACTTCTAGCTCTTTAGGGAAGGATTTTTAAAAATAGTTGATTTTATGTGGTGTGGAGGTCTACAAAGTGAGCTCCCTTCTGCTTGTATTTTGAAACATATAAAATATTATTTTGGTGGGTTTTTTTGTGAATGACCATCTCCATAAAGTTGTTGCAAATGGACACTTTTTATTTTTTGAAAATATATATTTTTACTATTTTTCCCTAATTAAAACATGAAGGTATGTATTTTCTGGAGGTTTGGCACTTTTCAGGTTCTCCTACTTAGAGAATTTTTCTATCCATTTCCTTTGGTGAAAACCTTCATCTTAGAGGTATATACACTATTCATATTTTTTTTAAAATTTTTAAATTAATTTTCTAATTTTAAAGTACTCCCGAAAAAATCAGCCAAACGCAACAAAATCGGCAGGTGTTTTTTGCAATCACCCCAATCCTTGTAAAAATTGGCATGATTGCATGTTCTTAACCGCCCTATTCATACTTGCATTTGGCCCAAAATGGAAAGCTCTTCTTACATGAAAATTTGAAAAATAGGTTCTCAAAACCATTTTCAACATATGTCAGTAGTAGTATGAATTTTGGTACATCAGCATTGAAAAATCATGGCAGAGATTATACTTTGGGTACAAGAGTCCAACTCACTTGAGGTCAAATTTGCTGTATGAGTATGATGCATTGTATTTGGTCTAGTGGCCACAGGCATCCAACCGTCCATTTTGAGTCACTTGCTAGCAAGCCCACTCAACAATGTATGTGAAGTAATGAACAAAAGACTCGTTGACAATTGTTTGGAATATTCCACATATGTTGGATCAGGTTCCTAACGATCATTTAAAGTTAACTTGCCCATCTCCGCACAGGCAAATTTCAAGTACTTCTCTACAATAAAGTAGAGACTTGAATGTTTTGAAATTTGGTGCAATTATTAAATCTCATGTTAAGAATCACCTTCAAAAAACAAAATACAAAATGGTTTCTTCAGGACTACAAATTTTATTGCAACTGAAAAGCAATGAAACTGAAATGTGATAAAAACTTCTTTACCACACAGTCGTGGAAGAACGAAGATTGTGAATGGTGAAGAAAACCAGCATGAAGGGGCAAGTACGGGTGTGCTATGCGGTTACTGTTCGGTAATGGAAACTTTACCTGTCCGGTGTTTAGATCTGTCTGCTATATGGCAGGTTTACTATAGCATCTCTTTCAAAGAGAAAATTTAATTTTTGGTTCTTCATTGAATCAACCGAAATCAATCAACAGCCTATTAATTAGTTCAAAATCTCACATCAAAACCTGCAGTAAGGTAGTCAATTTCGTTGAAACTGCGTGATTCCGGCTCTCCAAATGTAGATCTGACAACTCAAAACTAGGATTTTACTACACCGATTACATTCCAGGCGACGTTTCCTGAAATTAAAGCACCGCAGTAGTGGAATTTAGACTTCCAATTTAAAGCAATGAATTTTTAAAGCAATTGTTGTTTTAAGTGAGGCAAGAATTACTCACCCCCTAACATAGTTCGTACCTTCGCGAACTGAACGGTTTCTTTCGATCAGTCCCCTCCCTCCCGCCTGAACCACCAGTGAATTTCGAGCTACGGACGAACCCATTCCGTCTTTTCCCATTCCGCGCTTTAATTGTACAGTACATATATATACCCCACTGGAATCTATCACAGATGACATGATCTGGAAACGTGGAAGTCGACAGTCCTCTCCTTGGTTGGCGTGCCCAAGCTAGCTCCAAAGAAAAGAAGCAACTAGGATATGCATGTGTGGGATTGTTAATTCCAGCGCCCGCCCACGATGATTGAGTCGTACACCTTTAATGAGCAAAACGCCGAGGGAGGCCGCTGGGAGAAGTGGGTGCATCTCGATGTCTTGTTCCCAGTGGACATGCATCTTTTATTGGTAACGGAACTGGCTAGTACACCTACATATTGTTCCAGCAAGAATCTGAATGCTCATGCATGGTTTCCCGTCGATTGTTATAAACTTCAGTCTGTGGGTTCTTTTTACATAAATTGTTGGATCTCGTTAGAGACTACTCCCTCTATCCCACTAAAAGCTTCCCAAATTCTTCCTGCGAAGACTGTAAATCAGCCTAATTAGGAAGCTTCCAGTGACAGAGGGAGTATATCAGAAGATTCTAGAGCTGATTAGATTTTCTTCGACTGATCGAATAAGCAATGAAATAAATTTCAAAAACGCTGAATAAGAAGACAGCGTCGTCCCTTGGAGGCTTGGATTGATTTTCCTGCTCGATCAGTCGAAGCCTCAAATGTTGTCCAGGTCTAAATTAAATTACTGATTGTAGGCCTGCAAGAATGTAGATGGGTCGGTGACCGTGGACTTTTACTCCGGCCATGGATGCATTTTCATGTGTGGTAATTCATTTGGTTGGATTAATCCTGCGTGGAAAGGTGGAATTTTCGAATGCGATGTGAAAGCTGGTTGTGGATATAAAGGTGGTCGTGGGAGCCCATGGGCAGTGCGGTCACTGCGGTGGGTCTGAGGTCATGAGCTCCCACGTGAAGGTGGCCTTGAACGGAAAGCTTAGCTAACTCTTCTGCCAACTTCTTCCCCTGGAGAGCCGCCTCTCCAGTCTCCTTTTTTATATGCCCGCTATCATTCCTGCCACCAACCATTCAGCTAGACAGCACTTGCGCATTGGGAAGCTTCAGGTGGGACTTGCATGAGTTCGATGCGAACTTCAGCGCTTGCGGAATCTCTCTTTTCTTTTGCCGTCAGGAGTCATACCGTGAGCTTCATATGAGCCACCATGTGAGCTAGCGCCCAAGTTTGAGAGATCATTTTGTTTGGGAAGGCCGGGATCGATTCATAATTTTGCAGGGGTTTTGGCCGGCCGGATACAATAGACTGACGGAGTGGCCATTGATTCACGCAGAGCTCTAGGTACGAATTTGTCGAGCATAGCTTGCAGCAGTTAGAGCGTCCACCTCTAGGCTGGGAATTGAAGACTTGAAAATAGAATCTCCAATTTGGTGAATCCGATCCATCAAGACGTACAGTCGCATCCAAGTAGAACATTCAGCCTTATTCCACGATGGCCTCGTACTTTGGAGGCACAGATTTGGCGGTTTTCTAATTCCCACAAGGAGACAGGCGCATCCAATTCGGAGCGTGAGAGCTGCACCTGCAGCAGATCAATGGAGATCATGTCCGCATGAGCACGTTCCGATCGAAATTCAGTGCGTACTTCGGAGAGAGAGAGACTGAGAAATCGATCGCAAGGTCTGTCGACCTCTCTTGATCAAAACCAGAAGTTCGAATTGGCAGACCGACCTGTGTCGGAACCAACTGCAGTTCGCATGGCTCTTCGAATTTCTGCAACTAAATTCGTGAGCCTACTCTGCCTCCTCACGGTGCTTACAATCATCAGGTCAGGTTCGAATTCTGTTTGGGGAAGCCGAACGAGGCTATGGCATGGATCCGGAGGCGACCCTGGAGTTCGTGGAACGATGGTCGCCGGGGATCGTACTACCAGTTGGAGATCGAGATCGAGAGAGAGGTTGGTTGCTGGTGATGAATTGGGTGGTTCAATAAAGGGTCGGAGGAAGCTTTTGTTTGCACGAAGTAGACGAAGCGCTGCAGTCGCGGAATCCCGCAAGGGCACCGAGGAACTTGCTGCTCCAAATGAGGTCCAGGGTCGGGCCCTGTCGCACTTCACGGCTGCTTTCACTTACTTCTCCAGCATGGCCAAGGGGAGCCCTTCGCCCTCCCCTGCCACTCCGTCGCCCGGGCATAACTGACGGCGTGAAATCACGTTTTTTGTGGGAGGAGACGAACTGAAGAAGACGAAGAAGAGAGCGCCTTCGTTTGGTGGCCTGGAAGCCGATGAAACGCTTGCTGCCTTACCTCCATCCAAGTGGGGAACTACCTCCAACAGACTTTTCATTCACATTCCCGGGTGGGTGGTTCTGGAAAAGACGGGGGAAGGCTTGTACCTCAAAGACAACCCAAGTATCAAGGAAGGAATAAGATTTCTCCACATTCAACACTACTCCTTGGCTTGGTCACATTATCTCATGCAACTCATGGATGGAAGAACTCGGTCTTTTGTGGAAGAATATGAAAACATGTTCATTGGGCATTGGGAAGAAGTAACACTCGCTACTTATGTCCATACCAGGGTGTTTTTTTCAGGGTTTTTCTTTCTGGCAATTTATCGCCAGATTCGAAATTTGATTCAACAGCATTCGCCACTATCTGTGGCCCCCTCCAAAAATTGCCCTCTGCTGGGAGGGCACACAAGGTTGTTTCCTTTTCATCTACAGTGCAAAAAAACAACCCTGGTCTATATGACATGGGGAGTGGAGTGGAATTGATGATCTCCAATATATTCTTCATTCCTGATGCTTCTGAAAAGCCACAACGGTATGCTTTGTCTTAGAAGCAAGTGCATCACTACCAAACTAAAGATGAAAGACAGTATTGAGTTAACATAACATTATTGACCACTGAGTTGTAGATGAAGGGGATCCTTTTGACTTGAAGAGAGCCTAATTATTTGGAAAAGAACTGATTATTTCTCCTAAAGGGTGAGGAGTCCTAACGTACTCCCCAATTTACACAATGAAAATTCTTCTTATATTCCTAGTTTTTTGACAATGCTTTGGAGACCCATGTATCAAGGCATGGAATTGTTATGATGATGGATCATCTAAAATTTTGAAGCTCAAGACTGGGCTTCGATATCCAATACAAAAAAAAATTAATGATGTATTTGCCAAGCAAGATCAAAAATATTCTTCCAATCTTACTTAGCAACTTAGAAACCTAGAGACTTGTCTATTTAACAAATGTGACGAACAAAGTCACTCAAATTAATATACTAGTTGGTTACAACATTCAACCGACCAATGAGATGGTTTGCATTTAACCATTGCTTAAGACTAAAAGATGGATCTTCTAAGATGGAGTATATAACTTTCAAGAAATGGGAGAGTCAATAAAGTTACACAACACACATTGAAGTCACACAATGAAAATTCTTCTTATATTCTTAGCTCTTCAACAATCCTTTGGAGGTCCATGTAAGAAGGCATAGAATTGTTATAATGATGCATAAGAGGATTTTTCAGGGCTTCAGGAGACCGTTTCAGCCCTGTTCCCCTGTCTGCGAATGCGTCAGATAAAAAAATAATAAAAAAATAATAAAAAAATAAAAAAATAAAATTTTTATATTAAAAAATTATTAAAAAATTTAAAAAATAATAAAAAAATAAAAAAAAATTCAAAAAATAATATTAAAATATTAATTAAATATGATTATCTGATGTGGCAGCCTCTTGGCCACATCAGATCGCCTCAGTGGCAGCGTTCAGAGAGTTCCCATGGCCTGATAACTCACAGTCTTCCAGAGTAGCTAAAAATCCTCTTATGAATCATCTAAAATTTTGAAGCTTAGGATTGGGATTGGAAATCCAATGGAAAAAAATTAATGATGTGTTTGCCAAGCAAGATCAAAATATTCCTCCAATTATCTTGCTTAGCAACTCTATGGCTATGCAATGTTAGGAAGTTCATTTAAAATCTGGAGATTTGTTTACTTAATGAATGTAATTAACAAAGTCACTCATGGTACGTTCACACCGAGGCATATGAGGCCGAAGTCATCCTTGTTTTGAAGCTGTTCTACAAAGACAAATTTCCGAGCCGTGGTGGCACGTTAGTCGATCCTATGTGGACATGGACGTGGCAAGCAGGATACGTCAGCAGTGTCAGATGACATTTAATGTCCTTTCCAGCAGAGGAGTCCGCAGGAAGCTTTGCGTACAGCCTATTCGTAGTTTCAACGTACGTAAGAGGAGGTGACGCTGAAGATCTATAATGCAGAGTGCGACTACAATAGTCAGGAAGAATGATTAGGTTAACCGCTATGCATTGCGTAGTGAAGGAGAGAATTGTCGTGGAGCAGGGCGTTGAATTCCAACAGGACAAGTCGATCGCAGCAAACTCTGACGGCGTGCACGTAGTCCAGATGAAGTCAGCATTTTTTGATGCATTCTCAGTTCTTCGTTGAACCTCATGAGCAGTGCGATCTTCTCAATGTCGTTGTTACCAGCAACACCGTGCAGAACAATGTATCGCAGTGCAACTCATGTCGACACAGCATTGTTGGCCCTCCGAAATCCGGCGTCCAATTCCATCTCCGGCTATTGTGTCACTTTGCATTTTCTCAGTCGAAGCTGAATCCTTTGACGTCTACTGCATCTATCAATGTCTTACAAATGCTTCTTCAATCTGTTGCACACACCTTTGCCTTCTCTAGCGATGTCGTCAATTCAACTCATAGTCCAAGCTCCACACAGCAAACGCAGCAAATCCTTCCGTCCTGCTAAGCCTATGGTGGCAACGAACATAATTCATGACACCGGCACGTCACTACGGAGGCTCATCATATACGCCTTACGTCTACTCCTCCTGACCCTACGTGAAGCTCCCAAGAATTCCTGACGTGGCACCGTCCTCAGTCTTCCAAACCTGAGCCTCGGAGCCGAAGGCAACTTTAGTCGTTTGACAACCCAGACTCATATGTCGGTGTGAACGTACCATCAAATTAATATACTAGTTGGTCACAACCTTCAACCTACCATTGAAATGGTTTGCATTTAAGTATTGTTTTAGGACTAAAAGATGGATCTTCTGAGATAGAGTAGATAACTTATAAGAAATGGGAGAGTCAATAAAATCATAGAACACATGTTGAAATTATCTTGAATCGAGGATATCCAAGAATATACATGTGAGATCACCAAGGGGCTCAATCTAAAAATTAATGCACATTCTAGGACTTTTGGATAAATTTTAGGGATTTTAGCCACTTAAATCATTGATTGTATGAAAGTCAAAATTTTAAAAATCCTTGCCAATGTAAATAGTTTCATTAATGGAAGATATGCCAAAGTAAGGTCAATCAAGTTATTTTTTGTTGAAACTTAGGTGCAACAACTGGAGTGCATGGCTAAGAAAAGAAAATATTATACAAATTATACACTTGTAAGCCTCTACCTCTCAGCCAATAAAAACTTGAAACTCATGAAATGATTTGTTGACTAACATTGAAAGCTAACTACTACAATTTAGATGGATAGCTTAGTTCTATTTAATTGCTTGAAAAGCCAAAAAATAGAAGATGAATGACAAATTGTACAGAATATGTTGAAACAAAAAATGCACATTTTCATCCAATACTTTCATTAGATGAAATTTGAAGGCAAGAAGAGATTGCAAGTTCCCAAACTATAGGAACCCTAGGAACAATGCTACATTAGCAATATGATGTGGCTAAGATTGTGCTATATCAATATTTATTTAATATTTAATTATTTAATTATTTATATTAAAATACCAACTTTCTTGAAATTCCATTTGCAATTTCTTAAATTTTTTTAATTACAAAAATTATATTATATTATATTTTTTCAAAAATTCAAAAAATTAGGATATCAAGGTTATTTTGCAAATCTTAGATAGTATAGGGAATTGCACCAAAATAGTCTCCTCTTGCCCTCAAATTTCATTTGATGGATAATTTTTAATTGACTACTTTAGTTATAGGCCTTGTCTTTCCAACATACAATAATTTGTTGAGTTACAAGATTGAAGCAACTAAAATGTACGATACCAAAGAATTTTTTTAAAATTATTTTTCCTTCAAGGGATATCAAATATTCCAAGCCAATGATTCTTCTTGCATTTGCTTGATTTACAGCTCCAATAGATACCCCAATGTACCTATAGATACAAACATAAAAATTACAAATTCCTTTAATTTAAATTTAATGTCCCATATAATTGGCTACTACAACCAAATAAAGTGTAAATAGTTTGCCCTTGCTTAAGCATTTCAAAGACAATTCAAACATAAATGCTAACCAAACTTCAAATTTACACTCAATTTTTGAACTACAACCTTATAAAAAAAACTCAAATTTATATTTCTTTTAGACAAAGGTAAAAACTTCATATATATCATAAAATTTGCATAGATTTTAGTGAAATTTTAGATTAATTATATCTTTTTCAAAGAAAATGTTACGAAAACTCTTAACAATTACAAACTTACTATAATATGTAATTTTTTTACATTAGGTGGGTTTCACAATCAAGATACTTTCCACAATCAAGATAAACATTGTAAATGAAAAAAATCCATTTCACATAATATAGTAAAATTATTAATCCATTGTGAGTAATGGGTGTTGAGTTTATAATACCAATAAAGTATACAAATTTTAAAAACTCTCTAGAAAATCAAAGGGTCCAGGAAATAACTTTTGAAAGCAATACAAAGAGAGTACTTAGTTGACAAACAATAAATTTTTCTATAAAAGCCAAGTCATTTCAAAATTTTCAAAATGGTCTACACATAAATCTATTTTCTACTACATTCTTCGCATTTAAGGTCTCTTAAAAAATCCCCAAATAATCCAAATGACTGGAAATAAACTTCAAGCAAAGCAAGACTACAATTTCACACTTTGCACCAAAAGTTGGATCAAAATCATGCTCTTTGTATTGTAAAACCAACAATTATTGTTGTTGTGATGTTAGTTGTTGCATTCTAGGGTTAGTTTTTGTTTTATCATAGAGTCCACATGTCTTGTGAAAAATAATCAAATTAAGTGTACTGTTTTGTTATATACAACAATTTATTTCCACTTTTTGCTATACCAGTTATAACAATGAGAATATTTCATGATTCTGCACATTGATAAACAAATATAATACCCAGTAATAAAAATATATGATCGAAACTTAAATTTAAGATAAAAAAGCTAAGTTGAGCTCAGAACTGATCTTTCACCTCATGGCAACGGAACTGGCCCTTTGCGGGTTAATAAACAGGTAATACAGAACCGATTGTGCACTTCGCTTCGGCCATGCTTATCTCCTCCTGCCGACTGATGCTGAAGCTCTAGTTCGTTGGAGCCACTTGAGCTGCATCTGGCTAGGTTGCAGAGGTGACAGTGATCCCCAAAGACTTGCATACTCTCTCTCTATTCAAGGGTGCTGAAGCTGGAAAAGTCTGACGAATGTTCTATTATGTCTCCCATTCTCGAACTCCAAGCAGTGGCACTATCACGTCAACTACGATGGCTTGTCCAGTGCAGCAACAGAGTACCATTTGTTATGGTATGATACAAATGAATTCTAAATCCTCAGTCACTAAGAATATCGTAAGGCAAGCTCTGTAACTTCCCACAAAACATTGCTCTTGTCTACAAGTTTAAGAAAATCTGTTGGTTTAGATTTTGATATCAGGGAAAAAAGAGAAGCGATTAGGCTGCAAAAAGTCAGGTGTGAAGTGCAGAAGTAACTAGCTCGAACAAGAACAAAGAAATTCGTCACTCACGCCCTCAAAATTCTTCGTCGTCTTCATCGTCTTTGGTCGGAGCTAGAACGCTAAGCCCAATTCCCACACCCAGAAGCATTGCTACCACTCCAAGAGACGCTTCAGTCGAGATATGCCAACCTGCAGGTCAACAGAGTACACTTTCATGTATACATATACACAAATTGTGACAAATACTGTCACACGGCCTGACCTCCAGAGCTCACCACCAATGATTTCGATGAATGTACAGAATGGACGCCGTATGACTTCTGGATGATAAAAAAAAAAACTAGTCTTTTTCCCAAGATAATGAAACAGTACTGAGCTATTTCTATTACTTAACACACAGGATGTGAGTATGCACGAAAAAAACATGGACCCTACTAAGCGCGCTTAACGTTAATCCAAGATTACATATCGATCACAACACACAATTTCCTTCCAATGTTCGACTTCAGAATAGATGGAGTGGGATCCAAGGGGGAAACCTAAATATAAACACATACACTACCGGTATTTGAACTGTAATTGCAAGAGTAAATAGAGAGTTATGAAAAGAAAGAGACACTATGTCATGAAAAGAAAGGCTTACCAAAGTATTCCACGATCATCTTACATCCGATGAAGCCCAAAACACCAGCTACAGATGGCTGCCCACATCAAAAGAACTCAAATCAATTAAGGGATTAAAAGAAGCACTTCAAAGCAACATCATGCACCATGAGACCTCCATTTGTGCCCTTTTCAGGTGCACACCTTCTAAGAAAAAATATCGTCTTACCTGCAAGTACTCCAACTCGGCCATGCTCCCTGATATTAAAGTGTACAGAGACCTCAGTCCTGTAACCGGCACAATAAACTGGTTCAGAATGTCTCCATAATCACGTAAATGGCGTAAGTGATTCTCACAATAATGTCCCTAGGAATGTTCATGCTACAATAATCTTAGTATGCAAACTCCAGCTTCTCCACACGCTGTGGTAAGTTAATGCAGATGTGAAAACAAACTTTGCTTGTATTCAGTAAGTTCTCACATGAAACAGGCAAGTTGAATAAAAGAATTCCGTCACTGACAGGCAATTCACAAAAGATTTAGTAACAAACCTAAAATGGCAAATATATTTGATGAAAAGACGATCAAGGGATCTCTCGTCACCCCAAAAACTGCTGGAATAGAATCAACCTGTCCAAAAGATAAGTCCAGCTCAATTAGTTAACATTGAAGCCTGAAAAACTGATCACTTTGTCCGTCAAACGACGTCAACTGTCCCATTATAAAACTAACTGCATAACCACTGAAACTAGTTACAACATAACCACTTAAACTAGCACAATCTTCTTCATAAACTTGTTCACTGAATGCCTGACTTTTGCTTTTAAACTATAACTGTCTAAAATCACCAATGAAAGTAGGAGAGAAACACTTACAGCAAAGGCAATGTCACTCAGCTCCACAACAGCAAGAGTGAGTAGCAAGGGTGTCGCCTGCAAAATAAAGCTCCTGGACATCATCAACAATGCAGGTCCAAGTACCAGTAGAAATCCACAGAATCTCAATACTGAAATACCAGTAGGCACCAAAACTCAAATCAAATATAACACATGCACCACTAGCCCATACACCAAATACAACTGAAGCTGAAGTAAAGATTCACCTTTTGTAAGCCATTTTCAACAGTGAAAAAATTTTGCCCATCATAATTGCCTGTGAAAAATGTGCACCCAGATTAGAGAGAAAAAGCAGAAAAATCTGAACTTTGAGAACATGGCAGTACAAACAAGGATTCCGATAGAAAAATAACCAAGGCAAATTGACATGACACAAAGCACGTTCTGATTGAAAAAAATTTAAATATTGAAACAAGAACGTACAAGTTGCAGGTATAAATCTCTTGCAGAGGTTCACAATAAAATTGTCGGACAGATCCTCGCTATCATCTTCCGAATCTGCAAATAACTGCACACTCGAAATTTTCAATTATATACCAAAAACGAAAAGAGGGCTTCTATTTACTGCCTCTTAGCCCACATCACGCAGCAATCATTGAGCGAATGACGAGATTCAGTGCATCATAATGTCATACATCAATCAGGATACTCTTCGACAGACCTTGTATGCTGAAAATAAGAGTACACCAGCAAAGAACAAGTTTACAGCTTCAAATTTCTGCAACAGAAAAATCACAAGTTATACACCGCTATGGGGCCAACCACAATATCCAGCCAAACTGCGCGTGCACATACGCTGCATTACTTGTTAAGAGCTTCAAGCTATCAGAATTCCATAAAGTGGTCAACAGAAAATGATCTCTCATTTCTCACTTCTAAAAACAATATTTTGTGTTTCATTTCTTGGATGTATCACTTGTACCAATGATTACATACGCAGATGCTGCGTTGCTTCAAAATATAAAAGATCCATGCCCGGCATGACACAATCAACTACTCTTTGGAGCAGTGGTAGCAGTTATCAGGACCTTAAAGCTAGGTAGCCGTGCATCCAACACACACTTGTGGACCCATGAGGTCGGATGATGATACATTATAAGCTTCAGGGAAAATTGAATTTAATCTCAATACCTGCAGTGTGGCCGCACCAAGCGTTATCATAACAGCTCGGAAAAACACAGCTCCAGCAATCCCATAAGTAAGAACTCGATTCTGCAGCACATTTCGTTAATCACATTTTAAAAAGAAAGCCATGGAATGGTCGTTTGTCATTGACAGCATCTCCGAAAACAGAAGAGACCAAACACAAGGCATATAAAAAAATCGCTGCCGAGGGCTTGCCCTCTGGTCTCTGTACTGTTTCCCTCTTAATGGAAATTGTCCTTGTTTCAAAAAACAAAAACAAAAACACAAGGCATATATGTACAAATAATTGTGAGAATAGAGTTGGGGACAAAAAGATCTACTCCTCATTAAGACGCTTCCCCACCTACTTCATACTTCACCAAATTTTTTAACTCTGCACATATTCTAAAAGCTATGAAAGAGAGACAAAAGGTATTAAACTGAGGCATATCGAACAAAGAGAAGTAATAGTAAAAAGAATTAGAAATAAAAAATTAAAATCACAATTAGAAGACTCCAGAAGTTGCATTAAATCCACACACCAAGCTACTACCAATTTAATAGTAATCTGTCCTCAATCTACCGCTTGATTTGAGGCACTTTCACAATCTACAGAGCGGTCTAGAGCAAGACAATGTTGTTGGATGTTGAGGAGCTCGGCACATTCTTTGGGAATTTTAAGTGCAAAATTGTGCTTGGTAAGGTAGCTACACCTAAAATCACACAAGCAAATATGGTATTTTCATTATTATACTGAAAACCTTTTGTGGAGTCTTTTTGGCAGTTAGAAGCAGATTCTAGATTCTCTAAGAACACTTTTTTTTTTGACACTATGAATAAACTACAAATTTTCAAAGTGCTGAAAATAGGTTTTAGGGTAATAGACTCTCATGAATAGTGGAAGTACATTTTAGGCAAGAACCTAGAGTGGTCAATTTCAGAAAGCAGTCGAAATTAGGTGTAGTTACCTTAGTGGGGTAAGAGGATGGTAGGGCAATTGCCTAACCTCAAATTTTATTACATCTTCGCCATTTCTCAGCTTTCAAAATATGTGGTTAGTTGTGGAAATATGTGGTAAATTTCGAGGAGAATTGACTCCATGGGAAAGGTCCAAGTGAGGTGTGAACTTTTGGTCCACATCTCTACCATAGAAAAAGTCATGAACTAGAAGTCGTGCTGAAGAATGAATTTGGGAAGAAATAAACCTGGTACTCAAGAGGGGTTTTAAAATAGTTGAATATGACGACAAAAACAAATAGATTATCAACAGAAAGACTCTGCTCCAACAGGTACCTGTGCATCAAATTCGAAAAATGAATCACATTGCTAATCATAAGGAAGAAAACCCAGAAAATACAATATCTACCTATCCAGCAATAAGAAAAATTGACATGAAGAAGTCTGGAAGCTACCTCATACAATTTCTATCAGAATATCCCATTATGATAGGGATCTATAAATTGACATATCATGTGTAAACATTCAATAATTAAAATATGGCAATCATGTTCAAGATGACAAGTAGATATTCTAAAAAATCTAAGGACTGGCAAGGAGTACTTAGTAACAAGCCCATTCCCTTGGCATTCCCTACAATAATTCCCTACAAATTCTTTGATTACCAAGGCAAGTGCATAACCAATGAAAAAACTCTAATACTCGTCAAAAAAAAGAAAAAAAAACATCTAGGAGGAAAAAACATACCCGGCAAAAAATTCGGATGCTTTACTACTGCCTTGATTAAAGAAAAGCAGCGTTCCAAATGCGGCCGCGGCACCGACCTGCATGTTATAACCCCTCACGTCAAGAAACAAGTTAGCTATCTTTGCACAAGTTGCAAGCTCTGAAGGTCGCTTACCTTTCTAGAAGCACGGTAAATGGACAGATTTACACTTGTGAAAGACTGGACTCGTATCTGCTCAGAAGTGCATCCGGATTGATACGGGGGAAATTGGATTTCTCCAATATTGTGCTCAGCCAATCAATGAGAGCAAACTTGAAGCCTCACTAGCTTATAACATTACTCCTTACTATCAAAACGCTGGAAAAACATGGTGCATTAGACTGAATTAGAAAGATTGCTCCTAATCCCATGCAAAGTGAAAAGAATGTTGCCTGAGCAGTACAGATAACCCAGTGATAAAATGCAAATGATGCACATTGGATCAAATCTGTTTGTCTCACCCAAAATACAACAGTTCGCACAGCAGCGTCCTGATCCACAAGAGCATCATTATCAGCCACGAGAGCATCATCATCATCAGTAATAGAGCCAATTTCAAATTCTCCAACCACAGAGACTGTCTTGGCTGCAACCTCAAGTGTTTCAAGTGTTTCAGCTATCGCATCAGCAGTAACTGCAGGGAGAACATCGAGCACCAAACCCGATTTCTCCTCAGGTCTTGGTGGCAGATTCTCATGAGGACCAGCATGGCCATTACATCCAGAACCGTTCATTTCCCCTGAAGTATGCATCACTCCAGCCTTCGTTGGCACTCTTGCATGGGCATCCTTCAATCGTATTTCATCCTCTGCTGACACTGTTTTGAGACAGAAAAGCGCACAGTGAAATGACATCAGCTGATATTGTAGAAATTAATGTTCACTTGAAGCTGTACAGACTGTAATACAGCAATACCCAAAGTGACGTAAGGCCATGTTGAGGAACATTGTTTCTTCACAAGATCGAAATTTAGAAGATTTATGCGTCAATAACTTAAAACGGACAGGAGTGTTGGAAGTATAGAAAGTTCGAAGGCCAGAAAGGAAAAAACGAAAAAAAAGGAATAAACTCTTTCCACAAGGTGCGGACTCGCTTATAGACAAAATAAATACTCAGGTATCGCTCACTATGATCCTGAACCCGCAATTCTAGTCGTCGTCCGAGATTGAGGTACTGTATAAACAAGGCTGAAACCAGGCTAAAGCTAAAGAACTCAAACTTGGCTCATGTGTTCTTCCGGTAATCTGTAAGCAAATCATACGAAGCCAAAAGCAATGTTCCCATTAGATTAAACACAAGATTTGACCCAAAGTATTTGAGAAAATGGTATGTCTAACAACTGGAATCCGTTATCCTTCATTCATGGTATTAGCAGGTTATGTGTTCCTTAGAAATTAAAAAAGCCACCCAAAATTGTCTCAGAGCTTGCGACCCACTTGAAATCTCGAAACAGAATTTCAGAATCTGAACAAACCTGATGCTCTAGCTTCCTCTCGTGAAGAATCTCTCAAACACAAGACCTGCAGTCCTCTTCTCGGCTTTCCTGATCCAGCCACACCTGTCCAAAGATATTTCCACGTATTTCATCATCCAAGTCCAACGTCTACGGAAACTTTCACGAAGTCCAACATGGACATCCAATCGCATCGTAACATGAAATAACGTGAAGGCCATCTCGTGGAAAAGCCTCCAGTAAACTCCAGGAATCTCAAGAATTACATTGTTCAATTAACACGCCAGGGACTAGTTCTCCTAAAGAAGAAAATTTTTAGTCCTTCAGAACCCTTAATCTTGAACTTTTGTCAGGTATATCTGTTGTCACCTGTAAACTGTAAACTCTTGTTCATAGGCCTGGAAATACTTTCCAATCAACAATACCAGTAGGTTACAGAGGCCCAGGTATTGAAAGGAGAGTCGGACCCATTGGCAATTCACATATTCAACAAGCGATGCAAGGAGAAAAGGAATTTCAACATCATAAATTAGAGTGATTACCTTGGTCCAGTATTGAACAATTCCTGAGAGGTTGATTCCATAACAAGCATGAACAACAGCCATTTCTAATAGGTGCCGCAACATTCTGCACAAATACACCCTGGTGTTAGCATTTAGCATAACAGCTAAGAGGCTTTGAATTGATTCAACTGACGTATTTCTGCTTAATTCTACTGGTAGGCAGGAGTGATGCCAGGAACCTCTACTTCCTGCCAAAAAAATGCTGTATCTACATTAAGCCCTTGTGCAGGTTCAATAGCTCATCGCTGCAAACTAGGGCATCTTCTAATAATACAAAGAATATTGAATCAAATTTCGTTTGAGTTTGCGTTCTTCACTGCGTTCCACTAACATAACATGTAGATGCTCGCAGAAACCATTGTGATTCACAACAAAATCGTTCTGTCTATCTGAGAATTGACAGACATGTGAAACGATGTGACGTATAATTGTCTTCGTAAGGACTTTTCGAGTAATCAAACTGACAAACCGTAGCCATAAAACCTATACCACTGTCCAAAACTGAACAAGTGCAACGAGACTGGAAAAAGGACGAAGAAATACCCCATGTACTGTCCTAGATGAACTAAGGTTTTGAAAACCACTCGGTAGCAATTCGTAAATTCTGAACTGCCCCGCCAAACTAGAAGAATTTCGGATTCACCATTCGACTCTTGCTTACCATCATAACCAGTGAAAAAACAATTCGAAGCTCAAATTACATATTAAACCAAGGCAGTCGTGCTCTACAGTGCTATATACAAAGAGGGGTGCATCTCCTTCTAAATTCTGTTCTCTAACTCCTCTTCTAAGTCTCGTCACAATAGGCAGTCTAATTTGCCAATCACAACGCAGCATACCTACTAGAACTCTCTCTTAGTCTATGAAGCTCGGAATCAAAAGTACAAACAAAATTCCAAGTGTAAAGCTGCGTGAAAAGACGCAATTAGAGAATTAGGGATTCAGAATTGCCAATTTCAGGATTATCTAGGTTTGCAAACGCTTTCTGAAAACCCGTTTGGTCGAGCGATACTTCTATGATTAAACACTGAACGCGGCATTGCTCACTTCCGTGCGCGCATCTCTCTTTCAACAAGGACGGCAACTAGAATGCAAAGGCCGGAGAGACCAATTCGGAAGAACTGACCGTTTCGACTCGCGGCAAGCCCGGAAATCGTCGTCTCTTCAAATTACTACAAGCAGTACGCCGTTGTACGCCATAATCGTCGACCGCCAGGGCCTGGACAGCCTGATTACACAACATCGCGGCGGCCATTTCACCGCGCCCAAATCCGCTTGCAATTTCCTGTCCTTCAGCTCCAGCTCCACATGTCCTCTCCGTGTACCAAATTCAACCACAGCTTCTCATATTCTCCCTGAGTGCTAAACTAAACTCGGAAATTTTGCTGTTCCTCCGTGCCGCGGTTTCAGATAATCTAGACCAAGCGCGCTTCGTAGAATGCTGGAAGGTCACTTGGTACGAGGAGCAGCTCCACCCTCGGCAAGTAAGTGGACGGATTTGGGAATCAGGCCGGGGCCGGGCAGCAAAGAGAGGCGGGCAGATGGCAGATGGAAAGGGCGGAGTCCCGGACGGAGAGCT
Source organism: Thuidium tamariscinum (assembly GCA_947034885.2). NCBI lineage: Eukaryota > Viridiplantae > Streptophyta > Bryopsida > Hypnales > Thuidiaceae > Thuidium > Thuidium tamariscinum. The sequence continues at coordinate 18,830,058 of OX344752.2, read as the reverse complement.
TGGGGAACTATCGGTAACCTAAGGGAACATGGGGAACGTGAGGGACGTGGAGGGCTTGTTGGGAGCTTCGCAGCCTCATGTGCATCGGTGTAAAGTAAGTTAAAGGGCGTCCTCAATAGTGACACAATGTGACGAAAAGAGGCAGTCACTGTGATGTGATTAATTTTCCCACCCCCCCTCATCAAAAAAATCAGTAGCCGTTGGATTTGAATAAAAAAAATCCCAACCCCCCTCCACGAAAAATCAACAACCATCAGATACTGATATCGCATACCGATACAAATACTGAATACGGAAATTGAATACGGATACAGTATATGGATACAAAGTACTAATACAGAATACGGATACTAATACTGAATACAGATATGATGAATACAAATATGGTATACGGATATACGAATACAAAATATTGTATACTGAATCCTTTATCCCATATCCTTTGTCTCCAACCCCACCCTCTGAGAATTATAAGAGGGGGTGGGGGGAGGGGGAATTTACAAATTAAAAAAATTTGAAAATTCAAAATTTAATATTTATAACAATTTGGGAGGGGAGGGGGCTTGAAAATATTAATATTTAAAATTTAATGTTTAAATCATTAAATCAGATTGGGAGGGGTTGAGGGGGAGGTGCAAATTTATTTTTTCAATTTTCAATTTTTTAGTTTTTGAGCTCATTGTGACATAGTTTGTCACAATGACAATGAGCTCAAAAGAGGCAGTCACTGCCTCACACAATACTATGGAATTTGCCCTGCCAAATGTACCTCTAATGTATATTGTCTTTAGTACTGAAATTTTTTCTTAAATTTTAAAAAAAAAATTAATAGGTACAAGAAAACTCAAATTTAGACACTGAACAATACAATAAATCAATTTAAAAGCTAGAAAGAGATCACCAATTATAGTGATCTTGATATATTATAGTTACCTATGCACATTTCACTACAAATTACACTTTTGAATTGATTTATTTTATTTGTCCAACAACTAAATTTGAGTTTTCTTATACCTCTTCAAAGTACTTTTGAATTTATTTTCAATGGCGTAAGTTTCAATTCAAAAAATAATGCAATGAAAAGTTAGTTATAAGGTAGAACCACCTGTAACCGATTGTTTAAGGTATTCTAAACATGATTTGGTTTAGCGCAAGGTATAACAAATATTTTCAAAGGTGCAAAGATAAAAATGATGGGGATTGCAAAAAATTTGGTAATCTTATTACATGAATTGAAATTACTATGAATTTCAAAAGGCAAAAAGTATGCTAGAGCCAATGTCAGGGTGAATGCAAGAAACACTTGTACTATTTGGTGCATTTGGCTGATTTTTTGGGGAGTATTTTAAAATTAGAAAATTTATTTATTTTTTATTTTAAAAATATGACTAATGTAAATACCTTTGAGATGAAGAAAACCACTGAAGAAAATTTGTTAAAAATATCTCTAAGTAGGAGAACTTGAAAAGTGCCAAACCTCAAGAAAATATATACTTTGATGTTTTAACTAATAAAAATTAGAATTCTTTTTTAAAATAAAATAAAAATTGAACATTTGCAAAAACTTTATGGAAATGGTTATTCATCAAAAAAAATCACTAAAATCACTTTTTACATGTTTCCAAAAAAATGTAGAAGGAGGCTTACTTTGCGGACTTGTACACCACATAAAAATAACTTTTTCTTAGAGCCCTTTCCTAGAAAACTAGAAGTCTACTAGAAGACCATTTAATCTATATTAGAGCTCAAAATTGTTAGAAAAAGATACTCAATAGTACTAAAAACCTCCAAATTGTCATTTGTGACATTCAATCACTAGTACTATTCTAATATTAAATTATTTTTGAAAATTATGAAAAAATTAAGGAAGGTGTATGATAGTCACGAGTACCTTTTTTATAAACCTTAAGTCATTTGGAGCTTAAACACACAAGTTATGGCCAAAAAACAGATCAGCACATGCCATGTGACACAAACTAGTACAAGTGTTTCTTGCATTCACCCATCAATGCGTAGAGACTTCTAATTTCAATCACACAAAAAAAAACTCGTTTACTCACTCCTTCTTGCTTTCTTGCACAGTACTTTAGAACATATGCCATGAACATTTAGTCCCAACTTTAAAAATGAGAAAAAAACACATTCTATCCTTGGTTAGAAATGTGTCCATCAACATGTTGGCTATGGGGTGGCAATTGGTTATAGTTGAATTGAGATGAAAGGTAGAGAATTGGATGAAATACCACTCATTCAAATTAGTCAATTTTGCACTTGAAGGATGTGACATTGCACTAAACTTGTACACCACTAAAAAGGGCCACTTTGAAAAATGGAAGGAGGGGGGAGGGCAATATTTTTTTTAGCAATAAAATCATAAGTTGTACTTATACAAGAATGGGAAAAAAATAGCATTTAAATCTTTCAAGCACACCTTCTATTATGACTATGAAATTATGGGATGAAATTGAAAGTTTAATGAATAAGATTACATTATTTGTATATAAAATTCATTTTTACAACAAGCATATACATTTATCATTGTTGAATAGTCATGTAGCTTTGATTTCCAACTATTTCATGAAAAACTACTCCTAATTTTTTATGACATTTGTATATAGGTCTACAATCTATTCTCAGGGAAGACACTCTCACTACATTTCGGGGACCCACGTGTGGAGGAGGGGTATTTTGGGGGGCCTATTTACCTCCCAAGCAACATTAAGAAGGCCCCTATTATTACCTAATGTAAATTTTTTTTCCTATATAATCATCCATATTATTACTTATAATATGTAGGTCAATGCAAAATTTTTTAGCCTATATTTTTTGTAAGTAAAAAAACTAAATAAAAATCTAATGAAAAAGTAAAAATGACAAGGAAAAAGTTCATAGAAAAAAAGATTAAATTTCTAAACACCAATTAGTATGCATGAATCAAACACAAAACATTCGAATTGAAAGCCATATTCAACAATTAGAAGCCATATGAAGAATGTGTTCAAAAACACATAGCTGAAGTCAATGAAAGTACTAAATGTGCAAAGTACTTAAAATGTGCCTCAATCTCAAAATGCAGACAAGAAGAAATGCTTGCTAGCAAATGAAAAAACTATAGCAGCAACCCCCTGTTACATTTCTAATAGACACTTGCACATTTGAAAAAAACACTCAATCTACCATTTGTCATCCAACAACTACTTTGAAACTCTAAGTCTATGAAATCGCACCTTCATCCACTAATTTGGAGTTTCATCTTGTAACTCTAACATACGAATATCCTATGCTTTGGTTAGATTCGTCAAAAAATAATTCAAAATTAAATAAATATGGCACATGATGAAAATTTCAAAAATCATGACATGACATGTTTGTTAGTGTAGAAAATATTTTCGAAATCTTCAAAAATAATTTGATGAAAAATTAAATATTATATTATCTATGTATTTCAAAAAATCAAAAAATAATATAAAATAATAATACTCCATATATTATGTTGTAAAGCCTTAAGACTTGATTGTTAAGCCTTAATTTTAGCTTATGAACTGATAGTATGGCCTTCATTACTCAAACCTAATAGCAAAGCCTTTATTAAGCCTGAGTAGAGCCAAATTCTAGAAAGCCTACCTTATTTTAGCCCTGTAAAACAAGATTTTATAAAGCTTCTATCATATTGAGCTTGCAATGTGGTAAAGCAAGAGGGACATAGCTACAATTAACAAAATATTCCCAATCACAATAAATCAAATCCTAAAAATTCTAAATGGGGTGAATGAAAGGGAAATTTAAGCAAAAAGAAAAGATTTTGTTTAGAGTGTAACAAATTTGCCCTCAACGTATGGTACTATATTATAAATCTAACATAGTACTACCTCCACTCAAAAATGATCTTCCTATTTAACAAAATATTATGGATTAAGGCCAAAAATAAAATTTTAAAGTCCCCTTTGGATTTGTAAGCAAAGCTTGGTTCACTCTTAGTATCTTTGAAACTTTGAGTTGTAAAAACCTTTTCCAAAGTGTAATTTTAGAATATAGAAAAGTAGAATTTTGTAGGCATTTTCAAAAAGCACTAGTAGGCACTTAGATTTTGAATTTGAGGTTGTTATTTTGTGGGTGATTAGTATGGGCCTAAGACCATGTGTGAACCTTTGTTCCACCTACCAAAGCTTCACCTCCTTCAAGTAGGCAACACTCAAAGAGATGCAAAAAATACAAACAAAAAGTGTTGATTGACCCCTTTAGTCATTCTTTTTGTCTTTTGATTGATGATTTTATCAATGGAAGGGAAATTATTGCTTAAAGTTGTTTTGCTAGTCTTGGACAAGAATTAAAATCCAAATTTGACAAATTTTCATATCACAAAAGGCAATAAGAAGATCATTGTGGGACAAAAAATTAAAGTCAACAGGAAGATCATTTTGGGATGGAGGGAGTACTATATTGTAATTTGGACATAGTATAAACAAACCCTACTAAATACAATTCCTTAGATCTAATTCTTTTGCCCATAGATTACATGTACCTAAAAAGTAATGGACCATATTTTTGGGGTACCTACATTACTTATAATAGACTTGCCATTTTTCATGTCCTCTATTTTATATGCAATTCTTTTATAAGTACTTATAAATATTATCCAAAATGAATTAAATCCACCCTTTATTCCGTCGCACGTGGGTTGCTAAAATGCGAGAAGTGTCCTCTCTGTGAATCTCTTCTACTACTTATTTAAATCTCAAGTCATCAATTTTAGAGGGATTTTTCATGCATGTCTTCTACCTACATCACAATGCAATCAACTAAGTGCAATTTTTATCATCCAACCTAAATAACCACATATACACATGAAAATGTCAACCCATCATTCATGTTGAAATATCGTCAAGTTTGCTTGCCACCTTCAATGAACTTGAGTATCATTTAGATTAGCAAACCATCCACTTGAACTCCCAAGCCATTATTGATCTTTTTGAACTACTTTCATTATGGAAGTAACTTACTTTGTGCTAAACTGACATTTGATGTCTACATAACATTCAATAGCTTGAGTAAGGGCCGCCTTTCCTCTTCGAAACCCCAACTAAACAAAGTTCATCCTTGCACTCAGAAAAGAAAGAAGGTAGGAATTAGTTTACAGTAACTTACTTGAAATGGTGCATATCAGCTTGCCTTGGGAGCGCAATCTGTTAGTACAAGTTATTGTACCATGGCAGCAGGCCACTAGATCAGCTTGATTTACTTTGCTAAATGCTAAGTCAGTTATAGGCAACTGAACAAGTAAGGGACTGCCCAACCTCAAACTCTGAAATCAGTAGTTACTGATATGGCGCAAAATATTCCGCACCATATCATCATTTGGATGAAATGATGTGAAATATTCTCCACCATTCCATCCACAGGAAGGCAAGTTTGCTTACTGCTACTGAATGTTATGTACATCACACCACATCATATTTGTAATGATAATTATGCTTCAAGTGTGTTGATATCCTTTAATATGCTTCATGTGACTTTGCAAATTAACAATCTCTTACTAGAAATGCTCAGTCAATTGGTCAATCTACATTCATTCACAAACCACATCAAGGGAATGTACATTGCAATTTCACAATAGGGATAGTCATGGCTCCTTCAAGCACCCAGATTTCGCAAAACAATGAGGGAAAACAGGGTCCAATCAGGAGTCGATTAGCATGAAGGAGCTGTGACACCCCTTTCGAGTGCGGTGAGCGTGTAGAATCGAAATTGTGAGAATGCATTCTGGCGTTCACTTCATCGGTGAGATCGACAACTCCGACAATGCGATCGGCAGCTTCCGGTAACAACTTTGCTCGCTAATGGTTCTTCACACCGCTTATTCACCTCCGGAGTAGAATAAGCAACGCGGCGAAGTCTTTGTTGTTGAAGAATATTCCGTCACATGCCGTCTCGCAAGAGCCAACCCTAAGCTACCACAACGCTTAATGGTGGCGAAGTTTGGCAGGGAGGAAGAGCCGTGACTACCCTTAATGCACTTACACTCAGTCAATCTCACAGCAAACTGACTATTTCAGTTACCAATTAGACATATGTGAATCAAAGAATTTGTTATGTTCACAATTAATTACCCTTGATTTGACTGCAATTAAATAATTGTAATCTCACGACTTTCAGTCAATTAGCATATACCAACATTTATTTATTTATTTTTGACACAAATGAAACAAAATTTCATTGCAAGGAAGGAAGCATATACCAACATTCAATCACAAGTAACCACAATTAGCAAGGAACTGATTAAATTAAGTAGACCAGCATATGTTCATTAATTAAATTGTTCATCACTTACAAGCAATTTGATCTCACTTAACTTATCTACGACTTGATTGAATACTTTAAAATTATAACTCAAATTGACACAGCAATGGGATACCCTCCCAGACAATTGGATTATTCAACTAAACATAAGGTAAGAGGTCTTATAATGGACCATCTAAGGGCTGAAACAGAATTTCAGGGAGGTAAAACTTCTAGAAATATTTTTCAGTAAATTTTCCTTGAAAAACAAGTAGAATTGACATCTAACCTAAGTCGTTTTATATTTTTCTGAGCTTTTTTGAATTAGTTATCAAATTTTGAAGTTGAAAGGGCATAGGGCTGTAAAATGGTGCCCTAGCTACAATGTACACTGCTGAAGGCTATGAAAAAGCAACATGTACAACTAGTGTACATTTAAGATAGGGCACCATTTTAGAACCCGCTCCATTTAAGAACCTTCTACCTTACTCTCTTTCATCCGTCAAATGCATTCACAGCCCCAACTCGACTTGACCAAATATTGTTGATTCTGAATTCCAACATACATTGATATACATAAACCACTCCCAGCGACTTCCCTGTTCATTCCTCGGAAAGCTTCTGTAGCGTAATGCCCAATTGTGTGGGTTTTCCTACATAATCGGGGATTACGAATTCCTCATCTGACTTGAATTTCTCATCCTCCATTTGTCATCCTCTGCTTGTGATTTACGTCGAGCAATAGCTCCTCGTTGTCGGGCGTTATGGGAAATAACAGGCCTCCTCGTCGGCCCGTTATTTCCTATAATGCCCTCCTCCTCAGGCATTGCTCTATACTTAAATTGACTAAACCTCAAATTCAACAACAAATTCACAATTTTTATGACAATTGGGCATTCAGAGTTTATAGACAATTAATCCTGAAATGCTAGGCCTATGACCACTGGTTTCAGGTTGCACAGTCTGCCACTCAATTTGTTACCATTTTGTAACCAGATGTGTATGGAAATTTTTATTTTTATTTTTCAGAGATGAAACTGAATGTCCTCTGTACTTCACAGAAATTTCAGATATTTTTTTAGGAAAATTGTAATTTACGAATTTTTTTGAAGAAAAACTGAAGAAAAAATCATAGAAAATAGAAAATAATCTCAAAAAATCTGAAAATTTCATTATATGTGAACAATACAATGGAAATCATCATGGTGTAAACTAATTTGCCATGTACATCTATAATTAGAATGCATTGGACATTAAAAATACTGCCAAAGTTCAAATTGCAATAAAATATTCAATTTTATGAATTTTTTCAAAATTTCAATTGGAAAAGAAACTAGAGTAGAAGACCTCCATTTCATTAGTTGGGCTCAAATTCATAAAATGTCGTTTTCAAGGAGAAATTTCAGATTTACTCAATTTCTCAAAATACACTAAAATGACAAATTTTGCCATCCGTTTTTTTTATTACTTTTCAACTATATGAAGAAAACCCATCAATTACACTAAGAATTCAGTTGGACACTCTAGAGACACAAAGATCTTTGTAACTCAACATGAAAGGTCATTGGAAAAAAATGGATGAAAAAACTATTGCTTAAGCCTTTTGGTGGCTAGGAGAAGTCATCTGAAAGCCACGAAATGGCTCTGCCGGTGATTAAGGGTTAAACATAGATAGGGATACCCTTCCAATGAAATAATTAAACACAAAACTGAGATACCTTCTCAATCAAATTAAACTCTCCAACAAATGAAATTCACAATAACAGGACAATTCAAATTATACAAGAATAAATCTAGATTACTTGACACATTTAGAATATCTCTACCCATTCATGCGATATAGGGATGGGGAAATGGATTTTTCCAAGCCCTCCACATCTCAGGCTTCTCCTAGCTGGGGAGACACTCTAACCATTTCCACCCTAATAACACGGGCAAAGATTTGAATCACATGTTTTAATGTTGTTGCTTTAATTGTTGGCTATCAGGGTTGTTGGACTTTGGGAATTGGGAAAAAAATACTATATTGAGATAAACTCAAAAGAAATTGTGAGCTTCAATTTGCTTGAGAATTGAAGATCCAAAAAATGCACTTCTAGGTCTAAATCCACTTTTGAATCTACATCCAAACATTGAAAAACTATTTTTTCTAAGAATTTTAAATTTTAAGTTAAAAAATGAATCCAACAAGTAATTTCTTAAAAACAATCATGTTGTAATTTGCTCCAAAATAAGATGCTCCATAGCCTACATCACTAATCCAAATGGAATGAATGAAAGCTATCTCAACAAAAAAAATCTATAAAATACTAATAAATTAATCATTCAAATACTAGAAGTTGTAAGAATTTAATTAAAAATAAAAAAGTTAAACATAGAGAGTGTGCTTGAGGTCTACCTCAAATACGCCTTAAGTACAACTCAACACAATTTTTTTTCTTTTCTTAAAATTTAAAAACTATAAGAAATAAAATATATATTGAGTTGTGTTTGAGGTCTATACTCTATAGGAGAGGGCTCTAAAATTGAGCGGGCATTTTCAACCATCCAATAGGGGTTGTGAAATGGACACTTGAATTGTGTGAAAATGAACTGTGGATTACAATGGACCTTGATAAGATTTGTTTTTACTTCTTCAATGGATGGATTAAGAGCCATACTAGGTTCATTTCTAACTAAGTGGCTAGCTGTTTTTTTTAATTTAATTCAAATAAGAATTCGTTGTTCAAAAATTACACTAACATTCAGAAAATTAGCAGTTTTTGGATGATACAAACAATGATGATGGATTTTTTTGGATTTTTTTAGATGAATTATATGCATCATGAACTTTAGTTTTTGAATACAAAATTTGAATTTTAAAATGCATTATACCGTTGTAAAATATAAATTATACACATTGTCCAATTCAACAAATATTTTAAATACAAAAGCATTTAGATATAATAATGCTCTATTTTGCTAGCTATACTCTCTTTACAATGGCTAATGCAATCCCATGCTCTTAGTTCTACAAAAAAAACTCAAAATTTTGTGTGAACCAACATCATTTGCATGTTTGTTAAATTGTTAATATTTTTAATTCTATAAATGTGAATTTCCTTCAATTTTTGTATACAACAATAAAAAATGATGTATAATAAGATACTAAGGTACAAAAAAAAATTTTGAGTTTTAAGAAAAAATTGACAAAAGATAAATTAAAGCCAAACCATGTTGAACAAAATCCAATCTTACATATAGCAAACTTTGGAATTAATTTTTTTTCAAACCCCAACTAATTTTTTCTTCAAACTTCTATGGTAACGTGTCATATGTTGTGCTCTACAACTTTCATGTGTACACTTTTGGGTTTTATCCATTGATGCTTATGGTATGGTTGTTTGAATGAAAACATTTCACAAAAGTACTCAGTTTCATCAGTCACTGTACCTTCTTACAAGTATTGAAAAATTTGAAGTAATGATTAATTCAAGCATTCATTTCAGATTTAGAAAGGGATGCTTTTAGAAACCATTTCTATTGCTTTATACATGTTGCAATGCTAGTTTTTGAACAAGTCCTAGGTTGTTTTCAAGCTATGCATGGATGGATTTCCAAGGGCCTATGATCACAAATAGGGACCTAGACCAAGTTGTGTTTGAAAATTCATAACTAATTCAATTATGCTTCAAAAAAATATGAAACGGCTTGTATTAGATTCCTCATCTATTTTTCTTTGACTGAAAAATAAACTAAAAATATTTCCATCTTAGGAGATACATGAAAAAGGCACATCAACGCTTAAATGATCACTTTTTGAGCCTCTTACCTTACCTCAAGTACAACTCAACACAATTTTTGATTTCGTAATAGAATTTGAATTTAAAAAAGAAAAAAAATTTGTTTTCAATTGTACTTTAGTTGTATTTGGGAGCTGATACATTATTAACCCCTAAAAGTTTTTGACTATATTTTCACCAAAAATGCTCCAAAAATGCCATTTCTAATACAAGTGCAATTTTTTTTTAAACTCATTTTTGACTCATGTAACCATAGGATCTTGTAGTAAGGTGGTTTGTAAACATGTGGAAAAAATTTCAGAAATTTCCACCTTGTAGATTGCAAGATATAAGCATTTGAATTGACAAAAATTGTTATTTTGTCCCTGTGAAAATCCAGGCAGCTGCACCTTATAAGGTCACATTTGTGTGAAAAAAATTCAAAATGGTGGGTATTCTTTGAATTCATACTTCAATGCAAGTTGGCTACATTCTCCAAAAATTTCAAACCATTTGGAATTGTACAACATATAGGAAAAAATAAGTAAGTAGAAAGAAGTAAAAAATGAGCCAAAATACTAAATTGTGAACATTTTATTTATGGAATTGAAAATTTTCAATCCCAATGGTTAAAATGTTGTAATAAACAATCTGTACCTTCCATTTTTATTTTTTTCCAAAAATATGAAAAATTGAATTAAATGAAGAATTTCAAACTTTTTTTTGTATTGTAGAGATTCTGTAACTGGCTGCAAATTATCCCAAACTCAAAATCTTCATAACTTTTGACTCATTGATCAAAATGGATTGATTCAAAGCTTCCCATGTCTTTATAAGCCTAAAGAATCAATTTGAAATTTCACTTTCTAAAAAAAAATATTTTTGAAGAAGTTTTTTCAGTTGCCCAAGCTGCCCATTGAGTAAAGAACGGGGTAAAGAAAACAACATATCCTGCCATAACTTTTTAATCGTGAAGTCAAAAGTTATGAAAATTGTTGGGCCTTAAAGCTACTCCTCGGACACATGTTGTGTCAAAATTTCAAAGAAAAAAACAAAAAAAACTCCATCCATAGTGAGCTGCCCAAAAAATTTATAATCTCAAAAAACGTTGTTCAGGGCTTTAGGGGTTAAACCCTGTCAGTCAACTCACTTAGAAGGGACAGGGTCTTGTGGTTTCCAAAGAAGTTTTTGGCATAATTGGCTTCATTTCCTCCTAGGGCAGGTCACTAGTAGTACATATTTCAGAGACCAGGCCCATCTTGACCTAGGGCAGTGAATGGATGGAGATGCTCTTACACTTAATTGGGATATCTTCCCACACAAATTCACACAAAGAATTAGACTTAAAATAATTCAACAACACTCATTATCCGTGAGGTTGGATCACAAGAAGAATTGCAACGAAACAATTTTACTGGAGAGAGAGAGAGAGATTGATTGAGTGATTGATTGATTGATTACGACAAAAGTACAATTGACACTTGAGCTCTTAAAACTATACAACCAAGAGAGAGAAAAACTATTAGGCCTTTTGACATATAGTCTCCGAAAAGAAGAAGGAAGAATTGAAAACTTGCATCTTTTCATTCCAAACTTTGAAACTATCTACTTGATTTACTTTGAATCCTAACCTACTAGCCCTTTTCACATCTTCTATAGGTCTTGAGTCTTTGATACTAAGCATTTGGCTATTTAACATACTACCAAGGGAAATAGACTACTTTAATAACCTATTTATACAAGCAAAGCCAAATAGACAAAAAGTTTGAAAATTTAAAGTCTATAGTCTTTACGACAATTTCAAAAATATTCAACTTCAAATCATTAAAATGTATTCTAAACAATGTATATTGGGCTTGCAAAGCATTGCATATGTGTAAAAATGATTGAGATTTCACCAAATTTATTATTAACAATGTAATTGCAAAGGTTCAATTTGTATTACCAGTTGATAGATAGACTAGCCAGATAATGTTCATGGTAGGTCATGGGATTCCATTAGAGATGGTGGAAGGATATATAGACTTTGTTGTTTTTGTGGTCCAATAAGTTTCTTCATCATTTGGATTGTTAATACTATTTGTGGTGCAATATATTATAACGCATAGAATCCTATATTTGATCTTAAAGAAGTGGATGTTATTTTCTTCAACATCACTCCAACTTGAAAAGAATTGGGTAAATTGGAGTTGGATTATAAGATGTGGTTTTGTATCCGAGCTTGGAAATTTAATCCTTTAACCCCTAAAAAAGCCCATTGTCCCCTTGGAGGATAATTTGGAGTTCGGGCAGGTTCCATAGACCTCAATTTTTAATGAATCTTCTTGAAACTTTTTTATAAGATAGGAAAATTGATGAGCTTTGTGGGAATATAATTTTTATTTCAATTGGTGTCTGGGAGCAAAAGTTATACCACAAAAAGTGCGGATTTTAACTCGGTGGGCAGAAAAATAAATCCACAAAAACTTGAAATTAAAATTAAATTTTTTTTAATCTTATAGATTATATTTTTTTCTATGTGTGAAGCTTTGATTCATTCCATTTGGATTAGTTGTGTGAAAGTTATGAACAATCTTGTTTTCAGGCAGTTTTTGAAAAAATAACTTATAGGATTCATTTCTGAATGCAATTTTCACATTTATTCAAAAAAAATTGCTTGTCAAGGTTAAATTTTCTTGCTAGAACAATCTCACCATTGGAATTATTGTGTTTCAATTCCATCTAAGAGCTATTAACGATTTAGTTTTTCTTTCAATCTTGGACCTACCTCCACTTAATAATTTTTTAAGGAATGAAAATCAAGCATTTAAAAAAAAAATTCCTAGACTTTCAACTCAGTTCTTAAACACAAATTTTTTTTAATTCAAATTCCATAGTGTAAAAAAATTCAACAAATGGCAATCAAAGTCATCTGAAATTGCAGGACAATGTTTAAAAAACTATGTTTTCCAAACTTTGAATGCTCATATCTTCCAAAACATACGGTCAAACTTCATGAAATTTTTAACACATGATTTTAGACAAACAAAGTAGAAGATCCTATTGTTAGATTCTATAAAAACACTTTTTTTTTGTTCTTTTGGATGAACACAGCAAAAATGGCAGTTTTGAATGGTTTTTGACAGAAAAATGGCCTTGGGTCTTTAGGGGTTCAATTCAATTGAAAAGTTCAATTATCAATTAACAACATTTTATGATGGATTTGTATTAGGTGAGAGCTACATCTCATCTTTTCAACCACTTATTCAAGGAAGTGACAAGACGTGTGTTGTAAATTCAAGTCAAACTTTGCTCTAAAAATTGTGCTCAAAAAATTGTGCTCTAAAAATTTATAAAAATAGACATTAGAATCATTTACATCTTGAATACCATAAAAATCAAACTATAGATAAATAATCTATTGAAAATAAACCTAATCAAGTTTAGAAGATTGAAAATCTTAAAATATTTAATTGAATAAAAATAATAAAATGTTAAAGTAATAGTATGTAAGTTTGCTCCTAGGACTTTAAAAAATTGTCTTTCAACATTTAAAAACTATGATATCTCTCTTACAATTTAGCAAGTAGTTTTATAGAATGAAAATCATATTTTTAGAGAATAAATAAAAAATAAGAGAATCTTAAAATCTAGTCTTGCATTTAAAAAGTTAAAATTAGTCAACTTTTATATTCAAACTTGTTTGAATATGATATTTTATTTTCCTACTAATAGATTATTAACAATTGAAACTCAATATAAATGTATCATCCCACTATATCTTAGAATTTGGATCTATAAAGAAATTGGTACCAATTTGATTATATTACTTTATTGTGTTTTCATTAAGTAATTCAAGAAAAGCGTACAAATAGTCCAAAGCATGGTTGTTGTGAAGTAGATTGTTTAATCTAATTAGAAAATCAAGCCTACAAGATAAAAAATTATTTTTATAAATATCCTTTCTATTTCTATTTCAAAATTCAAAATTTTTACATTCTAAAAATCAAAGATACACTTAGTGATTATTTGACAAAACTTAAAAAATCTTTATAAATGCCCAAGGGGAAGACACTCCCCATGTTTGGGGAACCCACGTGCGGCGGAAAAAGTAATACAAGTAATACACTTTAAAATTTAATTTTTTTTTCAAAAAATAAATTATGAATAGATTGTGCTACTTTAAAATTTTATGTTTTGAATTATTGGTATTTTTTATGATAATAGTAATTAGTTATAAATTTTTAAAGAAAAAAGATACACTGTAAAGCTGAAAATAACTTTCACACCCCTATATTACCTAAGAAAAAAAATTTTGAAAAATGAAAAAAATTTCTATAGAATAGCTTTCTATTGAAAGTTTATTTTGAGTTGAATATTGATGCAATAGTCATCATCATGTGATCTCTATAAATATTTTAGTTGAAAAACATGTCATTTTAGTTTATTTTTCAACCCTTTCTAGACAACACATCTTATATTATTTGGAATTGAAATTTTTGGCAATAGAAACCTTTAGTCATTGTCAAACAAAGTTCAAAATTGTAGGATGAAATTATAGTTCATTCCAAAGTATTACCTAGTCAAAGTTTTCTTCCGCCGCACGTGGGTTCCCCAAACATACAAGGAGTGTCCTCCCCTCGTAAATGCCAATATAAAGGGCCAAATTCATTAAGAGTTTGGCATTAGAAAAAGAAAGAAAATTTCACATTAAAGGAGATTTTGACAAGTTTGTGATATGAATATCATTGCATGTGTTTTATTTGTTGAGTTTCATTTATAAATAAATTGAATTCCATTGATGCAATTGAAGTTACTAATAAATACAAGTGGATCTTGAATTCTTAGAGTTTATAATATGTGCATTTTATAATTTGATATTATTTTGATGCTTTGTGGTATGACTTTTTGATTTTGTGTGTTTTATCTTCTTTGTAGCTTTTTTGAATGTACCATTTGCAAAAGGTGTCATTATTTTACTCTATTATTACTTAGGGTACAACAACTATATTTATTGATCATTAAGAATTTGAAGCAATTGTTGATAAAGCTAAAAAGAAAAAGGATATTTCTATAAAAATAAAAATAAATTTATGAATATGATTCATTAAACCCTAAAGGAGGCTTATTTTTCAACAACATTCACTCAAAATTGCCATTTCAATTGCAAAGAGCAAAGGAATTGAATTTTAGTTTTTGCATATTTATCCATAGGATCTTCCACTAGAGTAGTATAAGAATGAGTGGAAAAAATTTCATAAACTTTGACCACATATATTGTAAAGTTATTTGTATTTCAAGTGAAGAAAATGAGTTTCTTTTGTACCTTGTGGAATAAGATTATAAGACTATGAATCTTTTGAATTAAAATTTTTTGCACTTCATATAATGCTTTTGATAATTTATTATGTTGAAGAAATGAGTTGAAAGTCTAGGATTTTAAATATCTAGAAGAAACTTGATTTTCATTCTTAAAAAACTTGTTGAGTAGATGAAGATATAAGATAGAAGGAAAAACTAATTTGTTAATAATTTAAAAATGGTATTGAAATACATTAATCCTCGTGGTGAGATTATTTAACCAAACAAATAAAACCTTGTGCAATTTCTTTTATACAATTGTGAAAATTGAATTGAATTACAAATTTGCATGTTATTTTTTCTATGATTACTTGCAAAACAATATACTCCGTGGCTTTCACATTATTCATCCAAAATAATGCAATGATACAAAAACCTCCATGTAGACAAAAATATAATTTATGAAATTTTTTATTTTTATTTCAAGTTTTTTTGTATATTTTTGTTTCTTGGCAAACCCTATTTTAGACTTATAATGATATAACTTTGCTCTTGGTCACTAATTAAAACAAAATTACATTTCCAAGAAGCTAATATATTTTTTAAGTCTTCAAAAAGAAATTTAATAAATAATGCCAAAATCTAAGATCATAGGCACCTATCATTTATTCCCTAATGAAACAATGGTCCTTCAAGGGTTAAGTTAAGGAGCTAGGATTGATACATTATGCAAAAACAATTTCAATTGCCAAAAAATTAGATGAGTTTAAAAACAATAATAATTTAGCTTTTATTTTAGTTTGAAAGAAGAAATATAACAAATGACAAGGTGCCTGCATATGCTAAACGCAAGGCTAAACATTAGAGAATTATGATATTAATCGGTGCAAAATTGTACACAAATTTAATAAACCACTCTAATTTTGCACATTATTATAAAAACACTAAGAACGTTGTGCTCTTCAATGAATTTGAGTAAAGTTTGAAGTAACCATGCTTTTCATTATATTGATTTGGAGACATTTAGGGTTATTCAGATCATACAATGCCCAAATTTAGAAAATATTATATCTTTATAATGAGATTTTTCAAATAGATTTCAATAAGAATATTTTCAAATTCTAATCCTACATGAAAAAAAAGATTTTCTTTTGTCATTTTGATTGTTTGGAATCAAGGTCTTCTCAGGCAACTTATTTCTAGGTGGCAAAGTCCATTTATAAGAATACTAAATTTGAACAATTTTTTTTTCAAACCACCAAATTGATCATTTTCATCAATTTTGAATGTTTTTTTTTACCTTTTTTGGTTTTATTACTAATCATCTAATTCTAACTACCCAAAAAATTACTTATCAACACTTGGCTACATTGGCATTGACTTGTAAGAGAAGCCCTATCTCAATATTTCACCCCTAAGTGTCACACATAGAATAGTAAAACTGAGGGGCTTGGAGGCTAGTCTTAATCCTTCACAATAACTTGAAGTATACTAAACTTGGTTACTAACATTAAATGGTTCTTAGCCCCACATGAGATTGTTTTAGGGTTGTCCCTTAAAATTATTCCCTCTACAGTGAACTAATGACTACTTGTCTAAATCATGGTTGCTAGTATGTGAGCATAGAAAGTGTGAACCTATGAGCCTAGAATTCTATACACCTATAGTATAGGTGTCTATATTATAAACACCTCAATGGTTGTAGTGTATCTATGTTCTAAACTCCTATATTGTAGGTGTTTATGTTATAAATACCTTCAATGAATGTAGGATACTTACTTATACTTAAGCTCAAGGCTCATAGGCTCACACTTCTATGCTCACATACTAGCATCATTGCGTTTGAATGATTGAAATAAAAAAATAAAAAAAACTAATAAATTCTTTTACACAAACAATTCTTTTAAAAATATTTAATAATCAACTTAAAAAAACTAATTAACTGGAATGATTTATTGTGGTAATATCTCAACCACATCAGACCACCTATGTGGTAGTAGTCTCAAAGTTCCCATAGCTTAAGAACTTGCAATCTTCTAAATGCCCAAAAAACACCTAAAGAGTTATCATTGTAGAGATTTTAAGCCAATTTCTTAATGTATATAGATTTGCAATTTTTGAAAGAATTCACTTTGCAAATACAAAGATTATAATGTAGGATGAGCAAGGTTTTCTAGGATTCCTTGTCCTTTGCATTTGAAAAATGTTCACTCTAATGTTTAGGGGCTAAAGTGTGCATTTTTATTTCAAACCTTCTCCCAAATATGTCCTTCCATCTATAATGTTCAATATTTTTTGAATGAATGCATTATACAACCAATACATTAGGGGAGATTTGAGGGCTCTAAAAGGCCGTTTTCAGGGGTGTTCTCGAAACTATTCCCAATATCATTGGTCGCTATTAGGCCAACATTTATCAATCAATAAATAAATTTTGGAGTCCTGAAATGTGAAAAAGGTAAAAAAAATCAATGATGTGGCACTCTCTTGACCAAGTTGGATTCTTGTTCCTACAACAGTTTTTGCGTTCCCCCAATTTGGGAACTTGCAGTCTTCCGTTGCCTTCAAATTTCCCATAACTAGCTAAAATTAGTTGAATTTCTACCAAAAAGTCCTTGCGCTACTAGTACATTAAAAGGAAAGGGTCTTTAATTAAGACATTTTAGCCAAAACTTTAAACAAAAAAATGGAATTTGATAGCCAATTTCCAACTTCCAATACAATAAAATTAGCATCTATTTAGCTAAATTCCTTGGGAATAAATATAAGAATTTTTCATTTTTTGCAAATTCTGAATTCATATTTACAATTAGAGACCCTCCTAATTTGTTGGAAGGATTTTAGAACATACATGGCACAAAATAAGGGGCTTTTTTCACTTTTACCCTAGGCCCACCTTCCAAGGCAGAATTTAACTAGGATAGGTCCACAATGACTATGCTTAAAGTTATTGCCTTATCTTTCCCAAATCTTTTTCTAATCGAAACCCTAGTCAGAACTCAGACCAAGTCGGACGGAACATACTCTCCTCCCGAGGTCAGTCAAGGGCCCCCCCAATCAACCGCTCATTCAGGCGGCGCCCACGGACGAGAACAGAACGAAAACTTTAAAGGACCGAACTTACCTTTTCTACTTTCTCGTCGCTTTCGTCTTCTGTCGTTCTCCGCGATTCGCGGAGAATACGCCCCCCCTAAAACCCTGCTCGCGCTCTTACCGACAGTGCTCGCCCCGATCAACGGCGCGATGGTTGTGCATGACTCGTCCTGCAATCCATTGGGAACGCCACGTTCCACTATCTCACATGCATCGACGCTACCCTCGCTCCTCCGTCGTCCCCACGTCCGTCCGCACGTAAGAGTTTAGCTGAGTTCCCACTGTAGCTAACTTAGACTCTTGCTTTGCCTCCCGACTAGCCTCCCCCAGAGCGCATCACAATTGCCGTTGCAAACAAAGCAAGCGCAGTCGATCGGGGACCCCTGCTTGCTGGATCGGTCTGAGTTTGGCTGTGGCGACGGTTTGATTCTTGTAAGTGCTGCAATTGGGGGACGTTACGTGTTGTTGTAACCTCGCTCGACCTTGTTGCGACGTACAGGTTGGTTGGTATGCTTGCTTGCTTAATTGGGTTTTGATTTGCAGGTGGTGTTGGTTCTGAGGGATTGGAGAGTTAATTTGCACCCCGGTGATTGATGTTGTTGTTTAGAGATCGGTGATGTTGGTGGCGTAGAGGAGTTTCGGTCAGAGAAAGAAGCGGTACGAAGAGTTTGGAATGTGATGAGTAGGAAGGCTAGGAAATTTCAGGAATCGAAGAATGTGTGTACGCTTGGAGTTTAGTTAAGTCATCTTTGTTTGAGAGTTTTGAGGGGGGTTTTGTTGAGAAATTTGCTGGTGGTTTACTTCGTGGGAATTGGGGGTAAGTGAGTGCTTGCAGAGTCTGGAAGGCGATATCGGAAGTAGTTCGGTTTGTAGACTTGCTTTGGAGTTTTGCGTGTTATGTAACCTTGGGGCTAAGTTGGAGGGTGTTCGCAAGTGGCTTGACCTTGCGCAATTGCTGTGAGTTTTGTGAATTTTGGTGGTGGTTTGATTTGAGAACCGAGAATTTTGTGTTTCGTGACTTGGGTTACTGGGAATTGTATGGAATTGTGTGGAATTGCAGGGTAATTCGATGGGTGCAATGGAGGGTCCAACGCTGCGCTTCTCGCACATCGACGCCGACAAGAAGAAGTTCATTGGCTTTCTGGACGTGTCCTTTCCTTCATGGTCGACGGGGAAGACGTTCGGCGACTTGGGGCGTGAGCTCGCCGCTCAAACCGGCCATCACGTCGCCTACATTGCGTATCGCGGCGTGCGCCTGCAGAAGACCCGCCCAATTTCCACCCTGATCCCCGATCTACACGACGGCGCCTGCAGTCGCTTCTCCGTGCACACCACCTCAGGGGAGAATCTTTTCTTCGTGAAGTCGCTGGGAGGAAACTCCGTGATGGTGGACCTCCCTCTCGCCACCAGCACCGTGAAAGACCTCAAGGAGGAAGTGGAGGCCCTGGAGCACATCCCGATCGAGTACCAGCGCTTCCTCTACAACGGGAAGCACTTCGCAGACAAAGAACCCATTACCAAGACGCTTCGCGACTACGGCGTGGAGCGCGACAGCACCGTGCAGCTCCTCACCCGTCTCCGCGGCGGCGCCCCTGCCGGGCGGATGCTGGAGTTTTCCGACTTGCAGAACGAGAGCGCTCTCAAGGTCTTGCCCTGGTCCAAGACCGCCCCGGTGTGGCGCATCGTCGGGAAGGGACTCAACTTGGAAGGCAAGTGCACCAACAAACTCTGCGCCGCGCACGGGCATCGCGTCGTGTGCAAGAAGGGCTTCACGGTGGTGAATCTCGTCACCGAGAAGGCTTCTTGTCCCGTTTGCAAGGAAACAATACAAGTCAGGACGTGCTCCTTCACGAGCTGCTCATGGATGTACGAGGGGCGGAAAGTTGCCACACCCAAGCCCCGTCGCCTCCCTCGCTTCCTGACGAATTGCTTCGGCAGGAGCAATGGAACTGACGATGAGTATCCGGCTATGGAGAAACAGAGCAGCAGCCGGGACATCGTGTCGCCATGGTTCCGAGCTTCCAACAAGTACGAGTATTTCAAGCAAACGCAAAACATGGTGCAGTGGGAGAATCTACTCGTGGTGGCGAAGAAGATCCCGACGGTGGCCAAGAATGGCACCCATGCGCAGGTTCCGCTGGAAGACTCGTGCTCCATTTGCTTCCAGAAATTCGAGGACGCCAAGACGCACACCACCACTTGCGGACATACATTCCATGCGGATTGTGTCGAGTCGTGGCTGGCGTGCTCGGGAACTGCGTGCCCCATCTGCAGAGTTGAACTCGTCGTGGAATAACTCAGCGAACCATAGCTTCACGTCACCGTAACCGAACTGAACTCTGACTTCCTGCTTTTCAGGGGAGCATCTACGAATTGTGGGAAATGTCTGTTTTGCCTTTTCCTTTTTGTACAGACCTACAGTAACTTCACAATGTCATGTTTATGCGCTAATTACGAAAGTTTCTGTTGTGAATATTTTATCAGTCGGTGTAGCTGCACTGTGAGTAGTTGGCCATTATTGCATTGTGGGTTACAAGTTGGCTGAGTATCGGCGCTTTCTTTCTTGAACGCAAGATGGGAAAGGGTTGTGCTAAAAAAGTGAGGAACAGTGGAGAATTATAGCATCTTGGATATCCTGATTCTTCCTTGATTTGGGAGTTGCTTAGGTCCAGGATGTTTGCAGCTCCTTTTGAAAGTGTTATGTACCTGTTGCTAGGGCGTTGGTGTATTTTGCAGCTAAGCTTGTGGAATGTGGCCCTTGTAAGGCCGCAGACTTCCTCTTCTAGAATTTTACCATATAACTTACTCTTGCTGTTTCATAGGTCAACACTGCTAGATTGTGTTTTAGAGGTCCTGGAGAGAAAATCCGATACGTTAACTTCCAATTACATTAACTTGCACGATTTCTTTCTCCAAGTCGGTGGTTTGGTTTGACGAGACCCACTTCACTCTTAAGGAAGCTCTTGAAGACCTCCTCACAACCCCTACAAAGAGCTGGAACGACTATGCAATTTCCTGTCTAATCAAATACGGAGTATTTGCAATGGGGTTAAGGAATTGATCTTACGGACTTAAGATTTTTTGTAAATGCAATAAGTTAGAGTCCTCTGTACTTAGGATAGGACTTCATCGTCTTTCATACCTTATGGATGCCGGGTCAGCACGGTGATCCACTATTCTACTCCTGTCCCGCCGACATTGCAGAATCACTTTAGTTGTTGAAGCTATCGTGTACACTTTGAGAAAGTAGACACCGTGAGATAAACTCCTTTACAACAATGCTTTGCAAAAATACAACAGCATAAGATACATGAGAAGGGCTTGAGCGTCTCCTCAGTTCAAAAGAGGGGCCTAGAATACAGAACAGCCAAACCAACCATCACAGTGGGCTGCTCAACCATTTTACAAGTAACAATACAGGGAAGATGTGCATCAGTCAACAGCATTTTCTCTTCGTTGAGATTCACACCACTACTTGCACGAACATATCTCCCATAAGCTACTTTTTTACATCGGATAGCATCTCCCGTACTTTTTCCATTACCAGCCAGCCTTGATCTCCAGCGATAAGTTCTCTTTTCTTCTCCTTGTTATTCCATAACTGCAAAACCAGCACACCAAACAAGGAGATATTAAATACAGATCAAAAGATTGTAATGCAGAAGACGCTACAACTGTTTGGGATCGATTATGACTCCTACACCGACCCCTGTTATCAACAGCAACTCATCCATTCAAACAATTCATTCACTTATTATCACGTGGTGTAAGTTTGCCGATGGCCGCGGATCTTTCCATGGAAATGGGGTTCTCTACTATTAATGATATTGGCCTACAATTTCTCAATTTCAAATCGCACAAGAAAATCATACATAAGAATGAAAACTTGATTCAAATAGATTCGGCTCTTGTACCCAAAGCTCTATAAATCTTGCTCCTGCATACGTTAAAATGCTTGAAGTCATGCAAGTAGTACCCTCTATTTTCGAGAGGGATACACAAAAAGATCCAAGGTATAATGTGAAGTCATCTGGAGAATTAAAAATAATGAGATTACATGCGGGATTGCACGCCACTTCTTATTCCTTGCTCACCTGAATTGTCGGCATTTTCTGCAGAACGCCAGCCCAGATCCGAAGCAACAACACAGCATTTCAGAAACCACACGAAGCACGTGTCAGTACAATAGTTTCCCGTTCAATACTTGATTAAATCATGTAGAACAATAGCAAGACAAAATTAAAGTACCCCGATTCTAGCCCCGAGATGAACCATCAAATTAAAGAGGAAGAAACAAACAATGCAAGAGACCCGAGAAATCCCACCGTCACTCCAGCGCGGGACACAAGTGTTGATGGCACGGTATTAACATCCACGAAATAGAACTTAATGCTGCAAGGGTGCAAACATTCATAAGGATGAGAGAGAATGTTACAAACCATAAACACGCTCAGTATACTTTGCGATCATAATCAAGGCTTCTGATCAAATTAGACTATTTCAGGAACGTCTAGACAATATCACAAAGAGAATTTTTCACGATTCATGGAGACTCCACCCTATGGTCACAATCATTATTCAAAGGCCTCTCTATGTATAACATGGCAAGGTCCTGTACAAATCATCGTGCCCGTAAGGATTAATCCCCATGAATTATGAGAAAGATTAACTTTATGTATCTAAAAGGTTCTTGAATTGCAAAAACGTTGTTCCTACTTACCCTAAAAACTAACAATATGAGAACGCCCGCAACAGACGACGGCACAACATTCAAATTAAACTCGCTTGATGAACCTTACTCAAAAATTACACTTCAGACAGCGTAAAAGACAAAGAAACAACAGAATGTCAACACTAGAGGAACTATCACGTACTCAGGGTGATATTCGGCAGCAAGTTTTTCCAGCTTCGGCTTCAGGTAGATGCATTTTCTACACCAAGCTGCCATCCTGAACAGAAAGATTCCACAAATGTACCATATCAGTCTAATTCTATCCCTTCAATGCCCTTCGCTTCGAGGAAATACTGTCGCTTTTCCTCGCAGCACCTTGTGATCCAAATCAAAAGTAAGGCGTTATTCACATTTCATCCAGATGCACACTACCAAATCCAGTTGCAGAAGCGCAATGCATTTGAGCAAAAAACATATGCTAAGACGCTTCATATCACTTGAAATATGAAATAAGGAGCAATATTTGCAAGAAGTAGAGGGAGTACCAGTCAATGATGATAGGATTCTCCGAAGCAAGAACTTCATCGAACTGCGCTTCTCCTGTGATTGGAGTCATCTCTATCCAAGTAGGCTTTGGTCCCTTTGCCTGCACGCACACGGTGCGTGTACTCCCCTGTCTCAATTGCTGGGTGATGTCCCTCTTGCAATGTCGCAAAAAACGAGCTTGTAAGGTAATGTTACTATTCTGTAACCCTACCTTCGCCGAGAATGACTTTCGACAGGGTGCCACCAGAGTTTTATCAAACCTGATACTCGCCGCAATGGGAATCTGAGTACATTGCAATGCCATAGTTCACCTACTAATCCTTCTCTTCTCTTCCCTCTTCAAACCCTAGCGTAACAAATGCTGTACTGCATTCACAATTCAGCTTAAATTTCAGCCTTGCATTACAATAGATTGTAGAAAAGACCTGTGTCGAACAATACTTATGGCCCCCAATCAGTGTCAACACAAGTTCGTGTTGAAAAATTCGACGAATTGTTTTAAGAGATTTCCGTATGCTTCGTGTACCTGCAAAGACAAATACAACAATCAACAAGCTCTCAGAACAGAAACGCTCAGTCGCTATGTACGAAACATCCACACCCTGTTCTAGCATACGTTACAGTCCAGTTGGACCTGCGCATAAGATATTTCAAATGAGAGTCTATCCAACAGAAAAACCGAGATCTTCAGCCCTACAAAATCGAAAAGTCTACCACAATTCAGTCGCGGCCAATTTCCTGTGGTCAATCAATTTAATTTGTACTCCAATCCGTCATCGTTCAACCGCAAAAAAATCAATTACGGTACATAAATTACAAGAAGAAGAAACGAACCGTACCAGAAAACACGCCACTGCCGCCACTACCTGCAATTCAAACAAAAAGCAAGCCTCGAAGCGGCGTGTTGCAATACTTTTGGAGATGGTTGATACAATTGACAGGGTCAAATTCGTCGAAATTTGGCTCAATCGAAGCGCAGTGAAATATTTCTTGTTGAAAACTTGAAATAAAATGTGGAGGTGCGTGCAAGTTGAGGATTGCACGAGAGATTCGGAGGACGGTAGCAAGTGGCGACCGACGCCAGGACCGCCTGATGTGGCTGAGGATGGAAAGAAGAAGATCAAAACCAGTTTCCAAATGGCTCTTTTCTCACGTACATGCATACCAAGATAATATCACTTTCTGTAATATCACATCTGTCGAACCCCGAAAGATTGAGAATGGTCTTAGCTTTGGCTAATTCTTAACCCTTGAGCGACGCTGGCGCCAATTTTTGGCTTTCGGATGACTTTGCGGGGCAGTAGAGGACCTAAACAATAATTTTTTCATCCACTGTTTTTTTAATGACCTTTCACGTTCAGTTGCAAAGAGTCTCCAATTGAGTTTTTAGTCTAACTACTATTTGTTTTCATGTAGTTGAGAAGTAATGAGAGAAAACGGATGGCAAAATTTGCCATTTTAGTGTATTTTGAGAAATTGACTGAATCTGAAATTTCTCCTTGAAAATGACATCTTTTGAGTTTGAGCCCAACTAATGAAATGAAGGTCTTTTCTTCTAAATTCTACTCCTATTGGAATTTTGGAAAAATTCGTAAAATTGAATATTTTATTGCAATTTGAATTTTGGCTGCATTTTTAATGTCCACTATAACCTATAAATAGGTGTATACAGAAGTTGAGTTTACACCATGATGTTTGTCTCTACAATTTACACACATCGTGAAATTTTCAGATTTTTTGAGATAATTTTCTATTTTCTATGATTTTTTCTTCATTTTTTCTTCAAAAAATCTCATAAAAATCAATTTTCCTCAAAAAATCTGAAATTTCTTTGAAGTGCAGAAGACATGTACTTCCATCTCTGAAATTTTTTTTAAAAAAAATTTCATACTTGATTGGTTCCTGAACGATATCAAATTGAGCGACTAGCCAGGGGGCTTCCAACCAGTGGTTATAGGCCCGTCCTTTAAGGGTTAAGCTTAGCCAAATCTTAGGCAATTCTTAAGCTAATTAGCTTAAGAATGGTCTTAGCTTTGGCTAATCTTGGCTAATCTTAGCTTAAGAATCTTAGGCAATTCTTAAGCTAATTCTTAAGCTTAGCCAAATCTTGGCAATTCTTAAGCTTAGCCAAGTTGGCTTGTGGTGTGTGAAGGGCCAAGTGTTGCAATATAAGAATTGCATTTGACCTAGATTGTGTGCAAATCTAGTATTTAAAGAATAGAAAAACTCTTGGCATATATCTATTAATTAGTGAAGTCATTGGATGAATGCATTGCTTGAAGAAGTGTTAGAAGTCATCTATGGTTTTTGCTTTTGGATGCATTCATTGCGGTAATTTAGTATGTTTGTAATTAACTTGACATTACATTAATTTTGTTAAATTGAACGAGTTGATTTAGTTGTCAATCAATTCAAAAGATAGACATACAATATTAAGGATAATATAGAAATAGTGTAGGTTGAGCTTTTAAAATATAAAAATTGTCAAAATCTTTACAAATTGAATTTTTACATTTGTATTAATATTGTTAAGCTAGTTTTATTGTCTTCCAACTATCATATGCTAAAGTTCCATTAATTTAGATTCCACCTTTAGTTTATGTTCCAAATGATACAAAAAATTACAAAATCATGATGTTAATAACAATGTTTATGATGATAAAAAAAATTGTGTAAGCTATAGCATCTAATGTGAGATCTAATATTAGAAGAAATTTGTGTTTGCCTCATTAAAATTTACTTGATGTGTTTGTTGAGGAAAACACAAAATTTGTGTTAAAAAATGTAGAAAAATGCAAATTTTGCATTTGCCTCAACAAAGACATCAAGTAGATTTTTTTGAGGCAAAAACAAATTTCTTCTAGTTAACTAAATATCAAAACTATGAAAATCTCTTCTAGTCAGATTTTTTATTTTGCTTCAAAATGATAGGCTAGTATTATTGTCTCTAGTAATCATATACTAAAATTAAAATTTCTACACTACCATCTATCCAACATCAATAAAAATTCAAATATAAGAAATAGTGAGTGTTTTTGCCTATAGAATAGAAGGCTAATGGATACACATTGACCAAAAAACTTTGTGCTATTAAAATATAATCTGTTCCAAATACAATTAATCTATATATAGTATTAGGAATTAACTCCTCAAGGCCCAATGAATTTTTGACTATAAAGGTTTTTAATGAATTGTGTCACTTTGATATTTTTTTTGCACATAGATGCACTTGAAAATTTTAATTTCAATTGTTCTAAAGTAAAGACTACTTTGTCTAGTATACATGGAATTAATTGTGGAAAATTTTGAACATTGAATTTTTAGATTATAACAATTTTGGATGATCAATTTCATGAGCATAAAACATAGATTTAGGAATTCTTTTGTAATAGATGAATATTTATATTTTACCCCTTCAAAAAGAATTGTCTTGCAATCTAAAGCAAATGTAGTATTTTTTTAATTTCAAAATTTCAAATATCAAAAAGTCTCTTTAATTTCTACATATTTTTAAACAAAAGAAGTTAAAAGCAAAATCTAACCAAATTAGATCCTACAAAATTTTAAAAATTTAGATATGCATAAGTTATTTTAATTAACAATTGATATTATTATCATATTTTTTGTAACATTTTCAAAAAATTGTAATCATTTTATGTTCTTAATCACACTAGATTGAACCTTTTTCACTTTTACTAGCTATTAGACTATCATTGCTTATATTGCTTAAAAAACTTAGCTACCTTTTTCAATTTCATGGTTGTTGATTGCAGGAAGGAAAATAATAGTGGTGGGGTAGTCCAGCAGTTTAGGTGTTTGCATTTGGTGCAGTCCTAGTCCACTTGGTGCGGTGCTCATCTTTTCTGGCAAGTATAGTGTTGCTTTTGATGCTTAAACCAAATTTTGCTTTGTAATTCTCTTCATTAATTATATGCATTAAGACATATCCAAAATGGTTAATTTGAATCACTTTTGAGAAACTCAAATAGTGAGGAATGTGACTGTCTCAAAGAAATCCCAATAGTCTCACGAAGGCTAAATGTTAATGTTAGTCAAACCTAGTCCCCAGATTGTGATAACAACCCTAAATTCAAAAAAAAATACTCATTATCTTCAACGTTGTATCCAAACTGACACTGTTTTGTGGAGAAATAGTTGCTGCAATTCAACCGTGGCGTTTGCTTTTACTGATTGTGTGAATTAGTTTTACTTTGGTAGATCTGTGCAGAAGTTTACTTCACCATGTAGGATTTGTTGCTGTGAATTTCGGTAAACAATACAATTTGTGTTGACTTGCCACACTACTGTGTTATGGGAGAGTTTTACATGGTATAGCTAGAATGTGAAGTAGTGCTTGCAGGGTTGTGATCCTTGAAGTTGCAATTGTGTGTATAGATGTTTTGGAAATTTGTATTGATGCTCAATTGAATTTGACGGTTCTTTTCATTCTTTACAAAAGTTGCAAATTCAGTGGAGTTGGACAATTTCTTCTATTCACTTGAGCCAGTGGTGACTTCATAAAGAGCAGGTATGAATATGCAACTTTTGTTTTACAAATAACTTTTGTTTGTCACATTTTCACTGATTTGAGAGAATTGAGTGCTCTCTGGTTTTGTTGAACAATTAGGGTTCAAATGGAAATTTTAGGATTTCTCTCCCGACATTATGAAGTCTGGCATCTTCATTGTACAACTCTCGCACCCAGGCACCCTATCTTCGAGTTAAAGATAATAAGCAAGCCCTATCTTCAACTCAAAAATAGACACAAAGCCCCATTGCCCTTCTCTATCAAACCAAGGTCCGCCCTATTTTAACTTAGATTGCAGCCAATCTACCTTGTTCTAAATTAAGCACGAGCGAAACCACTGTCTACTCTGCTCTAACTTCAGCTGCAATCTTAATAGAAGCCCCATCCCTATCTTCAAGTTGAAGATACTGAAAAATCCAAAAAATCTCTAAACATGTTAACAAAAACAAATACTAAAAGTTCAGGGAAAAACAATTCCTAACACAAAAAAATCCCACCAAGAACAGATAGTGAACAACTAACACACAACTACAAAAAAAATAAAAATAAACCTAGAAGACACAGATAAAAACCAATACACACTAACATACATGCTCATTAGACTTCAATTAAAGAACATAAAACTAAAGCCAACAGAAAGATAATTCATAAGCCAATTCCAAGAACAAATTTAAATAACAATTGAACCTCCTTTCCCTTTATATAAGCTAAAAATATGAAACGCTTTCAAGAATTCCAAAATTATCTTCGAGTCAAAGATCCCCATGGGAACGTAGACTGACTTAATATTTTTTGGTGTTTATATTTACAAAAATAATGGAAGTCTACTTTGCTATAAAACATCACATGGAGGCCTTCAACAATCTGTTCCTACTTCCTAGACAAACCATTCTTCAAAGAGATGGAGGAAATATACGGAGACACTATAAGAAACTCATGTTTTAGGTGACGGATTTTAGGTGACATTTAATGTAACAACTCATGTTTTTATGTCAAGAATGATGTCCGCCATAACATCTTGATGTTATGGCGGACATCATTCTTGACATAAAAACATGAGTTGTTACATTAGATGTCACCTAAAATCCGTCACCTAAAACATGAGTTTCTTATAGTGAGAGCTTTATCAATTCAAAGAGCACATTGCAACATGGTGCTTTGGTATGAATCGGTGGAAGGATTACATATATCTTCGGTACCGGGTGCAAGGGAAAGATACCTACCTTCCCTAGAACATCAATGAGAAAGTCACCACATTAGGAGGGATTTGAGGGCTCTGGGAGCCTGTGAGTTCCTACAGCATGAAATCGCAAAAACAGCCGCGGGAACGCAGTTCTGTAGGAATCCGACGTGGTCGAGCGACTGCCACATCATCGACTTTTTTTTTTCGAAAAAGAAATTTTTTTTGGACTTTTTTTCATATTTCAGGATTCAAAATTTTATTTTATTTTTTATTTTTTGAAAATGCTGACCAGCGGCCAGCCGTTCCCAGACCCTGTTTCGGGAACAATCCCGAAATGGCCCTTTGCAGCCCTCAAATCCCTCCTAATGTTATTGAAGACCATCACAAAGACTACGTTGTCATTGTACTTCGTAATGTTGATGAAAACGGCAAGCTTGGAAATCACAGCTACTCAATCGTCCTGGATGTGAATGCCTACCATGGAAGATTTGACTCGTCGAATCTAATTTTCTTCCTTGAGGGATCTCAAATGTCGTCTTTGAATGACGAATTTGAAAAAGCAAGCTATGTTCCATAGAAACATGGAACAGCAAAATCCAACGCTAATCAGTTGAGGCTAATATGGCAAGCCCTCGACCATTATGCTACTAAGAATGTTGAGAAAAGGCTGGTTGTAGGGGGGTCTAGTTCACGAGTTCAGAGGACATTTGTCAGCACAAAGAAGACTGCATCTGGAAGTATTGCACCTAGTGCACAAGAGAGAGTACTAGAACCTGCTAAATCTCAA
This sequence comes from Thuidium tamariscinum, assembly GCA_947034885.2. Classification (NCBI taxonomy): domain Eukaryota; kingdom Viridiplantae; phylum Streptophyta; class Bryopsida; order Hypnales; family Thuidiaceae; genus Thuidium; species Thuidium tamariscinum. The sequence continues at coordinate 18,799,932 of OX344752.2, read as the reverse complement.
CCTTAGAAGCATACAATAGGTGCGACTCAAGCAGGTGAATCAAGTCGCAAAAGATGAAAGGCAACCCATCCCGCTGCTTCAACAAGTGCAGGGAGTTCAGGATCTAAGATAACAACTATTGAGGCGGTGAGACTAGAAGCAGACGCTCTAATGGAAAAGCATGAGAAGTTCGAATTGATTCAAAAGCAATTTTGGACTGAGCACGAGTCTTGCTTTCTCTTTGAGATGGATCCAAAGAAAGTTAGTATTACCCAATGTCAGTAAGCTTGTGACGAGTACATCATCCAAACTCTCCAAAGGGAAATTGTAGATACGGTAAAAAAAGAATTGGTTCAGATTATTGACGTGAAGCAACGTCAAAAGGTTTGCCTTACACCGGTTGACGGAGATAGTAACCTCTTAAGAAAGAAGCCTGAAACATGGGACGAGATTAAGATGGGGCAGTTTATGATTATAGACGGCTAACATAGTATAGTGGCATCTAAAGAGCTTCAGGATGTTGGATGCAGCGAGGAAAGAAAGTTGTTGTTGCAAACATGGGATGCATACATTGTGTAGACCTTGGATACGACAAAACTAACCGATATTTCAAAATGGTACAACTGTACAAACCACCTCGATCATGCCCAACTAACCTGGGGTAATCAAATCATTAGTTGTAGAAATATTTGGATTTCCTGCAAGTGGCCAACTAATGATGAGAGTGAAGCTGCTACAAGAAAGAATAAATCGTTGTATAACCTTACACACTATGCGGTAAGTCATTTGGATTCAACGATATTAGGTGCATTGCTTGCTAGAATTTAATTTATTTGTTTTTACACATGATAAAAGATAGTGTAAGAAATATCCTATCTTCGAATCGAAGATATGAGAGTCCACAATGCATGGTTGTCATAGTGGACGGACGTTCGGTTTGCCTGTCCGTTAGAGGTCTCGCCCGTCCGATAGAACCAACATATAGTTGACTTTTTGATAACGGAAAAATAGGCTACATGGTTGCTATGTGGATTCCGGAACATGTAGGGCACGGACGGGATTTAGGCAAGGACACGGACCACCTTAAAATAAATTAATATGCTTTTACATATTTCCATTTCATATTCGATATTCCAAGTCACTCCAACACTCCATATTTTTTTAATATTAGATCATATCACTCTAATACCCAAACCATTTCCATATCCAAATCACTCCACCATTCCATTTTTTTTGGGTGTTAAATTACATCACTGTAACACCCAAACCATTTCCATATCCAAATCACTCCACCATTCCATATTTTTAAGGGGGGTTAAATTACATCACTGTGACACCTAAGCCATTTCCATATTCCAAATCACTTTACCATTCCATATATTTTTTGGATGTCAGATCATATCACTCTAACACCCAAGCCATTTCCATATTCCAAATCACTTTACCATTCCATATATTTTTTGGATGTCAGATCATATCACTCTAACACCCAAGCCATTTCCATATTCCAAAGCACTCCACCATTCCATATTTCTTTTAATGTTAGATTATATTACTCCTTAAAAATAATTGGCCATCCTAAAATAAATTGGTATGCTTTTCAAAAGTTTGGGTCACTCCATCTCCTCTTTCGAACATTGACTTTTAAAGCACACTTCCATTCCAAGTCATTGCCATTATTTTTTTTGCATCATTACCAAAATTCTTCCATTTGAATTCAATGCCATTTGTGTAGGGTGGAATGACTTCTTTTTCCTATATTTTATGTGATTAGCAAAATTGTTCCATCCCAACCCAAGGCCATTTATTTTTGGTTAATCATTCCCTTCCCTTTCATTTTTTGCTTCATTAGCAAAACTCTTTCATCCCAACTCAATTCCATTTATTTTTTGTGGTATCCCAACTCTATCCCAACTCAATGGTAATTTTTTTTGGGTGTTAGATGAAATCACTTTGACACCCTATTTTTTGTGGACTTATCTCTCTCACATTTTGTTTGCTTTTATTAGCAACATTTTTTAACATTAAGCTTAAACAAATTTAAAAAACCCAATGACATTTTATTTCCTTCTTTATTTTTGTTTATCATTCATACCACTTTAACACCCAAACGGCCAAACCATTCCAATTTTTTTTAATGTTAGATCACATCACTATAGCACCCAAACCATTTCTATATCCCAAGTCACTCCACCATTCCAAATTTTTTTTTAGTGTTACATCATTTCACTCTAACACCCAAACAACTTTAATTTATTATTCCATCAATTCCTTTCCAATTTCTTTTGCATCATAAGCAAAACTCTCCCATCCCAACTCAATGCCATTTGTTTTTTGTTAAATCATTCCCTTTTCTATTTTTCTCGCTTCATTAATTAACAAAACTTTTCTATTTTTTTCCTTGAATCCTAAAACTCTTTCATTCCAAATCATTGTCATTTTTTTGGGTGAATCATTCCCTTTCCTATTTTTTTTTGGCTTCATTCCTAAAACTCTCCCATCCAAACTCAATGCATTTTGTATTTGTTCCATCATTTCATTTCCTATTTTTTCCATTAATTAGCAAAGTTCTTCCCATCCCAACTCTATGCCATTCTTTTTGGTTTAGATCATCCTCTCTCTTATTTTTTTGGCTTCATTCCTAAAACTCTCCCATCCCAACTCATAGTTATTCTTTTATTTTTTCTTGAATCATTCCTTTTTCTATTTTGTTTTGCTTCATTAATTAGCAAGACTTTCCCGTCCTAATTCAAAGCCATTTTTTAAAAAAAATTCCATCATTCCCTTTCCTTTTGGGGGGCTTCCTTTTTAAAACTCTTTCATCCCAACTGAAAGCCAAATGTTCATTTTTTGTTCCATCATTTCTTTCCCTATTTTTTTGACTTCATTCCTAAAACAACACAGAATTCGTTATTTTTGCACTTGGCCAAGTGCAATCATACGACACTAACAAACATAGGGTGTGTTTTTCTTAAATTGAAGTTTATGTCCCATTCTTCCAAAAAAGAATAGTTATATATCATAAAATATTGATTGTTCTTAAGGTATCATCCTACATTTTATTTATTTTGAAATTAACTTAGGAGTTTGTGTTCTTCTATTGTTAATATGTAAAGGCCAGTTGCTCATTTAATGGATATTAATTGAGAATTTGGATAGATTCCTATGAAGTTAATACTGGTCAGATGTTCTTGAATTTTAAAACAAGATGTGAACATGCACCACCTTAGTGGAAATGTAAATTTTTTTTGATTGGGTGCCCAAATCAAAAGTTATGCTACTCTAAATTTTTTTCAAAACCTAGGCAATTTGGGCAATTTTTGCAAAAATGCTCATCAACTTCTAAAATTTGGCTTGTATTTAATTAATAAAATATAGAATAAAATTGTCTAATAAAAGATAGATTTTTTTTGTTTACAAATCTCATTCCAAGAGGGGGCAAACTTTGTTAGCTATGTTGAGGTGTTTTCAAGAAAAAATATTTTCTTTTAACTTCAATCCTTATTTATCTTGCAATTTAAGAAGTCACAATCCTTAAAAAATTTCACATATTCTAAATTTTTATCTCTAATTTTTCACCATTTGGATTCAAACAAAAATTCTTCATTGCACAAGAAATCATCAAAAAATGACTAGTATATTGCCAATTCACTTAACCTCTTTGCATTGCAAGGTGATTTAGAGTAAGGTAGATTCTATATTTGCTTCTAAAAATCTCAAGAGTGTATCTAACATTATACACTCATGAATGGTAGAAATTGTCATTTTTGCGTAGAGAAAATATTCTATTTGAAGAGGGCTCAAAGTTTATTGGCCCTATTTTGTATGAATGAATTTTTTTTCTACTTCAAAAGTTATTATCTTTCAATATATGGGGTCAAATGGGATAAAAGAAATTCACACATTACTATACTTATTTGATATACTTATGCATGGTTTGAATTTACAAAAAAAAGTTTAATTTTGGATTTTGGACAATGCATCAAAAATTCATAGTTTTGAACTTTTCCTTTATAAGACACCCTTCAACCTTTAGGGGTTAAAAATTGTCTTTGTTTGGAAAGTTTTTGTACATTGAAATACAAGTAATATGGAATTTTGTAATCAACATCTTATATATGAAATGCTAATTTCCTCATAAGTTTAGCTAAACATATCCAAATTCAAGTCAAAAGAATAAAAATTGTATTTTGGATGAATTGTTAAATTTAAATGTTTCCACTATAATTTAACAAACATTTATAACTATATTTTCAAATCTATGCAAATATATAATTTCTAAGATTCTTATTGAAACTCTATTTTTCTATGTAAACTTAAGAAAATTGAAGGAGTTATATATTATAAGATATCTATTCAAGAAGTAGCAATAGTATATTTGTCTACCCTTGCTTCTATAGCATAGCTAGTCCAACCACTTCCAAAAGACTCTTTAATTTTGATCAATGAAATAAATGTTGAAATTTTTTTTCTAGTTTTTTACTTGATTTTGATGATGGGTACTTTAACATTGAGAAAAAAGAAAACTAGCATGACAAAAACATCTCTAAAATATTTAAAGTTTGTCAAATTTTGGATGAAGTTTACTAATTATATATAAACTTATTGATGGAAGTTTATGAATAATAAATGCGAGAACAAAAGTGGATGAATTTTGAAACTCCCCTACATTCCAAGGTGCATGTTCTATTCCTACTTATAAAAACACTAGAAGAAATTTGAGGGCATTAGGAGACTGCGGGAGTTTCTGCCCTGTGAACTCAAATCCTACGTGGTCGGGACACTGCCACGTAATAATTTTTTTTTTCAATTTTTTTTGGACTTATTTTCAAATTTCAAGACCCCCAATTTTTTTTATTTTTTTTATTTTTTTATTTTTGGTAAAAGTCGGCCTGACAGGGGGCTGCGACATTGGGAGCCGTTTCGGGAACAGACCCGAAACGGTCCTGTAATGCCCTCAAATTTCATCTAATGTTACTAAACCCTCATCCCTTAAGGAGACAAAAAGTGTCCTCACATAGTTTCACAATCCAATTCAAAGTGTTGTAACTATTGCATTTGATGTCCGAATTTAATAAAAATTGTTAAAGAAATTGTAGATACTAGTTTAATTTTTGTGGTAAAGTTTTCAGATCAATCAAAGTTGTAAGAGTTGTTTGAAATCCATTTGAAGTTTATAAGTTCAATTTGAGTTCACTGAACTACATTTCAATGGCTACAACTTTGGAGGTTTGTATCTTTTTCATACAATCTTGGTTTTCAATAGAATTTGTTGAATTATGTTTTCTTTATAGTGTCTTCATTATGGTAAAATTTTCTTGCTTATCTAAGTTGTTTTGAATGTTTGGGAACAATTCAAATTTCAAAATCCAAACATTTTTGGATACAATGAACTTTGGTCGGCTTATTTCTTCTTTATCCCCTAAATGCCCATGGTACCAAAATCTAATGTTTGCAAAACTTTGGATTTTAATAAAACAAAATCAACTTGATATTTTTAGTAGGTTATATTTTGGAATTTTTTTTCAAAGTCTAGTTTTATCTCTAAAAATCCAATTTTGAAAATGAATTATTATGATTTTTTAATTCAAGATTTTGTGCAAGGGTATCTAGATTGCAATCTTGACTTTCCATATTATTGAGGGTTATTGGAAATGAGCCTCAAATACCTAGATCTTGGTGGAAAAACCACATTAGAAATCCATTTAAGACAATTGTAGAGTAAATTTTGAAAAGCCATAAATTGATTGGAGTTATGCATGAAGGACTTATGCTCTATTTTTTTTTACCAACTTTTTAGATTTGACATGTGAAAAGAGGGTTGAAAGACTTCAATTTACTTTTGCAGTTTTAACACCTTTGTGATCAAACACTATAATCTTTGAATCTATAAGTGATATTGTTGTATTTTTATTTCTTAAGTGATCCCTAACATGTCTTGTTTGAATTTGTACAATTACATTTCAAAAAATAATGATGAAGCTCATTAAAATTTTGGAATTTTGTTCAATTTAGAACAAATTTTAGAAGCTCAATAAAGGCCTTGGGCATTTAGGGGTCATACAATGTCTATCTCCAATAAAAATGAAAAGTTTTAAACACTAGTCTAGTTTGTGTGGTTAAATTTTCATATCAATCCAAGAAGTTATGAGTGATAGGAAAGTATTTTAGTAGAAGGAGGTTCAATCATAAGAGGTGTTGTATGCAACTCTTTTTGCTATCTTTTTGACATTTCAAAGCCATTTTGTAGACACAATGAGTTAATTGAATGACATTTTTTTTCATCAATGTATTTCTATCTTGATTTTGAAGCACTTTTTTGTCTAAAGTTTTTTTCATTTGAGTACTTTTAGAAATCAAATTTCTCCTCAAAATTAGTTCTTAGAAAAATTTCAGCATCTTTTTTCAATACTAAAATATTATAATCTTGCAATCAATGTAGCCAAATGACTCCAAATTTGATCCATGTCATCTACAACATGCACACTATAAGATTGTACAATTGAGATTTTCACACCTTAGTGACATTCAATAGACTTATAAAGCTTAAAAAACAAAGATACTTTAAAATACATTTGAGCCTTACATGATGAGGGATTAAAAAAATCCACTTTTCACAATGGACTTCATACGAGCATTATTGTAATCATATGAGCATCTAGATTTTACCTAGAATGCATAAGGCATTAAGGAACTAATGATTAAAAAATTATAACCAAATACTTTTGATGGACACTTTTAGATGTACTTTTTCAAGCACCTCATTTTAAGACATCCATTCGTAGTTTCATCTGCAATGTTATATAACATTGATAAACTTCATCCAAAATTTGGAGGATTTTAAATTTCTGAAAGATCTTTACATCTAAAATTTCCCAATTTCTCCCTATTGTAGAGTATTGCCCTATGCGTAGGTCAAATTTGTTAATAAATAATTCAAAACACAACTAAATGCAGCATTTACTGAAATTTTCAAAAAACATAATATGGCATAATTGAATAGGATAGGAAATATTAATGAAAATAATCTTTATTGTTAGGAAACCATGGAGTTGAAGCCATAAGTATCAATGAGGCCAAAAATATTGATAAAACTAGTAAAGCTAAGAGTACCACTAAAGATCACAATTTTTTTTTGAAATGTGTTAATCCTTGAGAAATTGAGGCACATTTTGGAAGAAATTTTGAAAAACTACCACTCTCTAAGGCAATGAAAAAAAATGAAAAAAATGAGTTTTTTTTTCAAAATTTAACCATATAAATTTGAACTAGACTACCATAAGAATGTGGAGAAAAGTTTTTAGAAACTTTGACCACATAGATAAAAAGATTATAATGTTCAAACTTAGAAGGGTTTTTTTTGGACCTAACTTGATAGGGCCAGTTGCCTTCAATTCCTTCTAGAGTGAGATTTTTACACCACATATGGTTAATTTTTTGACATTTTCATCTTATATATCATGTAAGTTATAAATTTCAAAAGTAAAGAAGGAGTTTTGCAAAGGTACTTGAAGCTACCCGAGTTGCCTAGGCAACATAACCTAAAGGAGAAACATCCAATACCACACATGTACCTTGCAGTCGACCCTACACTCATTCAAAACCGTCCCTAGACTGCAATTAATGTATTTGCCAAATGCTTGATTTTAATTTGTTGATGCATATTAAGGACACATACCAAAGTCTGATTGGTTCACTGTTGATTTTAACAATGTTTAGATTTAGGGGCATCTATTGAACAACTTCAGTGGTATAGGGAACCAACACTTTGAAAAATCATAAAAATGACATATGACATCCGAAAAATCTTTTTCTTTGAAAATATTCATGATTTTCACTCGCTATTATTAGAAAAATAATATATTTTCAGAAAAAGATGCCTCCAACTATGCAGAATTCCTCATTTGGACGGTTTTGGGTGTTTCCACCGTAGTGGCACTTTAGAAAACAAGAATAAAAACAGGAATGTTCCTACCTTAGAGAAATGAAGTAAGGTTTCGAAGAAACTTCGTCTAAATTTAAACGCTGAGTCACCCTACCAAACGCAAAACGCGCCGCGCAAATTTATGAATTGCGGCGCTAACGCTGAAGACATCCGGCACCTTCCAGTTCCCACATCTCCTTTTCGTCTCTCTGCATTCCTCAAAGACGGCATGCAGTCTTGCACTTCGATGGCGAGGTTTATGAATTGCAGAACGTTTTCACCACAGCTCAAGTAGTGCTTCGAGCAACCCAATTGTTGTTGCTCTTCAGCATGCATCTTTCGTCGTGGTATTGAGTGGAGGTTTCGAACGGGGAACGAATTTGAGGTTGCCTGCATTTAATTTTTGTGATGGCACTATGTGAGACGAGGTTGTTGGCATTCTGATTGCTACCAAGGTGGAGCATTGTCAGGATCCCAAGAGTGAAGGTCAACAAAGCCGAAGTTTATGAGGTGCTTGTACAGAAATTGAAGTTGTCAAACTTCGCAGGAGGTTGCATGCGGCGAGCAATTGAGGTGGGTGGAGCCCTAATATTTTGGCTTTGGCTTTCGTTTTTTGCTCAGAATGTGGTGTTCATCATGGCAGTTTCTAAATTGTAATCTTTCCACTGGAACTTTTAAAAGAGAGTGATTGAGTGAGAGATTTATGACTGATAATGCACTGCTGATTCAAGTGCTGATTCGAGTGCATTGTTGATTGTGGTGGAGAAACGAATTTTTCTTAGGTTTGGTTATAGATGATTACTCAAACTTGGCTCACTTTCATGTATCCATTGCATTGGTCATTCTTCTTTTCTCTTGCAATCAATCCCTGCGTGATTGGCGAGGCAATTGATTTGTGGTGAATTTTCTTAGGTGGCGTTCAGTGTTTTCTTTGGGTTTAGGGTTTAAGGGAGGGATTGAAAATGTGTTACAAGATGGCTAATGCAGGTAGTGGGGGACTTCCTTGCTGAGGTGCTGATTCAACTTACGAGTTTATAGTTTTCGTTTCAGCGCCTGATTGTCGAGGAAATGGCTGTCGCAAAGCCCGGTACAACCAGTCCCCAATTCTCGCACATACTTGCTTAACTCTTGGAGGGCTAAGTTGAGCCTTATGTGTGTTTTGACTAGTTTTGAGTAAGTCGTATTTGGATTTTCTTCAGTTTGTTTCATACTTGCCCTATACTTCACAGATTTGAAATTTAGTCTCATTCGGAACTAAAATTCTCACAAAATGATTCTTTGAATTGACCTTTTTAAAACCATGAGTTCCTGGCACTTTAGGGTTTAGAACTTTAACTTCCCAGAAATGAGGATTATCCAAATAAGTTGTCAACTTCAATGCAACACTTGCTCCGTGTGCAGAAATGGAAGTGCATGCATTGAGGGTTGTCAAGCAGGAGGAGAACCCTCATGAGTTCAACTTTCCTCAATTACTCAACCACACAAGTGAGAGCCAGTATCATGATCCTACTGTGATAGAATCAGTGCCGTTGGCGAAATTCCAGCGAGCGTTGAACCCCCTTGTTGAACAATTGGATGCCACAGTGCATACACCTAATGTGGAGATCGACCATGTAAGTCTTCAAAGGGTATCAATTGGATAGCATTTTTTTCCCTTCAAATATGTATGCTGCTTTGATTGCGTTCTGTATGCTATTGTTTGAAATTGTATCATGTGGATGCAAGTATTTCAATCTGTCTGGATCATGCAATTTTCAGGTGCACCATACCAACGACTCAGAGCTGTTGGCGGACGCTGCTTCTGATATAATCTCTGCTTCGGAGCTGGGAGAACCTCCAAATACCAGGGCGACTGAAAAAGCACGAGTGGTGGCAGAGATGGTGGAGTATGCCTTTGCGACCTGTGAGGGAAGCAATTACAACCCAGGGACGAAGATGATGGTATCCAACTTGCTGCAGTTTCTTAGCAAGCAGTACGAAGAAGACAAAGCCTTGGCAGGTGTTAAGATTGAAACATTGAAGGACGAGAAAATGAAGCTGGAGGAGCAGCACAACTTGGCCGTGGAGAATTTCCAAAAGTCAGAATCTGAGATTGAAAGATTGAAGGACGAGAAAATGAAGCTGGAGGAGCAGCACAACTTGGCCGTGGAGAATTTCCAAAAGTCAGAATCTGAGATTGAAAGGTTGAAGGACGAGAAGATGAAGCTGGAGGAGCAGCGCAACTTGGCCGTGGAGAATTTCCAAAATTCAGAATCTGAGCTGGAGGACTTGAAGAAGAAGGTTGGGAAAAGTTCACGTGACCTGGAGCAGGAGAATGAGGAGCTCAAAACCGCCATATTAACTATGGGCGTGGACATGGGCGTGCTGCAGGAGAAGTATAATACAGTGCAGAGTAAGTGTGAGAGTACAGAAAAAGGGATTGAAACGCTGAAGAAAGAAAACCTTGAGCATCTCCGGAAATATGAAATTACGAAGCGCTCTTCTTTGCAACAATTGATTATGCTGAAGGCGGCAATTCAGGATAAGGACAAGAAATTAAGATTGCAAAACCTTGAGATGACGGTACTCAGGAAGCGTGTGGGCAAGGAAACCTATCATGTTCTTGAAACAGTCCCTAATCCGCCTATTGGAATATCAGAATTGAAGCAAGCACCGGAATTTCCTCAGTGCGGTGCAGACGCTCCAGAAACGGAGGGGCCGAAGCGGAAAAAGACTCGGTGCAATAAGGGTTTGGACTCTGCAAGTGTGTCCATTTCCGGAACCAAGAATGTCATTGATCCCCAGAAATTTGGAACGGAACTGTCCTCTTTATTGTTAGCTATCATGACCTTGGGTAAAGCCTTAGACTGCAAACTGAAGGCTGTGTTACCAGCTGCAAACGCACAAATAGCCAGAGAAAATCAATGGAACCACTGCATCAGTCGCCTTGTCCCTCCGGGCTACCGATTCGAAACCACCACCACCATCATCGAAACGATGGACACATTCAAGATGGTGTGGAATCACTGGATTAGCGCCGTCATGTTCTATGAATTTGAGGACACGTCTTTTGGATTGAAAGAAGAAGCCGTTGGTTTACCGGAGAATTTTGATGCCTCGACAAAACCGGGCGTGCTTGATGGGAGTTGCAGCCAGTTCCTAGCGTTTGTCAAGAAGAAGCATCTCCTTTTGTTTCCACCGTGGATGCACCAGCCACCACTTCTGAAGATTCTGGATAGCGATGTCTACTCGAAGTTCAAGGACGTTGCAGAGAAGATTTGGATGCTCCACCGAAAAGGGCGGAGCTATGAGCTTCCTCCAAGCATATTCCGTCCGGTTCCACTGAGCTCTCGCTACGATGCCCACTACCATGCACCTCGCATTCCTCTTCGTCGAGGGACGGAAAAAGAACCATTTATTATTGTGATCGTTTTTATGCCAGGCTTTGTTGTAGGAGAAACTGTCATCAAGAGCCAAGTCGCGGTGACGAAGATGTGATGGTCAATGGCTTTGCGCGCATACAGACACGGCTTTGCAATTGCTAGGTGGTGTGCAGTGGGAGATCACGAAGATGGAGTCGAAAATATTTTGTACAGATTGATGGTACGTACAGGGATGTGGTTGAATTTCTTAACTACCCACTTGTTGTTGTAGTTTTCTATTTACAATCTTCAGGGCGGAAAGACGGCCATAAAGCCTACACGTACCATGCTTTTTGAATATAGAGTTGTTACTATCTATCTTGCAAGTGGGAACAGTGCGCCATAACAATTTAACGTTAAAATGTATATGTACACTGAAGCTGTACTACCGAGAGAAGTTGTAGCTGTGGACATGCTAGTTTGGCCTCGTCACTACTTAGAGACAGGATACTGAACATGGACTGCTAAAGCGAGAGACTGTTCTTGGTTCGTAAGATCCAATGGTTTTTGAGTTTGAGCAGCAGTTATGTTCTACATCGTTGTCGATGTGTGTCCAGTAATTACAGCACGCTGGCTGGATGAGTGTACCTTGCAAGAATACCGTTTCCCAAACGGTGTGCTTCGATGGCTGAGAATGCACTAATTTAGTTGTTTGTTTCTGATGAACAAAAGTTCTTGTGGATTTTGATCTGAGGACTTGAACAAGTAGAATGTTATTTTATACAGATCTTAAAATTAGCGAAGAAATCTTTTCTCATATGGTCAAAAGTAAGTGAAACAAAATAATGGACACTTCTGTAGGTTGCAAAAGCTTCCAGTATACAAAGATCACAAATTTTTGGCACTCCAGTAGCCAGAATGTCCGTTTCTCCTCGCTCTAGCTGGACTCGTCTATCCAAAACATTGCTGAAATTGCGATCTTGCTATATGAATGGGTAGCAAAACATATCATGAGAATTCAAGATGGCGTAAATTAAATGCCGAAGATGTGATTGCGCTGTGCAATTTGTTAACGTAATGAACAGCAAGAGGTCGAGGATCTGTGGTATCTTGACTGAGCTAACAGTAGTGAGAAGTTGAGATATGTGGCAATCAAGTTCTACATTCGCATTTGCGGTTGTTTACACTAAACTATCTTATATTTGCTCGTTTAACAATCCAAGTACCAAACTGTTCTTCAAAAAGATTTTGCGATTGCAATGATTAGAAAGTGTAGAATAGACTCTCCGTTGGTAACAGTGGAAGAATCTGACAGATAAGTGAGCTACTCAATTCAATCAATTGATCAACTCCAATCGAATTCGAGAATATCCAATACCTTTCATGGAAAAACGGATTCAAACCATCAAACCATCTAGGAAATAAATAATGCAGCAATGAGTTCAATGAAGTAGATTAAACTAAACTTAGGATTCGACCATGTCTCAAATTCCATAAAACTCAGCACAAATTGGTGCCAGGCATTTCTCAATGTACAACTACTGCTCTCTACATGGTGACGAATACACTTCCCCAAATCGATTGTACTCTGACCCTCTCAAATTCAACTATAAGCTGACTAGCTCAAAATCGATAAGCGACTGTCACAAAAACTAAGATTAAGATTAAGATTAAGATACACAATATAATCCAAAACTGATAAACATTGAACGCGAGGTCTTCACCGCCGCGTCTCAATTCGAGGCATTTCTTACATTTACATGCCGAAGACGGCCGAGTGCGTGAACAGCTCCGTCACCACCAGGCCCAGGAAACCCAGCATTGCCACACGACCGTTCCAACGCTCCGCCTGCGCTGTGAACGGACCGAACTTGCGAGCGTCCGTGCTCTCGCCGCTCATGATCGGCACCAGCGACGCGTACGTCAACAACTGCACGGCGCCCAGAAAGTACAATAGACCCGGCTGCCCCGCATCCGTCACCTGCTGCAGCACCGTCAGACCCGTCGCCTTCTCCGCCAACAGCGCCCACACGAAGCCCAGCATGGCCAGGCGGCCGTTGATGGTCTCGGGCGCCGCGCCGTCGAACGCGAACACGCTGAAGAACGATTTGCTTCCCGTCTCGGGACGCCGCTCCAGCTCCGAACGCGGCCACGGCGCGCCGGAAGTGGGCTCCGTGCCCATCACGGATTTCTTCTCGGAGTCGTTGGTTTCTTGGTTGCGAAGGATGTCGTTTTCGGTGATGGGGACCTTGGTTTGTCGGTCCACGATGCCCTTGGCGTCCGCCAGAGGCCCTTGCCCCTGTTTCCCCGCCTCGCAGCGCACTCGCCCTGCAAGCGAAACCATCAACCTGGGAGCTTGTTGAATGGTCGCAGCTCCAGCTCCACCCAGCTTGGTGAACTTGCTCTGCATGGGCAAGGCTTGCAACCCCCCGAGCGCCGCAGAAGTAGACATCATCATGGCTGCCATGGCTATCGAACTCAACACAAACAGAATTTCAACGAAAGATCGAAACTCTCCGAACAAAAATGCAGAGTTAGAGCTGGCAAGAGAAATCTGTAGTCACGAGCTAAGACTTCAAAGTAAATCGACGTGAGTGTGGAATGTGTTGGAAATTTGGAAAACTTACAATGGAGAAGAGCGCAGACTGTATTTATAGTGCAAAGATGGGACCCTGCATGCAGTTGTGCCAAGTAGACTCGAAGCAGTTGCATGGCGTGGCAGCTTCCGGGGAAAGCACGACTGCTACAACGCACTTTCCCAAAGGATGGTAAACAGGCCTCCCTCGTGGCGGACACATTCACTCACTGCGTCGTGGGCTGCGATGCACGTTTCTTTCCTGGACATGTGGATTCTCCAACTCGCATGCCGCGGTTCTCACAATCTTCAGACCTTCAGTTCGGGTTTGTACGAGTGATGCAAATTGTCACACCGTTTGGAACTTTCGCACCTGTACTGGAAGCGAATCTTGTTGGTAAAACTGTTGATTGTTAGATTTGTATACAGGCCTCTTAATTTTAATTTCTTGTGAAGAAAATGCACATCGCGATGGCGACTTCCTTCACGGCCTGCTGCAGTTCGGTGGGAGAGCAAAAGCATGGCGTACTAGAGAAAGTAATGATTTTAAGATGTCTTCAATGTGAGAAGACTTGAGTGGCGGCAGCGATCTCAGAACGAGTTCAGGGTATTTAGCCAAATGTTCGTTTTTGAAATTGAATTTATATTGAGGGCATGAAGAAATTAAGCAGCAATTAAGCAAAATTTAGGATTAGTGGGTGATGTGGGCGAATTGAGTTAAGGTGGGTACACCTAAAAGTGCCACTTTTTGGTATTGTGCCTAGCAACTATTACTGATCTGATCAAATTTTCATATAGTCTTCTTGGCAAGTGAAAGCACATTCCAATGCAATAAAAAACGCAGCATTTGGATACAGTATGCAAAAGTTATTAAGGTTCAAAGTTTGTTTCTAAAAGTGCTCCAGTCAAATAGGTACATGATGGAACTCAGAAATGCACAAGAACTATAGATGGCACTTTTAGGTGAGGTGCAATTTTAGGTGTACCCACCTTAGTGATAGAATTAGTTCCATAGGTGTGTTCAATAGGGAGAGTCACAACAAGGAGCTCTCATTCCCACAACTTGTAGAAAAATTGCACATGGAAAGAAATAGAATCCTTCCTCTAACTTGTTCAAGAATTTCAAGGGCCATATGAGATGAATAAGTTTTCCCTCAAGTCACTTAAGTCATTAAGATATTGTGACTTCCCCTAATATTTATCAACTTATAGATTAGATAAGTAAAAAAAAGTTGATCCAAATGTGTTGAATAATTAATCAACTTAGAATGATAGACTAAGAATAGACTAGGAGGGTTCATTGCAAGAATAGGTAATAGTAAGGTGGAAGCACTCAAAACCGTCAATTTAAGCAATAGTTGGAGGCAATTTTTTCTTAAAATAATATTTTTGTAATATTATTGAATGAAAATCATGACTTAGGTATTCAAATAGAAAATCAGATTTTTTGGATATTGTATGTAATTAATTTCTATAATTTTTCAAAGTGCTAGCTCCCTAAACCAATGAAACTATCCTAGAAGGTGATTGCAAGAAACACTTGTACTATTTTGCATCACACAACATATGTTGATTTGTTTTTTGGCCATAACTTTTGTATTTTGATTCTAAATGACTCAATATTTACAAAGAAGGCACTCATGACTATTATACATATTGCCTAATTCTTTTTGTAATAGACTCCAATTTAATGTCACATTTGCCAATTTGGAGGTTTTTAGTACTATTTAGCACTTGAAAACATGAATTTTGAACTAAAATTTGGAAGAGATGGTCTTTTAGTAGAATTGTAGGTAGTAGCCAGAGGAACTTCTTACAAAACTATTTTTACGTAGTGTAGAAGTCTATAAAGTGAGCTTCTTTTTGCTTGCATTCTGAAACATGTAAAAAATGATTTTGGAGAATTTATGGTGAATTGCCATCTCTATAGAGTTTTTGCAAATGGCTGATTTTCATTTAATTTTAAAAAAAATTCCCCTATTTTTCCCTAATTAAAACAAAGTATATATTTTCTTAAGATTTGGCATTTTTCAAGTTCTCCTAATTGGAGAATTTTTTTGTACATTTCCTTTGGTTGTTACCTTTGTCTTAAAGGTGTATACATTAGTCATATTTTTTAAGTTTTTTAAAAGCTACTTTTAAAATTTTAAAGCACTCTTGAAAAAATAATGAAAACACAACAAATAGTACAAATATTTCTTGCAATCACCCTGTAACTGTATCCAAATTTGCACTTTGCCAAAATCAACAGTTAGCAAATCAAAGTTTAATAAGTGTCATTCAGATGTATTAGCCATTCATAGTCAAGTATTTGGAAGACACATAAACTATAGCCTAGGGATACAAATTAGGTGTAGTCTATGGTACAAGAATGGAAACATGGATACTAATGGGTGTTTCTACCTTATTTTCCATTACAATTGGAATATATTCTCTCACTGTTTGCTATAACTTTTGAAGTACAAGTCCAATGAATATGAAAATTTTATTGAATATGTCTAATTTTATAGTAATTAGATCCTTTAAGTTTTTAGAAATAAAAAGATCATTTTATATTTAAAAATTAATTTTGTTAATTTATCACAAATTGATATTTAGGGGCTTTTACTATGTTATGAGTCTCCAAATTTAATGATTTAGAGCTCAAACTTTCTAGGTTTATTTGCATAGTAGGGAAGCATGTAAGTACCAAAGGAAATTTGAGAATATATTAATTTATGTCCTCAACATGAGCACAAACAATACTCTCATTAAGTACAATTTTTGAACATTGAAGATGGTTCTTAAATCATTCTTTTGGTGAAATCTCATTACCATTGACTCTTTCCAAATACCAAAATTTTTTTTTTCTTAAAATTGATTTTTCTATTTTTCATAAATCAAAATGTAAAATTATAGTGATAGACTTAACTATTTTCATGAGATTTTGCACTTTTCTAATTCACCTTCTAAAAGAGTTTCTCTATGTTTTTCCTTCCTATCATACCTTCTTCTTAAAGGAGTATATTGAAACATATTTTTTACTTTTTGAAAAAATTAATTTTCTAATTTTGAAGTACTCTTGAAGAAAAAAATGAATATTATAAAAAATGCTACACTTTTTGGACGCCCTTTTTTGCAATGACCCTTGATTCTTTCCAGTGGTTTCTAACCCTTCAAAGTGAGGGCTTCTTTTAGAAACTAGCAATTTTTTGCTAATATCTTTGTATTAATATATTATTTTGGTCAATTTCATCGAATTGGTCATAGAAAAAGATCATCTTTTTAAATTTCATGAATTGCTTGGGATGAATCAGAAGGTAATTAGATGAAACATTGACTTCAAGCATTGTATTCACTAACTACGATATGAATGTTAAAGTGCTTAGGACTAAATTAAGCTCCAATTTGGAGGAATTTTTGAACTTTGTTGCTAGAAAATAGACACTTGTATATTGCATATACACATATGTCACCAAATTTAAACTTTTCAGATGATTGCCTAGGTGATGTGTTACAAACTCTAATTTACTAACTGAATTTTTGATAAGGATTACATCAAACTTTGATTTACTCTAAAAGACATTTGTGTTGTCAATAAAGTAGAAAGTTTAGATTGCTATAAATGAGAAAAAATTTCTTTAATAACTTGTGAGATGACTCATTAAAGTTTAGTTCAACTATAGTAAACATCACCATTATATTTAGAAATTGGCAATTTGATTGAAATTTCTTATATTGTTATTAATTGACCAATGGAATTCTTGTATAATAAGAGATACGCAAACAAGGTCAACAATATGATGCAAAACAATGGAGGAATGCAAGTACAAACCATGTTTCAGATGTGCATTTCCTAGTAATTTTTACAATTGATAAACTATAGTTCATATTTCTTCATCAAAGAAATCATGATAATTCTTTACCTTTTCTCATTAGAGATTTTTATATGTAGAGAGTGCTAATGTAAGGTAGGATATCTTTAACACAGGCCTTACTCTAAAAGTGCAAAGATACTTTTTTTTCCTCTTTTATGCATCATCAATGTACCAAAAGAATACATTTCTAGAAGTGAAAGCTTTTAGTGGCCATTGAGTTTTCGCTTCAAAAGTTTATAACTGTTTCAAACAACCAGAGAATTTGAAAGAACTTGGGTTAGATGCCTACTCCATTTTCCTCCTACAAAAAATTTCCTCAAAATTGTTTCAACTAGTTTAAGTTTTTTAAATACTATCAACTCTTAACCCTGAAGTGCGCTGACGTCCATATTCTGGACGATGAACAGAGGGCTTCAAGGCCTGGTTTCATCCAATTAACTTCTCATTTATCAAATGTAATACTTGAATCTAGAAAAGACAACCTTCTTTAATGACCAAATTCATTAAATTCTGGTAAATGTTATATCTATACAAAGCTATAAGCAAAAATGTGCAAAAATTCAAAAAAGGATTGAGACGCTTAAGGGTTAAATGGTTACTTTTATAGACCTACTATGTGCCGGCCAGCATTGAAAAGGAGGAGGATGAGTTGACAGACGGAGTCTATCAACTCCAATCCTTGATGACCAGAGAAATTTCCATCAAGCTGGAATCTAAAGCTTCTCACAATTGTACAATCTAATTGTACAATCAAAGGAAGAACTCAAACCACCGTGGCCTGAACCTTTCAAGGTCGATAATGAATGGAATCCCACCAAGTCGGAAAATTCCATGAAACAGGATACAAGCTCTGCACATGTTCGTGCCAGACACTTTTCAATGTACACAACTGTAGCTCTCGATCGACATTGATACGACGTTTTCAAAGTAAATTGTAAGCTGATTCTGTGAACGACAGTTACAAACTAATTACTGGAACTAAACAACATGCTTCATTGATATAATTTACTCTCGGAACGCAAGATCTCTCTGTTCCAACTCTGCGCAGTTTCATGCCGAAGACGGCCTGCATTAAGAATGAGAATCTTTCGGTTCTGAGTAAGTAAGAACAGTGTTCGAGTTTGTCAAGCTAATCATTAATGCGGCAGAAAAATTCCCATCAAGCTACGAGCTGCACATAATCAAGAGCATACAATCCAAGCATGCATCCGATGCGAAGCAGTGATTCAAACCCCAGTTCAAAACAGTGTGGAATATATAATTGACAAGTTCAATGAAGTAATCTCGAATTAAGTGATACATTCAATGCCATGAAACAGAATACAAACTCAGCACGAGTCGGCGCCAGTCATTTCGTTCTCTATGTACAACTACTGTTTTCTCGATCGAGATAGTGACTACATCCTCAAAATAAATTGTAACCTTAATCGCTCTACAAGCGACTATGACAAAAAAAATTCTGGACGTGTCCAATCCAATCCAATTCTGTCAGAATTTGTTCTCCACCGCAAGGCCTTCACCGCCGCGCCTCAATTCGGCGCATTTCTTACATTTACATGCCGAAGACGGCCGAGTGCGTGAACAGCTCCGTCACCACCAAGCCCAGGAAACCCAGCATGGCCACACGACCGTTCCAACGCTCCGCCTGCGCTGTGAACGGACCGAACTTGCGAGCGTCCGTGCTCTCGCCGCTCATGATCGGCACCAGCGACGCGTACGTCAACAACTGCACGGCGCCCAGAAAGTACAACAGACCCGGCTGCCCCGCATCCGTCACCTGCTGCAGCACCGTCAGACCCGTCGCCTTCTCCGCCAACAACGCCCACACGAAGCCCAGCATGGCCAGGCGGCCGTTGATGGTCTCGGGCGCCGCGCCGTCGAACGCGAACACGCTGAAGAACGATTTGCTTCCCGTCTCGGGACGCCGCTCCAGCTCCGGACGAGGCCACGGCGCGCCGGAAGTGGGCTCCGTGCCCATCACGGACTTTTTCTCGGAGTCGTTGGTTTCTTGGTTGCGAAGGATGTCGTTTTCGGTGATGGGGACCTTGGTTTGTCGGTCCACGACGCCCTTGGCATCAGCAAGAGGCCCTTGCCCCTGTCCCGCCTCGCAGCGCACTCGCCCTGCAAGCGAAACCATCAACCTGGGAGCTTGTTGAATGGTCGCAGCTCCAGCTCCACCCAGCTTAGTGAACTTGTTCTGCATGGGCAGAGCTTGCAACCCCCCGAGCGCCGCAGAAGTAGACATCATCATGGCTGCCATGGCTATCGAAACCGATCAGCTCCTCGTCCCTGAAGTGTAAATTCACAGTATTTCCTCTCGAGATCTTAAAGCGTGCAAAAAACAAATCTGGGTATGAAAATGCAGTGTGGGTATTGGCAGAATTCGTTGATGAGTGATGAATCTGAATTCCTGAGGAGCTGTATTTATACTGCCAGCGATGTTGCAAAGGTGGTGCCAGATCAGATCGAGGATCGACATGTTTGCGTTGGCCACGTTAGAGAGGCAAATTTGCATGTTGAAGTGGCAGTCATGTGCCATGGGAATTTCCCTTTCGGCAAAGCGATGGTGAATTCCTGTAACTCGTGTCTCGTGATAGGGCGGTGGCGTCGACCGCTCGGAATGAGGGACGGGGGGATTGCCAGATGGGAGCTGGGGAGGGTGGCATCGTTGCCATTCTTGTGCGCTGCACGCGCGCTTGGGAGGGGACCAGCCTTTTTTTTTCCGGCACCGTGTGGCCAGATTGCACCATTTCAAATAAATGTCTGTTTTTTTGGCAGATAAAAGTAATCTTTTTTCGCCAGAAATTTTCCAAATCTCTTTAAAATATGGATGAAGTTACCAAATTTGGATGAAAAAGTGTATGAATATGACGGAAAAGTGTTTTTAAGCCCAAAAGATGGATGATTGTCGAATCACCAAATTTGAAGTGATCGCCATCTTGGCACTTTCTCAAAAAGTAAAAAAAAAGGATTGGAGGGGACTGATTGGAATCATGGCGGTTGCTGGAGAAGGAAATTATTTATTTTGTTAGGGCTATTTAGAGTTAATCTTAAAGTGGGTGCAATGGGGACAGGAGTTGGACTTTGGGAAAACAAAAGACGAAACTCCTTAGAGTACCAAAATTGAGGTCCAAAGGGGTTTGGTGCCATGTTTCTTTTCTACTATTCTTAGTTATATCTCCCTTTGACACCCTTATTTCAAACTAGGGTTTCCTTTATAATTAGCTCAATTGTTGAGCAATTTTTAGTGTAAAACATAAAATTGTGCCATCAAAGGTGGGCCAAGTGACATGGCGCATGGATTGAACCATGGGCCAAGCCATGACCTTGCCACCGAGCCGGCCCACCTATAATAGAGCCCAACCAAGCACGCGACACATGTGACCTTAACCCTGAAACGTCTCAATCCTTTTTTGAATTTTTGCACATTTTCATTTAAAGCTTTGTACAGATATATCATTTACCAGAATTTAATGAATTTGGTCATTAAGGAAGGTTGTCTTTTCTAGATTCAGGTGTTACATTTGATAAATGAGAAGTTAATTGGATGAAACAGTGCCTTGAAGGCCTCTGTTCATCGTCTAGAATATGGACGTCGGAGCGCTTCAGGGTTAATGGAGCAATAACTCAACAAAGCAGTAACACGACGGAAAGGAGATGAAGCACTAGTCAATGGAGGTGGAGGTCTAGGCTTTTGTTTTTTTTCCTTGCTTGTGCTTCATTGCCTTTTGCACTTAGGGCTTAGAGTATGCATCATTCTTGTTGTTTGGAGTATGCCTAAGGTTGTGTGTCTTATCTACACTTAGTCTGCGCTTGTTCCATGCCTCCTCTACAAGTTGTTTGCTTGCATTTGACTAAAAAAAGTGTGGATATTGACCAAGATTCCAAACTCAAGTTCAAAATCAAGTGAAAATTTTTTTCTTATCTATAAATGAATGTTGAAGCAAATTGAAGCAAAATTTTGGTCGAGTAACTAAAATTTGTGAGAATAATTGAGGAAATTATTTTGGGCTTTGTTTATGTATATTAGTGAAGATTTTTCTTAAACTTCCAACAATATTTTAAGTAACTATGTCAATAAAAAAAATATTGAGGTTGATGGGCAATTGTTCAATTGTCTAAGATTCTAGGTTTGAAGGTGCTAGTCAATTCAATTGTATCTAGTTGTCTATTAATATAATAATCATAGTAATATTTTGACCTTTTACTTCATAGGCATATAGAATTTTCCCGTTGGGAACACCAAATACTTCATAGAGAACCACAAGAAATACATTTGGAAATGCGGAGTCATATTTCATAGTCATATTTTTTCTTAGTAATATTTTACAATCATATCTCTGTAGTGATTACATTTTTTGTCTTGAGCAGCCTAAGGAAAATTTGAACAAGGAACATGTTTTAAAATCATTTAGTCATATTCTTACTTTAGTCATATATTTTAGACATATTTTTTTGTGATTCATATTTCACAATTATATTTTACTAGTAGTAATTGTTTTTGGAAGGCAATCCAAGGTAAATTTGGATAAGGAACATATTTGGAAAATACTTAGTCATATTTTGTAATCACATCTTTTTGATAGTCATCTTTTTTTTCTTTTGGAGGAAGGAAAAGGAAAAGTTTGGGTAGGAAATATATTTATAGAATGTCCAATCATATTTGTTAGTCATATTTTTACTTCAATTATATTTTTTTGTCAGTCATATTTTGTATACATGTTTTTAGGTAATTATTATTTTTCTTTTGATGAAGCCTAAAGAAAAGGTGGGCAATTTATAATGGGGCTCTAATATTTTGGTCCTAGGGACCATTCTTTGGGTTTAAAGCATGGTATCCCTATTGAAAAAATTATTATTAATTCTACGATTTGTCTATTACAAAATTGATGTCAAATAATTTGGAGTGGCACTTGTTTATAATTTAATGAATACATTTAAAATTTTCATAGAATTTAAAAGACAAGTACTTAGAAAAAAGAAAGCAATTAATCAACAACAAGAGACAATTCAATAATTTCTTAAATTTAGGGAGAAATTAAAGAAGAATAAAAGCCTATGAACAATATGGAGCACAAAGGTGAAACAAAACCTAAGAATCTAATACAAAAACTAGGCTTGCCTTGACCTACTATTAGAATTTGGTGTGACATTGACTCATCATGTTAATTAATTGTAATGGCTCAAACAATTGAAAGCTAATTAGATTAATTAATACAAAATTAAATCTCATGCATTTAGACTAATGTAGATTGGAGCTTTTGAAGCTTAGGAAAAACAAACTTAAATCTTGAAAAAATCCTATTCCCAAAGAAGACAAAACAGAATGTGAAAAAATCCATACAAAAGAGGCCATGAAGTAAGAGTAAGTGGGGAGCCCAATTTGTGTTGAAAAGTCTAAGTATTTGAAGTAGAAGTAGAAGTTCCAAGTTGCTACTCATAGCTTTATGCATTGTAAGAAGACTAATTTGATCCCTTTATAGGAATTTCACTATGTGTTAAATAAAGATTGTTGATTATAATGTACATAGTCATCCAAATGAAGTTGTAAGGTCTTAAGTATATAAATAATTAGTACTTATGAAGCTTATGTTATCACAATCATTTGATTTCAATACTTCTAAATTAATTAGTAGTAATGGTAATAGAAGTCAAAGATTGCAATTCTAGAATATGCCAAAAAAATAGAAGAAAAAAGAAAAAATATAGAAAATAAGTTGGTAAAAGTCGAGAGAGGAAGTATAAAAAAATAGATCATAGGTTTAAAAAAGGATAAGATCATAGATAGAATTTATGGCAATGGCCTTGATGTTCTTTATGCCAATCCTTACGCCACTATTCATTTTGAAGGCTTCTAGGATTCCAAAATGTTGCTTAGATCCCATATGATGACTACATATATTAGTCTATCAAAGAGCCTAAGTTTGAGCAATTGTTTTATGTGCAAGATCAAGTTCTTCTACTCCTTTGTTTTTTGTCATCAATGTTGTCATGGACTAGGTGCAAACAAGATCTATAGCCTTGTGCATATCCCAAATCTAGCAAACTACAACAATGACTAAATAAACAAAATTAGTACATATACTAAACCCTAAATACAAACAATGAGAGGAAGAAGAAAAGAAAGAGAACAGGAGTTTGGACCTTTGCCTTTGTCAATTGGTACTTCCTCTCTATTTTATTGCATTGTTGCTTTCTTGAAGATGCTTGGTTGGGCTCCATTGGAGGTTGGCTGACTAGGCCTATAGTCTAGTTTGTGCACCACGTTAGCGAGGCCAACCTTTGGTGGCATAATTTAACATCACACAATGATCTTATATCTATACCTTAAGACATGCTATTTGTTTTGTTTTGTTTTGTTTGTCACGTTAAGATCTCCCAAACCATTCGTCTCCAAGTTGCGTACTTGGTATCATCGGAAAGCTCTTAGCAAGGAGGTATGCATGGGCTTCATTTCATAGCATTCTAACCTATGGTGGAAAAGTTATGGATTTTTGAGTTATTTTTTGTACTAAAAATTTAGAAAATTACATCTACTTTAATTTTGGTCGCAATCTTGGTACCATCAAAGAGCTCTCAGCGAAGAAAGGTGCACAAGCTTGGTTTCATTTCCAACCTATAGTGGGAAAGTTATTGAATTTCAAAGTTTTTATGCATTCAAAAATTACAAAATTACTTTATTTTAGTTTTGACTATACCAACAACACATGGTACAAAAGTAATATTTATATTCATACTTTTAAAACTGTTTGTTTGTTTGTTTGTTTGTTTTCTTTTATTTCGTTTGTCACATTAAGATCTCCTAGATTATGTGTCCCGCAATCATGTGTTTGGTACTATCAAAAAGCTCTTGGTAAGGAGGATTGCATGGACTTTGTTTTATAGCATTCCAACTTATAGTGAGAAAAATATTGAATTTCAAAGTTTTTATGAATTGAAAAATTAGAAAATTACTTTCACTTTAATTGTAATTGTAGCAATAGTACAAGATATACTAGTATATACCTTTAGACAAGTTGTTTGTTTAGTTTTGTTTAGTTTTGTTTGTTTGTTTGTCACATTGAGATATCCTAGACCATGCATCCCCAAGTTGCATTCTTGGTACCATCAAAAAGCTCTCGGCGAGGAGAGGTGGATGGTCTTTATTTCGCAATGTTCCAACCTACAATGAGAAATTTATTGAATATCAAAATTTCAATGGATTAAAAAATTAAAAAATTACTTTTACTTTGATTTTAATTGTGACAATGGCACACAGCACACTAGTATGATCTACGAATCATATTTTACAATTATTGTTTAAAATTCTTCATTAAATTATTAGTCTAAATTACATTTTATTATGCACCTTCACAATTTTGAACATCTCGACTACCCTTCATCCTCAAGGAATTCAATAC
Source organism: Thuidium tamariscinum (assembly GCA_947034885.2). Classification (NCBI taxonomy): domain Eukaryota; kingdom Viridiplantae; phylum Streptophyta; class Bryopsida; order Hypnales; family Thuidiaceae; genus Thuidium; species Thuidium tamariscinum. The sequence goes on along the minus strand of OX344752.2, from coordinate 18,774,856 downwards.
ACAAAATTTCATACACTAACGTAGAGACACCCATTCCCGATCATTTAAACAAATATTAAAACCTTGTCCGACTTGTCCGACTTGCAGAATCTCGGAGGCCTGCACTCCGTCTGCCCTTGCAGAATCCGGATATCGGAATGGAAATACGCATGAGTCCCTTCACATCTACGAAAATTCCACCGAATCAACGTCAGCACATGGTCGAATTGAACTCAATGTTGACAAATCTACGATACTCTAGCCCAATCTACGTGTCTCGGATCTACCTCCTGCTGACGCTCGGAGTGGGCCCGTTTTACCTCGAAATCTACAAATTCAGGTGTCGGACCAGCAGTATCGGTTTGACATAGTCCCTGTAGCTCTAGGCATAAGGTAGGAGGTCCTATAATGGAGCATCTAAGGGCTGCAACTGATTTTTGGGGTGGCCAAACATCTTGAAATATTTATCAGTAAATTTTTCTTAAAAGACAAGTGGAATCGACATCTAACCCAAGTCGTTTTATATTTTTCGGAGCTTTGTGGAATTAATTATAAAATTTTGAAGTTGAAGTGGCATAGGGCTCTAAAATGGTGCGCCTCCTAACATGTACATATTTGTACATTGCTAAAGGCTATGAAAAAGAAACATGTACAGAATGTGTACATTTAAGAAGGTGCTTCATATTAGAGCTTGCTCATTTTAAGAATCTCCTACCTTAAGTTCTAGGAACTCCAAAAATTAAATCTATATTTTGATAAATTTTCGACTCCATGTACCTTAATTTGAAAATGAGTGGACAAAATTCAAATAATTGAACACAAATGTTGTAGTATCTTGTGCATATTACAATCCTAAAAAATTTACTTGAAGCAAGAAAGTAATTACAAGTTGAAACTACATGAATTTCAAAGCTAATCACTATTGTTGACTTAGTTGTTTAGTTGCGGGTTTTCAAAATCATTGAAAAGAAGTTATTAAAAAACAAGACTAGGACTCCTCAATCCCTTTTTTTGTTAGTGTACTCCGTTCAATTGGTTTGGTTTCTTATGTGTGCAATCTTAAGACTTGAATATTGTTTTGGGTCTTATTTTTTAAGCAAGGGTTCGTACCTTTTGTTAAAAAAACACTCCAAAAATTATCAATGCTTTTTGGGAATGATTTCAATATTTTATTGCATGTTGTTGTAAATGAATTAAAACACACCTCTATTTGTATAGTAAAAATGTGACAAATGTATGATTCAAAATATAAAAATATATGGAAAAGTATAGATAATGTTAATTTGAATGGGATTTGAAGAGTCTTGATGAATCAAAGGTTCAAGACCTCATTTACTATCATAATTGATCTATAAGTTGCAATTAGATATATTATTGCATTTACTTTGAACATATTTGAAGCTAATTAGGCGTCCTGTTATGCAATAATACAAATCATTTTAATTTGTACTTAGCAATCCAAAATCATTTATTTGCATAAAGAATTTGTTTGAATTATAGATGTGATTTGATATGATTTGTTTGAATTACAGATGTGATTTGATCAATTTGGAGAAGACTTTGGATGATTAGCAATTAAATGTACCTAACAATGAACTTTCAAAATTTATTATTTTTTACAAAGTTCACAATACTATAGTTGTGAATTCCAAATTTCCAACAAAAATAACAAGTGCCGTATAGAGGCATCATCAAATGAGAAGGGTCATTCATAGTATACCAAAACAAGTGTGCAAGCCCCGGATGCCACCTCCAACACACACCCAAATGAAGGTAGTGGAAGCACCAACAATGCTTGTTTAAAGCATCTAGGACTAGCCTCACTAATAAGTGCAATTTCAAATGAGAAGGGTCACTTGATTTGCATTTTCTTAATTTGATCAATCAAAATTTTTAATCCTAAATAACATTTTCCTAAGTGGTATAACCCGAGATGAAACATGTTTTTGAGAACTATTTTCTATTTCATTTAGTTTCACTCTCTCTTGAACCCCTTTACTCCTTGTGGACAATGGTTTTAATTAATGTTCAGACAATTAACCCTGGAGCACCAACAACACCATTTTGTAGTGCTTGGACAACTTTGCAACAATGTCTAGGGAGATTGCTAGCAATGTTTTAGCCATTTTTTGTAGCTTGATCTTTCACAATGGATTATGAAGAGTACCTAATTCACTTTGTAGGCTTATAAGTGTTTATCTTTACGTAAATAAGAAATTAGAAAAAAAAAACGGATCACAAAATATGCTATTTTCAATGTATTTTGAGAAGTTGTTGGTCCTTGCTCTAAATCTCAAATTTCTCTACAAAAATGATATTTTTTGAGTTTGAGCCCAACTAACAAAATGAAGGTCATATAAGGTAGGGGGTTGTAAAAGCAATCCTTTACCAGTTGATTTGCATTTTGGAGAAACTAAACTCCTTAAAACAATTTTTAGTAAATTTTCATGGTAAGAAAAATGGAATTGGCATCTAATCCATGTCATTTCATATTTTTTGAACCTTCATGGAATTAGTTATGAATTTTTGAAGTTGAAAACACGATGGTTTCTAAAAGCGATCCCCTCCTGAAATGTACACTTCTGGTACATGTTAGAGGCAAAATCTACCAGATCACTTTTAGAGACAGGGTTGCAATTACAGCTCCCTACCTTATTCTAGTTTCTTCTCCAATTGAAATTTTGAAAAAAATCATAATTTTGAATATTGTATTGCAATTTGAACTTTGGATGTATTGTCAATGTCTTTTGGATTGTAATTGTAGAATGACACAGAAATTGAATTTACTCCATAATGTTTGCCACTGAAATGTATACACATGGTGTAGTTCTCAAATTTTTGGAGATAATTTTCTACTAGATATGATTTTTCTTCAATTTTTCTTTAAAAATTCTCAAAAAAAACAATTTTCCTCAAAAAATCTAAATTTTGTAGGAATTACAGAAGAGATGTAACGTCATCTCTGAAAAATAAATTAAAAAAATTTCGTACACACCTAATCTAAAAACGGCAGCAAACTAAGTGTTGGGCACAAGGGCTTGAAAACAATGGTTATAGGTCCGACATTTAAGGGTTAAAGAATGCAAACATGGGCCATTCAAATAGGAACTTGTTTTCTTCATCCATTCAAATTTTTTTAATCCTTGAATTAGATTTTAATAAGATAACAATAATAATTTCTCATAAGACCAATGTCATTGAAGATATACATATTTCAAAAGTTTTAACTCTCATTGTTAGAAAGCGGTGAATGTTTCTTTAATAAATTTGTTTATTTATAACAAGTTTTAAAAATACATATTTCCATGCGTAATATAAATTAAACTAAATTATTTTTATTTTAGATTCACTTCTTTATTCAAACATAAAAGTCTAAGGTAAGGACACCCAAATGTACCATATACCTATATGGGCCACTTGAAGAGATGCTCACAAAGTAAAAATCTCTTCAATGAATGTGTACTTGTTTTTGAAAGAATAGGTTTGAAACATCTATTTCCAAAAAATTAAGACTTCATAACTTTTGCATACAATATCCAAATTGAATGTATTCTTTTGTGCATTGAAATTTCCAATTATTTACCAATGAAAAAATATAAGAATTTCACAAGTTTGATAATAGAAATTGCCTTTCGTAGAAAAAAGGGTCCCTTAAAGGATCCCATCTTTAATCTTTAAAAGATTTTGGATTTTGGAGAAGAATGTTTCAACCTACTAGATTGACTTTTAGTGAAAACAAGAATTGCCAATCACCCCATTTAGACTATCAAGTTCAAGCCCTATTTATTGGTAAATTCTACATGTTTTGATTGTATAAAACCTTAGGCAAGGAATAACACCTATGCCCCACTTTATGAAAAGTTTTGATTCTCTTTTGTACTACCTATTTGGGCCAAGAGGTGTTGTAGAAAAGTTGATTTTTAGTATAAGCAAATACATCTTGCATTGTGATTACCACCCCCACTCAACACTAAACTAAGCAAGATGTAGAAATCAAATTGAACTTGATAATTGAACTTATTTTTCATTCATGTTTAACTACAACAAATTGACCCTAAAGGACCACAGTCCATATTTTGGCAAAATAGCGATTTTGGATACGTTCTTATGAATGGAGTTTTCATTTTTTTTCTTTGAAATTTTCACACAAAATTTTACTAGGGTGTAGCTTTAAGGCCCAACAATTTTCATAACTTTTGACTACATGGTTCAAAAGTTATTGTATGATATGTAGTTTTCATTGCTCAACGGGCAATCTGGGCAGAAAAAAAAACTTCTTTAAAAATTATTTTTTCAAGAAATAAAAATTTGAAATTGATTTATTAGATTTTTATCTAAGTGGAAAGCCTTAAATCATTCCATTTTGATCAATGAATCAAAAGTTATGAGGATTTTTAGTCTGGGATAGTTTGTGGCTATTTATAGAATCTCTACGCTACAAAAAAAAAAGGTTGAAATTATTTATTTAATTCAATTTTTAATATTTTTGAAGAAAAAGAAGAAATATGGTGTAGATTGTTTAACACAACATTACAAACATTGGATTGTCTTTTTTTTAAATCTATAAATAAACTATTTTTAGTTTAGTATTTTAAATCATTCTCTATTTTTTTCTACTTACCAATTTTTTTCCTACATGTTGTACAGTTCCAAATGATTTGAAAACTTTCAATCATGTAGCCAATTTGACTTGAAGAATGAATCCAAAGAGTTACAATCATTTTGGACATTTTTTCACTGTTGCCTTCTAAAGTGCAGTTGCTAAGATTTTTGCAATGGTAAAAAATGGATTTTGTCACTTCAAACACTAATATTTGGCAATCTACATGGCGGAAATTCCTGAAATTTTTTCCACATCAAACTAGTGTATTAAAAGATCCTATGTTTACATTTGTCCAAAAATGTTTTTTTCTTAAAATTTGATAGTTGTTCTAGAAATGACAGTTTTGGAGGGATTTTGGTGAAAACATAGTCAAAAACCTTTAGGGGTTAGTATAGGTGGACAATTAGCCAACATTAGAATTAGGATGCCCAACCTAACAACACTATCATTGCACATAACAAATGCTACTTGTTACAACAATTACTCTTGAATAATATATCAATGTGATAAATCATTTAAAATAGAAAGACTGAAAGTGACACTTTTTCTAGTCTAACTACTTAAGGGGTCAAATGACCAAAAAATTTGACAAGATATGAAGTGAATCCAAGAGAAATACACCCCAAGTAGTTTTGTACTTTTTTGATGCTTTAGTAATGTTTTACAAATTTTCGAAGTTGAAAACACAAGATAGCCTATAACAAAGAGAGTGGTAAACTATAAAGGGTTTTCAGATGGTTTTCATGTGCAAATGGTTATCATTTTAGGACATGAACGATTGCCACTTGCACATGTGAACCGTTTTAGACCACTTGTCCATTTCATAATTGTTACATTACATATATAACACTAAACTCACCTTGAATGGACTCAATGGATGCTTCAAAAAACTTCTCACCTCTCATTGGTTGTTGAAAAGTTGTGGTGTTTTTTAGTCATGGAAGCATTCATTTAAGACAATTCCCAAGACCTTGGACATATTCCCCAGTCATTGGTTGCTTTGGAAAAACTGTGGTGGGTTTTAGTCATGGAAGTGTTCATTCAAGACAACATATGCAACATATGCAAGACCTCTACCTTTGAGCATCCAACATATTCAACCAATATTTCTCCAGCCAGTGGCAAATCAAGAGTCCTTCATAATAATAATGCCGATTAGCGCACTAGAACCAATCACTCAAATCTCTATCAAAGCAAATCTCACTGAAAAGTTGGGCAACAGAGAGACGAGCAAGTGAGTCTGGACGTTTCCTTTCCTCATGACAAAAGTAGGATTGGAAACACTCCAGACTCACAATTAGGAAACAAGACGCAAGAGCGAGAGGGCCAAAACATATACCAAAAGTGAATTTATAAATGCTTTTCTCTCAGACGTATGCAACTGTAAAAGGGCTTGCTAGCATTGCTTGACTACCCTTAGCGGGACAGTAACCTATCAAAATGCACCATCGTTTCAGTTTCTTGAACAGAAGATGCACAAGGGGAAGAAAATTAAAAGAATCTATGGAGCTGGCACTAATATACAATAAATGTTCTTTACAGAATGAACAAGTAAAATGTCAGCTTAGGCGGCAGAATATTCATTCCCCGAAAAACTCTACGCTACAGCAGCAATTGTGAAGGGAAGCAGCAATTATGAAGGGAACTACGTCAGTGACTAGATTTGTGATAATACATCAGAATGTAACGAATATCAGAATTTCCTGATAAGACGGAGAGACGACCAACTATCAGCCTGAGCAGTTTCGCCCCAGTAAAACATTTAGACCTGAAATGATTAAAAAAGCATAGTCACTGAGGTTTAGATTTCATGATTCCAGCTCCTCGGTTCTGTGTAAACTCGTCACGCAGTCAACAAGCACAACCACCACCAGATTGGCTCTCCGATGGTGCGTTGTTCGCTGTAGTTCTCAAATTGATGTCAACATAGTCCTCCTGCTTCGTCTGATTGGCAGCATCCATTCCTGGTAGTGCTCCAGCAATCTTTCGGAAAAGTCCCTGTTCACATGGATGGTGGAAAGAGTTACGATCCTGTACCTTCCAGCGCTAAGATGGGGAGTACTAGAGGATGTCTTCGCAAGTTTAAGAAATACAAGGCATCTCTGAGTATGTCGACATGAATTGAATGTAAAAAGAGTCGTCCATATCCTCGACGACAGGTGCGGTTATTCCATCAATGCTTAATATTAGCGTCTCAGTTAATTGCAAGAAGGAAGAAACAATCCCTCAATTTGATTACATGACGGACCCATATATGATATCTGCAAGGCACGAAAATTGTAGAAAGAAAACTCTCGATGCACTGCTTACAGATGTTCAGAAAATGAGGAGCATGCTCATGGTCTTACACTCAATTTGAAGATAACGTGAGGAAATGTTCTGACCTTAATGTTAAACCCCGCTTTTGCACTGGTCTCGATAATGAGCGCACCAAATTCCTTGGTTTTCGCTTCTCCTTCTTCAACCGAGACTTGCCTGCAAATTCCTCATTCCAACTCCATGTTAAGAAGGAACAAGTCTCAGATTCTTACGCTGAACTATCAGAGGGCAACTAATTTAATGAGGCAAAGCAGAAAAAAAGAGGGAGCCAGGGCAGTGCATCTGCATGATTTGGGTTGTTACCTCTGGTCTACAAGGTCCGTTTTGTTACCAACAAGCACTATGACAACATCCTTTCCTCGCTCGGTGCGCACCTCATCTACCCAGCGAGCAAGATTAAGAAAAGACTGCCTGTCTGCATCACAAACATGAGTAAAAATTAGTAACCATCTCCATCGGTTAAAAGGCGAAATAATTTGCAAGTTCCAGGGGGGGGCATCTAAAAAGAAGAAAGGAAATTCAACCAGAAATAGTATTTTGAATGCAACTTACTGGAAACATCATATACGATAACTGCAACAGACGAGTCCCGAATATAACTAGGTATAAGGCTTCGAAAGCGTTCTTGTCCTGCTGTATCCCTGGACATCCAGCATGTTGAATTTAACGACCTTGTCATATCTTAGAGTCTGAAATAAAATCACAAGAAACAGAGCATTCGAGAAAAATTTGGAAAGTGTTTCCAGGTCTGAAAACAACCACGATAAGATTTGAAATTATTAACATACCAGAGTTGCAGTCGAATTGTACGGTCCTCAAGATACATTGTCTTAGACAGGAAGTCGATCCCAATGGTGGGCTGAAAAGCAAACATCAGTCGATATCAGAAACATTGTATCGGGATTACACACCTGAAAGAATTTGCATAAATACTACTTCGACGAAGTCCTCAATTAAAAGAAGCACTAATAAGGTACCGGTAGAAAACCTCTTTTCGTAAAACTCAACAAAACAACTCATTCAGTGGTCCTAGATAAATTATTCAATACCGCCATATTCTCACAATCTCGTAATGAACGGAAAACCTCGCTTTGAGAATAGAAACTTTGTTATAAAAACAGCTGAGAATAAAGACACTGAATAATAAACTGTATAGCATTCTCTTTAAAACTAGAGGAGAGCGTTATCTTAAGCATGCACATGACGCTACAAATTCCACAACGAATAAAAGACTTAGTGAATTCCACAGATCCACCTCTAGCTGTTGCCAAGCTATCGTCATCATTTGAAGTAAATTAAACATTGGAACTCATTTTGCATAGTGGTAAATATTGCTCCACAAAAAGACTTGCAGTTCAATGAGGTTAAGAGGAACCCAAAGTTAGTGTCACAACCTAACAATGGAATCCACCTAAAGCGTAATTTGAAAAGGTAAATGGCAAATTACTATGTCCTTTCCACCGCAAGAGAGACAGAGAAAACGAGGAAAACATTTTCGCGATTCTGTACCTGATAGGTGGGGTCGAACTTGTCGTACATAAAGCGCGTGATGATGCTCGTCTTGCCAACACTCTGATCGCCAAGAAACACTAACTTATACTTCGAGAGCGGCGAAATGCTCATTGATCCCATCTCGATCGATTACGATAATCCCTCTCTCAAAAAACCAAGCGCCTGTCCACTACCACACGCTTCGATGTACTCCTTCCTGCCCTAGAAATGCCTGAAAAAGCGCTTCCCCGCAATATCAGTCCTCCACAAAACTCGCACACCAACGATAGAATAGTGATCGATTTCTCCTCCAACGTATATAGCCTCCACCGAAAACCTCTCACCAAAATTGCGTGCGCATCAAGCAAAACGAAAACCAATTGAATTTCAACCCAGCCAATTCCAGCCAATTCCAGTCAATTCCAGCGAGGATCCGAGTTAAATCGGAGATCTGAATACTTCAAGGAAAAAGAACTGAAAAATTTCGAAGCTCTTGGAAGTTTAAAGTTCGGCAAGTACACCAAGTCGAGAGGACGCGGTCGTTGTGGCTAAATCGTTCCGGAGATATGTACTGCACCAAATTGAGCACGGTAAAGTGGATTGCGATGAAGAAGACGAGGGCCTCAAGATTGAATGCACGAGATCGACGGGAAATGTCTGGGAAAAGTGGTGATGATCGAGGGCGACAACGTCGAAAGTGCAGACGGGAGCGGATCGGTAGCGGGAGTCGGAAACTCGACAAGAGCGACGAGCTTCATGGCAAGACCGGGACGACGGTGGGACCCAGCTGTTGTGGTACGGACCAAAGGGACAGCTGTCAGATGACAGACGTGGCTACCGACGCTGACCTGTTCCCGAGGCTGCCTAGCTGGATCGCTCTTCGGTGCTGACCTGGTTCACTTCTGAGCAGACATGAGACCGGCCTGCAACCCTGCCAACTCTCAAATAAACATAAGGTAAGAGGTCCTATAATGGACCATGTAAGGGCTGAAACAGAATTTCAGGGAGCTAAAACTTCTAAAAAAAAATTCAGTAAATTTTTTTGAAAGAGAAGTAGAATTGACATTTAACCCAAGTTGTTTCATATTTTTTCTTGAGCTTTGTGGAATTAGTTATCAAATTTTGAAGTTGAAAGGGCATAGGGCTCTAAAATGGTGCCCTAGCTAAAATATACACTATTAATACCTTGCAAAAGGCTATGAAAAAGGAACATGTACAAATATTGTACATCTAAGGTAGGGCACCATTTTAGAACCTGCTCCATTTAAGAGCCTTCTACTTTAAATATGTTTAATAGGGGGAGTCACATACTCACAATACATTGAAATATAATTATTTAGTACAGGAAAATTATTGGTTGGTATGAAAATTAGTGCGAAAAATCTCCCCATTGCACCATTGTCACCATTGTACATCAGAAATGTAAAAAATGCCACCACCAAGGTAAAGAAGCTTATTAGAGTTAAGCTTAAAGGAACCCCTGGTTTGAAATAAGAGTGTCAAAGGGAGGTATAACTGAGAATAGTAAGAAAGAAACATGGCATCAAACTCCTTTAAACCTTAGTTTTGGTGCTCCAAGGAGTTTTGTCCTATGTCTTTCCCAAACTCCAACTCTTATCCTCTATTGCACCTACATTACGATTAACTCTATTACCACACTAATTTGCAATCAAACTATCTTTGGACCAATTTCAAGAGGGGACATATTTTTCAAAGGTGTATGTTTGTTTTACATAGTGTTAAATCCCCATTTTTCCCTTAATATTTTTCTTCATTTTTTCCTAATGGAGTTTTCTAAATTTTCACTCTAACCTCCCCATATTTCTAGTCTTGTATCCCAAAAAAATTCCTAACTAGTTATTAAAGTTTAACCCCTAAACGCTCATGACTATGTTTTCACTCAAAATACTCAAAAACTACCCTTCCTAATAGGGTGATTGCAAGAAAGGCTTCTCGTTTTTTGTCTCATTTTGGAATAGTACTTTTTCTTTCCGGGAGTACTTTAAAAATAGAAAAACAATTTTTTTTTAAATGAAAAATATGTTCAATGTATATTTTTTGAAGAAGAAGGTACCCTAAAAAGAAAAAGTGAAGGAAAATTTTCTAAGTAGGTGAACTAGACAAGTGCAAAATATCATGAAAATGAGCACTTTTACATTTTTTTTGTAATAATTTGTAAAAAATAGGAAAAAGACATTTAAAAAATAAATAAAAATTGGTAATTTGAGAAGGAATGATGGTGATGAGATTTCACCAAAAGAATGATTTTGAAACCATTTTCAATGTTTAGAATTGCATGCGCAAGAGGTCCCTATTTGCATGAATGTAGAGGATATATAATAATGTTTTTTAAAATTTTTTTTGGTGGACACATAATCTCTAATGTGGGGATAGATCATATAAATTTCAAGTCTACATCACTAATTTTGGATACTCCATAGTACTAAAAAACCCTAAATAGCAAAGTGTGACAAATTAGCTAAATTAAAATTTAATTAGAAAACGATTTTTGGAAATTTTTGAAAAATAATGAATCTTATTAATATCAAGTTGTCCATCTTCAATAAAAATTTCAAGCACATTGGCTTACTTCCCCAAAAGTTATAACCAATGGCATAAAAGTCACTTGGATTGTGACGCCAAATAGTACAGCCCTTTCTTGCAATCACCCAATACAAGTACCAAATTTCTTTTAAAAACAATTTTGAATACATGTAACCATAGGATCTTATAGTATGCTAGTTTAGAAAGACATGGAAAAATTTCAAAAATTTCCACCATGTAGATTGCAAGATATCAACATTTGAATTTTCAAAAATCATTTTTTTAGCCCTACAAAAAAATGAGAAGTTACACTTTACAAGCTCATATTTGTATGAAAAAATGTCCAAAATGGTGGTGTGTCTTTGAGTTCATTCTTCAAATCAAGTTGAATACATGTATGTTGAATAAATGTATGTTGTATACATGTAATCAAGTTGAATACATGTCCACTCTTCTAAAGGCTTTTGTACACTATAGGACCCTAACATAGTACTTTCTTTTTCATTATTTCTTATTTGCTTGTGTTTTTCCAAGGTTTTATACAGGGTATTAAAGAATAATTTGAAATATATATTTTTCTCACTATAGGTCCCTAATGTAGTACTTTTTTCTTTTCTTTTTTTAATTTGTTTGTGTTTTTCTAAGGTTTTACACAAGGTATTAAAGAGGAATTTGAAATATATTTTCTTAATTATACAAGTTTCCATTGATAAAAACCATAATCTAGGGGACTTTGGTTTTTATTTTGCATTGTAAAGGCAATAGATCATTGTTGCTAGCTTACTCCAAATTATTACATTTATGTTCTTTTTTTAGATCATTAAAGCATAATGTTGATGCATAGTGGTGATGCAAATTGTGAAACTTAGTAATGCATATAGAATTCCTTCCATAGTAATAGGAAAACCATTCATAAAACCTTTAAAATCTATTTAGCTTTTTAACTTGTAAAGGTTTGTTTTAAGCTAATACTTGTTTGTAGTAGCATAATTGTAGTGTTTGTATAAACCATGTGTTCTGAAGTTGCCTAAATTTGTAGTCATCCATCTTATTTGAATGTACAACATTCATATTTATAATCCATATAACACAAAAACGATGGCTGAATTAGCTAATTCTTCAATTATACCAAATAGTTTACCCTATTCAATGTACTTGATGTGTTTTCTTAGTCATTTGTTGTAATTTTACTAAGTTAAAAAGAACCAAAAAATAACACTTTTAGATAAACATAGCCTAAAAGAACACTATGTGAAAATATAACTAAACAACAACCCTATTTATAATGCTTGGTATTAGAAAATTAAATAACAATAGGATATCTTAAAATCATAAAAGTCAATAGGTAGAGCCTTCCTTTTTCCCTAAGATTTGTGACTTCCACTAATAACTTTGCCCCTCATACCATCATGAATGAAGAGCTTGGTAGGGGTAGTTCAACTATAGTAAGAAGCTTATTGTAGATCCTTTAGTGAGGCCTCCAGAGGGCCATTTTGAGATTGTTCTCGTAACTGCTAGCCATTGTTAAGCCATCAATTACAAAAAAATTAAATTAAAATAAATAAAATTGGGAGAAATCATGAAATATGAAAAAAATTCAAAAATAAATAAATTAATGACGTGGCACTCTCCCAAGTCTCGATCATGTAGGATTCTTGCAATTTCGCGTTCCCATAGTAGTTTCCGCATTTTTAGACTATGGAAATTCACAGTCTTCTAGAGGCCTCAAATCTCCCCTAATGATATTGAATTCAAAACTTTTTTTTAGCAAAAGAACAACAAATCTAAGAATACTCATATAGATTTTGATCAAAGTTTTGATTCATTAAAAGAAACCTTATATTACAATTTGGATTATGAAGGAAACATTCTTATCTTTATTGATGTTCATGAGTCTCTCTATATTTCCTACACAGTTTTTATGGCAATTTTATTATATCCTTTGGTATCCATTGAATTCATGAAATGGTGACTTTTCAATCCAATTCCAAAACTATGAATTTCAATTCTAAACCAAATAAAATTTATATAATATTAGAGGGCAAAATTGATTTCTCAAATAGGGATCCAAATTGGACTAGGTTCATAATGGATTTGCCTACCTTAGCCTTACCTTGTTGCATGGTGGATGGGGCTATTGTATGTACCCTTCTTGCCTCCTTTTAGAAGTAGACCAACTTCCAAGGACATTTAACCTTTGAATGAAATATCCAAAACCATCCACAAAGGCATGCATGTCCATTATTAATTCTTTAAAATTATAAGTACCTAAAATATGTGCATAAATGGCCATGGAAGCCATATTATATCTTCAAAAATAAATCCATTTTGAAGACACCTTTGACCAAGTGACATTTTATGAATCCATTTCTTGGATGCACATTAAAAAAATTTCAACTTTTGTATACGTGATCTTATTTTATAGGTGATCCTACTATCAATTATTGGTGTTTGACTAAAATGAACTTTGAAAGCCAAAAATCTAAAAGATAAATCTTTTCTTTTTGCAAATTTTAATGGCCAATTTAACCCATAAATGCCCCAAACACCATATTTTGGTGAACATTTACAAAACTTTGAAGTCAATAAAACTTTACCAAATTTTTTTTATGTAGTTTGTTTAAGACAAATTCATTATAAAGTATAGTTTTGGCTTTAAAATTTTGATTTTGAAAATGAATCAAATTATGATTTTTCTACTCAAGACTTAGTGTAAGGGGGTCCATTGTAAATCTTGAATTTGTAATGTTGAGGGCTCTTGGAAATAAGCCTCAAATACACTAGATCTTGAAATAAAATTCACATTAGATATATTCAATAAAAGTTGCAGAGTATATTTTGGGAAGCCATGAATTAATTGTAATTATATATGCTATGTCCTTTAACCTCATATTTCTTTGGTGACGAAGACTCAATTTAGATTTTAACTTGTAAAAAAAATATTGAAACACTTCAAATCACTTTTACAATTTCATCACTATCATCACCAAACATTATAATTTTTCAATCCATAAGTGATATTGTTTTCTTTTTCGTTTCTCAAATGATCACTAAGATGTCTAGGTTAAATTTGTGTAACAATATAAAAAAAACTGATGAAACTTACAAGAATGTTGGCTTTTTGTGCAATTAAAAACAAATTCCACTAAACTTAAAAAAACCCTTTGGCATTCCGGGGTGCTAAAGGCTTTTTCCTAAAAGAGACCTTCAGTTACAGGAAGGGAACTCAGAAGGGAAGAAATTTCATGGTCTAATATCCGGTTACATACCCGCTATTATTTCAAATGCCTAGTTCACCCAAGTGAAACCCGACGGTACCTCAATAGGCTAAAGAGATCCTAATGTGAACGGAGAAATTTTTCATGTAGCTTGGTTATCGTTGTGCTGAAGGCTGCCTTGGCCTGTCTAACCTTCTTTGCCGAAGCCCACTCCGTCGCTCCGGCCGTTCTCCCCTGGCGAGTTTCCACGTTTTCACGGACTACGCATCGTCTCGGAGCTTCGTTACATCAAAATCGCCACCATGAGGTACGTGAAATTTTCTCTGAATCACTGTCAGTTTTCGACCTCTTTCGAATCATCGTTGTCAGGGCATTTCTTTCGCGAGCGGAAGGTGTTGAGGGTGACTCCTGTTCTTCTCGGCGTTCTGTTGGTGAGGTTTTGTTTTTTGACACCAATATGAATTGGATGGAAACTTCCTCAGGGTTTAGGGTTTTTAAGTAAGGGTTTTCAAGTCGTCCTGTTTGTTGAATCAACCGGTGACGGAATGTCGTAGCAGGGGGATTTTTTCTCCGAGAGCGGAAGATGTTTCATGGTGATAACTGCTTTCTCGGTTATGTTGGTACGGTTCTTGAGCACGATACGAAATGGAATGAAGCTTCCCCAGGGGAGATTAGGGTTTTCAAGTAAGGGTTTAATAGTCGCATGTTTATTTTTAATACTGATTACAGAACGTCGTGGCCCGGCCATTTTTTTCGCGAGCGAAAGGTGTTTCATGGTGACTACTATTTTTCTCGTCCTTTTGTTGGTTAGGCTACGTTTTTTGATGACGACACGAACTGGAATGAAGCTTCCTCAGGGGTTTAGGGTTTTCAAGAAAGGGTCTTATAGCAGTCCGTTTTTTGAATGACCTGGTGACGGAATTTTCTTCGCGAGCAGAATGTGTTTCTGGTGACTTCTGTTTTTTTCGTCTTTTTGTTGGTAACGTTATGGTTTTAGACGAAAATACCAACTGGAGTGAAGCTTTTTCAGGGGTCTAGGGTTTTCAAGTAAGTGTTTTATGGTCGCACGTTTTCTTTAATGAACTGGCGACGGATGTCATGACCGGGGCATTTATTGTGCGAGCGGACGGTGTTATAGGGCGATAGTTGTTCTCGTCTTTTTTTTTTGGTTAGGTTACGATTCTTGACGATGATACAGAGTGGAGTGAACCTTCAGGGGGTTTAGGGTTCTCTCGTAACGGTATTTATTCATGTGTTGTGACTTGTAACGGAAATGTCGTGGCTATCAATATCTTTGCAAGCGGAACATGTTTTATGATTTTATGATTATGATTTTTCTCTTGTCATTTTTGTTGGTAGGGTTATGGTTTTTGAAGATATATCCGTCAGGAGTGGAGCGTCGCAGGGGCTTAGAATTTCATGCAAAGGTTTTGTAGTTGTAGGATTACATTAGCATATTTCATTTGTTGATTTTCTAATGGTTGGGTTGGGGTTGTATCTTGCAGTGCGAGGCCAATGGAGGAGGACACTGTAAGTTTATATTTCACTGTCTCTTTGCATTTTTAGATGACATTATTTTCTAAGTACAACATCGCTGAATGCCTTTGAATTTTAGAATGCTTTATGGTGTTGTGCCTGTTTCCTGTATTATGAATCGCTTATTGAAACTTGCCGTGTACAGGAAAAGACAGAGGAGGAGGAATTCTCTACTGGTCCCTTGTCAGTGCTCACCATGTCCGTGAAGAATAATACTCAGGTTTGTGGTTTTTGAGCCTTTCAACTCGAGGGCAACTCTCTGAAACCATGTGAGGGAAGATGTAGGTTTTGCGGGAGCTTATTCAATACCTGGGCTCCAAGTGTTTTTTTATCTTGTTAATATTGGAAGTTGTGAAGTTTCAGTATTAGATATCATAGCATGAATCTCTGCTGCAAATTTCAGAGTATGAAAGTAAGCCTTACGTGGGTGACGATTTCTTCTATGTGACAGGTACTTATCAATTGTCGTAATAACAAGAAGTTATTGGGGCGGGTGAAAGCGTTTGATCGTCACTGCAATATGGTGCTTGAAAATGTGAAGGAGATGTGGACCGAGGTATTCAATTGGACCTCGCCTTCCAATGCTTTTCGTTTTAGTAGTTCTGTTGGAATTTTGGGATGGTGAACGTCTCAATAGGTGACCCTATTAGATTCACAGAGTTTTTAATGGTAAGGCAATGTTTTACTAGTATTGACTTGGTTATTAACTTAATATCGCATTCATGAAGTTAACACCAGTTGCACTACACTAACGTTTACTTAACACGAGGACTGTATATATCTAGCGTCTATCAACGTAACATCAATATCTTTGCGAATCTAATCAGGAGAGTCTGCTGTGATGAACGATCTTGAGTTGAAAATCGTAAATGTATGGAATTGATCTCCAGAGTAAGATATTAACATGCTATTATTGCCGTGAATGATCAGGTTCCCAAGACGGGTAAAGGCAAAAAGAAGGCCAAGCCAGTGAACAAGGACCGCTTCATCAGCAAGATGTTTCTGCGAGGGGATTCTGTGATCATTGTTCTCAGGAACCCGAAATGATTCACTTCAGCCACAACCAAGCGGGAGGGGTTTGTAGTGTCATGTATCGTCGAAGAGAGGACCTGTGATCCACAGAATCGATGGGCTTGTGTTTTCAATCTCAGATAGCTCACAGAGGTGCTTGTGTAATAGAGATGCTGAAAGGTTCTTGATTGTAATTTTTCTCAATACCGTTAAGGGCGTGTTTTTTTCCCAACTAGCTTGAAACAAGCTCTGTACGTTGACACACTACACCACTCTCTTTTGTGCACTCTTCAGCCGACACAAATGGAGCTCGGGTGATCTGAACTGGGTGTAGCCTTCTGGATTACGGAGGCGAACTATCAGACTCGCTAATATGTGTTCATGGTGATGCATCTTTTCTCTTTGTCGGTCTTCTTATGTTGCTTTCATAGCCGTCATTGTGGTGCGGACAAAGTCCTTGTGCTGTAGGCCTGCTTCAGTAGTTTAGTACAGTTATCACGTTCTTGATTTGAATTGCTGGCAATATTCATGCCATTACATTGTCGGTGACAGGTCAGGAGTGGCTCCATTTGCTGAATCAAGCTCAAATAACAGTGTAGAGGTAATGTGTCGGTCAAAGTATTCATTAGTAACCCTGATTCCGTTACAGTACACCTACTTGGTCCTTACTGCTGTGTTTTGAGGACATTTGCAACATCGGACTGTTTGTCTGTGTCTTGGCGCCTGATGTCTACTTCAGTTTTATGCTTCGACTTTCTAGTACATTGTTTTTCATTTAATTTTAAACCAGCACCTTTTGGCCCTTTGTTTCTACCGGTATATTTTCAGCCCCTCGGCTTTTGCTTCCCTACAGTTTGTAATGAATCTATTCACTCTGAGGCTCCCATGTAGAAAGTTTACAGACTTAGCTCTTAATAATTTATGGGATGTCATCAGAACGTCGTTTAGTTGGATATGAGCCCGATTTAGATCGATCGTTTCCATTGTTGTAGGTTTCATTTAATTAAAACCATGTGGCATCAACAATCACATTCTTCAACAATTTTTTTGGACATTGGAATTTGTTATCAACATCTTTCAATGCGGGTATTTCGTCATCATGTTTCTCTACGGTACTAGGAAAACGAAAGAGATGGAGTTCCACAGATCCACCACTTTTGCCCCCCCTTCTGTCATTGGAAGCTCAAACTGCGCCCTAATTCAAAACTTGACCTAATTCAATTTCCAACAAACGCGACTTCGGTTGTCTTGTGATGGGGGGTGACAACCTCTGTGAAGGTGACGAATCAAGTAAGTATCATGTGCAATTTGTATCACCTTTGGTAACAATTTGTTGAGCATCCATTCTACGGCCCATTCTACACACTGCAGGGAAATTTGTGAATTAAATCATTTGAGAAATTCAGCAGCAAACTGAATCCATCAAATGGGTTTTGTTTTACTCTTGTGCAGAGTAACTTACCTTAACTTCCATGGAGAGTAACTTACTTACAGGTCAACTTCGCTGGAGTCTTCTCCAATCTCCACAGCTGACACAGATCCATGAATTGAGGTGATCCGCCTCGATGGAAAGAAGAATCCCGGGTCAGCTACAGGACACCTTTTTAAATTTTTTTCCCCCTTAATATTAACAGTAAATGGATTCGTGCACAATTGCGTACGTCAATTGTTTGATGCATTTGGATTCCTCCCACGAGAAATGACTTCATTTGTGCGGCACAGGGGGACCAGGTGCTCAGTCTGCTTCCTTCAACTATTAGAGGTAATCACACCTTCTTCAAGTCACCTTCTTTACAAAATAGGGGGCTTTTTTTAACTTTTATTCTTGAACAACACAATTCTTACTCTGTTGGTCCCACTTCTTGTGACAGATTTGTAGAGTTAATTAGAAAGAAACCCCTAGTTTGAAACATAGGTGTAAGAGGGAGGTTTAACTAAGAATAGTAGAAAAGATATATGACACCAAATTCCTTTGAACCTCAGTTTTGGTGCTCTAAAAGAGTTTTGTCTTGTGTTTTTTCAAACTCTAGCTTTTGGTCTCTATTGTACACACTTTATGATTAACTCTAGTGTCCTACAAAGTTCTCTCCATCCAATGGTTTAGAAGAATGTCAACCCTTTATAGATGTGATAGATTGTTGGCATAGCATGCACCATCAAAATTTTGGAGGTGCAACTTGCTAGAACAAGGCCCAATGGCTTCAGTGAAAGCCATGAGCCGGTTCATTTTCTGAACTGTCACTTTATAATCCAAACTTCATGTAAAATGCCAAGAATCATTTCCAAGTAAATCTTAAAAAATTAAAAAAATTCATGTAAACATGCCGGAATAATCGAAACAAACCTAAATGAAACTCCAATTATCATCAGTATGTTTGTTTGTTTTTTGTTTTATTTTTTTGACACAAATAAAGGTATCATCAGTATGTTTCAGACTTGGAGGGAACCATCACGTTGACGTTCAGTGATTTGGAACCCTCAGTCTGACACTGAGAGCCTTTTCCGAAACAAACTCAAAAAAGTACTCAGTACTTATTGAGCCAGTATGGAGGGCTATTTTTGTAATTTTCCCAGCCGTTGAATGGTTGGTAAATATTTTATTTTTATTATTTTATTATTTTATTCAATATAATAATAATATGGAGGATTGGTGTGAGATTTGAGAAGATGGAGGAGCTCATTTGTTACCCAAAAAAAGAAAAAAAGAAGATGGAGGAGCACCTGCTTTCTGGCTCTGATTGGAGTAGGACTCAGTCTGTGGAGCAGACGGATATGGCGGCTGGCTCCCTCGTGAGGGTAGTCAGGGTACTTCCGCCTTTTTCTTTTTATATAAGTTACATATGCACTTTTTCATGCAATTAACAGAGCCGACATCAAAGTAAAAGTAATTTTTTAATTTTTCAATTCATAAGAACTTTGAAATTTATTAACTTTTTCACTATGAGTTGGAATGCTACAAAACAAAGCCCATGCATCCCTCTTCATTGAGGGCTTTTCGACAATGCCAAAAATGCAATCCGGATACTTGTAGTTCAGGAGATCTCAACGTAACAAACAAGCAAACAACAAAAAAACAACTTGTCTTCAAGTAGAGATTGGTGTGCCTTGTGCTATTGCCACAGTCAAAATCAAAGTAAAAAGTAATTTTCTAATTTTTTAGAACCAGAAATAACTTTTAAATCTATAACTTTCCCATTTAAGGTCCAAATGCCACAAAACAAAGCCCGTGCACCCTCCTTGCCAAGAGCTTTCTAATGGTACCAAGCACATGACTAAAAGATGCATGGATCGAGAGATCTCAACGTAATAAACAAATAAAATAAAACAAAATGTTTTTGCATTAAAGTATAGACTAGTGAACCTTGTGCTTTGTGCCTTTGCCACAACCAAAATCAAAGTAAAAAGTGATTTTCTAATGTTTTAGAACAAAAAATAACTCAAAAATTTGTAAGTTTTTCATTCTGAGTTAGAATGCTACAAAACAAAGTCTATACACCCCTCCTTGCCAAAGCTTTCCACCAATATCAAGCAAGTGATCGGGGGATATATGCTCCAAGAGATCTCAACGTGACAAACAAAACAAAACAAATAGCCTCTCTTAAGGTATAGATTATTGGATAGGGCTGATATAATTTTCTGTAGTTTCTAAAACTTTAAGCCATTATTGTGAATTAAAAGAATCCATTTTCAAGATTTAAAAAAATGTTTTTTTTTTCTCCTCCAATTTCCTCTAGAAGTCAAAAACAACAAAATGAAAAATAAAAATAAAAATAAAATTGTTATAGTTTATTTAGGAGATAAATCTAAGTTTGAAATTCTAGAAAGAAAACTATTCCATCAAGCTAGGAATGACCTACAAGGGATATCAAAACATTTGGGATTCATGCAAATATTATGTTTATTCTATTATAAAACAACAACTTCAAGAGAAATATTTGATATGTCACTCAAATTGGGATAGTAAAGGATTTAGAGGAAGAGAAAACAAAAAAATATTAGAATTGAATTTTTTAGCCTATAAATTAAAGTACTAAAAGTATACTATTGAAAATAGGTGGTTGACCACTAAAATCTCAAGGCCATTTTTTCATCAAAGATCATTCTTGTAACTCCCATTTCTATTGCCAAAAACAAAAATGTTTAAAAAATTGTATTCTTTGCATATTTAACCAAAGGACCTTTCACTAAACTACCCGTTAGCTTAAGAGAAAATTCAAAAACTTTGACCTTGTAGATTTCAAGATACTTGCATTTAAAGTAAAAAAAAAGTTTCTTGTACATTTTTTACAAATAGAATTTTTGGCCTTGAATCTTCTTAAGTTTTTTTTTGTACTATAGGTTTTTAATTTCTATATTTTTTTATATCAATAAACCTAGTTGAAGTCTTGAAGAAATCAATTTCTAAAAATATACTGAATTTTCATTCTTCAAAAAATTATTAGATAAAAGTAGGTAGAAAGAAAATAATAATAATAATAGTTAATCCAAAATAGAAAACTATTAGTAGGTGGGATTTATGATCATCTTTAAAAAGTTAAAAATTAGTGCTCTACCATTCTAATTCTATTTGATGAGTATTCTGTAAAAGTACAAGTTCGTTATTCTAAAAACACCTCATTTATTGTCCAAAAATAAAATAAAATAAATTGTGACAAGTATATATTCACAATTAAGTCTACGTCAACCAACATTTATTAAACTACATCTTCATCAACTATAAACCGTGCATGATGAGATGTAAACTTAGTGTTATTATTTGACAATAACATCTCATTACTTGTCTAAGCTACAAAACTTACACACTATGTGAAAATGGGTGGAAGATTGATGGATTTAAGAAGGTATAGTAGATAGCCGAATTGGGTGATTCATGGTATTGGATTGATTGACTATACCTTGTGGTCCTTTAGGCCTTAAGGCATTAATAAGGGAATGGAAACTACTTATTTGTAAACTATACACCACATACACAATAAATATCTCTTTTGTTCATCTACATGATTTCACATAGAATATATTGAGTGCTATCCCAATTTATTCCTATGACCCTTTCTAATATTGCACTTGAAAATACTCAAGCATGAAAAAACTCACCCTGCACATATTGAACAACAAATTTGTCAAGTAGAACAAACAGCCCAATCCAAATTTTTTATCCCATGTTGGATGCATGTATTAAGGCTTTTGAAATGTTGCCTTCTACACAACACATTATTTTTGTATATCTCTTGCAGAGTGAAACCTATACTAAAAATAGTGTATCAACACTAATTTTTTTTAAATCTTGCACATCTTTGTCAATGAGAGGTTGCTTAATTTCCCCTCTTGCCACGGTAGAAACATCGAAAAGCATCCATATTCTGATTTTTATACCCCAGACTACTATTAATTAAATGTATTTCTAGATGTGTATTATTGTATCCTTGAGATGCTTAATTCTTATTCCCTAATGTATTTGAAGGACACATACTTAACCCTAATTTGTTGACTATTGATTGTTGCAAATTGCAGCTTCAAATCCACCTACTTGACAATCTGAGTGGTCTAAGGAGCCAACACTTTAAAAATTCTTACTACATCTAATATTTTTTTAATATTTATGATTTTCACTTTCCAGTTAATACTACAAAAAATATTTAAAATATTTTTAGGAAAAGGTGCCTCCAACGGTTTTGGGTGTTTCCACCATATAGCACCATCATGATGTCTTGGCCAACTTGTTGCCGCCCATCTATTGGAGGAGGGCTCTCAAAATCCACAACTCTAAAATTTTGTGGCCATAGCTTACTTATAATGACTCTAAAAATCAAACTTTCCACACCATTAGGGGATATTTGAGGCCTCCAGAAGAGTGTGAGTTTCCACAATCCGGGAACATAGAATCACAGAAATCCTATGTGGTTGAGAGAGTGCCACATCATTAAAAAAATTCGAATTTTTTGGGGACTTTTTTTCACATTTTAGGACTCCATTTTTTTTTTATAACTACTGACCTGACATCGGCCAACAGTTACAGAAACAGACCTCTGGAGGCCTCAAATCCCCTGCAATGTATCCCAATTCCAAGTGCCCATTGAAGATACTCTCATGTATACATTACAAGTCACAGAGTGATGTGTCATTTCCTACTCCCTCCGTATCTCAAAATAAATCCATGGTTTCTAGTGAAAAGCTGATGTCATGTGACAAAACACCAACACACAAAGCAAAGCTCCGTTTGAGTGTGTTGGAGTGAGTCCATGATAGATAGACTGCTATGTGTCAACTCAAAATTCAAGCCAGCCTGCATCCTGCAAAGAACTCTTCACACAATCATGAAGATTACGCCACCTTATTATTATATAGAGTCCACTACCTTGTGCCGCGTCACCTGGTGGGACTTGAAAAAACTGGCCACATCTTTAACTTAAGGTAGGTACACCCAAAAGCGCCAGTTTCTCTACTGTGCCTAGTTCCTGTTATTATGTTGTTCAAATTTTTTTACAGTCTTGTTGGTGAGTGAAAGCATGTTCCAACGCACCAAAGAACAATGGATTTGGATACCATATGCAAAAGTTATTAACAGTCAAAGTGTGTTTCTGAAAGCGCCATCTACAGTCTGGGTACATGACTGATTTTGAAAATCTATGCACGTTGTACAGAGCGCTTTAAGGTCAGGTGCCATTTTGGGTGTACCTACCTTATTTAGTTAATCCCTAAATGCCCAAGGCACCAGAATCTGGTGTTTGCAAAACTTTGTTGTTAAATAAAACCTAATCAAGTTGCTATTTTTAATAATTTATATTTCTGGAATGTTCTTTTGTAAGTCTAGTTTCAGTGTCAAAAATCCGATCTGGAAAATGAATGATGGTGACTTTTCTATTCAGCAAGGTACCCATGGCAATCTTGACTTTCCATAGTGTTGAAAGCTCTTGAAAATGAGCCTCAAATACACTAAATCTTGGAGAAAAACTCACATTCAAATTTCATTTACAAAAATTGTAGAGTAGACTTTGAAAAGCCATAAATTGATTGGAGTTATGCATGTTAGTCCCTTTAACCTCATATTTTGTTGTCACCAACTTTTCAGATTTCACTTGCAAAAAGAGGAGTCAGTTCACTCCAGTCCCCTTGCTTGGCCCTTCCAAGTCATTCCAAGGGTGCAAGTAAAAAAAAAAAAACTTCTTTTGTACTTCATTAAATTACCTTGTCTACTTCCCCTATCTATTTTGGGGCGTACATGAATTCAAAATTTGCAAATTTTATCATGCACGGAAAATAAGAAATTTCAGTGTTTTTCACGAGGGGCCAAGCGGCGGGGTCAGATCCTAATTATGAAGATCTGCACTTCGGATGGAGATGTCAGAGGTGGGTACATGCACGAACACCCACTTCTCCCCCCGATTCCAGTCAACATCTGCCACGGTGGCACAGAGACTCTGACATGGCTGCATAAACGGAGAATCATCTGCGACAACTCAAGCTGTCATTTCAATGCCCGCTAATGAAACGTGTCCACCTGGCACTCTCCTCAGCTGAGGTGGCAATCTGGGCATGGGGGATCTTGACACCTGGAATATGGGGTTGTGTGCGGGAAAGGGGATTCAAAGCCTGGATTCCATCAAATGGATTCTCCCGGCACTGCACAAAGATCAAGGGAATATGGCCTTTTTGGATCTTCACACTAAATAGTGAAATTAGGCTGCCCCACACTAATTCCTATACATTTGACACTACATAAGGTAGAACCACCTATTCCTAATCAAGGACCCATACCCAACCTATAGGATGTGGCTATTTTCAACCAAGGCTAGAAGAGATTTACAATGAAAGCTTGGAATGTACTTTTCCCCCATTTTTAAGGTTGGGACTAATAAGGTCATGACACATGTCCCAAAGTGTCATAAAGTGTGTAGGAAGTGGTTGGGAAAGTAATCTTGGCTATGATCCAAATTAGAAGACTCTAGACATTGACTATGGGTTCGAAGCACTTTTTGGCTTCTAAAAATCATAGTAATTTCAGTTTTGGAAATAAAATTATGAAAAAATTACAATCTCCATCTTTCTTATCTTGCTACATGGGAAAAATTTGCTTAGCCTCAAATTCCTCATAATCTTGTTCCAGAATTGCTTAAGTGATCAGGTGTAGGTGGTTCTATCTTAAATGCTAATGTGCTTGTGTAATAGCCACGATCTAAAAATAATTTTGAAATCTCATTTCATTTGTTTTAAAATTAATTTTTTTTAATTTAAAATTTTTAATCCATAAAAACTTTGAAATTCAATAACTTTCTTATTGTGAGTCAAAAGGTGACAAAACAAAGCATGTGCATCTTTCTTCATTGGTTCTTTCTAATGGTACCAAACATGTGACTAGAAGATGCACGGGTTGGGAGATCTCAACATAACAAGTAAAACAAAATAAACAACCTATCTTAAAATGTATGGATTTTTTATTATTGTATAAGAATGTAGTACTTTTGAATTAGTTCTAGTTGTGATTGGGACTTGTAAACCTCCATGTGTACAAATGGAGATATTTTTAGAAGTATTTGTAGACTTTGATGGATTGAAGACTTTCATTTTTTGATTAAATAAATAAATATTTGATTGTTGAGAGGTCTTCAAAAGCATAAAGCTTACTAATTTTATTTCATTTATGAGCTTTAACAAAGTTTTTCAATTTCACTTGATTTGAAATCTAAGAAATTGTACTTATCTATTTGCATTGAAAATGAGTCCAATGTAAAGCGTAAAGTGTCTTCATGAATTTCACCATTAAAATTTTAAAATATGTAAGTGTTGATTTGAAGTGATTTGTAATTTCTACTAATAAAAAAATGTATTTCAACAATTGCAAGGTGGATTGTGTAATGAGTTTGATATCTTTTGATGTGAAATTAAGTTTTAGAAGTGCATTTTGTAGTTGTTCATGTCACCAACAATCTCGAAAAACTTATATGCAAGTTTTAGAAACATTATGGGGAAAGGCACCATACAAAAAAATTAGAAAATATACATTTATTTTGTTAGGATCACAACTCCTATGCAATTTTGCACTCACAATTGGTTTACATACTAATATGCAAGCCTTTTAAACATCTAAACAATTAGATTTTAGGGAAAAAAAACAATTTTTTTCATTGGAGATAATTACAAGACAATGTTGTTTTTTTCATATGTAGTGGCAAAACACACTTGGAGAGGCTTGGGCATTTAGGGGTTAAGGCAACCTAATTTCACTATTTTGTGTAAGTTACTCTCAAGTAACCAAGGCCCTGTTGGATCCATTTCCTTATGGATTTGTTCACATGGGGAGATTGGTCCAAAGGTGGAGCTCTAAGTACCAAGCTATAAAGTTTAGTCCAAGCAACATCATTTTTCCAAATATGAATTGATTCTCCAAATAAAATATTCACTTTTCTACTAATATTTGGAATTATGTGGCATCTTGTGTGGTGTACAACAATTAATGAATGAGGTTAGCCACAAGGAAAAGTTTTGGAATAGGAGTGATAAGGAGACAAGTGGAGGATACTTTTGATATATAGTAAGCCAAATCAATGGAAAGGAGAGTGGACTTGTGTATTCTAAAATCAAAGATGGTAGAAAAAAAGAAGGACTGGAGCTCTATATGTAGAATTGGGTTGATTGTTTTGGTATGTGAATCACCTAGGCTTTGTTTAGGATTTAGTCTAGTCTTCCCATGCACATAGACCCTAAGGTAGATGATCAATTCCCAACAATGTTAAACATTTTAGCACATGTCTAATTAAAGGATGATGGGGGGATCATTTTCACTAGTCAAGGAATAGAAATATTAAAAATTGCATGATATTTTGCTAATATTCCAACAGATTTAGAATTAATCATTACAAGAGAAAGGGGTGTTTTAAGTAGTGTCCTAGACATCAAGTCTTTTAAGTAATGTCTTTTAGTACTTAAAAGACGTGATGTCTAGGACACTACTTAAAACACCCCTTTCTCTTGTAGTGAGTAGATATCTAGGATATACAAAGACCAAAAAAATAACACGAAAAATATAAGTGACATTTAGGGTAGCATATAATATCATGCACAACTAATTTTTTGTAGTCTTGCAAGAACAATAGCCTTGAAATTTGCATAATTTTTTGGCATGGGAAGAATTGTAAGGCATTTTCTTGTATTCAACCTTGTCATGAACAAATGCAGATATAATAGACCACATTGTGGTCTTTACCCACATTAGGGGTTAAAATGCGGTGACAACTCCCATTTATTTGAAGAGATTATTCTGTCTCCCATGGTTTGACACTTGACCAAATATCAAAGAATTGATGATTAACTTACCGTAGTTCTGAATAGAGCAGTTGGTCCGGATTAATTTGACTTGCACCAAATGAATGTAACGTGTTCCTAATGGGTACCGTAAATCCAAGCAAGACGTTAAATCAGTCCCACGAAGGCATGACAGAGGGGTAGAATGCGGCTTCAGTAGGGTAAAACTCATTTTACTAAGGGTTGATTGAGGTTTGGGGTTTATGTTTTTGATGAATTTTTTGGTTGTGTTTGGGTCTCCCTAATCTAATTTGGGGTCTCTGATGCCAAATATGAACTCAGAATTTGAAAAAAAAAATTATGCAAAAAAATCAAAAAAATCAGCGTTTACTCTGTGGTAAACTCAGGGACTGATTTAACGTCACCCTAAATCCAACAGGGGTTGTCAAGAATATTTGGCAAGTCCAAATCTTACCAACCGAGTTTTAGTCCCATTTGGAGCTCTAATTAAGTTACAGGAGTAAATTAGGTGCAGAGTGCAGACAGCATCTGGTACTAACTGATACTAGATGTCACTTACTGGGAGAAAAGCAATGGTACAGTCTGCTGGAGATTTCAAATCTCTCTTCATTACCGACAACGAAATTCATCATGTAACTTAGGACATCATTTTTTGGATAGAAACATTTTTCATCTACAAATAGGTACCTTATTCATTCAAATTTGATGATTTCATCTACATTTCAACGATTATCATGCACCATTTGGAATTTTTTTTTAAATCATCTTGGGGACTCCAAAAACAATTTAGTGTTGAATAAACAACACTCTAAAATTTTGCTATGGGGCAAATATCTGTTGATGAAAAACACAGTGTTGGGAAGCATTAAAAGGCACCATCTCTATCTTGTCCCTTGATGTAAGGTAGAAACACTCAAAAGCTTCCATGTTCCCATTTTTGTACCCTAGACTATACCTAATTGTGTCCCTCAAATTTCAATAATGTGTCATCCAAATGCTTAACTTTGATTTGCTAATGCATTTGAAAGACACATGCTTAACTCTAATTTGTTGATTGATAATTTTTCAATTTAAGGCCATCTATGTGATAGTTTTAGTGGTCTAGATAGATGGCTTTCTGAAAAATCATAGAAACTACATATGACATTGAAAAAATCTATTTTATTTTTATATTTATGATTTTCACTCACTAATACTACATAAAAAGTATGGTGAAAATGTGCTTTCAATTTCGTTGAATTACTTATATTAATGGTTTTGGGTGCTTCCACCTTATGAATGTACACGAGTTACCACAATCCACTGCACTTTCAATTGGAGTGACAATTCTTTGTACTTGTGATAAATTGATTCATATATTGATTGCATGGATATTTTAAAGTTCATTTTTCATTCTAGTGATTTGTGTTAAAATTGAAATTAGAGTGCATTTCACATCAAGAATAAGTTCGAGATCTTGCAAAATCAAGTTCAAAGCAAAGCATGGTGCACCAAGAAAGACCTTTCTAAAATTGAGAGAAAGACTAAATCTTAACCCCTGGTGACCAAAAGGGGTTACTTTCAAAATGGATCTAAGCTTTCAAGAACTTGAACAACTTTTTGCTCATTTTCTCTTGAGATGGGATCAAATGAAGCTATAGGATATTGAACTTACATTGAGAGTGAGCCTAAATAAATTATGATCATTTGGCAAGAAGCTTTAGGAGATATTTAAGTTTGAAGTTTTAATTCGATAAACATAAATATAGATTAAAGCACTTTGAAAAGCATATCTCTGTGAGAATATTTTGAAATGATGTTATTTTTGCACTCAATGAAAAATAAAAGAATTAAAAATACATATATAAATTTTCACAACATTCCAAGCATTTTCCAATTCATGGTGGAGCTTGCAATGCACAATGGTTAATGAAATGAAAGTAGTGTTTGCAAGTAAAACAAGAAGTAGACACTTGTCTTTTCTTGAACTACTTCAATCTATCCTTATTGAAGCTAATTTTTCCTTCTGAGGTAAATCTAACTTTTTTGAGGTAGGCAAGAATCACATTGGTTGGCCAGTTTTTTAGTCCATGCCAAAATTGACCTTCAAAAAATCAGTTGTAAACTACACTCTACTACTCATCTTTGAAAAATTCCTCAAGGCGTTGTTTAACTTGAAATTTGATGACACTACAACTTTTGAATTTGTAACTCAATTTTCTTTTTAGACACTATTACTATTTTTTAAACTCAAAATTTAAGAACAAGCAGCTCAAAAAGAAGGGTAATGTCCCCAAAAGGGTTGCTTTATTCATTAGGGACTAACCTCTTCAAGACCACAAGGATAGTACTAGGTGATTTTTTCAACTACATTTGCAAAAACTATGAAATGTAAATCTTATCAACAATCCATGAATATCAAAGATAACCTAAATGGATTTTTTTTAATGAGTTTGTTGGTGCAATCCAATCAAGAAATGATTGAATGTGTGATTTTTAGTGAATTTTTGAAGAATGGAGAAGACACTTTAGACCATCATTTCAGATCCTCACATTTTTTTCAGCACCAAAAAATAATCTCAAAAGAATTATACATAAAACTTTTAATTGATATGTACCCTTCAGAAAAATATGTAAATTTTTAGAGTACTTTTGAGCATTATGATTTCAACATTCTCATTTCAGGATATGTGCATAACTTCATATGACCCCTAGTTCTTTAGGGATTTATCCCTACAAAAACAGACAAGCCTATGCGTAGATACATATTCAAGCTTTACAATTTGCAACTAAATAAAGAATGAATATTTTATATTTTTTTGCAAAGATGAAATATTACGTCATCTATAAGTGCTTAAGTTTTCAGATTTCTTTTGTGAAAGTTTGAAATTACTATAAATTTATAAGGAAAACATAACATTCAGTAGCAAGGCTGGCATCTACAGTGATGGTGTGGAATATGCCACACCCAACAGTGTTCATAAGTAATTGATTGGTTGGGAGTGGAATATGCCACACCATCACTGTAGAAGCATGGCATGCTACTGAATGTTATGAAAGTGAAAATTTTATAGCAGTTACAAAATATGCTCTAAAAAATCTAAAATATTCAAGATAGGTGTATTTTGTTGTGTAGAACATCATGGTGTAAAACATATCATTCTAAGATTAATAAATAAAAAATCATGTTCATAGGTCTAAATTTTGAATTGCAATAAAATGGAATATTAATATTTTAAAACTTTCTAATTGAAGTAGAAACTAAACTTGATAAAATTCATTTCATTAGTTGGTATCAATTTTGAAAATATTGTTTGTTTGGCTAAAATTCACATTAACCCTAGAACGTCTAGAGTCATGTCTAGAAATGACGATTTGAAAAAAATCATTATAAAGTACTATTTGGAAGAATATTTTAGGATTGCGATACAAACAAAAGTTGTAAATTTTGAGTTTTAGATTCCATCCGTACTATTAGATTCCCCAATGCTTTCATCAATATTTTTTATAAATTCTGAAAGGAAAATTTCAAAATCCCTTCAAAATTCAATTACAAGCAAAATATTGTCATTTTCCAAGTAAAACTTGATGAAGTGGGTTTGAAATGAGGTTGTCTTCATGTAGTGATTTTTTGAAATCTTTTGTTGCTCTTTAATTCTATGACCTCATTTTTGCAAATTTGGTTTTGATCAATAGGCAATGCAAGTCAACCACTTGACATACTTCTACATTTGAAATTTTAGAAAACTTTGTACTCTAGTAACACCAAATCCAACTGTTGAATAGAACAAAAACTTCATAAAGAATTTCAAAAAATTAGGATGACTTCCATCCAAGCAATAATGAGTTAAAAAACTAATTTTGAATTTGTTCATCATCCAGAAATTGGACGTCGGTGCACTCCACATTTAAGAATAAAGTGCTAGAATAGGCCAAAAGATATTACAAAGGTGATCTAATTAAGTATCTTTTTCTTTAGAAAAGTCAATTATACCATTACAATGCTTAAAGAATAGAAAATTGTTTACTAAAACTGCATTCAAGCAACTTTCCAAAAGTTGGGTGCATAAATGTTTTTTTTTCATTCTACAATCCTACTTGTAGTCATCCAAAGGATAAAAAAGTCTCCAACATTAATTAGGGATTATCCTTTAAAGGGCTAGGAAGTAGTCTAAGTTTTGAAAATTGTGATGATGTATTATAAAATTCATTTTAGGATAATAATTTTATATTGAATCTCCAACAACAGTTGTGAATTGTCATCCATATCATGTCCATAAGGCTAGATCAATGAATATACAAACTTATATTCTTCAACAATATTTGAAACCAAAATTAAAAATTCATTCTAAAATTGATTGTAGATTGAATGTATGTGATTTTTTCAAAAAAAATCTCCCCTAAACTCAAAATGTTAAATTCTAAGTATAATGATTTTTTGAAGAGTTTTATTTTACTTTTTATTTATGAAGGGTCACTTTTTTAATTGAAAATTTTACTTTTTGAGGACAATTTACATATATCTTTATAATTGAATAAAATATTTGCAAAGTAAAAATCTTCAAAATCGATATTGTATAAATTTTAAAGAACTAATACAAGAAGCTTCAAAGAAAGTTGATGGATGAAAAAATGCATTTTTATATGTTTAGGATGTGTTTTCATGAATGCATGGTCCTTAGTAGGTCAAACTGTAAACAATTTATTCTTTTAGCAAAAAAAAAATTATTAATGTTTTGATATCAATATTAATGTGCGTTTTTCTTCATAAATGGGAAATGTAATGAGATTTATAAATTGTCTTACTAAAGATAAGCCTACTAATAAATAGGCTCATCTTTAGGTATGTTCATGCTTGGTATTAGGGGTGATATGTGCAAAGTGAATCTAGGCTAGAAGTAAGCTTCAATTTGTTCTTAAGATCCTCAATAACAATATTCTTTAATATTGTGTACAACATTACTTTTAGGCTTTAAAAATCTTGAGATCTATTTTTTTCTAAATCATAATGCAACTAAGCCTAGAGTTTGATTTCATTTCTAGAAGTAAATATAATTTGAAATAATTTGAAGACAATAGGGTTGTAAGAAGTTGTAATAACCCTATAAAATCACCTACAAAACCATATATTGAAGACAATTAAATTCTTTATAAAGATTATCATTTTTCTTTAATTATTTTCATCTAAAACATTGAAATCAACAATATATGAGTACAACAATGTTAAAGGATACAACCAAAAAAATGAATAATTTGGTATTATACAAATATTCTTCACATTCTTGAATATTTTTGAAGTATACTATATATTCCAAAATCTATTACTATAGATATTACTATTTGCAAAGGTCAAAATTTCAATTAAGAAGTTGAATAAATTATAGATAAGGAGATAATTGATGCTATGAAAGTATGATTTAAAATTAAAATTAAAATCAAAGTAAGAATATCATTTGGACAAGAGAGTGTAAGACCATTTTAATGTAATAAAGAAATTTAACTATAGGTTAATGTTCTTAACATTTGAGTACAATAGAAAAATTGTTGATTTGAAATTATGTCATTTTAATATACATTACAATACGGTCAAATACGTAGTTTATCTTTCCTTCAATAGTTCAATATCCTTTCATTTGTATGATAAAATATTTTGGTTGTTACTTTATACTAATAAAAACTAAAACCTTCTATATAGGATCATTTGTGCATTTGCTTAGAGTTTGAAGGAGATTTGACTCCTAAACAATTTTAAAGTAATATCTATTTAAATTGATTGCCATATGTAGAGTTCTTTTGTAGGTGGTTAAACTATACAAATTAGATGATGATGATGAATATTTAGTAAATCAATCAAATATTTAAGCTTAGAATTGAACTAAAGTCATTCCATGGCCACACTAGCTCATATAAGTACATATAATCTCATACAAGGTGAACTTCATATATATATGGAACCTATAGAGACAAAAGTACTACTTGTAAAGTTTCATTATGAATTTGGCTTGATTCTCTAGTCAAGTTTGTTGAAGTGTGATGATCATGGTGATTGTGTCAAAATAGACATGGTAGAATTTTGGTACAAAATTTCAATACAAAATGGATAATCACGTACAAGAGTAGTGCAAATTGAACATTCTAGTCATTTTCAATGCTTGGTAGGAGTTGATGAACTATAGTGTGTAATTCATGGTTGCTAGTATGTGAGTATAGAAGTGTGAGCTTATGAGCCTCAAAGATGATGCACCTATGGTATAGGTGCTTATACTATAGAAACCTTTTATAATAAAAGTATATTTATACTATAGATACCTATAATATAGGTATTTTTACTATAAACACCTTTAAAGGTGGTAGTATATCTACTTATATACATATTAGAAGCTCACATGCTTGCATGTTCATGCTCACACACTAGCATCATTGGTGTGTAATTGTGGTGACATTTAGAATTAAAATGGAAGTTTGAAAACTTGAAGTGAATTTGTAGTTTAAATTGTCCCTTTGAAAAAGCTATAACTATAATATATATATAAGTTCAATTTGAAACACACCATGTTAGGACAAATCAATATATGCAAAATTGGGAAAAAAATTAGCTATTGACAATGGTTTTGGGAAAAAGTGGAGCCATGCAATCACCCAAATACACTAATAATATTTTTTTTAAATTAGTATTTGTTGCATGACATGAAATGACCAGTAAGTTCTACTATTGACTAATGTTATGTAGCTTTGGGGTTTTGATTTAAGGTAGATGAACCTAATAGCACAAGTTATCCAACTCTAGTGTCTAATAAACCTTCATATTTACACAATAGACACCACCCATTTCTAAAGAGTGTGTAGGTCATTTTTTCAAGGCAAGCAATGGAGTGCTATTTATAAAGAATGATATTAGATTATATCTATTTATAGACAATTCAAGGTTGATAATGATGTAGTTCACTAAATGTTAAGCTTATGCTTTCAAAACACTCATCAAACTCAATAAGAGTATTGAGTTATTGGTCTTGAACCTTTCTAAGATGGCCATCACTCCACAACTTACTGACAACTATTTTTTACAAATGTGTTTGAAAATTCATATCAATTTCATTTCTTAATGGATTACTATGATTTTACTTCTATTTGAACCTACTCAACTAATTCTTTCTTTGAAAATATAGGCAACAATAAACACATTGCAAAAGATACTCATTCAATTGCAAATCTACGTTGTAATAAGGGAGAAACACCCATTTCCATCCTTGTACCTATTCCTAGACCTTAGAGTGTCACTAAATTTGTCCATAAGCATTCATTAAAGTGTCCGAAAAATGTTTAATTCTAATTTGCTGATGCAGTTGTAAGACACATGTATAATTTTCATTCACTGACAGTTGATTTCAGCAAAGTTCAATTTAGGGTACACCTATAGGACGGTTCCAATGGTCTAGGGAGCCAACACTTTGAAAATTTATAAAAATTACATACTGATTCCAATTTTTTTTTGAATATTCATGATTTTCACTTGCTAATACTAGAAAAATATCATTTTCAGAAAAAGATGCCTCCAACTATGCTGAATTCCTTATTTGGACGGTTTTGGGTGTTTCCAACGTAGGTCGATCTGCCTTATATAATCTTTTTATTTTACGTAAATTTTTTTATATTTTGAAACAAATGGAAATTTCTTTCCACCAGACTAGGTGAAATACTTTTTTTTTTCTTTTTTAATTTTTAATTTTTTTTTGGGACACTAGGTGAAATACTCTTTCAATACATTCTTTATCTGTAGTGCCTTGAGAGTATATTCATTATTTATTTCTTCAAATTAAGGCCTCAAGGATTGGATTCTCTTTATGCCGGGCATCTTACTTTCTTCAAAGCAGCCTCGTCAATGGAGTGGATACTGGATAGTATACTTGGCTTATCTTTCGAATTTTTCTGGGAGAGAATCTTCCCCTTTTGCTGG
This sequence comes from Thuidium tamariscinum, assembly GCA_947034885.2. Classification (NCBI taxonomy): domain Eukaryota; kingdom Viridiplantae; phylum Streptophyta; class Bryopsida; order Hypnales; family Thuidiaceae; genus Thuidium; species Thuidium tamariscinum. The sequence goes on along the minus strand of OX344752.2, from coordinate 18,739,962 downwards.
TAAACACGGTTTCCATTGAAAATGTTGTACTCCCTTTGTCTCACTAAAAAACTCCAAATCATGCAGAATTTTTGTCCCACTTGAAAAAAGTCTGCTTCTTGATTTCGATCCTTGAGTAAAAGTTTGCCGTGCAGAACAATCAAGTGGGAGCAAGTGAAAACAACATGGAGTATTTTTGTGGCCTAGCAAGCTTGGCCTTGCCCATATGAGATACCTGGTACTAATTGCTTCTTCAGACAATAATATTCACAATGTGTTTAGGGACCACCTTGGTGCTTCGTAATATAGGCCAAGTTTCTTTATTGCACATATTTAGGTTGGGAACATATTTCTAGAGTTTGATTGTTGCCACCACCCTTTAACCCCTACGCGCCGCTGGTGCCAATTTTTGGCGTTCATAAGGCCCCAAGAGCACATGAACAATAGTTTTTTTCTTCATTTTATTTTAGTGACCTTTCATGTTGAGTTGTAAAGAGTCTCCAATTGAATTTTTAGTCTAACTAATGTTTGTTTTTATGTAGTTGAGAAGTAATTAGAGAAAATGGATGACAAAATTTGCCATTTTAGTGTATTTTGAGAAATTGACAAAATCTGAAATTTCTATTTGAAAATGACATTTTCTGAGTTAAAGCCCAACTAATGAAAGGAAGGTCCTCTCATCTTGTTCCTACTCCAATTGAAATTTTATAAAAATTTGTAAAAATGAATATTTTATTGCAGTTTGCACTTTGGCTATATTTTTAATGTCCATTACTTTCTAATTATAGATGTACACGGTAAATTAGTTTACACCATGCTGATTTTCACTGTAATTTTCACACATGGTGAAATTTTCAGATTTTTTGAGATTATTTTTCATTTGATATGATTTTTCCTTCATTTTTCCTTCAAAAAAGTTCAGAAAATACAATTTTCCTCAAAAAAATCTGAAATTTTTGTGAAGTACAGAGGACATGCAGTTTCATCTCTGAAAAATAAAAATAAAAATTTCCATATGCATCTGATCACAAAATGGCCACAAACTGAGTGGCAGAGAATGCGGCCTGAAACCAGTGGTCATAGGCCCGACGTTTCAGGGTTAAATCATCTAAAATGATAGAGTTGGTAGCATTCACAAACTATACTCAAATATCATTCTTTCCATATGGATTTTGAATACCTATAGAATAGTGCCTGAGTTGAAAATTTTGCATAGATCTAAAGGATGGGTTACTTGATCTTGAATGCATGTATTGTTGGCACCACAACTAAAAATATAGTTAATTCTTGAAGGGGAAGATTTTTGGAGTTTCTTAGGAGGACAAAGGGACTAACTTATTAAAGTAGCTCCACTACATCAATGGAAAAGGGAACATGAAAGTCATTTCACAAAGTGATGTCCCCAAAGAGTCTCTCCTTCTTTTGAAATTGACTATTACAATCCATGCAACACCCCCTACAACACTTTGTCTAAGTTATCAATGACTTTATGAAAGAGAATGATTCCACCATTGCCAAAGGATTGAGAGTTGTTGCATTAGCTCTAGCATGGGACAGAAAAGACCTTGAAAATGGTGTAGACATATCCACATAATGTTGCCCAAAAATTTGAAAAAAACTTTTATGTTAATAGAGTGAAGTCCAAAAGTTTTGCCTTCTTGAAACAATTGTGTTTCCATTTGCTATTCTATTTGTGGTGGAGTTGCTCTTAAAGTTAATAATAAAGTGGCTACAATGTGGGACTAGGGACCAAGGTTGGAAAAAATAGAGGACAAAATTCCTTGAAGCACCCAAAGGAAGATTTGATGGGGTTAGGTGCCATGTTTCTTTTCATTTATTCTTAGTTAAACCTTCTTGTGACACCCATTTACAAATATAAGACAAACTTTACGATTGTCTCTATTATTGAAGATGCTTGTAGTCTTCATAGTCACTAAGTGTGTGCACTATGTCCATGCCACAATAAAAATGAAAGTAAAAGTAATTTATTTAATCTTTAAACTCATATAAACTTTGAAATTATGTATTTTGCATTCCATAGGTCTGTACACCATGAAAAAATCCTATGCATCCCTTCTCACACAAAGCTTTTTGATGGTACCAAAAATGCAACCAAATGGTGTATGGTCTAGAAAATTTAGTTGTAATAAACAATAAAAAGAAACAAGACAAACAAACAACCTAACTTTAAGGAAGGTATGGATGGATGGATAGTCACTATAGTCGTGTTGTTGACCAAAATAATAAGATTATGCCCCCCTTGTTTCTAAACTAAAAGATAATTTACTTCAATTTTTAATTTTAAAACAAGACAAAAAAATATAAATTTCACATAATAGGTTTGAATACCATGAAATAAAGCCCCTGTACACACCCTTGATAAGAAGCTTCCTAATGACACCATTAATACAATTGGTGAATATACAATCTAAGAAATTTTACTACATTAAACAAACAAAATATGATTTCTAAATATAATAAAATATTTAGTAAAAAAGTTTAAACTCATTATAGATATAGATAGTGAAACAAGACTATTTCATTATAATTCATTGGCTTTTGTTCCAAAAGAACAAAGCAATTTTTCATTTATAGAGTATCCGCTTTGAACTTAAATTTACATTCACACTTTAAATTAAACCTATTGTAAGCTAAAAGCAAGTCCAATAGAAAACCTAAAAATTGTTAGCCAAACAAATATTTAGAAACTATCATGCTAGGTATCTTAAATTTTATGAAATGAATGAATCTACAAAATTACACACTACACATATATTTCAATACAAACATAAAATTTGTTCTATATGAACATTATATAAAGATTAACTCATATTCGCATTACTAAATACAACATTAGCTTATCCCATGTGCAAATATCTTGGTAGACATAATATGTAGAATTTTTTTGCCTATTACTAGGATATTTAAATTGAATACAAAAAGAGGTATCAAACCTCATACTAGTACACTTTGATTGCTATGATTCAATAAAATATAATTTGTATCTACCCTAACTTTAATTAGGTAACAAAACTTCTTCAATAACTATTAACAAATGCATTTCTTTGATAATAAGTAGAAGTTTGTCTTTTATTTGACATGAAGTTAGTCCTTGTACTCCCTTCCATTAAATTTTTTTTAGGTGATACAATCTAATGATGGAAGAGACTTAATAGTATAGAACCCAATGAAATGTAAAAATTGAAAGAAAAAAAACAAATTTTGGAACTATACAACAAAATTCAATTAAAAATTTAAAAAAAATCCTATCACAACATAGAGAGAGTCTCCTACCAAAGAAAATATGTAAAGAATGGGTACAAACTCATAAATGAATGATAACAAGTGGTACAATTCAAAAATATCCCTTACAATCTACATATTGTGTTACTCATATTTCCTTGTATTGGAGGAAGTAATACTATGTAGGCTAAATTACTTGCTTTCTAAGAAAAAAAACCTACCTTTGAATTTTTGTATGTCTAGGTCTCAAACAACAAATTTTGAATTCATATCAATCGTTGATATAGACTACAACTGATTTTATAAAGCTTTGAACTTGTATATAAAAAGTCAATACATCCAAAATCATTCTCTTCGCAATTGTGTCACCTCTGTAAACTTGTTCAAGATTTTAGGGTCAAAATATCATAAATGTATAGATAGAAGATACAATGATAGAAACCTTTTAGAGAATGGTTGCTTTTGTGTAATGATGCTTTCCCAAAACAAAATTTATCATATAGCCTCACAATTCCACTTCTTCAATTGTTGTTATATTGAAAAAAATACAATGATTATTTTAAGCTTATTAATCTCTAAATATCCAACTATCGACTCCTATCATGAATCCCATGAATGTTTTGAAAAGTGCACTTCACTTTCAAGAAATCAATTCATTTCAAGAGCTTCAATGTAAAATATTACTTGTATATCAATGGAAAGAACAAATAAAAAACATTTTCAATGAAGTAAGTAATATGTACAATTCTTTTAAGTTATAATGATTTAGTAAACCACTCCTACGAAATCACTTATTTATTTTGCAAGTAGGTTTTATTTCACAATTAGGTTGTAATGGTCAATTATATAGTTCTGCCTGCAATTTTGAGCATCATGACTTTTTCATCCAACATCCAATTTTCAACTCCATTATTCACCTTATATTTTGTTAATTTCTTCGCAATAGTTTATGTTGACAAATGTTCTTGTTATCGTCAATTGTGGAAAAAAATGGGCCTCTTCATCATTGGGCTCCGACTTCCTACAATCTCCTCCCCCCTTCGCCATTGCCCTACATAAAAGATTTATATTTTTAGTTCAATCGAGTATTTTTGGGGGTATATTTGGGGGTATTTTTTAGGGTAAATTATTTGCCTCAGAATTTGAACGGAATAATAATGAGCCTCGGTGGCTCTGAAGTGCCACGTCAGTAGGTAGTTGCCACCCACCCAGCCACCGTCCCCCCCAACCCCCTGGAATTTTTTTTGGAAAAGTTTTTAAATAATTGGCATCCGTCATTACTTGGCAACTTCAAGTCCCCATCCACCAGAGGTCGGTCCTTTCCGGTAAAATTCATCCGTAGATCCCCATTGGACCAAAAATAGTATTTCAGGGGTCCAAGTGTCCAACCCCGCTTGACCTGGCTGGCAACGGTATGGTCACCGACACAGGGGATGGGATGAGTCATCAAAATCGGTATTGATACAGTTGGGATTTTATGTTGCCATTTTCTATTTACCGACACTTTTTCACTCCAACAATTTCCACTAAGGAAGACTTGGAGGCGAGGGTAGAATACACGTGGTCTAGGGGAGTTTTATCCTTTTTGGAAATGGGGGGGAGCTTTTTTTTAATTTGCCCGGATCATGAAGCACTACAAGAAAATGGGGGTATAAATGACTTGTCTATAATGACTCCACTGACAACAATGAGTGCAAAATGACTACAAAATGACTGTTTTGTAGTCATTGTTGTCGGTAGAGTCATTGTAGACACGTCATTTATACCCCCATTTTCTTGTAGTGAAGTGTGGTAATTTTGCATTAGATTCATTTCATTACATTATTAATCAATCACTCGCAATGATGCTATACCAAAAAGTATATTTAGTGTTGTATTGCATTTAGTGTTTTTACCCCCCTACCCGACCGAACACTAAATCTCAACTTTACTAGAATTAGTGTAATACTAAGCTTCCATCATTTTCCTTGTCTTCAATGTTTTCCTTTGCAAATTCATTTCTTAAATGTATTCTAACACTAAATGTAAACCTTTTCAGATTTCAGATTTACCATAGAGTACTTTTAGTATTAGAAATGAGATTTAGTGTTACTTACTTTAGTAGACTTAATGATATTTAGTGTCATGGTTCGTAAATAGTGTTGCTAACACTAAATATACTATTTAGTGTAGTGTGTGAGTAAAGAAATATAAGTATATGAGTCTTGAGTATATGTCGGGAGTGCTATTTTGTGAGCTTTAGAGTATAAGCCTGCGAGCCTCTAATTTTTGGTGAAATTTTTAGTGATTTTTAGGATGTGAACCTATTATTGTGCTTTAGGAATTTAGGAATTTTATAGCTAATAACCTCCCTTGTGAGATTTGAAATTTGTGACTTTCAAAATTCTTTTTTTCAAAAGAAAACTTCAATTTTTTTTCAATTTTTCAATTTTTTATGCAACTCCATCACCCTCCAAAATCCCTCTTGATATCGAGAAGCCCCATGGAGGTAGAGGGGCTTGGAGCTCTCAAAATTTTTGTTTTCATTTTTCAATTTTTTTTTCTTTTTTTGCGACTATGTCACTAATTCACTTTTTTTGCAACTTTACTACCCCTCACACCCTTCTCTCGGTACCAAGAGAACAATTGAGGGGTGATAGAGTGGCGGAAAAAAAAAATTCAAGGCCATAGGCAATCTCAAAGCCACTCTTTAATTTTTTTTGTCAAACTATGTAATGTAAAAACGACAAATTTAAATTGTAAATTCAAAATTTAGGTTGAAGAATATTTTTTGTAAAGAAAAAGAAAATGATACCAAATAAGTTCACGTGTAGTTGAATACATGATAAGTTTGGTAGAAGATTCTATGAAAACCTAGCCCCTAAGGCTCACCATATTGCTTAAGGGTTAGAATAGTTGACCAAGGCACCACCTTGGATCATGTAGTGCCTTCTTATCTCTTTGTTGGTTCTCCTAAGATCTCATTCCATTATACATTTGGTCACTCAATATTTCATAGGTTTCATGCATAGTTTAAAAGGTTAATATATAAATGGTAGTAAAAAATTTGAAAAGAAAATCTTGTATCTATAATCTTATTGAATAGTAAATTATTCTAGCCTAAAAGTTCCATGTCTACATGAATTCTTCATTTTAATAGTCTCTTAGGATACATTTACACAAAGGATAAGGAAAAGACAAAGTATGAATTTTAATCTTGTGGGATAAAAAGGATCTGAAATACAACTCAAGTAAAGATAAGTATTCATTTCAAGATTGAGGGTTCATCTTCATATAGAACATCTGAACATACGAGGAAAAATAATGCTCAAGGTTGAATATCAAAAAAATAGGCTTATTGAATTTTTATTCTTTCAATATTCTCCTTTATTGTTTGTTTTCAATTTAACTTAGACATATATGATAGTTGGTTACAAAAGTTCTAGTTCCTTGAGTATTTCCATAATCAATTGAAAATGTTAAAATCCGTTTAAATTTTGACAAGTTGTGATATTGGAGATGTTATTTTGTAAACATACTATTCTAAATGCAGAAGCTTGCAAACATATATATTTGAATTTTATTAGAAATTGAGAATGTAGTTGTCAACAACTATATTGACCTTCAATGCCTAACCAATTTCAGGAAATCTAAGCATGTTATTATAAATGATATAGATGACTTTTATCAATTCAATTGTAAAGATGGATTATGATTAAAAAAAAAATTTAATTTTTTCATTAATATTGATCTTTAAATTTTATCTTCAAATTTTATTTTCAATTTAAAAATATTTAATTTAGAATTATAAAAATTAAATCAACATTTTGAAGACTCCACTAAGAATTGTATTCTATCCTTGAATATATTCAAAAATCTCATTATTGTAAACAATAACTTCAGATTTTGCATTCACAAGTTTTATTCATTGAATTTATTGTTTAAGGGAAGATTTCCATCTACACATGCAAGTAGATCCAATTACTTTAATGAATGTCTTTAAAAAAAGAAAAATTTGGAATAGTAGCACTAAAGTAATCCTTAAGCACCTAATTGACCAATAGTCAAACATTTGATTGTTTTTTATATTTAATTGTTATGTGTTGTCATCTACTAATCATATATAAATCCAATTGTTTCTTGCACTAATTGTGCTCCTAATAATGATGGTTCCATTGACATGTGCATTATTTAACCTTTGAATCTCATTTAAGAATTTAAATCATAATGGCTCCTATTATTTAGTGGAATTTTTTAGTCAAAGATTGTTTTATTTAAGAAAAAGGAATGCATTTTTTTCCATTTTTTTTTGAAAATTTCTAAATGGATATGCATCTATAATTGCATTGATGATAGTTGTTTTTTGTAAAATTTAACTTTGATTCATGAAATAAAGCTTAGTAAATCTTAAATTCATTCATTGCATAATTTTGAGTTTTTCAATAATACATAATTTTGTTAAACTTGAAAATTTCATTGATGGCTATGATATGTTGATTTTCAAATATGTAATTACATAAAAATTAATTTTCTTAGTAGTTTCAAGTTTCTAAATTAGTAATGATGTAGATGTTTTTCAATTCATTCTTCAAAAGTTCAAAGTGATTCAACCTTTTCCTAAAAATTAAAAATTAATAACTTGTAGTAGACATTTGGTTTTATATGTCAATATTTATATACCATAACAAGTTATATAGTCATGAGTTCTATTATTTAGAAATTAAGACACAAGTAGAGGTTAAAATATCAATTTGATAAACATTAGACCTTCATTTTTCTCCACCCTACCATTCACGATTGATTGAAGATTTTGAAATTTAAAAATTTTGAAATTTGAAATTTTGAAGTCCTTCAAAGTTTTAAATATGTAAATCTTGAGTAAAATTGATTTAAAGCATAAATATTCCTTTAAATTTAGATTGATATCCAAAATAGCCATTTTCCAAATGACATACGTTACATTAATCCCTCAAGCTTGAGTCATTATTTGGCTTCATGATATGTTCAACAAGTCATAAATATAACTTTTTATTTTTATTTTTTGAGAAGTATTTCTAAATAAACTTCATATTACAATATTCATATTGAAGGAAGAAGCTCAAAAGTATAGTTGATACAATATAATAAGCTTGGTATACAATGCACAATGTTAATCAAAGTTCAAAAAGTACAAAATTGTTTAGGCATCTAGGAGTTGATTTTTGAAATTTTCTAGTATAACTAGCCATTAGAAGATTAAAAATAAAAAATTTCATTGAATGGGACATTATAAAAGATGTAATATAGAATCCCAAACTAATGTGATAATGACTCAATTATTTTAGAAGTGACAATCATACAACCATATAAATGCTTTAAATCTATAGTTGTATGTATTGAACAATATTTATATTATTTTAACACTATTTGAATTAAAAATTCTATAATAGCTATGGGATATTCATTAGATGAAATTTGAGGGCATTAGGAGACTGCGGGTTCCCAAACTGCGAAAACATTGTTTCTGCCCTATAAACTCAAATCCTACGTGGTCGTGACCCTACCACGTAATAAAAAAAATTCAAATTTTTTTTGGACTTATTTTCATATTTCAGGACCTCCAATTTTTTATTTATCTATTTATTTTTTTATTAAAGCCAGCTTGATAGCAACCGGCAGCATTGGGAGTTGTTTTGGAAACAGACCCGAAACAGCCATGTAATGCCCTCAGATTTCTTCTAATGTATTAAATTGACACTTAAAATTTTATATGTACATAAAGATGAGGAAAATTCATAGGTTATGGAGTAAAAATGAAGATGTTAGTCTATAGGCATAGTCACTATTCAAACAACCAAATGATTCTTTTGAATATTGTAGTATTTTTTAGAAGGAGATTTGACAATTCCAATCTAATTTAAGAATGTAGACTTTTTACACAACAATAACTTAGAAATACAAAGGACTAATTATTAACTCTAGAAGATATTCACAAGTTTTAAAAATTTATTGATAAATAATACATAATCATAGAAGATAATGAAATAGGTCAATAATATATAGACCTCAATATTTCCTTAATGATTTATCAAGTATGAGTTGCATATTTCAAATAATGATTTGAATATCTTATAGATAGGTTCAAGTAAAAAAATTCCTCTATTTAAATATAGAAAAGTCTCTCTACAAATTACAATATGTTTACCGAATCTATTTTTATGATTTTTAAAATGTAAAAACATCTAATTTAAATAAAAGATTTGCATACTCCTTAGCTTCATTATTTTTGGCTACTATCTTCTTTTGCTTAACAAAAGAATGGAGAATTGCATCACACTTTGAGGGTAGGCAAGGTACATTTGCTGTGAATGTTTTGTGCTTTGCTAGATCTTGGTTGCAAGTGTCATCTTCCATCCCTTTCGTTGCTGCATTAGGTTCTTTTATTGGTTGTTGATATGTTTGTTCTAAAGTTTCATCTTCTAATATTCTAGTTGTTGTACTCATTGTTTTTTGGTGGAATGTATTCTGATATAATAATTTTATCTTTGCATTGATGCTTGCCATATTTTTCTATATGTTAGAATTCAACTAACAATATTTATGCTAGAGTCTAATGTATTTAAATGAAGGTGATCAAAAAATTTACAAAAATAAAAATAGAAGAATTATATATTTGTAATGCTTCCTCTTCTTAGGGTTGTTCCCATTTATAATAAAAAATAAAGTAATTTATCAATATGAAAAAATAAAAGTAATAATTCATTAAATAAAAACTAAAATAAAAGTTTTCATTTACTATCAAAAGTATAATTTATAATTTAAAGTAAAAACAATTTTTTTTTCATTCACTACCAAAAATAAAGTAAAATTTTATCTTTTATTGATTTCTTGTATGTATAGATATAATATGTGGATGAAGTTTGAAGCCAAAATAAACAATCAAAATGCCACCTCTCTAATGTTACTATATGAATCCACTCGAATATCAATTCTCTTGAACAACCATTGTATTTTTGTAACATCATAGAGTTCGATAATTTGTAAGATGTGATATTGCACATGCCATTCTATCAATGTAATAATATAGATTTTGAAAATGTCACATTACACAGAATATAATATTATTGTAATAATATAGAATTTGAAAATGTGATATTACAGAGGTCCTTGTGATTTTAGTAGTATGATTATTTTCAATTATTCCGATGAAAAAAATTCAAGTCACAACTGGTTTATGCATTGATGTATATAGAATTCATTAGTTATGTTTTAGGCAACCATGAGTCCCATCTAATGTTAAAGTATAAAAAATAAAGCCATGAAAATTTCAAGCTATATAACTAAGGCTTCATAATTGAAGTTTTAACTACTTTGATCCCCCATTTTTTTATTGTCCCTCCATACTCTACACAATTTTCTTTGCATCTACAATGCATTTAGACTCCACAATGTGAATGCACTCCATTGTGCATTCCATTGTTTAGAGTAACATCTATTATAATCATTTTGATGCCTTCTCCAATAGATTGGATCATCTTCTTTTGTGATTATATGAATTTATAAGTTTGCCTTCTTTGCATATTTTAATGTACTTCATCCATTTTAGTACCTTACATAGTAAGCCTTTACTGACATTCGTAATCCCCCTTTCAGATGTTAGATGTTAAGGAGTTAAGTGATGCTATTTACAAAGGTACATAAACTACATATAATTTGTGTCCTTTGTTTAAAACCTTCCTCTATAATTTTTTGCCTAAAATGTACTACTTCTATTAATGAAAATCTAAGATTGCTTTAGATACAACATTTATCAATCCTATACTAAAATTTCATATCTTATTCATATGGTGTCAAATAAATGAGCATGAACATGCGAGCATGCGAGCTTCTAATATTTATATAAGTAGATACACCATCACCTTCAAAGGTGTTTATAGTAAAAATACCTATAATATAGGTACTTATAGTATTACCTCTGTCCTACTAAAAAGCTCCAAAAACATTCCTTTTGAATAATTTCAATCATAGTGCCACAAATACATGCATTCAAGAACAAGTAAACCATCCCTAAGATCTATGTAAAATCTTTAGCTTAGGTGTTGTTGTTTAGGCACCCAAAATTGATGTAGAAAGTGTGGTATTTGAGTACATTTTGTGAACATTGCTAGCTCTACCATTTTAGATGATTTAAAATGTGGTGGCAACAATGGGATCTTAAAAACATGTTCCCCAACCTAAATATCCAAAAAACAAACTAGCTCATTTTATGATCAAATTTTCATAGCACCAAAGTGATCACTAAATGCATTGTCAATACTCTTGTGTGTAGAAGCAATTAGTACAAAGTGCCTTATTTGGGCAAGACCGAGCTTGCAAGGCCAAAAAAATACTCCAAGATTGTTATACTTGCCTATTGAAGGTTGTTCAATGCAACAAACACTTACAAAATGGTTGAAATAAAAAAACAAAGCTTTTTAGTGGGACACAAACTCTACTTGATTTGGAGCTTTTTAGTGGGACGGAGGTAGTATAAATATACTCTTATCATAGAAAATTTCTATAATATAAGCACCTATACTATAGGTGCATCATCTTTGAGGCTCATAAGCTCACACTTCTCATATATAGTTTTTTTAAGCTAATAGTTTTCAAAACAATAAGATAACTAAACCTAATTTTGACTGCTTTCTAAAACGAACCATTATAGATTGTTGCTTACAATATATTCCCACTATTCATGAAAGTCTATGGTTGGTTTTAGAAACCCTTATTTTCAACACTTAAAAAATTTGTAATTTATTCATACCATATCCAAAAAATGCATTCTAAGAAAATCTAAGAATATTTTTTTTTATGAAACATAAGGCTTTTAAGGGCTACAACTGCATTGACACAACACAACAATGAAGGCAACTTGGTTAAATAGCCCTAGAATTACACACGTTGGGAATCCTTACTAGGAACAAGCAGAGGAACAAACTTGCTCCTCGTGCATTAGCATGAAGAGCCCCCATGTGAGCAATGTTAGTATAGGAAGTTGAACTAGGAACCTCATGGATTCCAATAGAAGTTCCTATCACTTGCCCCATCAGTTTTAAGTCGTTGCAGACCAAAGAATATCCTTTTGACCCCTCATTTTTTTTCCAGACAATAATGAAACCATACTTAATTGTATATATTTGTGTGATTTTAGGTGTAGTTATTATCTTAACGTGCTGCACTATAGCAAAATTACATAAATGAGTATTTGGGGTCCCCATTTGATCAGGGGTCAATTTTTAGGTCTGTCATCCTTATTTGAACCGAGTTCAGTTTTAACCAGCACCTCCAGTTTCCCAAGTGCGGCTCCTCACTCCCCACCCGAACAGCAAGCAGTTCACGAGTGGACTCGCCACCGAATTTTTCCTTAACTTAGCAACTAATAACCCCCAATCCCGCTCAACCCTGCCAACAGTGCCAAGTGGACAGCAGGTGTCACTTTATTTTCTTTTCGATGAAAAACATCCACAGAGAAGAAAAACATCCAGCACTCGCAGTCCCGCCCTCCGCCCACGACCCGCAATCCACGGGCCTCCCGCAGTGGCGACTCCGTCAGCAGCCCCAACAGCGGCGTCCACCACCAACACTTCATTCATCCATACCATCACTCCCCATTCATCCGTCCCCTCCTCTCTTTCCCCTCTCCCCCCACAACATTCATCCATTCATCCATGCATCCCCACCCATCGTGCACCCTGGGGCGAAACTCAGGACTGCCATACCATGTAACGAAAGCCCGCACACCGGTTTTGTGTCCGTCTCGATCCTGGGCCTACGACAATTGCTTCACTACTTGCCTGGGCCTCCGTCCCCGCGCCAGCATTGACTCCTCCCTCAGTCCCAGTCAATTATTACACGAAATCCACACTCGGGGGTCGGGTGGCTTCCTTTTCGTCAGTCACAATTTTATTGTTACACTCTGCATCCAGCATCTTCTTGTGCAAGGCCCTCAAGAAACAGTAGTGTAGCAGTGGAGTTTTGATATACATTTCTGGGGAGGTCGCAGACACCTCGTGAACGATGTGGTTTGGGAGTGAGTGAGTTTCAAGGGGGGATTGTGTATGTGGGGAGGTCAGGCTGGTGATGTGGAGAATCTGGCGGTCTTTGGGGGAGCAGATCTGAAAGTTTGACGAGGACGAGGATGTTTTGCGAGTGTCGTCGGTTGTGAGTTGCGCTTGGGATTCGAGGTGTCGGTGAAATTGGAGTCTGACGAGGAGGATTGTAGAGTTGTAGGGTTGCGGATTTCGGAATTAGTGAGAGGGAGTCTTTTGGGGAGATTTTCGGGTTGGGATCCAGGGTGGTGGTGGTGGGGTGGTTTGGGGTTTGAGAGTTTGTACAGTGGAGGAGGTGTGGAGAGTTTTGGTGGCGATGGTGGACAGAATTTGGCACGGGAACGAGAGGAAGTGGCGGGTGGATTCTACCACTCCGGTTGCGATCCCTGGATCCGGTTGAATGTTCGGAAAGAAGATGATGGGCATGGTGGAAATCTGGTTTTCGAATTAGTGTCTTCAACTTGGGTTTCATATTTCGGTGATCTGATGGTTGCGACTGCGACTGGATTGGAATCCTGACGAAAACTGCTGAGATTTCAAAGAGTGTTACCGATTTTGGTAGGGGTATGTATGGTGGCACAATAGTAGACGATGACGACTACTACCGTAATTAGAGAGCGTATTGGAACCCGGAGGTCGGAGTAATGGATGCATCAAGCTTTTTCTCTTCCTCAACCATCTCTTCTTGCTTTGGTTGTCGACATTGGAGGCAACTGCTTTCGTTTCCATTGGCATTTCAAATACTCTGCAAAGGCTGTCGAGTGAATCCAGACTAGGGTGTCTGTTATCAAAACCTATGGGAGGTTGGCGATCTCCTGAACAACAGGCCTCCCGTGGGGATGCTTTCGGATCTACCCCGTTGATTCAATTTTTTTTTCTAGGTTCTTGGAGATGTTGAATGAGCCTGAATTTTGAACGTCGGGACATCAGTTTCGAGGGTGGCGCTTCCTTCATGTTCCAAGAGCAGGATGCGACAGGTGTAGGTGCGTGTGAAGGGCTGTGAGCATGGGAGAGGAGTTTGTGTCGGACGATGAGTTTCACGAGACGTTCGAGGACATTGTTTCGACATCAGGCTCAGAAAGTGCGGAAGATGAAGGAAGTGGAACAGACATAATTTTGCATGTTACCAAAGCGGCTCCTACTGTGGAGGATTCCCCTGCCTGGACGTCGTCCTCTTTCCAATCGAAATTCTCGGTTTGGAAGGATGACCCTTCGAGTATCAATGAGCGCAGGCAACGGTTCTTCAAGCAGATGGGGTTGAGAAGCTCACGAGATGAGTCTTTAGATGGTTTTTCTCTCTCGGGCTATGGAGTTGCGGAGACGGGGTCCGAAACGTCTCGGAATATCGGGGAAGAGGAACCGAGCTCAGCAAGTGAATTCGTAAGCTCTCAGCTGAACCTTCTCCACTTGTGTTTCTTTGCGCAACTACCTTGCTGGTATATATATGAGTGACTGGCCACTCGAAGATAGCATCACCAAAGTAAGGAATTGAGTTTTTGTTTGTGAAGGTGTGCAGGGAGGACTTTTGAATATCTTAGCTTTTCACAATTCACTTCTTTTATTTTCTTTCTCTTTTGAGGATTTTTGTGGTTCAATGATCATTGGACTTGTAATTGTAGCTGTCTGAAAGGGTCAGTAGATTGAATCCCTCTGATGCCGAAAGGGAAGGATTCGTTATTCCTTTTATATTAGGTTAACACTCGAGCTTTTCTAATGACTCTGCCTCGGGGGGACAAAAAGGTTTCACAACTTGACATGTGGAAGGTGTCCAATTAAATATGTGCACAATGTGCCAGATTGTCAGGGTATACAGAGAATGTAATTATGGAGTGCGTCATTAGAGAGGGTTTCAGTGTACGATTATAATGGTGTACTTTATTATGCTGCTTCAAGTCTTAAGTAGCTCATGACGTCTCTACCTATTATGGATGCAGGTGAAGCCCTCTTGTGGTAACTGTGAGGGGAAGCGGAAGAACTGTGCACATCTCGACGGTGAGAATTCAGGAACAGATGTACAGTGGGCCTCAAAATCATCGGAGAGTGGGTGCAAATCTAATTTGGGTAATGGTGCCGTGCAAGTTCACAGACCAGGTGACGAGAACTTTCCAGACAAATGTGATACTGTTTCTGGTGAAGGCGAGAGTGAACCAGGTCTTAAATCTGCCAAGTGCTCCAAATCCCCAGATCAGAAAACATACGATTGTGCCGAGTCTTTTGGCAGGGACTGTATGCAAGAAAGTTTTGGGAATGGAACTGAATTTCAGGACAGCTTGATTAAGAAACCGGACAGTGAGAGCTCCTCTTCCTTGGATGATGGTTCAGGGCACCAACACCGCGCATCTAGTTCCCAGGAGAAGCTTTTTCAGTCTTTTGACACGGATTTGGGATCTGAATGCGGTAGTCCTCAGAGTGCTATTGAGAAGATTATGGAGGAACGTTTGAAGATTCGTGACCTGGACAGCGGAAAGGAGTTTCTGATGAAGCGGTTCAACAGAGATGGCTCGTTGAACATGCTTCGAGAGGTGGCCACAGGCAAAGATTTGACGCTTGCCGAGTTTGAGAAGACGCTAGGTCTATTTTCTCCAGTGACACAAGAGCTTCACAGGCGGGAACGATTTGGAGACAAGCCGGAGCCAAAGACTGACAGCAAACCTCCAACTTTTACCAAAAGGAAAAGCTGGTTGAAGAAGCTGAAGGGTTCGCTGAAGACAAGCTCCAAAGACAGGAGTGGAAGCGCGCGGAGTGTTGGAACTTTAGATACATCTTCACAACGGAGTGTTGATGACACGGATACCTCTTCACAAGTGGGGAGCCTTTCCGGGGATGGATCACCCAAAAGGGACAGCTCGTTTGCTGGTTTGGATAGAAATGAGTTTACTAGACGTGGGAGTTTGCCAACTGAGGACGGCGATGGCAGTTTTTGGAGGAAACCGCAGAAGGTGAAAGTGAAGCTTCGGCAAAAAAGCTCCAGGGAACTTTCTGATCTCCATTTGAGCCAAGAGATTATAGCTCACCAAGGTGCCATTTGGACAATGAAATTTAGTCCTGACGGACGCTTCCTTGCCAGCGCTGGACAGGACCGGGTGGTCCACGTTTGGGAGGTTGTTGACCATCCATTTATGACAGAGCCTGGTGAGCCTCCCTGTGAACATTTTGCTTGAGTCGATATGGGCCACTTTAGATTGCGCAGTTCGAAGCAACAGGCTTGAGATAACTAGCTTTAAACTTGAACCAACACCATGTGCAAAGAGCCTGGAGCTAACAATGCTTTAAATAACTCATTGCTTTTGAACCATGATCGTTTGCAACTAGGGTTGAGATAACAAGGTTAAAATAGTTCATTGCATTATTGACATCGTATGGACATATTTGAGGTTACAAGTGTTCAATTGGAGTTGCTTTCTGGTGGTAAGACTTAGATGGACAATGGAAGAGAGTCAGATGAGTGAACTGCAGATTCTGAGTTAATGTAGTCGTTAAAACGCAGTAAATATTCACCTCTGAACTAAGCATGTTGCTAGAGTATTTAAGTCGAAAATCATGTCAGTTTGAGATGCATTTTAACCTGAAAAAGTTAACCGCTGTCAGATCTTTGGAAGGGCTCTGAGAAGAGTGACGGAGACCTGGGACAAAGAGCCGGTAGCATCAAAGTTCGCAGTGATGGAAGCGTGAAGGCTGGCCAGGACAGAAGTTTGACAAAGATCGACAAAGAAAGAAGTACGAAAAGTGGGAAAGGATCACAACCTCGAAAACTTAAGTCGAGCAATCACAGCAAGGGCCCAGTGCCTAAGCTCTTCTGGCTCTCTGAGAAACCGATGTGCTCTTTCTGGGGGCATACAGAAGATATCTTAGACTTGTCATGGTCTCGAAGTCAGGTATCCTTTTATAAACGACTACACTTATCTGTGTGATACACTTGTACAGGATAATCCTGCTCTCATATAGGTGATTTAGTTTTCTCATCCCGCACAGAGGGTCTTATTTTTTAATGACTATGGCTAGCTTTAACAGGGTTTATTTATGTGTGGGACTGTATTCCAGTTTCTTTTGTCTTCATCAATGGACAAAACCGTACGCTTGTGGCACATTTCATATGATGAATGCCTGCGGGTGTTCTCACACAATGACTACGGTAAAGTTTCTCACCCAAGTTTTGTTTGACTCAATTACTTGGTGTCCGTGTGTGTCTACTAAGTACTGCTTAGTGATCGAAGGAGCTGCAGAACATCTTTGATAAATCTGATATCACACTAAATTCCTGTTCTAAGGAGTTGATTAGGGGTGTGAATTCTGATTTCAAAGTATTTTATCAAGTGCAGTGTTCCGAGATTGTTATGAGATATGTACTTTTGCTAAGAACGGATTGGTTTCTTGTGTCTTTCTTTGAATATTCTGATGACATTCGGTGGGGTTGTTTTTTGCTGAATGGCAGTTACTTGTGCTCAGTTCAATCCTCTTGATGACCGCTACTTTCTTAGTGGGTCGCTTGATGATAGAGTGCGAATCTGGAGCATCCCCGAACACCACGTAGTTGACTGGAATGATCTACAAGAAATGGTCACGGCTGTATGCTACACTCCGGATGGAAAGGTATCCTACTTTTTTTTGGTTTGTATATGCATCTTTCTTTTCTCGACTTTGTGATAATTGTGTTTTATTGAATGAGAGATTAACAGATTTTAATGTTTTGGGTTTCAGAAAGCAATTGTTGGTTCTTACAAGGGGACTTGTCGCTTCTACAATGCTACAGGTTAGTACATGTTTTTGAAGGTTAAAATTATCCCTAAGAATACTCGTTGTAAACCCTTCTGTGTAATAACATCTATTTTAGAAGTTTGAGATTAATATACTCTCCATTGTAGGTGGCTGTTTGATGCTGGCAGGCCGTCATATCTTAAATGTTTGCTGGCATCTTCATGAAATGATGATGTGGGTCAACCTAGTTCCCCTATTTTGTGTTAAAGCCTTATCAGTAGTGCTGGATTTTGCAATTTGTAACGAGCCTTTGCTTTTTTCGTTAACGCTGAGGATTTGATCAAGATGGTGCAGGGAACAAGTTGCAACTGGATGCTCACATAGACGTCCGCGAGGAGAACAAAAAGGCACGGGGCAAGAAAATTACTGGAATACATGTACGTATCATGGATTCAAATCTCATTGGATATGGTTTCTGAGTTAGCAGTCCTTTGATTTGGATTATGAGTTTGGTTTTTCGGTTCACCATTCAATCTCGTCAATGTTTGTTTGTACATGCATTGGCAATTTCCATTACACAAGTTTGAAGAGAACAATTCAAAATTAAATTCACATGAAATTAACGTCGTTGGGGACTCTTGAAATGCAGTGCATGCCTGGGGATCCGCAGAAAGTTCTTGTCACATCCAATGACTCCCGCGTTCGTGTCTACGATGGCCTGAATCTGGTTGCTAAGTACAAAGGTATTCCGCTTCTACCTCATTCGGTTCTCATCGCATGTTTTTGATACTAGTGCTCTTTCCTGCAAGAGCTTCACCACCCGTCCTTTCTGTGAGTTGAAGTAAATCATTTGGAAGTGTCAAGGAAGGTGACAAATGTACCAATAGAATGACAAATAATCTCTACAGTTTTGAACGACAAAAAATGTGTTTCGAAAGTTACCATACTACTATGTCTATAGTGTACTATTTTTAGTGCACAGTTTTTTTGTATTTTAGTGTGGGCACTTTGAGGTTAACCACATGAGAACTGTTAGCTTCTGTGCAGCATTTTCACAGCAAATCTGATTGAGCCATTTTTTTTTGTCGAATGCTTACTCTATGCTAGGCAGCACTCCTGATTCTCTCTTTATTCGATTCCAGGTTTACGAAACGTGAAAAGCCAAATCTCATCGACCTTCTCTCCAACAGGAGACTTCATCATCAGTGCAAGCGAGGACTCGCGAGTTCTAGTCTGGAATTCTTGTAACAGAGACGTCTCAAACAAAACATCAATCTATCGGCGAGACAAGCAACTGTCGTGCGAGGAGTTCACGGCGCGCCATGTATCCGTAGCAATTGCATGGCCGGGTTCTTCAACCCCTCCTATTAGTAGCTCCCGTTATGAGCCTCTGGGCAAGTCATCAGAGGACTTTCAGGTTCTTCCCAATGAGTCAGAGTCTTCGCCACCAATGGAAGAGAATGTGATCCTTTCATCAACAACAAAGGGCTCGGACGAGCACTCGAAATGCCCATCGTATTGCTTAGGCAGATCCCCGCTTGGGATTTTCGGGTCCGGCAGGAAAAACAGTGTTGCAGTAGCGGATGAACTCACCTCGACAAAGCAACAAGTGGAGGGTGGAAAACAACAACACGCTCATCAGCTCGATGCGTCCTCGCCCGTCGATATTATTAGTACTACCAAGGTATTATCTGTTCAGTCATCTGTTCAATCTCTAGATGATTGTGAAAACTCCCCTCCCCACCGTCGTTCAAGCTTCTTCCCCGAGTGTGGACCCAAAGGATCTGCCATTACCTGGCCGGAGGAAAAGCTTGGTTCGTTTCGTAGTAGCTCATTGCCCAACTTGACACAGTCGGCCTCCATCCGTAGCAACGTAAGTCAAGCTCAGAGTGGAGAGATGGGGAGTAATACCCCGCCTGTAGATGTGGTTAGTAGTGCCGTTTCGGCCGCTTGGGGATTAGTTATCGTCACTGCAGGTTTGGGAGGCGAAATAACAACATTTCAAAATTATGGATTCCCTGTCCGACTTTAAATGTGGAAAAGGAAAAGCAAAAGAAATTGCGCTTGATTCAGCGTCTCAAGAGGATCTTCTCACTTTCTGGAATCCGCAGTAAGCCTTTTTCTTGATTTTGTCTTGTTTTTTTGTCATGGGTCATGGCTTGTAGTGCATCTGGTGAGTGCAGTTGCTGAAATTGATTCCTCTCTTGCCGTCTGTACTGTTGCTGTTGCATTTGTTTACGACTCTGTTATGTTACAGCTGGTAGTAGGACCACATACTGCATGGAAGGTGTAAAGAAGTGGGTACAACTTATGAAAAAGATGTTCACATCGAGTGTTACGTGAATGTGACAGGGTTTAACCCCTGAACGTCCAGAGTCTTCTCCAGAGTTGACGATTTGGGATAAATCATCATTAAGTACTATATGGAAGAATGTTATGGAATTGATGTAGAAATAAAAGATGTAGAGTTTGAGTTTTAGATTTCATCCAGACTGTTGGAATGGATTTGATAAAAGGCTCTCTTTGATATGATGATTTTTTGAAATTTTTGTGTTCTTTAAATCTATGACCTCATTTTTGCAAATTGAGTTTTGAACTGGAGTCATTGGAATTTTGGCTTGGTCAACCACTTGACATACTTCCACATTTGTAATTTTAGAAAAGTATGCATCTTAGTAGCACCAAATCCAGCCAATAGATAGGGTAACTTCTTAACGGATCTTTGCAAATTAGGATGACTTTCATGCAATTAGGATGACTTTCATGCAATTAGTATTGCGGAAGAAAAGTGATTTTAATTTGTATATCATGTAGAAAATTGGATGTTGGTTAAGTCCTTAAAATTTATGTAAAGGTTTGGACCTACCAATTCCAATCATCTTCACTAAATGAAGCTACAATATGTAGTAATAGCTATACAACCTTTACCCTTTTTCTAAAGACCGGAGGTGAATATCCCATAAACTAATATGAATTCTTTGTAGGCTTCTTTAGTTACTCTACTATTATCGCTAATAGTCATTGCTCCTATAATGACGGGGTCAACTATTTTTGACCTTTTTGGATGAAATTTTACATCTTTTCTAACTTTTTTAGGAAATAGGACTTTAGAATTATATCATAACATTCTTGAGGGAAAGAAAATTATTACCTTCAAACTTCTTATATAGTATTGATGATAGAATTAATCATTCCATTTACATTACTATTATATATTGTTGAATTCAAGAGTTCCTTTACTTTTCTCTTGCCTATACATCATATCTCAACAACAAAAACCAACACAGGATGTTATGACATCTCTTAATGCATTAGTACAAATGTGAGAAAATTGTATGAAACCAAGTCTATCCTCTTTGGGAGATTAGGTCTTTCTAATTGTATTCTATATGCCTATGTTGAGCCATTTTTCTAATATTTGTAATTTTTTATGGAAAACTATGGATATTGTTTTAGACTTCAATGAATCTTAGTTTGTAAATGAAGCTCGTTTGTAAATGTGAAAGATCATTCAAATTCACTAGGATATGGTTAATGCTCATTAAAGTACTTTGAAATTCTACACTTGTCACCATTTACTATAATCATGTGGACCCATGTAGGTCCTCTTGGCACCTAATATATCAACTATTACATCATCTAGATTTTCATGGTAGCAGAGACTAGGATGGTGGTACCTCACACATTTATTTGGGCCATACAACTTTTCAATTTGACCAATAGAAATAACTTTAACATAATATATATAAATTATTGTCTTCAAATCTTTATCGACCAAAATGGCTAGTATTGGTTGCTTCTAAACCATTTCAAACTTGAAGCCTTATCAAAAACACACTTTAGAGTGACTTGTTGGAAAAGGCATAACTTCAATTTAACCAATTTTGAACCTTTTTTTGTTGATTATGGATACTCTCTATAAATGAAAATGTATTAGCTAGCAACTAATACTTGTCTTCTTTTTATCATTCAAGTACAAATGCAATATTAATTTCGGACTATGGATTTGTCTAGGATTAGTTAAAGTAATATTATATTAGTTTTCATTTGATTTTTATATTTGATCCATTTAGAAATATTTGTATCGTCAATCATGAATACAAATAAAATAAGTTTTGATCTTTGTAAATTTGGTATAATTCCTTTGAAAAATGTTAACCATAAAGGAGGGAAAATAAAACAAATAAGACATTGAATATTTTTTCCTTTCTCTTGACAAGAATGTACAAAAGATTGGTAAACCTCCATGTCAAAATTACCAATCACTCTTCTTCACCCTATGCATCCAATAATTGTCAAAATTCCTAAATCAATTCTTATGATTATTTGTAAAATATCCAAGAAACTGCCTTTTCAATGACTTTCTAAATTTTGCAATAATAATTAAGTATACCTTGTTGTAATTCTATATGGAGTTTGAATATTAGCTTACAATTCATTGTCAATCCCAAGGCAACTCAAAGATCTTTGAAATAGTTTAAATTTCCAAAAGTATGACTATGCCTATGCCTATGAGTTATAAAGAGTGAATGAAAAGAATAATGAGTGATAAATTTCAAACAAACGATGATCCACAAATTGCATTCATCCAACACATCTTTAAAAGAATTTGTTAATAGAATTTAAAATCAAAGATTTAAAATTGTTTATAATATTGATTGTGAAGTGAATTTCAATTAGTTAAAAAAAAATTATTGGTCTTATTTTAAAAAGATATATTTTGTACTACAAACCTTCGTTTGTGATATAAAACATACCAATTATACTCATAGAGTTATAGAATATTTGCAAAAAAGAATTTTGAAAACCTTTACATACAAATGTCATGAAATCCTTGAGAAAATCTTTTAAAGTTAATAAATGAAAATACCAAGTTTTTGGATGTAAGGGAGACAATTGAATCCATTCATCTAAATTATAGATTATGTTGAGATGATTGGAAGGGGATTATTGGAGTCTAAATTCTAAGAAATTTTTGATGTTTTGATCACATCCATGGTAATACAATTTAAAAATATATACAATTCTATATGCTAGTTTTTTTTTTTGCCACAAATAATTCTTTATAATTTTTGAGGATGGCACACCTTCAATTTCTTTCTTTCACTTTAAGATAAAGAAATCTTGTATAACAACCAAGGTAGGTTACATGCAAATTACATTTTAAATTCCTTAGCTTTCTATTTTTAACTTGTAGTAAAGCAAACCTTTACTACAAGAAGATAAAATAGAAGGACCCAACCGCAAGTGGCTTGGGCGAGAGTTGGGTTAGTGAGATTCTATATGCTTGTTTGAGGTTGTAGGCTTTAAATTGACTTTTAAGGTATAAGAATCCACAACTATTCATTTTAGTTTATATATATGTAGATAGAGTCAAAACTATAATAACTTGTCATTTTTTCTTATAAAAAAATTAAAATATAACTTTTAAGGAATTTTTTTAATTTCAAAATCAAGATTTGAAGGAACTTTCAATTGTCAAACATGTGCATATTTGAATTGTCTTAAGAAAGACTTGCTAACTACCATTCAATATAGGTTTTATTTCCTTAATTGCAACTACATATAAGATTGAAGATACTCTACAGTGATGATTTAATCCTTAAAGGTCTAAGAAGACCAATTTGGGGTGCAACATGGGATTTTTTCATTTATTTCCTGTTCAAGGTGCATGAATTGACATATATATATATATAAATTACAAAAATGTATAAATATCTAGCTGAGTCCATTTACATACAAACTTTTAATTTAGATAATTATTGCACTTCCTTGTATCAAAGATTGAAAAACGGCTCATTATTCTACAAGTATCTTGCCATATTTGAACATGATAAGGTTTAGATATTAAAATGACCCGTTAGTTGTTGAATTTTCAATCCAATAGTATATGTCTTCTCATATTTTAATGCATACTTTGTATTCTTATAGTAAAATGATAGATTGTAAATATAGTCTTGACTAAACCTTTAAGGGTTAAAGTTATATACCGAGCTATATTGATAACACTTCAAAAATCTCCTATATGATACAATGGAAGATGGGAAGATAAAGTATTTTTAAATACTCCTACTTTACTCCAAATATGTATTATTGAATAAACACAAAGACAACAAAAAAAAGAATGATTGGACATACTATTGTATTTGTACTTGTAGATTGCCTCAAAACAAAAGTTCCAAGAAAATATCATTAGTAACAAGAATTGAATATTGTCATGACCCCTCGCACAACCTTTGATGAATGAATGTATTAACCCCCAAATGACATTTAATTTCCGGGGTTCAAAAACATTTTTTCTTTTGAAGTGTCATAGATCTAAATGTCACTAAGTTATAGAGATCTTAACCATACAATCTTTTAGAAAACATGTTGTAGATGATGTGTATCAAATTTGGAGTCATTTGACCATATAGATTGCAAGATTATAGTGTTTTAGTGTTGAAAATGAATGCTGAAATTTTCCAAAAAACACATTTGAAGGTGAAATTTGGTTTCTAAACCTACTCAAAGGAAAAAACTTTACACAATGAAGTGATTTCAAAATAGTATGAAAACAAAACTATGGAAATTTTTTTCACTCAATTGACTCATTGTGTCTACAAAACCGTTTTAAAATGTCAAAAAATAGCAAGAAAAGTTGGGAAAAAACACATCTAAGCTTGAACGTCCTTCAACTAAAATGCTCTTTAGTCATTCATTTCTTCTTGGATTGACATGAAATTTTAGTCACACATACTAGACTAGTATGTTCAACTTTCCCAAGAATTTTTTTTGAAAATTGACTCTTTATGAAGAAGATATAAGCCCTCAAAGTTCACTATAGTCTCAAAATGCCAAGATGTTGAACTTTGAATCGCTCCAAAACATTCAAAACAACGTGGATTGATATGAAAGTCTTATCACAATAAGTAAACTTCAATGGAAACAAAACCCATCAAATTTTATTGAAAACAAACATTAGATGAAGTAGATACAAGCCCCTCAAGTTGCAGCACTAAAATGCAGTTTGGTGAAATCAAATTGAGCTGTAAAGTTCAATTGGCCACCAAAATTTCATTATAAATTGGATTGATTTGAAAATTTTACCACACAAACTAGAAAATATTGCACAACTTTTCCAACAAGTTTCATTGAATTTGGACCTTGAATGCAAAAGTTATGACACTTTGAATTGGACTTGAAACTCTGTGAGGACACTTTCTCTCTTTGTCATTTTGGGGTTAATAAGATAAAAGAAATGGTGATTGTGTCATGACTTTTGTCATGACCTTTGATAAATGAATGCATTAATGGATGATCATGATCTAATTTATAATTAAATGTATACTAGTAAATAAGCAAAAATTGTCAGGAGATAGATATCTTTAAATGGTGGATTTATGCATTAAAGTTAGACAATTCCACTTAGATGACAAGGGCATTGGAATGCATGGTGAGAGATGATGAATTTATACAATGGAGTTAGACAACTCCACTTGGATGATTAGTCCATTGAATAGATAGAAGTGTGTTGGAACTTGGAGATGGATTACTCTAAGTAGAAGATCAAGATTTTTATAAGAAATGATTGGGATAAGATATGATAAGATATAATTGGAGAAGTATAAGTAGGACTTTTACTTCAATGGATGGTTTTAAATAAAATCAAAGATAGAAAGATAAAGATAGAAAAGTAGTTCTAGTTCATCTTAGGGACTAATAGTCTTTAATCTTTATTGAGAGTCTCCATTATATGAGATAGAACTCGGGGATGAGGGGATCTTCTTTGGAGATTGATCTCTCTCTATGGGTGATTGCAAGAAAGGCCTCTCATTTTTTGTCTTATTTTGCAATAGTACTCATTTTTTTCGGGAGTACTTTAAAAATAGAAAAACAATTTTTTTTTTAAATAAAAAAATATGTTCAATGTATATTTCTTGAAGAAGAAGGTACCCTATGAAGGAAAAGTATAGGTGAAGTAGACAAGTGCAAAATCTCATGAAAATGAGCACTTTTACATTTTTTTTTGTAATAATTTGTAAAAAATAGGAAAAGACATAAAAATAAAAATAAAAATTGGCAATTTGAAAAGGGTTGATGGTGATGACATTTCACCAAAAGAAAGATTTTGAAACCATTTTCAATGTTCATAATTGCATGAGCAAGAGGTCCCTATTTACATGAATGTAGAGGATATAATATAATGTTTTTTTAAATTCTTTTTGGTGGATACATAAATCTCTGGAAATAGACCAAATAAATTTCAAGTCTACATCACTAATTTTGGATGCTCCACGGTACTAAAAAACCCTAAATTGCAAAGTGTGACAAATTAGCTAGATTAAAATTTAATTAGAAAATATTTTTTGGAAATTTCTAAAAAATAAGGAATCTTATTACTATAAATTTGGACATCTTCAATAAAAATTTCAAGTACATTGGCTTAATTTCCCAAAAGTTATACCTAATGGCATGAAAGTCACTTTGATTGTGATGCCAAATAGTATAGCCCTTTCTTGCAATCACCTATAGTCACGTGGTTTGACTGTTGTAGTGTTGTGAAACAATTTTGTTATTAAGTATATTTTGTATCTATATTTAGAATTTGTTGTGATTTGAAATTACAAGTTGTAGGAGGTTTATAACAAATACTAAAGTAGTCATATCAATTATGGACTTCCTTTTCAATTGCTTACATTGCTTCTTTATCTACTACATTTGTTTACGGTTTTGGAAATTAAAATGAAAGCTAACTGTAGAAAGGGATGAAATTGGAAAGAAGTCTATAATAGATATGCCTACCTTATATATAAAAACAGATAAAATCAATTTAGCACTTCATCTTAGGACTAGATAACTAAGTGAGGTTATAATATTAATTGTTGTAGTGAAACAAATTAAAATTAAACATTGACTTTGACTTGCATTAGAATGTGATCAATACTATCACTTGCCCAATACCGTAGGCAATACTTAAACTATTGTCAACAACAATATATATATAAAAAAAAAATTATCTTATTGCTAGAACATGCCAGTTTTTAGAGACTTGGTAGAATTTGAACATTAACTCCTAAATGGACAAGGGACAAAATGTGTCCTCACAATCACAATCAAGAACTTCAATTCAAAGTACTACAACTTTTGCATCCAATATCTAAATTAAAAAAAACTTGTTGAAAAATCTGATATCTTTTTTTTAGTTTTTAATGGTAAAATTTTCAAATTGATCCAAGATATAAAAAAAAATTTGGAAGCCAATCAAAGTTTACAAGTTCAATTTGAGTTGCATCCGTCAAACTACATTTAATGGCTGCAACTTTGAGGGCATATAACTCCTTTATCAAATGTTTATTTTCAATTTTTCTTAAAATGGATTTTGTTCTTCTATAAGTCTACTTATTGTAGTCATATTTTCATATCAATCTAAGTTGTTTAGAATATTTGGGAGCAATTCAAAATTCAAAATGAGACATTTTTGAATTATGGTAAACTTAGGCAACTTATTTCTTCTTCATTTAGTGTCTGTTTACAATAATTGTTTGTGGAAAAGTCTAGTTTGTGTATAAATTTCATTCCACATTTTTGTCTCTTGGAGATTGTTTTAGGGCCAATCTTGGAATTGTTCCCAACCCCTATAGACCAGCCCCTATTGGTTTGAATTTTTGAATTTTGAAAAAATTAAAATTAAAATTTCAAATTCTTTTAGAATGTATTAAAAAAATGATTTTAAAGAAAATTAATTGATTAATATTATTTGATGTAACAATTACTCGACCACATCAGCTTGTTGATGTGGTAGAGTTTTCAGCATTCTAAGATCTTTAAAACTTGCAGTCCTCTAAAACGGCCAGAAATCCTCTTATGATTTAAAAATTTGTAAGTGACTAAGAATTATTTCAATAGTAGTGGGTCCAAATACAAATGTGTTTTTTGCAGCTATTTTTAGATATTAGAGGACATTTGAGGGCAATGGAAGACTGCGAGCTCTTTTGAGTTCCCGAATTGTGGGAACGCGCCACATCAACAGTCTTACGTGGTTGAAAGATTGCTATGTCAAAAATAATAATTTTTATTTTTTAGTTGTTTTAAAATTTAAAAATAATAATTTTGTTCTAGGTTTCTTTAAAAAATTTGAAATGATTGAAAAAAAATTAATTAACTATTTTTTCAAAAATTCAAAAATTTAGCCATTATGGGCTGATTTACTATTTTAGGACAACATAGGCAACATGTAGGTGAATAGCCCTGAAACTGCCCTCTCTTGCCTTCAAATGTCCTTTGATGCATTTCAAATTCATTTTGTGAATACAATGATTCAATTGAATGATATTTTCTATTGCCAATGAAATTGCTAGTTTTGAAGCTCTTTATAGTTTACAATTTTTTCATTTGAATAGGTTTAGAAATCAAATTTTACCTCCAAGTACATTTCTAGGAAAATTTTAGCATCCTCTATCAACACAAACATTAAAATTTTGCAATCTTTGTATTTTAATGACTCCAAATTTGTCTCACATCATCTACAACACATTCATTACAAGATTGTACGATTGAGATTTCCATACCTTAATGACATTTAGACCTATAACACTTCAAAAGCAATGATGTTTTTAACCCTGAAAAAGTCTTGGGCCTTTAGGAGTTAATAGTCCTAAACTAAATCTTTAATTCATATAATACTAACAATACAATGGTTACGATACTTGCAACATCTTTTTTATTCTAGAAACACATAGGATTAGATTTTTCTTACTTAGAAGAGCTTCTAAGTTTTGGATGAAAATTTATTAGGGTGAATATATGACCATTCATCATGCTATAATTATTGACTTATGATAATTAAAGATTTAGAAGCCAACTAATGCCTTCTTAATGTTCCTATAATGAAGGTGTTGAATTTTTTTAAATTAAAAATTGAAATTTTCAATAATTCTAAAGCAAATGATGAACCACTTTTTTGAAGATTTGTTGTAAAAAGTCACCTTGATAGGAAAAAAGATTTGTTGTAAAAAGTCAACCTTGATAGCGAGATGTGGTATTAGAGGTAATTGCAAAGAATACTATTCAAAGTCAAGTCAGATAATACTAAGAGTACAATGTTTTTTTTAAAAATTATTTAAAAGAAAAAGGATGTCTTATGAGATGTAAAAAAACACTTGAAAGATTAAGAGAACACTAAAAATAATATAATCTACAATATTCAAAATTTTTAAAAAATTCTCAAAGCATAGGTTAATGGAAAATTTTAGGAAAGTTGAGACTTTGGTGTTTCTCTTTTTCTTTTCTTCTGTAGTTGTAAGATAATAAATTTTTGAGTTTTTGCTGCTTGACTATTTGAAAATCATAATTTTGAGACTTTGAAATTCATTCTAACAAAAATTGAAATCAGAGGTACCATCCTGAACTTTCCTTTGCCTCCAATTGCCACCCATGGAGACAATCATGGTCCTTTAAGGTTCAAACATATCTCTGCATTTTTGAAAATTTGGTCTACCCTTATCCTTTTTTTCAGGAGGTAAGGATTACAGCCTGCAATGATCAAAAGATTTGTCTTAACAAAAGAAAGTGCTAATGGACAACCAAACCACAGGAGGTACACTCAAGATCAATTGTATCATTCACATCCTCTAACCAAGATGAGCTTCCTCTTAAGCTCTTAGCATTGTACAGTACAGCATTGCCTCTGCGAAATGCAATGGGTGGCTCTCTCGCCAATCCACTGAAAAACAAAACTCTGAGGACAAAATTAGTCTTGGAATTCCCAGATTAGTTTACTGTAAAAGAACCTCCAAAGCGGCCCGCATGGGATTTAACGAATCCCGTCCTTACTGAGGAGAAAACATGCCCCAGGAACATGTGCGTTCAGCCATTCTCAGCTTTGTCATATGCGTTAGACTTGTGTTTGGGTGAAAATATAAATCCTGCCGGAGGAGGGCCCAGCAACATTTCCGTCAGGCGGACCTGCCAAACCATCCGTACCATCCACTTATTAAGGCAGGTCTCTCATTGTGTCCAGCTTACTAAATAAGGCAGGTCTCATTGTGTCCATTTCGTCAGATATTGAAATCAGTCACTGACGGCATCACCCTAAGAACGTGACAGTCTTCGAACACAACCAATCCATGTTTCAAAACAACTTAATTATCACACTGAGGCATTCGTGTCCTCAGCTGGTCTATCTAATAGTGTAAAATGAAATAGCCTGGGCATTCCCAGAGGTTCACCAAAGGAGTTAGCAGAAACATGACAACGTCGCATTGCAAACCAGCAAAGCACTTGATATACAAACTGAAGCCATGGGGTCTGCAACCAAGATCCAAAGAAACTCACCCAGTCAGCTCCACTATCTGATGCCATTAGTGTTTCCAAATCGTTCCGTCCGTAGTAATTTGGTGGTCGCCAATTTAGCTTTTGCGGGATAACCTCTAGTAGACCAACAGGGATGTAGCGATGTGTATAACTCAACCATTCCAGGAGAAAATGTCTTGTTGTTTCAACACCTGATTATCCAACCCAATCAAATTGCATTCCTTAATTAGTTTTAGTTTACATGTGCAAAAGTCAGTTCAACAAATACAATGTGCAAACACAACGGCCACTACAAGAGCGAACGAAAATGACTATTTCAAACATACGACCCCGAAAATTTAGAAAGCTCCTGAACCTAATCTATAGGTAATACCAATGACAACATCATGGATATGTCTGACAGAACTAGAGTAGATTATACCTTTGCTATCAGAACCCCAGTGTATCAAGCCAAATCTCACAAAATCACGTAGAATGTTCAGTCTTTCTTCGGCAGTGATATCCCAGTGTCGTTGCTCCTTAATTTCGGTAAATAACCAAGGCTGCAACCAGAGCTTTGTGTTAGCGATAAATTGATCCACGGCAAACCCCAAGAATGACAAGCTGAGATGTAATAACACACATTTTGTAAAGACAGTAAACTTGTGAAACACAGCCCTAATTTACTCGCTTGCATGCGTGTCGGCATTAAATTCATAGCAACTACCTCACCTGTAAGCATTCAGCTGTTCAAATTATTTTACTGACAAGATCAAATGAAAGAGTCTCCCACCTTTATCAGGGCTCCACGAGCAATCATACATGTTGAAAGCTTCGACCCAGAAGTTTCAAGGTGCTCCTGGTACTCGGTGTATGAAAAAACATCGCCATTTCCAATAAGTTGTACGTCGTTTGGGCCATTGGATACACACTGATTAATGTAGTCCCAGTCTGCCAGTTTACTGTAGCGCTGTTGGCGTGTCCTACCGTGGATGGTAACAGCTGTTGCTCCCCAAGATCCAACGTTGGGAAGCAAGGAATGCGCACAATTTCGACCTTCAAAGAACCCCATTCGCAGCTGTAGAAGAGAAAGACTTTAAGATTAAGAATGCATAGTGCAACCCAAAAAAATCTCAAGAAATTTCCCTTCTAACTTAATCACCTCTTTAAATAATGATACAATCAAGTTATAGACATAGACGCAGGGCTGCAAAGAGCACGTCAGTACAGTGAAAGGACAAACAGCATTCAGCAATCATTTCAGTCAATATGGGAGCAAACAAATTGGAAGCAAAATCAATGCAATCAAAACATTATCCAATGCATACATGTACAGTCATTTAAAATCTTCACGCTGATCTCAATGACACCATCTCAAGAAGACTGTTCTTGGATGAAATTTGAAAAGCTGTCTTATCCAGAAGGTTAGAAATGACTTTTACTTTTAGTGTAAGAGGAGTGTTGATTGATGCTGATACTGCTTTCACGATATCCTGAAGCCTTTGGGGTTTGGTTAGCAGAGATGAGCCCCCGCCTTTGTTCACTACAACGTCAATAGGGCATCCCAAGTTCAGATCAATGAAGTCCACAGTACATTCGCGCTCTATCAGCTCAGCCGCTCGAGCTACGGTGTCTGCATACGACCCACAAATCTGGACTCCAAAGATTTCTTCCTCTTCATGGCGCCTCAACAATGCCCACTCCGAGGCTTGCCCCTGAATTTTAAGAAGAGCAAATGAAAACTCTTAAACACCAAAGCAATAGTTCCAAGTATGGAAACTGAGACAGGATGGGATGGGATAGGATCGGATGAGATTTGTCTGGACATGTCTTCCAGAAAAAATGATCATTCATGCCAAGGCTATAATCAATGAAAGATAAACATGGAGATACAGCTGATGATTCAAGAAAATCAGGTCCAAACAGACATGAGATGGCATGCGAGGTATGAAAGTTAAAGTTTCAAGAGTAAGTTGCAGAAAAAAATCACAAACCTGGAGTAAATTAGTGCACATGGCCATTTCTCCGCAAGTGATATCAGCTCCCAATCGCTTGCAAACTCGTCTGAATGGTAGATTTCCCACCGTTGTCAGAGGAGCCAAGTAGAGTTTTCCACGGAAGTCGATCAATTTCTTTTCTCGCAACGGTTCCTTCACCTCATCGTTTGTGTATTTTGAATCATCATTATCCACTCTACGGTTGCTAAGCTCATTAGCATTCTTATTTACATCGTCCGGAGCTTGCTCATCTGTAGCATTCACAGCTGGCTCATCTTCAGTAATTCGAACCTTCTTATGAGGGGGGTAAACTTCATCAATTGCCGAAGTAACAGACGGTAACAGTCCGATAGTTCCAGTAATATTTCCTTCGTCGTTCCCAGGAAGTTCGGTCACACCATTTTTAGCATCTGGAATTGGGGTAATTCCCACGACTTTTGGCACTGTTTCATCAAGATTAACGCTTTCGGATTCGACCTCTGCAGCAGAGACATTCGAAACTGATACCGGTACTTGCTCCGACACCCTATCATCTCCATTTTCTACAGCAGAAGGCTTTACCACCAATTTCCGAGCTTTCCCCTGTGAAAAATCCAGCAAATCCATACCCTCAATTCACGAGACTTAGAAGGACGACCTCACCAAGCAGTTGCTCCACAGGTCAACTTACTAGTGTGTTTGAACAGCATATTCTCGATGAGTATGGTATACCAGTGGAATACTCTACAAAATACATAGCAGAAAACTCTAAAATGAAGATGCATGTTCTGAAGGCCTGTCAACCGAAGACGGAATGGAGAGTAATCGCTATGAAACTTTGACTTGGAAGATTGAAATATGATGACCAGAAAATAGTAGGAAAAGCGTGAGAGCTATCACCTCTGAAACTTCTTTAGACAAGATAAAATCTCCAATAGAAATGCTTCAGAATCAGCGACAGCAAATTTTAAATCGAGCAAGATTTTCAATCCATGGAACCATAGTTGCAATTACAACAGCAGTAAAGAGGTTCATACGGAATACATGAGTCTGTGAAAGCGCACCAGAAGTCCTAGTGCTTGCAATTGGGCGTCAGCCTTTGGAAAAGTCACCGCATTTTTCCATAATAGCTTCTGAAAACTTTTGTTCAAGCTGTTAAGCTCCCGAATACTGGAGAGAGGGTTTTTCCCTTCGTAATTCCCGTCCTTCAAAACTTCTGCTACTTCAACCTCCTTTACCTCAGGATGAGAACCAGAATAACGGCACGCAAATCCATAAGGGCATACAGCAGTAACACCCGAGAAAGGGCATGCACCTTCCAGATCTTTAGGTTTCTGCAACCAAAGAACGAGTTGCGTCAATGGCACACGTACATGCGCAATTCAGAAGAAAGTCCATCCTCCTTGAGTCTACCGATATTCTAGCCTTCAGCTTTCCCAAGACATAGTGTGCTTCAAATCCCACTGCAGGAGCAGTTGGAAAAAAACTAAGAACTGATTTCAAATTAAAACAGGGGATAGTGTTAGAAACCGAATCCCGTCTCCTAAACTGACCCCTGTTACTAACAGCAGCTCGTCAAATCGTACACTAGGTTGGATCTACTTGCAAGTTGAGTAAAACTTGAGTTGGTCAAATGTCTATGGCCATTTCTCTTTAAATGGGAATGGGGTTGTCCAAGTGTCACTTTTAGTGGTCTACACCCTCCCACTTTGAAATTGCATTAGCAAACCATCCATAGTGATGAAAGTTGATATGGCCTAGATTTGATCTGACCCAAAGTGATCTTTCCACAGCTCTATAAATCTCACAAGAATCATACGCCTGCATGTGTTTCAATGGTTGAAGTGACGCAAATAATATCCTCTAGCTACAGACATAAAATCGGGGAGAGAACAGGAGGTTTGACTGACACACATCCACGGTTCATACAAGGCACTCACTGGGAGCTCGAAATTGGACTGCAAATGGAGAAATACTTGAAGATGGTGTCTAGACAGAGCTTTCTAGGAACAGCAATGCAGAAATGTCAACGGCAGTTGGGAACAAGGTTCTAATCACTTACTTGTTCCATGAACGCAGTCAGATCGTGATTGAAGCGACAAGACGCACCGAATTTGCAAGCTTTCGCGTCACCCGCTTTCGCCACAGCGCCACAAATATTCTCCGCCGATTTATTCGACCTAGCCTAAAATTAATGTCCCCATCACTCACATTCAGAGGTGCATGTATACACGCAAACCAATAATTCAAAAAGATTCCCCCTCCTATTAAATTGAAAAAGTACTTGATGCTAAGTTAATACGCATTAGACTTATGCAGTCCTCATGCTTCGTAAAACACAAATGGTGTCAACTCAAAGACAACGTGATCTGGCAGTATCTTGATATGACATTGAAAAGTATTTAAGTTACCATTAAGTTCACCTCAACTCGAAATTAATCTAACATTATCTTGATATTGAAATCAACAACTCTGTGAATTTAGTAGGAAGATCTTTTGGGGTGAGTAATTCTCAACACGCCCAATATTTAAACCCATAAACCCTAATGCACAGGCTAATAATTCCCACAATAGACAGCAAAGCGTTCCACATTAGAAGGAGATGCTGCACACCTCCTGCCGTTCACGCTTTAATTGGCGTTTAGACTTCCTGTCGACTGTTGGCCTTGCAGCCACAATGCTACCAGTCTCAGCAGCAGTGGCAGAGGCTCCTTCCTGCGGTGCGGTGGTAATGACTATTGACTTAGCCATGACACGCGGCCCAGTGTTGAAAATCACATATTCACGTTTGACAGGCGCCCGCGCTTTGGCAATGAGCTCCTCAGCTGAAGGGTAATTTTCTACACTTGAAACTGTCACGGACCAACCAGTCGACCAAAATTAATCATCACTCTTCAATTCATAAACTAAATCACCATTTTGACAGTAAGGAAGAGGATACTCATTCCGTCACCTGAAGCATTTTAGCATATGTAGGACTGTACTTTCATTAGCAGACCACCTATGACTTTCTTATGCAATTTTGAAGTCTAAGGTTATATACCACTATTGTCCACTACCAGATAGTGGACAACCGAATTTCCATTGAAAGGTCAGAGGCCATCGACATTTAGCCAATTGAGGCCAACCAAATGCAACAGGGGTCAACAGAAGGGACGGGGTAAGGTCGCTACCGGTTCAATTATCCTTAACCTTACATTCACAAGAAGTCTCTAAAGCAAATTGAATCCTAGAATGATGATTCTCAATTGCAAACCCCCAAGTCGAGCTTAACCCTAAATTTGAAGAAAATGCATTTCCAAATCCACAATTGAAGACAAACAGAAAATCAAAAGAAAAGAAAGAAAGACATTCCGAATGTCGTATCCAGAAAAGCGTACCAGAGCCAACACTCGCCCCTGCGTCTTCCAATTCCACGACCCCGCTGTCGCCAGCCCCCGCCAGAGTCGATTCCTGTGCAGCGACTTCCTTGGCCACTTGTTCGGCCATTTGAGGCGCGCTTTCCAACACTAAATCGTCCGCACCAGCAGACAGGTCGTTTCCAACGACCTCCATCGCTGCGACGACGACGCGTTTAAACCCTGAAGCTCGCAAACCCAAAACAACAACAAACAACAACAATCTGTTTGGAACGACCAAAATGCGAGCCTGTGCCTGAATGCTTTGCCCATATGAATTTCGACTGTACTGGAAGCTTAGATGTGCACGCTGTTCGATTTCGCAGGGGTTGAAACTTTGAAATTAGGGCAAGGATTTATTATATGTAATAAATTAGTTACATCAATTCAACTTTTGACCTCTTAGGGTGGGCTCTCATCGCAGGACGAGAAATCCATTCCACGAAGTGGAACCAGCATGGTAAAACTCGTGTTATCTGGGGTAAAAGTAATAAAGTCCCCTATTTTGTGCCATGTTTTGGGGTATGTTCTAGATTCTTCGGAATGAAAGAGTCTTTGATTGCAAATATGAATTCAAAATTTGCGCAAACATATTTGTGCAAAAAATTTTAAAAATTCAGGGTTTACCCCTGGGATAAATCCAACCTGTTGGTCTGACTTTGTAGGACAGGTTTAATGGGCTTTATTCTTATTAGGGCTATTTATTTTTCATTTTTTTATGAAGTGACAAAGCAATAATATAAAATGTTGTAAGTGGCGTTCCAAATTTTAACATTCATTCATATATTGGATAGAAACTATCACATTATCACATATCCATAATTATGTTTTCATCTACAATCTTGCAATTTCATCCAATTCTTTTTTTCTTGATTTGAAGTTTTCTAGCAAAAACCTTTAAGGATTGTTGTCATTTCCTAGCCAAATTGTTTTTCCCTAGTACAATGTAGCACTATTGTGGAAAAAAAAATTAGCTCTAATAAGCCCTAAGTCTTAAGTCCAACTAAATTCTCAAAATTTCATTATTCAAGAGCTTAAAATCTAAGATTTCAAGCATAAAGTCAAGCCTTGTG
Organism: Thuidium tamariscinum; assembly: GCA_947034885.2. Taxonomy (NCBI): domain Eukaryota; kingdom Viridiplantae; phylum Streptophyta; class Bryopsida; order Hypnales; family Thuidiaceae; genus Thuidium; species Thuidium tamariscinum. The sequence continues at coordinate 18,703,276 of OX344752.2, read as the reverse complement.
ACCATTTGAGCTCTTTACCATGCGATTGGTAGATGAAGAAGATGTGGTTCAACTTCGGCTTACAAAAGGCCTGTGGTTCAAGGAAAATTTGGTAATAATAAATCTATATGGCATATAATATATATTCTAGACCTTAAAAATAATAGTGCCATGGTTTTGAAGTAAGAGATTCTTGACCACCTCCAACAAGTAAGACATGTAACCAAGACAAAAATAAAAATAAAGCCTTAAATAATTTTTTGGAATAAAATATTATTATTTCAACATCGATATTTTGAAAAAGGAAAAGAAAAGGAAGGACAAAGTTGAATAGAAAAATAATTCAAGTAAAAAATTAGTCTACATCATTACATTGTTAGCCAATGCTAGAGGGGTCCCTTTTGTACCTCCAAAAAGTAGGAGCCCCATATTTGAAACTTGCAAAGTTGCTAATAAATGACAAAATACTTAGGGTTTGGAGCTACTTATAACTGTTACATACAATTATGGAAAAAGTCACTTAGTGTATCTATACAAACCAAGTGCATCCTAAATTTTGACCCCCTATTTAGTTTACAAAATGAAAATGAAAAAAATGAAAAAAAAACATCAATAGGGACTTTTCTACTTTGAAGGTTTTTGTTTTGAAACATTGATATTTTATCTATTAATAGTAATTCATTACAAATTTTTGAAGAAAAAAGATACATAGGAAAGCTGATAATAAATTTTGACTCCCTATTTACTTCACAAAATGCTATCTAAAAATGAACAAAAAATTCTTTAAAATAATTCTTTATTGAAAATTCATTTTTCTGAATATTGATGGAATGGTCACCTAAATGTATTTTCTTAAAAATATTTGAATTGAAAAACATGTCATTTTCAATTCATTTTTCAACCTATTTTAAAAGTCATTTTAGAAATTATTTGAGTTGGGAGGTTTGGGCAATAGAAAACTGTGCTCAATATTAATTATTAACATTATTAATCTAAGCTTGAAATTATAGGCTGAAATAGTAGCTTATAAAAAAGTAAATAGAGGATCAAAAAATCACTATGATGCACATGGTTTGTATAAATACACTAAGTGACTTCCTTAGACATATAATAGCCATTTTTTTTCAAAACCAACCAAGTCACATGAATCCTTTCAAAGCAATAATACAAACATGCCAAAAAGTAACAACCAAGCAACCAATGGTTTTATCGAGTTTATAATTTAATTTCCTTGCAAGAGTCACAAGAGGATTTATCCTTCATCAAAAGGGTCAAGGATCAAGTCTATTAACAATACTAGCTAGAATGGCCTCTATAGCTCACTATCACAACTTCAAAATTCTTGTTATTTAGTCATTTTCTTGTTTACACAAAGACCATTCCTAAGAACCTTACTTTTGTTTTTGATGTGTCTCCAATATTGTCATCCAACAAAATAAAGTACCACTCATTAGGAGTGGCTTTGGGCTTGAATTTGTTGTAAACCTACCATTAATATCAAGTACATATAAGATACAAGTACCTAATCTGGAGAACCCCATATAATGGCTTTAAAGAGTGACCTATTGATTAATATTTGGATGCACTATTCATTGAAAAATATTCTTTATTTGTACCTAGTCTCATCCACTCATTAGTTCATAGTGAAAAGTCCACATTTATATCAAATTAAATATTCAATATTGTATCAAAAAAATCTTTTTTTATGCATTCTTCATCCTTAATTCCACACATTGAGTTCAATTTCTCGAAAAATTTCCCATATCCTCCAAGCTGAAATGCTAAAGTTATCTCTTATAGATACCTCTACATTGGAAGCCAATATTTTTTGGACATTATAATTTATTTTGGCATAAAAAAATAGGGTATCCTTTTGTCTAGAACAAATTCTTGCTTGAAATCCAAACAATTGTCTTATAAACAATACAAGAAAAATAACACTAAATCTAGCATATTCTTATAGTTAATACAACAAAGATGCCTTGAAGGTGCTTTAATAAGATTTCTAAAGGATAATGTATTTTTTGAGTAAAAAATTATCAAATAGTGTGACCAAAAACTATCAATTATGACGTTAACATAGCAATTGTTTTAGAAAAATATTAGGGCCATTTTTGATGAATAAGAAGACCACTATATATTTACATTTTTTTTTTCATTTTGAAGGGGCTAAGTAACACCTATAGGGTTAGGGATCCTCACTTAAAAAATTTGTAACAAATTCACTATTTGTCATAAAAATAAAAATAAAATTGTGGTTCCACTTTATATTACTTTAAAGGTAAAGGCACCAATAACTAATCACTTGAGCAATTTTTAACATGATCTAGATTAGTGCTAGGCAAAGCAAATACTTTTGTATGTGCTAAGATAAAAATGGCATGGATTGTAAAAAAATTGTAATTTTATTGCTTGAACTAAAATTACTAAGAATTTTGAAAGCCAAAAGTTGGTCCATTATCCAATATCTATAGTCTTCCAAAATTGCTCACTTAGAGGCTAATTGTTGTTAAATATGGCACATAATAAAACATACGACATTGCACTTTGGTATCCAAAGTGCTACCACTACCATTTTTCATGTATATAGAATCACAAAAATGAGTTCAACTCTCTCATGCATTTTGGACACCCTATTGATTGCTAATGGGGCAATAGTTGTCAATGGGTGGCTATACCTTACAGTATCTTTTTACACCTAAAAAAATTGATACTTTCTTGATTCTTATATTAGAGATTCTTTAATTTGATACTTCTTTGATTCTTAGATTAGAAGTTCTAGCTATAGTAGAGGATCATAAACAAAATTTAATGGTGAACCTAGTATGAAAAAGGCAAGGATATACAAAATTTGATGCTTCCTCAATCCTATATAACTACTAAAGTTATTTCATCTTTAGTGGCCTAAAATTTCTTCAAAATCAACAATGCTAGTGTATGAGCCTAAAAACACAAGCCTTAGAGTTGTGAATGTATATTTTGTAAGCCCAAATCACATGGAAAAAAAACTTTGAGTTTTTTAGGCCAAAAGAAAGAAAAGTAGAGTCATTAAAAAAATTATATTTATAATGGAATTTCAACACTATCACCATGCACCTATGATCATGGAAACTTGTGGCTAGCATATTGGTGGATGACAATTTCAATTGACTTCCAGCCATTTTTTTTCCTTGCAAAAACATTGCCCAAACACAAGCTCTGGAAGGGAATTAAAAAAACAAACACTTTTGGACAAGTGAAAGGACTCATGCAAGAGGCACCACCCTAAGCTATGTACAAATTTTTTAATGATCCAATCTCTAGACCTTGGAAGGAACCTCTCAATGTCCAAAGGATTTTTTAGAAGTGATAAAATTGTGACACACATATACACGAAAAAAAATTGAAATTGAAATTGAAATTTTTTTTGAAGTGTTAAACCCTAGTCCCTTCAAAAGAACTATCAATTCCCTCTAAAAATGAGTTTTGAAAAAAATTAAAAAATAAAAATTTACAAAAAATTATGGAAAAAAAATTGAGATCCCAAATTCCAAATTCTAGTAAGAGGGCTCTAGGTACTGAGAGGTCAATTGGGAGGTGACAAAGCTACCAAAAAAACTAGACTTTGTCATCCCTAAGTGACTTCTTGATACCGAGAGAGATTTATGAAGGTAACGAAGTCATAAAAAAATTTAAGTTTACTAAATTAAAATTTATTATTATTATTTTAATTAGAGAGTTCCAAACTCTAAACCCTCTAAAGGGCTTTTCTATACCAAGAAGGATTTATGGGGGTGACAAAGCCACAAAGAAAGGAAAATAAAAATTGAAAAATTGAAAAAAGAAGTTTTGAGTGTTCCATCCTCCTTTAACTCCAAGGGCTTCTCAATATCAATAGGTATTTTGGAAGGTGACAAAGTTTCCAAAAAAATGAAAATAGAGAAAAAAAATTGAAGTTTCTTTTCCTAAAAAAACAATTTTGAAAGTCTAAAATCCCAATCTTGACAAGATGGTTAATGGGTACAAAAAGAGGTTTTTGGAGGTGATAGAGTCATCAGAAAACAAGGTGAAAAAAATTGAATTTTTTTAAAGTCTTGAATCCCAAAACTTCAAAGGGGCTTCTCAATGCGTAGAAGAAGCCATGATCCTTTAGAGGTATTGGAGTCACAACTAAGAAAAAAAAATTAGACAAGGTATATGGACAAGGTTTTTAGAAAACATTTGAAGTGCCCCAACCTTATTTGCTTAAATTCATTAGCTATAAAAACTCTAAATTCCTACACCACAATAGTAGGTCAACATCCTCAAAATCACTAAAAATTACACTAGAAATTGGGGCTCTTCGGCTCTTTGACTTATAAAATAGCACCTTTGCTTCAAAATAAGGCTAAAATCTTCATCTATATTTATTTTTTCTCAAATCCAACAATAGGATCCGCCCAAAATTGTACTGTACAGTGAACATCACCATGGATTGTAAGTTCAATGTGTTTAAACTCCAAAATATGTACTCATTTTCTAAACCTTCCAAATGCTAAAATTTTGTTTTTAAGAAATAAAAGATAAAAAATGTATGATCCTTAATTTTTGTATCTTAGTCAATATGTTTGAAATATATATAAAGTAATTTAACCAAAAAAACTTTCTTTGTCATCTTTAAGAAAATTCTAAAGTGAAAGGTTTTATTAATTGAAAAGAAGCCTAAAATGCTAGTAACTTTTATAAAGAATTGAGAGTTGTTGATCACAATTGTGAGAATGTTCTAGTAAATAGTTGGTATCCTTTTTGTTTTATTTTTATTCAAAAATATTCAAAATTGAATTCAAAAGATAGCATTATATATTTTTCTACCTTCATTGCTTGTGAAATAAAACTTCTTATAACTTCACTTCATTATATGAAATTGAATGGTTTAAATGTTCTTGAAAAGGTATAAATCTATGCAATATATTAAAATTAATTAATATTTTCTTACAACACATTTCTAGATGCACAACTTGATGTTAAAAAAAAAATTTAACTTTTAAACTTTTGCAATATTTATTGGAATGACATGAAACAAAGCTTCACACATAGATTAGGATGAATAGCATCCATTCCCAAAATTTTCATTGACTAATTCTAAATTATGAAGTCAACAAAGCCTATCAAATTTCTCCAAATTTAAAAAAAAAAAGGATCGTTAGTCTTTCAAAGGCTAATTGCAACTAGATTCTAAGAACAACCCTATAGGTGATTACCCTAAACTATACAACTTCTTTTGAAGGACACTTAGAATTTATTTTCTATACATTTATTTTCAACACTTTGCAAATTTACATTTTATGTACATTAATTTTTGGGACTTCCAATAAGGTCCAACAAGATCCAACAAAAACACTTAGAGACTTTTGAAATGTTATTTTGGACAACTTTAGATGAAAACACTTATTATTGCTCAAAAGTAAAACATTTAAATAACATTTATATTTAAATGCCAAAATCAAACCTTAAGTACAAATAGAAAAATTAAAAATAATCTACAAATTAAATTATCATTTTTTGGTAACAATAAATGGACAAATAAACTCAAAGAAAATCCAACTAGTATGACTTAAACTTAATTCAATGACATGGATACATCATTAATTATAATTTTATACATAGAAAAATTAGATTGACCTTAAGTTGTAAGGTAGGAGCTACCATAACTACTAATTTAAATCCTAAAAGTCCAAGGGATTAGGACGAAGCCTAAATGTGTTATAATATATAAGTTTTATAATTTTTTTGAAGTTAGCAGCAAAAAAGATAATGTGAAGCACAAAATGTAGAAAGCATCCATATGGTCAAAATTGTAAAATGATTCTTAGATTCTCTTCAAATGAATTTTGAATTTATAACTTCAAAAATTCACCAAAAATACAATTTCCATATTTAGTACAAATTTTTTCATGATTGGTCAAAATTGTGGTTTCTATTGATTTGTGAAAAAATGCAAAAGATTTAGTACTGAAAGCATCAACACTTTCCCCAAATAGTAAGTTTTCCAACACTAAGCAATTCTAAACACTTTGTGCCATTTCTCTTATAATTTTTGTTTGACCATACTAATGTTAGTTCTGAATATAAATGTTGAAAGACAACCCAATTTTTTCAAAACTGAAAAAAAAAAATTTGAAAAAAGTTTTTTTGTCCAAAAAGTTTTTTTGTCCAAAAAGTTTTTTTGTTTGAAAATGGTCACTTGAGTGCTTAGAAGCTAAGTAATTTCAACATACTTAAAGGCACCCTTGTCTACAAGAAATATTTTATCAATATTAGCAATTGAAAATCATGAATTTTCAAATAGAAAAGGTAGAAAGTTTGAATAAGGTATCTAATTTCTATAAATTTTCAAAGTAAAACTCTCTAAGGCACCTAAATAGTACTCCTAGGAAATGTGCCTTGATTCTCTTACTAAAATCTAAGAAAATCAAAGGCCACCAACCACAATTAAGCATGGAGATGGTTTGAAGGTACTATTGGGGAAACTTTTAAGCAAACTCTAGTGTCAAACCATGAATACACTCAATTTAATGTGTGCTCCTACCTCAATTGTAACCATTTTCTAAGATCAACTTCTACTTATTTTTACTTAAAATATATTCCCTCTATTGATAAGAACTTAGGACTATTATGACTTCAAATATAATGACATCAATACATCAACAATAAACTTAAATATACAAAAATTGGCTAGACTTAAGGTCAAATTCTAATACTTTTTTAAAATCATATTATACATATGCTTGTCTAAAATATATTCCCACTATTCATGAGAACCTTAGATTATATTCATATGCACCTAACTTTAACACTTAAAGAATTTATAGTTTGTTTGTTAGGACTTCAAGAATTTATAGTTCATTCATGCAATGTCCAAAGAATGTAAGGTATGTATCCCAAAACTGACACTTCTTGCTTATATGGCTACTACTACAATCATAAAATTGGTCAAATTTTCATACTTTGTTGTTGGCACTTGAAAGGAGGTTCCAAAGCACCAACCAATGTAACATTTGGATACTTTAAGGTGGGAACACCCATTCCCGTCCATGTATCCAAAGCCGTCCAAATGTAGCAAGGGTGCACATTCTTTGAAAAATGTGCACCCCTGCTACATTTGGACGGTTTTGGGTACATGGACGGGAATGGGTGTTTTGCCCTTATGCAAAAGGTATGAAGGAACACAGTTTGATTCTAAAACAGTTTCTTTTGCTGATGCACAGTGTCCAGATGTCTGTTTAGGGTGAAGATGCAATTTAGAGTGAGTGGCGCATTCCGGTGCCCAGCTTGCAAGAAGAGACTTTATGTCACTTTTAAATACAACATTCCATTTTCCCAATGTTACAGAATTCCATACAATCATTCACATTCTGCGCATCTAATGTTAAGTAAATGAGGCTCGCCTGGGTGTACTGTAATTAATTCCCTGAGCTCCTCATCCACATTGGATGACAATCATCTTCATATGAACACCTAGTGAAGAGCAAGTACTCACTGTAATTGCACTTGATGAACGAAGAGCATTCATGAGGAACCTGAGAATCATCATACTGCCTGCACTTCCAACGTCCTCATGCATACGTACAGCATTGGGACAGTCAAGGACTTATGACCCTGCTGCCCCTGCACTCACATCATTTTGGTGTGTACGTTTCTGGCTCCCAGAGCATACCGTGATGATACCGCGTCCCTCGCATTGACAAAGTGGAATGGACACCTTTCCGAAACAACAGGACGTTGGAAGAGCAACAGCTTCATGCATCTCAGATATCTGTGGAGCCAAGGCTGTGAATACAGACGAGTTGCGAACTGATGAGGAGACGCTTACTCGTAAGTGGAAAGACATCTGACAAACAGTCAACTTGCAGCTAAAGAGCATGCATTTAGAGCCACTGATTTGAAGGAGGTCAGAGGAAACGCATCATTCATTATTCTACAGGGTTAGATGGAAGAAAATGATGTGGGACCTTTGATTGCATAGTAAATGATGCAGCTTACATATGTCGAAATTCCAAGGGAATTCAAAAGGTGCCAAAACCCTATCTTGCAAACCTCAAAAAAACCGTCTACGGAATGTCTCATATGAAAGTGGACTCGGTGGCTTCACACTTCGTGAAAGTCATTTTCATCTGCATCTGCATCCCTGCAATTAACGAACACCACTATGATCATTCACCAAATAGCAGCAACCAAACCCAGAAAATTTTATTATCCAGTGATGCTATTGTCATAAAAAGTGTGTCCATTCCTGCACATATCTCTTGTTGAAAGGACACCTCCACACTCCAACTGAAATAACTCAAGTGTTCTTTGTGACGCATACTAAGCATACTGTTGGTACTCGAGTTACAATGATCGACAGTGTATTATTCGTCTGATTATAGTGATTCAGAGCATTTGTCTGAACCACTAGAGGTTCAAATTTATCTGAACAATTCAACTAAAAAAGATCCAGTGGAAAAAACTACCTGAGCACTTACAAGGATATATACATCACCTGCCAAAATTGAAGTCTCGCTATTTGAACATTCGCGCATAGGACTTCTTCTCTCTGTCGTTCCGCTCATTGATCTGAAACCATGAAATAACATAGAATCAGAAATATTTAAGAAAATCACATTCGATTAAACGTTGAGATCTCAATCTTCGCCAGAGATGAGCTCTCTGACTTGAGCATAAATATCCGACCCTGGCCAGTCTAAGAAGTTAACTATCAGACAAAGCGTCAAAGTAAATTGCAATTGTTCTAGATTGAGCCGGCCAGCCATTAAGAGAATCACCTTTTTCCTAACAGCTGCAAGCTCTCTCTTGATTCCAGCTGCAAAGATACAAATCAGGAACCGTCAGCAAGTATTTTGACAGCTGTAGACAAAGAAGCGTATTCTGAACGCTAAAAAGCTCCAGAATCACCAAACACAACAAACGCCATTAAGAAGAGCATTTCCCAGGAGTACATCCAGGCACACTCGCGACAATTTACACGTCTCAAAACCTATAGATGGGGAGAAAAATAAGTTGTCAAAATGATGTCGTCTAATCACCTTCAACCCAATACTTAAGACAATGCAGATACTCCGCAAAAGACAACTATTGCCACGAAACGACAAGACTCAGTTCAAGTCAGAGATTCTGTCCCCAGAAGATGCTAAAACACTGTAATTCAGAGAGTAAGGGATTCACTTACGGTCGTTCGGTTCAATATTTGAGGCTTTAGTGAAGCTCATCAGTGCTGAATCGATGTCACTCATCGCTAAATGAGCCTGCAATACAGACAACATTGAATGCTGCTTCAAAAAATGCAAATACTTCACCATGATTAAGTGACTGATCTGATCTCTATTGGAATGGTATGCTCAAGGCCAACGTATCTCGGGCGATACCGGGAATTCCACTACTTCTAAATAATGCCATTCCACAGACAGGAACTGACCTGGCCTTGACGGAAAAGTGCTTTGACGTTATCAACTCCAGTTTGCATGGCATATTCACAGTCAGTTAATGCACCTTGAGGATCTTCAAGTTTCAACTTGCAAGCCTGTCAACAGAACCATAAACCACATCAAGAACCGCAAAAATATACCCTAAAACTTGGTTGTGTAAACAAACGATTACTATATCCTGCCGTCACACCATTTGCCCCTTTAAAAAGCTGCCGGATTAATATATTTGGAAATAGCATCATCAACAAAAAGTCCGACGGTGTTCTCACAGCACTATTGGTCAATATCAGCGACTTCATCTTGCGTAGCGAATTGCTTCTTGCTGCAAAAAACCGCAGACATTCTAGTGTCAGCGAAAAGACTAAAACCAAGTCCCCCGTCCCCCAAAAGGACTTCCAATACGAAACTTAAGAAATGTCATCTCTGCAAAACCTCAGCAACTTACTTTCATCAATCTCCTCTTTCTCCCAGCATACATCCAGGTACCGCAGAGCCTTTCTATACTTCCTTAGTGCGGTCTTGTAATCTCCTTTCTGTTTGGAAAGATGCACACAAAATAATCAATGCTTCAAAGACACCCACAAAAACAGAGGATGGAACTGAAGATGCTACTTGGCAATACTAATGACGTGAAAACCAGATTCATATTAGAAAAATGGAGATCTGTAATCACCTTAAAATACTCATTGCCATAGCCGCGGGCAGAATCAACTGCTACCTCCCAAAAAGCTGCATCAGCTGGCTGGGTGTCCAAGTCTGAGGGCCAATCCGGATATTTATCCCCGTCTTGTGTAAATCCTGGAATGGATATCGTTAGTCACTGCAAATGTCTATACCACTTAAGTTACAAAAGAAACTCGCTTCCGAAGTAGCACGACCACCTCGAAAATTAACATATGAGCCACCGACTATAAGGGACTCAGCAGGAAGTCCAGCGCGTACTAACTGAAAACACGCGAACGGAACGACAATATATAAGCAGAATGGAGCGGTTTCAAGGGACACAAGCGCATACCCACGACGCCATCATCAGCGCCTTCCGGCAGCTCGCCGCAGTCTTCGATACGCACATCAAGTAAGGGTAGATTGGATGCACTGTCGACTGGCTGGTGCTCAATGGAGCGCACGACTCCCATACCCTTCAGGATCTTACCAAACACAACATGCTTCCCGTCGAGATGCGGAGTTCGATTAGTAGTCATAAAAAACTGGGATCCATTAGTGTTTGGTCCGGCGTTCGCCATCGAAAGCATACCCTTCCGTTCATGCTTCATTTGGAAATTCTCGTCCTCGAAATTCTTCCCGTAGATGGACTCGCCACCAGTCCCATTACTGTTTTCGAAATCCCCGCCTTGAATCATGAAGCCTTTTATAACTCTATGAAAAATAGTGCCCTGTTGCAAAGAGAGCATCCAGAGTACATTACAGAATTAAAAACTGGTCAGTTGACAGGAATGAGCAGCCAGATGGGTGCATCCATAATGAATCACACACTTCTGAAGCTTGCATACAATGGAAGACTTGAACCATCCACGACAACATTTCCTAAATGGGCACAGAAAACCTACCAGAACATGTCTGCCTAATTCATCAGTGGCAAGAGTGATTATTCCAATTCTAAAACCTTTGAAGACAAGACTTTAGCAATCTTACACAGACCGGCTGATTATGAAGACCAAAACCTATCACAAAGTCATCGCCTGACAATAGAGACCAACCTCGTTGCAGTCACCCTATTTCGCGTAACATCTAATCCCTCGCTTGTATTAAGATACTTAAGAGGTAATGTAAGTTCTACCAAAGACAACCAGAAATTTTCAATAGCACCTACACAATGTTTGCGGGGTCTAGAAAACGGGAAAATCCAGCACTCGTGCCACCATTTTCCGCGGCGTCGTAATCATCAAACCACTACCCCGCGTCAAAACCACCAAGGTCATTTCTAATGAATTTCCATTTTCAGAGCTCCAACTGCACGTAATTCACAACAATGGCAACACTATAATCCGATGGGCATTGACAACCAAAGAAACCGCCGACACGAGATCCATGCATGCGATGAACAAAATAGGAGCTGGAAAAATTGTTGCCATACTTTAAAATGCAGCGGCCGTCCGGTGACTTGCCCAATGCCTTTCTCGCCCGTGCAAAGCGAGCGAAAATTCTCAGCGGTCCTAGGCACAACGTCCGCAAAAAGTTCGATCACGATCCGCCCTTCCATATCGCCGCCTATACTGACGTCAAAGAAAACCTTCGGGTTGTTCTTCGACTCCATAGCGGCTGCTGCTGCTGCTGCTTCTGCGTCGGCACTACCCATGGCTTATAAACCAAGATCGAATCACACCACCTCCAAAGCAACAAACCAAAACTACTCTCTCCAGCTCTTCTAAAATTAATCACCCCTCCACAACCACAACACCAAAGACGACAAAGAATATAAGAAAACAACACTACTTCTCCCTCAAAGGCTTCCTTCCCACACCAATTCTAAAGCGGAAACGAAACGAACCGCTTCCACTTCACAATACTCCCCAAACTAGGGTTCTGGAATCTTCTAGAACCAAGGAGCTCCCGTTCGTCACGACACCACGAGCACCCAAACAGACTGCTAAAGCTCTAAAGACCAAAGACCAAGGCACAAGCTTCGTGAAGCTGTGATGAGCTTCGACACTACTACAAGCAAGGAACTCAAAACAGCACTGGAGCGTTGCGTGCGTGAATCTACACCGGTTTCTACTTGCGCATAAAAAAAGAAATTCACCCGCAAAATTATAACCGCCGCCAACAGCGCCACCCCCGCGGCCCTATGGAAGCCTCTCAACCAATCCTACCCGCTCCGTCCAGCTCCCTGAACCTTCTAATAAGCCGGCAGACTGATGGAGCTAGAATGGCCAGCCGCAGTACCAGAAACAAACAATGACGACAAAAAAAAGGCCTCGAAAATCAACAAATATTACAAAAAAACAAAACGCAAATTGAACAGCCCCGGCCTGTGCCGATGAAGGGTACAAGGAGGACGACCGTTTTGCCTGGAATAGAGGCTCCATCGTTCGTTCCTCAGTCGTCGTCTGGATGAACAGAAGCACGTCGTCGTTCGTGACCCTGGCTCCTTTCGTTCGAGAGGATGTCCCGGACTCCCGGTGCGTCATCGTTGGGGGGCAGGTCGGTAGGCACCAGAAGCTGGGAACAAACCCTGGGAACTTGGGGAACGTGGGAACCGGAGGTCGTGTCATCCTTTTGTATTTTCGATTGGCTGGCTTTGTATTACCGGTATATTTTAATGTGTTTTTTCAGATTCAGGGGTGTTGGGGCCGGTACTGAAGGACTGAGGAGCCCCCTTGTCTGGAAGATTCTGCATATCAAATCATAGCAGACACAAGGTATAAGCACCTGAATGCAACACTTACTCTAGATCTCTTGGCCCTGCATTGAGAGAAAAATGATGACTGTTTGCAAGGAAATAGTTTAACTAACCTAGAAAATTAGTTTCATATTTTTTGGAGCTTGTATGAATATAATATGAATTTCTTAAAACAATTGTATAAAAACAGTTATTGTGGACACTAGACTAACACCAAAGTGGACACAAAAACACTCAAAAGCGACACACTTCAACCTTGGATTCCATGCAAGTGATTGGTTGTTTCTTGAAAGACTAACAACTTCTTAGAACCTCGCTTGTCTACTTTAGAACCCCACATGTCTTCCTTGGGTACCCTTGGGTTTGGATTTAGGTTCTTTTTTAGGTGTCCAAGAACAACTAGTGTTACATTTAGGTGCTTCTACTTTAATTCCATGCAACTATATTAACCCAAAATCCTTAAAGCACTGAACCTAGTGACTATGAAAGTCATCTATTTTGGTATTGTAGAAATCATTGGTTTGAAGAAAATTCAAAAGCACTCATTAGAAATCAAAGTACTACAGAAGATCTTTCCTTCTCATTCAAAATTCTCAAGATGAATGGTTGCACTTTTGTCCTATATACAAAGATTCTTTGTCATCCATTGAACACTAAACGCCACATTAACATTCAAGGGTGGATTGGTAAGTGTAGAAATCATTTATTTTTATCCCATGGGAATCAATGGTTTAAGAAAATCCAAAAACACTTATTGGAAGTCAAAGTGTTGTAGAAGATCTCTCCTATTCACTTAAAATTCCAAGGATGAATACTTTTGTTCTACATACAAAGATTTTCTTTCATCCGTCAAATGCCAAACATCCATGTTGATGTTTTACCTTGAAAGGATTGTATATCTCTTTAGGGGACAATTTGGATCCAGGTAGGTTCCTACTATTTCATTCTTTTGTTAATGTTTTTCAAACATTTTGAAAATGTGTGGTTTTGTGAGAGCTTCATGGATATATAACTTTTATTTCAATTAACGCCTAAGAGCAAAAGTTATAGCAAAATAGGCAAAAATACAATTTGGTAGGCAACAAAAAAATTTAAAAAATTTTATATTTTATATTTTATATTTTATTCTCAAAGATTATATTTTTGTCTACATGTTAAGCTTTGACTCATTCTATTTGACCTAGTAATAAGAAAGTTATGGACAATCTTAGTTTTTTAAGCAATCTTAGCTTATTCTTGAAAATAAAACTTATAGAATTCATTTCTAAATGTAATTTTCTTTAAATTATAAGAAAATTGTTAGAGGATGTTAGATTTTCTTGCTAGAACAATCTTGTCATTGGGATTATTGTGATTCAATTTCATCTTAGAGCTATTAATAGTTTGTTTGTTTTCAATTTTGAACCTACATCTATTTAATATTTTTTTAATGAGTGATATTAAGGGTTTTTTTCCTAAATTTATTTTGTAGATTTTTCAACTGAAATATTTAACATAAAAAAATAGAGAGTAAATACCAACAATGCAAAAAATTTAAATTAAAAAGATTCAAAGCCAAAAAATCTAGACAAACAAGATATGAAAAAACTTGTTTTCTTCACTTTAAATGCAAATATTTTACAATCTAGATGGTCAAAGTTTTTGAAATTTTTTCCACATATGTATATACCACTCAAGTTTAAGACTCTATAGTTGAATATGAAAAAAAAAAAAAAAAAAAAAAAAAAACTCTCTTTGCAGTAGAAATAACAATTTTGAGTGTTTTTTGATAGGAAAATTCTTTGGTCCTTTTGGAGTTAAGGGTTAAGGACAAATTGGTGACCATGAGAATCATTGGTTTAAAAAAAAATTCAAAAACACTCATTAGAAGTCAAACTATTGTAGAAGATCTCCCCTTTTCATACAAATATTTGAAGATGAATTGTTGCACTTCTATCCCACAAATAGATTCTTTTATGGGTCAAGTTATTCATTCCAATTGCAAATGTTGCAAAGGTGATGACGGATTTGAGACTTGTTGCATTTGGATTCTTTCAGAAAATTTTCTACTTCTCACTATTGTCTAACTTACAATTTTTGTGAATTGATAGAAGGAAGGCCCAAGTACAACAATGCTAGTGTGTGAGCATGTGAGCTTCTAATATGTATATAAGTAGATATACTACCACCTTTGAAGATGTTTATAGTAAAAATACCTATAATATAGATATCTATTGTATAAATATACTCTTATCATAGAAGGTTTCTATAGTATAAGCACCTATATTATAGGTGCATGATCTTTGAGGCTTATAAGCTCACATACTAGCAACCCTCCATCCCGATATTTGGAAGTCTTCCAAAGAATCATGCATGAATGAGTGCATGGCATGCGGGCAATCTAGGCATGCAGCAGACATAATATATCCACTTAATAGTAAGAAGAAGAATTAGTATGGGTTGCATAGGCATCGTTTGGTCAATGAATTGTCTATAGAACTGAGCACTGTTCTTTTAGACAGAAATGATATAAGATAAAGGTTCTGAAAACTGACCTTACATGTTCCAGGCCGGGTTGAACTGACACCCCCCCCTTGCTCAGCCAATTGGGAAAATGCTGAATTTTTTTATTTTTCAGTCATGATAAAATTTGCAAATTTTGATTTCATATCTGCAATCAGAGACCCCAAATTACCTCGAAGAGACATAGTAGGTAAATTAACCCTGGAATGTCTTGATCCTTTTTTGAATTTTTGCGCATTTTAGCTCATAGTTTTGTACAGATATATCATTTACTTGAATTTAATGAATTTGGTCATTAAGGAAGGTTGTCTTTTCTAGATTCAAGTGTTGCATTTGATAAATGAGAAGTTAATTGGATGAAATAGTGTCTTGAAGCCCTCTGTTCATCGTCTAAAATATGGACATCGGAGTGCTTCAAGGTTAATCAAGCACAAAATAAGTTAGGGAGCTTTTAGTTTTACTTGCACTCATGGAATGATTTGGTGTGGCCGAGCAAGGGACCAATTCATCGCGAGGTGTGTTCCAAGGCATCATGTGCATGCAAGAAAAATGATGACACCAAAAAAGAAGTTACAACTTGACTTGAAATCTAGGCTAAGGTGAATTGACCCCCTTGGTTGGATCCTTAGGAAAATATGAAACTTTTTTATTTTCCACACATGCTGAAATTTGAAATCAAAGGCCCTAAATCAACTAAGAGGGGTGCACAAGGTAAATTTAATTAAGCACAAAATTTTATTTTATTTACTTGCACCCTTGGAATGACTTAGAGGGGCTAAGTAAGGGGGCCAGTCACCCCAAACAAAATCCTAATCATGGGCACTAAGTTAACTCATCCATTGAAAAGAGATGTCCCTACCCTCAGCTATGAGTTTGCCATTTGTTCTTGTCATTCTTGGAATAAACTTTGGGTTTCAAAAAAGAAAAGAAAATCCCTTGACTGTCATCCACAATAATATAAAATGAAAATACAAATTCAAGGAAGTAATGAAACTCCATTAATTTAAGCTAATTGAATGGATGACAATCTATAACTATTGATTTTCTCTAAAGAGATAGATATAAACAACCTATGATTTCTATATGTATGTATATAGAGAGAAAGAGAGAGAAAAACAAATGGACAATTCCCATTGAAATTTCTATACAAATTTTGTCGTTACTTGCCACAAAATTAGTTTTTCTTGTTCGTATATAGGTAAATTAAGTTTCAGTAATTGGTGATGAGATCTCTCCTTCTAAACTTGAATTAGTGTGCTCTGTGACATTGCCATAGTCTAAAAGAAAAGAAAAATAACTTTATAATTATTTACTTCATAAGAACTTTGAAATGCAGTAACTTTCTCACCATAGGTCCAAATGCCACAAAACAAAACCCGTGCACCCCTATTCACCAAAAGCTTTACGATGGTACCAATAACGTGACCAAGGGACTCACCATCAAGGAAATCTCAATGTAACAAACAAAACAAACAAACTGACTGTCTCAAAGGGATGGATGGATATGACAAAAGTGAATCTGGTAGGCCTTTGGGGAACTCAGCCAGTGTCTGGGGGTCAGTCCTGTTCATTTGGGGTCCTAGCATACCCATACTAGAAGTAACTGCAGATTTCCAATTACTGTATTAAACCTATTATTTTAGGTTCGTCCTCTGGTTTTCTGTAAGTCAGTACTGTTTCTTTTATCAAAGGGAATTGTCCACATGTTTAAAAAAAACAAAAATAATCCTTTGCAATGAAATCTTGTTTCATTTGTGGAAAAAAAGAAAAGAAAAGAAAGAAGAGTGTACTTTTTCCCTGCAATGGAATTTGTCCATGTGTCTCAAAAAAAACAAAAAAAACAAACAAATACTATATGTATTGTTCACAAAGGCTTCCATCAGTCTCCCATAGAGTGATATAAGGTAGCCAATCCATTTCTGATCACTCCCTATTTCCAATCTATAGGCTGCTTCCTTCCTGTGAAGTTGTCGTGCAGCTCCCGGAGCAATTGTGGCACATTAGGATTGGTTGTAAGGCTCTCATAAATGCAATCAGCCCTTGGTTGATTTTGCAATCAGCCTATGGTCAGAAATAGTAAGGTCTATATTACCATTACAGGTCAAGAAGAATCTCTTACTAAAAAATTCATAGTAGTTATGCTTTGTGTAATAAAAATTTAGAAAAATATACTATCCTTCCAAACTCTATTTCTGTACATGGGAAAAAGTTTGCAATCAAAAAAATTGCACTCTAACTATGCATAATTGCTTAAGTGATTGGAAATAGGTCAACCACCTTATGGAGAGCAAGGTTCTGGGTGAATTGGCCCCCTTGCTTGGCCCCTCCAAGTAATTCCATAGGTGCAAGTAAAACAGAAGCCCCCTATTCTGTGCTTGAAAATTTTATCTCTTAGACCCACTTTGCCTAATTTGGGGCCTCTAATTGCAAATATGAACTAAGAACTTGTAAATTTTATCATATGTGAAAAACAAAAAATTCCAAGGTTTTTTTGAAGCACCAAGCGAGGAGATCAATTCACCCCAACCAGGAACAAGGGGTTGTAAAGCATGGGGACTCAAAATTTAACCTTTAACCTTTGAAGGACAAATTGGTAGCCGTGGAAATCATGCATTTTGATATCATGTGACATCATCTACTTTGAATAAGAAGTTGTACTTCTATCTTATAAGGAAACATTCTTTGTCATTCACAGGATGCCAAACATCCATGGCAACATTCAAGGGTTAAGTGTTGAGGCAAATGTTTTGTATCCAATGAATCATACAAAATCTTTTTATATGGGACAAAAGTGCAACTATTCATTGTTAGAATTTTGTGTGGAAAGGAGAGATTTTCTAAAGTAGTTTGACCTCCAATGAGTACTTATGGGTATTTTAAAATCAATTATTTACTCAATATCAAAGTAGATAGCATTGCAACCATTGGGATTGGCATTTTTTAATTCTATAAATAGATTATCATCAATCTTGTAATTTGAATCAGTTTCTATTTCTTTCAAGTTACTATTTGTTTCCTATATGTTGTACAATTTCAAATAATTAAAAAATTTCTAGGCAAGTATCCTACTTGGCCTCAACAATAAATCCCAAGAAGCACCATTGTTTTGCATCATCTTTCATATGATTTTCACCTTCTGAAGTACAATTGTCCTATTTTTTATAGGGTGAAGAAATGATTTTAGAACATTGAAATGCTAATATCTTATACTCTACACAATAGAAAACCCTAAAAAAAATTCCACATGTTTTCAATCAATTTACTAAAAGATCCTGGGGTTGCAAATTTCAAGAAAATATATTTAAAAAAAATTGATTTCGATATAAGAAATGGCAATTTTTGACTGTTTTGGGAGTAAACATAGTCAAGGAACTTAAGGGGGTAAATGTCAATGAGGTCATCTTTTATTTGATGGATGATAGAGAATCCTTGTAGCCTAGGACAGAAGTGTTACTATTCATCTTTTAAACTATTTTTGTAAAAAGGAAAGGTCTTCTATTGTAATTTGACTTCTAATGAGTTTTGTTTTTTCTAAGCCAATGATTTAGACATCAACCAAAGGGATGATTTCTATAGTCACCACTCCATCTTGTAACGATCAAAGATAGTATGTTCTTAAACCAATCTTTAATCCCTTAACACCTCAATCCTTTTGTGTTTATTTTGCATATTTGTATGTATATCTTTGTACAAAAATATCAATTGCAATTTCAAGAAATTGGTCACTACGGAAGGTTGTATTTTAAAGATTCAAATATTAAATTGATGAATGAAAAGTTAGTTGGACTTAACAATGTCTACAAGCCCTATATTCATTGTAGAGAATATGGACATTGTAATAGTTAAGGTTAAAAATTGATTGCATTTGGAGGAAATTGAGATCCTTGAAATGATTGTCAAAAGAATTGGTAGGAAAAAAAAATGGAATTTACAAATAATCCAAGAGGTTTCATATATTTGAAATTTTATAAAATCATTTATGAATTTTTGAAGTTAAAATGCAATGGTCACTAAAATTAACCACCTCTTGAAAATATACACTATTAATACATTGAAGAAAGCAAATTGCACCTCTATATTAGTGGTAGATTTTAGAGCAAGGTCACTTTTAGAGCATCCAACCTTAAAACCTTAGATTAGATGCCAATTCCATTTGTCCTTCAAGAAAACTAACTAAATTTCTTTTTCATAAATTGAACTTCTTCTGATTAATTATCAACTCTTACATGGAAATGTTGATGGACCTCCTACTATGCACGAAGGATATATAGAGTGATATTCTATTTATTTTTTGTTAATAATGCAACTTGTATGTTAGAATGTGTGTGTCAAAAAAAATCAATTATTTATTTCTAGTCATCCATCTATCAATTATATATGTTCTTCTATACTAAAATTATAATGGCAAGGACTTTCAAAAATGTCTTGTCCCTTAAAACCCAATTTCAGCACTTCTTAACCCCCAAAGGTCTGATTTTTTTTTTTTGCGAAAAACACTTTAAACTGTTATTTCTATAGCAAGGAATTGAAAATTTTGAAAACAATTTTTTTCCTCACATATAATCTTAGGGTCTTACACCTAACTAGTATGAGAATGTGTTTAAAAAATTTCAAAAATTTAGACCACATAGATTGCAAGTTATTTGTATTTAAAGTCAATGAAACAAGATTTTTAACACATTGCAAGATTGAATTATTTGACTTTAAATGTTCTTCACTTTAATTTTTTGCACAATAAAGTTTTGAGCTTTAAATATTTATAGTGGAAAATTAAGATAAGAATCTAGGAAAAATAATAATAATAATAAATTTTATTTATTTTTAAACTATTATGTAGAAGTAGATACAAGATAGAAGGAAAAGTTAAATAATTAATATCTCTAAGATGGAATTAAAATGCACTAATCCCAACGGTAAGATTATTCTAGCAAGCAAAATAAAGCTTGTAGAACTTTTTTTGAAAAATTGTAAAAATTGCATTTAGAGATGAATTCTACAAGTTATCTTTTCAAGAAGATGATCAAACTATCCAAAACACAAGATTGTTCATAACTCATAACAAATCCAAATGGAATGAATAAAAGCTTTCTATATAGAAAATAATATAATCTATGAGAGTTTTATTTTATTTTTTAATGATCAAATTAAATTTTTTTTTGGAGTGCCCCCTTTTCCATGTTTTCAACTTATTTGGGCATAACTTTTGTTCTTGGGCTCTAATTGCAAGAAAATTATATTCCCATGAAGCTAGTAAATTTTTCAATCTTCAAAAAAAATATTAATTCAAGACAAAAAATGAGCATGTATATTCCTACCCAAAACCCCATTTGTCCCTTGAATGAACAATGGTCCTTCAAAAATTAACTGACAAATACCATAATATGACCCCTTTTTCAAAATCCAAACTTCTCTCAAGTCCCACAACATTTGTCATCTGTGGTTTAGAGCACCTCCATGGCTTGACCCGGAATTTGATTCAAAATCAGGCCTTTTGCAGGGCTCTCCAACTGTGGTCCAACTGTGTGATAATAATCCACCCCATTGTAGAACAATGAAGGTAGCATTCTAAAATGGACAAACACTCTTACCAAGGATTTCAATTTATTTTGCCTTTAATTCGAACCCCCAAAATTTGATCTTTTATTCTTTGAGGTCTCACTTTTTTTGCTTGAGAAAATTTTGAAATTGTTTTGAGTTCTTGACAGGGTAAGGCTCTTTATATCCATATAGGGTGGAGGGAGTTTCTCCAACCGATGTAGGATATATGAATTTGAATTAGTGGAAACTCCTATTAGTTCCTATTTGTTCAAATTAGTTCAAATTCATATATCCCACATGCTTTGGGGCACCTCCTTCCACCGAAAGAGGATGTAGTGAGTTCCACTTCACACATGGAAAGTCACATCTTACTACATACATATGGTGTAGATGGTGTAGCTCTTTCAAGTTCATACTTTCATTTATTCGACATGGGTTGGAATACCTTTTGCTATTCCAAGAGCATATAGTGAACTTTGCAACGCACTTGAAAATTCAAACCAAGATGAACTTAATTTTTCATCTTTGGAGGGATAAAAAAAGTCTTGTCTTTGTGGATAAAATTGCTTGCTTGCAATTCATTTTGAAAAAAATTTGAAATTAGATGGTCAATTTAGGGTTTGTACATCAATATTAGGGTCCAAAATACAATCAACTTCCTTACTCGGCCCCAACTACGGCTCAACATTTTTCCATCTCTTCAAGACATTTGATTGTAGCTAGGCATTTCCTAAGCCTTGTTTTGTATGTTGTAGGATACTAATTATCGCTCGGCCTGGTCTAATACCTAGTTTGTGCCTTTGGTTGGGTAGTTAAAGGAATGCTTTTACAACAAGTGAAGCCCTACAATGATGACAAAGGCCAAGGTGAATTGCCTACCCTCACTCATCTTCTTGAAGTCACTCTACGGGTTCAAATTTTAAAAAATAACCCTTTATTTTTGCTTAATTAATTTGCCTTAACCCTTGAGTATCAAAATTAATGTGCAAAATCAACGATTTTCGAAAAATCATTATAAAGTACTATTGGGAAGAATAATTTGAAATTGAGATGCAAATGAAAGTTGTAGAGTTTTAGTTTTAGATTCTATCCATATGGTTGGATTCACCAATGCTACCACCAATATTTTCTATAAATTTTGAAAGGAAAAATTCAAAATTCAAAATTCAGTTCCTTACAAAATATTGTCATTTTTTTGAGTAATTCTTGTTAGAAAGGATTTGAAATGAGGTTCTCTTGACACGGTGATTTTTTAGAACTTTTGTATTCTTAGATTCTATGAATTCATTTTTGCAATTCCAAATTTGAACTAGAGTCAACTCAAGTCAACCACTTGACATAAACTAGAGGTACCCATAGTTGCTCACTTAAGCAATTTTCAAGTAGATCATGAGGAGTGTGACACAAGTCAAATTTTTGTCATGTAGGATGATAGAAACTATGGAAATTGCAAACTTTTCAAATTTTATTCCCAAAATTGAAATTATTGTGATTTTGGGAGCCAAAAAGTTGTCTTGACTAATAGCCAATGTCTAGACTCTTCCAATTCCAATCATAGAGTAAGTTCTTTTCCACTCACTACTTC
Source organism: Thuidium tamariscinum (assembly GCA_947034885.2). Lineage (NCBI taxonomy): Eukaryota > Viridiplantae > Streptophyta > Bryopsida > Hypnales > Thuidiaceae > Thuidium > Thuidium tamariscinum. The sequence continues at coordinate 18,680,868 of OX344752.2, read as the reverse complement.
CTACTTTCTTACTCACTACTTTGAGACATGTGTCATGATCTTATTGAGTCCAACCTTGAAAAAGAGGAAAAAATAAATTCCAAGATTTAGTTGGAAATATATTTCAATCTTGGTTGGAAATAGATGCACCCTTTGGTTGGGCATGGGTCTCTAACAACCCTTTTCTTTTTGGCACCATAGGGCCAGATTGCACCATTTCAAGATAAACATCTTTTTCCTGCTAGATAAAAGTAATCTTTTTTCGCCAAAATTTTTCCAATTCTCTTTAAAACATGGATGAAGTTGCCAAATTTGGATGAAAAAGTGTATGAATATGATGGAAAAGCGTTTCTAAGTCCAAAAGATGGAGAAATACAATGCTTCACCAAGTTTGAGGTAATCGCCATCTTAGCACTTTCTCAAAAAGTAAAAAAAAGGGTTGGTCTCTAGTCAAGAATGGTTTTAGAAAAATATGTGCTCTATTAACACCAAATCCAACCCTTAGATATGACCACAAGATCATCAATTATGAAAGTAAATTTGGATGACTTTCATCCAAGATGTAATGAGGAAGAAATCTCATTTTCAATCTCTACATCGTTTAGAAATTGGACGTTGGAGCACTCCAGGCGGGGTTAACCCCCGGGCCTCTTCTAGCTTACCGAATTTCAGGCCTTTTATCTCAAACTGAATATGAATTCAAATTTCCAAATTTTATCATGCGTGGCAAAGAAAAAAAATCTTGTGTTTTTACCAGCAGTAAAGTTGGGGACAAGCCCTGAAGTAAAAGGGGTGAATTTATGTAGCCTTTAATCACCCCATGCTAAATTTTACTTACCAGGTGTCATTCCCTGCAAAGTAGTAAACCCTGCACGGATTGCCAGTAAGACAAGCTTAGTATGATAAGTTACTAGTAAAATCATACCAGAGCCACAGCAAAAACATTTAATATTGAGGACCAGCACACCCTAAAGGCCTACAAATCACTCCTGAACTGAATGATAAGGGTCAGTACGGAATTTATTTTTATATTTATTTATTTATTTGGCAGAAATGCTGGTGAGTTGACACGGCGTAACTTACTAACCTAGTTTGGTTGGTTCGGTGGCCGGTCTTCCGGCCTGGCTGTTATGTTTCTCTTTTTTAATGCAGTGGGCTTGTGCCGTTTGTTCAAAACAAACAAAAACAACAAAACAAACTTACTAACCTCACTAGTAGGCGACAGAAATGCTGGTAAGCTTAGCTCAGTTCAATGGAAGCTGTACATACATAAGTTATGTTAAAATTTAAAGTTTTGGAAAAAAACTGAAACTTCAGTAGTTCAGTCCCAGTTTTTTTTCTTTTTTTCTTTTAAAAACAACGGACAATTTCATTGATAGAGGTAAAAGTAACTTACATTGAGACCAAGTTTGGAAGGATCCGGGTCATTAGAGGGGATTTGAGGCCTCCAAAAGGTTGTTTTGGGGCTGTTTCCCGAAACAGTTCCCGTAACTACTGGCCGTTGTCAAGCTAGCATTTATCCAAAAAATAAAAAAATAAAAAAATTAGGGTCCTAAAATATGAAAAAAAGCCCAAAAAACATTCAAAAAATAAATAAATTAATGATGTGGCACTCTCTTGACCATGTAGGATTCCTATTCACGTGGCAAAAACTACGTTTGCTCAGTCCGAGAACCTGTAGTCTTCCAATGGCCTCAAAAATCTCTTTAAGGGATTGGCCCCCTCACTCGGCCTTACCATGTTTTACTAGAGGTGCAATCAAAACAAAAAAGCCCCCTAGTTTGGGCCATGATCACCCCTACATTCTTCACCTCTTAGCTAATTTGCAGTCTTTGATCGCAAATATGAATTCAAAATTTGCAAAAAAATTACAGCATTTTACCAAAGTGGCTTAGAGAGGGGGTCAGTTCGCCCTGCCCATTTGGAAGCTGGTCCGCATGACACTAACTTCATCTCACAAAGTGAGTCCAATAGGGTAAAATTCAAATTACCCAAGATAAAAGTAAAAAAGTCCCCTATTTTGTGCCGTGTTTTTGGGTATGTTCTTGACCTCTCCTAGCTAATTTGGGGTCCCCATGGTTGCAGACATGAATTCAGAATTTGAAGAAAAAAATTGAAATTAAAAATAAATAAATCAGCATTTACCTCTGGGGTAAATGCAGCCCGCTGGTCCTACTTCGTGGGTCGAAGTTAGCGTCCTGGTGCAAGTCCTTGGCAGAAGAAATTTTCTTCTTTTAATAGTTTTTTTAATCAGACTGCAAACCAGGGGACCAACTGAAGGGGTCCAGCCCCGCAGGGAGTTCGCACCCTGACGGTGAAGCTGAACTACCTCAATAAGACTCAATTGAACAACCCCACCTTGAAGACCACCTTAAAAAACCCTAAAAAAACAAAAACTACTTTACTTATAGTATTATTTACTCGAGTTGGTCCATTTTTACTTAAAAATACTAAAGTACCTTACTTATTTTTCACTCAATTCTGGCAGTAATTACTGCTAGAGTTAATCTTCCCCACGGCACATGCAGTGTTTCACCTGACTATTGACGGAATTGTCGCAGTGAAATGCTGAAAGGTAATCCCCATACGTGTGAAATACCATTAAAAAGGAAAGGTAATAACTGAGCTGAACTATTTACCCTGACATGATTTTTCACCATGAGTGCCTGGTTTTCAGTCATTGCTGGCGGCTTGCCTGAAGGTTTTTACTGCTTACCCATATTTACAGTAAGGTAAGTGACAGGTGGAATTGGAAAAAATAAAAATCAGTTTTATATTTATTTACACGTACTGTAGTATATAACTATATATATGTAATTACTTATAAATGGCGTATCATATTTCGCTTAAGTAACTGGCATATGCTTGTCACTTGGGGGGACCAACCAGTCAGTATGGATAAAGTAGAATTGTTTATAAAATTCCAAGCCGGTTAGCCGGCAGTGGACTACTATAAATAAACATCTGCCCAACACAGGATTTTCATAGTTTTTTTTATTTATAAGACAAAATCAAGACAAAATGTGGGACCATGAGTGATTCTGCACATTTTTAGTTTCCCCTTAAATTAATAGAGGACCGGTAATTATAAGCGTAATAACTTCACTGGAAAGCAATAAGCTAAGCTTAGAAAGCCCAATCACACACTCAACTGGCTTCCAAGTGGTTAAGTTATTATCTATTGTTAATTGGTAATTAAATTAGTCCCGGCTGTCAGAGCTCTATGATTAGTGCACTCCCGCCCTATGATGGCGGGTATCCAGCCTCCCCACTGTCCCCTGTGAGTAACGGACAGGTACTGTAGTTGTAGAACAGAAAAACGTTCCAACAAAATTAGGCTCAGGTAGATAAGGGAAAAAGTATACTTTTTCTTTTTCTTTAAATTTTTTATTACGAAAAAGTATACTGATGGCGCCAACCAGGGCTTTTTTTTGGACCAGTGTCCCCCTTGCTGGTTTCATTGCAGAGGCCAGATTTTGGAGGGACGAACCAGGAGAGGTCAGAATTTTGACAAATTGGCGATATTTCGCCAGAAAAAAAGCCCTAACGCCAACCCAATCACTCACACAGCCAGGGTGAATTGACCCCCTTATTGCCCCGCCGGGGGATCCGGGTGGATTGGCCCCCTTACTCGGCCTTACCATGTTTTACTAGAGGTGCAATCAAAACAAAAAAAAAACTAGTTTGGGCTGTGATCACCCCTACTTTCTTCACTCCCCTAGCTAATTGGGGGTCTCTTATTGCAAAAAATTTGCAAAAAGAATTTATGTGAAAAATAAAGAATTACAACATTTTACCCAAGTGGCCGAGCAAGGGGGTCAGTTGTCCCTGCTCCGCCGGGGCAAACCCTGGAGTTTTTTATTTTTTGCAAATCCGGAATTCATATATGGAATCAGAGGCCCTCCATTAGCTAGGAGGCGTGAAGAAAATCCGAAATATACGGCACAAAATAGGGGGCAATTTAGTCAACCTGCTGTTGACTGGGGCGATAAGGGGGTCAGTTCTCCCTGCCCCACTCCTCTCACACTCGCACTCAAGGTGCATGTTCAGTCGGTTTTTTATATTTATGTATTGATTTTTCATTTTTTTTCATTTTTTTCATTTTTTTAAGGGTGTGTCAGTCACCAGGTGCATGTTACTGACTACTGGAGTAGAGTAGAGGGGGCTGTCTGTCTGTCTGCGCCAATCATACGAGCCCTAATTTTCTTAAATATTTTTTATAATTTTTTATAATTTTGGGGGCTGCACCGCCAATTGGATTGGGGGAAAGGAGAAAAAACAGGCAAGTCCGGTGACTCCGGTCTGGGAAGGTTCAGTTCGTTACAGCCAGGGATTCCTTTTTGTTTGCTGGTGGTTGGTGGGACATGCCACTGATCCCTCACCGGAGGGCGGCACTGGACTGCACAGTCTCGGTCAGGACGGGGAGCGAGGGGCAGGGCAGGCAGAACAAGAAATCATCCATTTTCTGTATTCATCGACCACATTCATCCAATCTTGGGTGACACTAGAGTTCATCGTAAAGGAAACTGTTAAAATAAAGATGTTAACATAAACTAAGCGAACACCAGTTACTGCCAGTCCAACTGGGAGTTATGTATATGTAACAAGCCTTGATAGGCTCACCCATCTTAGTATATAGATGGACCATCCTTATCGGTGGAAGACAGTTGAATATATTTTGTTGTATTGCTTTGTAGTATTGCTTTGATCTCTTTGCTCTCTATTTTTCTTTCTTGTCACAACACGTTATTAGCACGATAGCTAGTCTCTCTTCCTCAGAGTTCAATTGTCTTTTGCCCTTTCTTTTGTTTTTGCTATTAGACTTGCAAGACCATGGCTGCATCAACCTCGAAGAATTCGCCAGAGAAGAAGAAGGCTCCACGCTTGCAACCGTTGTTATTTGGACCATTGGAGGCTGATGGCAACAACTATATGAGGTGGAGCATCAATGCTAGGACACATATGACTGCGGAGGGGTGGGAACGTGCCCTGATTTCTCCAATACCGGAGGGCATATCAACTGCAACAAAAAGTTGGGCATTGGTTCTTCTCCGAAGACACTTGGACACTGCACTCCAGGAGCAATATATCCAGATTGATGATCTGGCAGAACTATGGAGGCAGCTCGCAGCTAGGTTCCAACATGAGAGAACTATTTTTCTCCCGCAAGCACGCAACGATTGGGTGGCGCTTCGAGTCTTGGATTTCACCAACTTGGTTTCCTTCAATGCCGAGTTGCACCGAATAGTTGCTCAACTACGCCTATGCGGAGAGATTGTCACCGAACGGGAGCTAATTGATAAGACTCTCCAAACTTTTCCCTCTGCTTCTGCTTTGTTAGCTCAGCAATATCACAACATGAGGTTTACAACACACTCGGAACTAATGTCCTACTTGCTACTAGCTGAAACTGTCGTATTGATAACATGTTGTTCCTTTTCGGCTAGTAGCAAGTAGGACATTAGTTCCAAGTGTGTTGTAAACCTCATGTTGCAATATTGCTGAGCTAACAAAGCAGAAGCAGAGGGAAAAGTTTGGAGAGTCTTATCAATTAGCTCCCGTTTGGTGACAGTCTCCCCGCATAGGCGCAGTTGAGCAACTATTCGGTGCAACTCGGCATTGATGGAAACCAAGTTGGTGAAATCCAAGACTCGAAGCGCCACCCAATCGTTGCGTACTTGCAGGAGAAAAATAGTTCTCTCATGTTGGAACCTGGCTGCGAGCTGCCTCCATAGTTCTGCCGGATCATCAATCTAGATATATTGCTCCTGGAGTGCAGTGTCCAAGTGTCTTTGGAGAAGAACCAGCGCCCAGCTTTTTGTTACTAGCTTGATTACTTCATCCTTTGATCCCTTTACGTTAGAGGTAGCCAAGGCCAGTCCAGATTGGCCCCAATGGTTTGAAGCCATTCAACATGAGTATGCATCTTTGCAAAAGCATCAAGTCTTTGGTCCACTTGTGACCAACTTAGCCACCAAGCTAGTTGGGCACAAGCTTATCTTCACTAAGAAATGAAACGCCCATAATCAAGTTGTTTGTTATAAGGTCCGTCTAGTTGCCCAGGGTTTTACTTAGCGTCCAGGTGTTGATTACACCTTCACCTACTCTCCAATCATGGACTCAACCACATTCCGGTACTTGTTGGGAATGGTAGTCCAACATACCTTAGAAACCTACTTGTTGGATGTAGTCATGGCCTATCTCTATGGTCCTTTAGATGCACACTTGTACATCAAGCCACCACTTAATTACCTAACCCAGTCCATCCCAACTGATTTTGCTCACTCATATTCTGGCCTCAAGCTCCAACGCGCTCTCTATGGCCTGAAACAGGCTGGCCAGATGTGATACTCCCATCTTCATTCATTTCTTATTGATCATAAGTTTCAACATGATCAAAATCTACCTTGCATCTTTACCCTTCGTGATACCACAGGATTTGCCATAGTAGCCGTATACGTAGATGATCTGAACCTCATAGGAACCGCGGCTACATGCTTGCATATAGTGAACTTGCTTACTGACCGCTTCAAAATGAAGCTACTAGGTAAGACCTCCTATTGTCTAGGGCTCCAGGCTGAACATCTACCGGATGGAAGTCTATTTCTACACCAGACCACTTATACTCAGAAGGTGTTGAAGCGCTTTGGAATGGACAAGGCCAGCCCCTTGTCAACTCTAATGATCGGCCGAAGCAAGACCAAAGATGATCCTTATCATCCTTGCAAGGAGGAGGAGGAGTTCGATAGAATATGTTATCTTGCGGCCGTAGGAGCACTACTCTATCTCTCAACTTTTACCAGGCCGGATATTTCCTTTGCGGTCAACGTGCTAGCGAGGCACAACCAAAAACCATTAGCCCAACATTGGAGCGTGGTGAAACACGTCTACAGATACTTACGAGGCACCGAAGACTTAGGACTTCACTACATGAAGGATGGAACATCAGAGATTGTGGACTATGCAAACGCAGGATACAAGTCTGACGCGGTTTTCAGCAAGTTGCAAACCGGTTATATCTTCCTCCAAAACAACGCCCCAATCTGGAAGTCCATCAAGCAAACAGTGACCGTGACATCAACGAATCACTCTGAACTCATCGCCTTTCATGAAACAACTCGGGAAGTTGTTTGGCTCCACAACCTACACATGATCATCATGCAACAATGCGGCTTGAGCCTGGCATCTACACCAACCATCGTCTTCAAAGACAACGCCGCATGCGTAGCTCAGGTAGGCGCCGGCTTCATCAAGAGTGACCGTGTTAAGCATATTGATCCTCAAATTTTTAGCTTCACTCAGGAGTTGATCTCCAGTGGGCAAATCAAAGTCAAGAAAATCGAGTCTGCTCACAACCTTGCTGATAGGCCCTCCCTGCTTACACACATCGCAGACTTGTCCAAAAGGCCGGAATGAAGCTCCTACACAAGCTGACTTCCACATAGATACACTCTTTTCTATACTCTGTACATTTTTCCTTGCTATCAAGGTTTTTCTATTCAGAGATAGTTTTTAACGAGGTATCCTAGCAATTGAGGAGGAGTTACTCTTAGGTGCCATAGCAATCACTAGTATACAAAGCTTAAAATTTTTGCAGTAACTTAGTGCTCGAGGAGGAGTGTTAAAATAAAGATGTTAATATAAACTAAACAAACACCAGTTGCTGCGAGTCCAACTGGTAGTTAAACTCAACTCCCACTGGAAGTTATGTATATGTAACAAGCCTTGATAGGCTCACCCATTTTAGTATATAGATGGACCATCCTTATCAGTGAAAGATAGTTGAATATATTTTGTTAAATTGCTTTGATCTCTTTGCTCTCTATTTTTCTTTCTTGTTACAACAGAAACCAAGGCTTTTGGGTCGGGGTGAACTGACCCTCGTTCAGGGGCAGGGAGAACTGATCCCTCGCTTGGCCACTTGGGTAAAATGCTGTAATTTTTTATTTTTCACGCAAATTTTTTTTCCAAATTTTGAATTCATATTTGTGATCAGAGACCCCCAAATAGCTAGGGGTGAAGAAAGTAGGGACCATGAACAAACCCAAACCAGGGGGCTTTTGTTTCAATTGCACCTCTGGAAAAACATGGTAAGGCCAAGTGAGGGGGCCAATCCACCTAGATCCTCGTTCAGCCACTTGGGAAAATAGTGGAATTTTTTAATTTTTGCAAATTCTGAATTCATATTTGCAATCAAAAGACCCAAATCAATGAGAAGTTGTGTTCAAGGTAAATTTGTTAAGCACAAAATAGGGGGATTTTTTATTTTATTTGTACCCCTAGAGCAGCTGTGCAAAGGGGCTAGTTTACACTAACCATTTTTTTGGACCAATGTCCCTTCTATGCGCTTAGGGTGAACTGACCCCTTTGCTTAGCTACACCAAGTCATTTCAAGGATGCAAGTAAAAATAGAAGTTCCCTATTTTGTGCTCAATAAATTTACTTAGTGCACCTCTCCTTCATAATTTAGGATCTCTAAGTGCAAATATGAATTCACAATTTGCAAATTTTATTATGAGTGGAAAATAAAAAATTTCAGTGTTTTCCAAAGTGATCGAGCAAGGGGGTCAATTCACCCCAACCTCCCCTTGTTGGCCTTGTTCCATTGGTCAATTTAGGAGGGATGACTACTAGTTCATTAGATTTTGACAACTTTGGTGAAATTTTGCCCTCTAAAAAAGCCCTAGAAGAAACCCCAATTTAAAACATGGGTGTTTGAGGGAAATTTAACCAAAAATAGTAGAAAAAAAACACAACACCAGACTCCTTTGGACATTGGTTTTGGTGCTCTAAAGAATTTCGTCTTGTATTTTTTTCCAAACTCCAGCTCTTAGTCCCCCATTGCCCACACTTTACAATCAACTCTAATATTTGGCAAATCACATCAGGTTCTCTATGTTTTTTTGGCTTAAGTTGTTTCTTTTTAATCCTTAAATATCAACACAAATGTTTAGCGTCCAATGGATGAGAAAGAATCTTTCTATGTAGGACAAAAGGGCAACTATTTATCTTTGGAAATTTGAAGTTATTCAAAACTTGTATAGAAAGGAGAGATCATATATAGTAGTTTGACTCTAATGAGTGCTTTTGGATTAAATTTTTTTTTCAAAGCAATCATCTACATGGGATCAAAATGGATGATTTCCATGTTCACTTGTCCATCCTTTAAGGATTAAGTTTCACTACAGTAGTGTGTCTTGTGTCATTGCTGCAACCTTTTGGATGTCAAAAGTGATGGCCTTAAATAAAAATAAAAGTATTTTTGTAATATATAATTCTCCTAGAATTTTATAATATTGGACGTATAAAATTCAATAAATTTCATTTTATATATCCAAACACCATGAATCAAAGCCTATGACCCCTTCTTGACAAAGAGATTTTGATGGTACACAAAATGTAGGTACATGGTACATAGTCTTAAAGATTTTTTTTAACAAACAAAAAAATAGAACAAAACAACCCATCTTGAATATATGGATTTTAAGTTTATGAGTAGGTTGGAAATTGGTAAAAATTCATCCACAAATGGAACATGTGTGACCACTTAACCTTGAAAGGCCATGCATGTGGACACTAATTCAAGTCCTAAACCATTGCTACAACCAAAATACAAGTTTAAGTAATATTTTAATTATTTAATCCACAAAAAAAAAATTGTGAATTACAATGTTATAAAACAAAGTCTATGCATCCCTCTTAGAGTGAATTTTTTACCTTGTACCAAGAATATGCCTAAGGGAAATATAATTCCAAAGATCTCATTATAACAAACAAACAAAAAATAAAATAAAAAATAAACAAACAAACAACCTAACTTAAGGTATGGACTAGTAGGCCTTGTGTGCCACGTTCAAAAGAAAAAGAAAAACAATATTCTAATTTTAATTGAATCTTTTTTTAAATTCAATAACTTTCATACTATATAGGTCCAAATACCATAAAACAAAGCTTGTGCACCCGTCCTCATAGAGAGCTTTCTAATGGTATTAAGAATGTAACCTTGGAACACATAGTCTAGGAGATCTCAATGTAACAAAGTATGAAACAATTTATTTTAACCCCTAAATGGTTTTGACTAAGTTTTCACTGAAAATGCTTCAAAACTACCATGGCTAATATAAGTACCAAATTTTAGAAAAAAAACCATATAAACAATGTTACAACCATGAGGATTGTTACTTTTCAATTTCATAACTAAATTCTTAACAAATGAATGTTTTAACTCATTATCTACTTCTTGCTACTCGCTATTTTTTCCTATATGTTGTAGAATTCTAAACAGTTTGAAATTTTTTCAAGATTGCAACAAACTTGCCTTGAAGAATGATCTTTAAAAGCACCAACAATATGGACATTTTTTTATACAAATGTGAGTTTGTGAAGTGCAATTGTCCTATTTTAGGTAGGGCCAAAAAATAGATTTTTATCAATTCAAATACTAATATCTTGCAATCTACAAGGTGAAAATTTATAGGTTTTTTCCACACAATATTTTCACCATTCTACAAGCACCTACAGTTGTATGTGTCTAGAACTGTTTTATTTTAAAAATTTGGTATTTAAAATAGAAATGGTAGTTTTGGAGCATTTTAGGTGAAAACACAATTAACCCCTAAATGTCCAAGCCTTTTCAAGTGTGTTTTGACTATGAAAAAAGTGCATGATCTTGTAGTCATTTCTAGTGAAGCAAATTGATTTTTTTCCAAAATCTGACTGCATAAATGTTTAAAGAGCTTGTTTATTAGTAAGTACACAAATTTTGAGTACAAAATTGCATAGGAGTTGTGAGATTATAACAAGAGAAGAGTACATTTTCTATATTTAGTATATTGCTTTTTCCCACAATGTTTCTTAAATTTGCATATAAATTTTTTTGAGGATTGGAGGTGACATAAACAACACCTCCAATCCTCAAGAGTGTTAGCACACTAAAATGCACTTCTAAAAAACTTAATTTCACTTGAAAAGCTATTAAATTCATTACACAATCCACCTTGTAATTGTTGAAATGCAATTATTTTTTATATGTAGAAATTGTAAATAACTCCAAATCAATAGTTGTATGTTTAAATTTTCAATGATGAATATCATGAAAACACTTTCTTCTTTCCATTGGAACCATTCTCAAAGCAAATGGATATGTACATTTTCTTAGATCTCAAATGAAGTGAAATTGCATAAAGCTAGGAAATGAAGTAAAATTGGCAAGCTTTACACTTCACTTATGATACATGTATGCCTTTGAAGACCTTTCAATAATCAAATATGTACTTTTTTCAATGAAAAATGAAAGTTTTCAATAGTTAACCCTTAAAACTGCTTGAATTTTTTTTTAAATGGTCACAAGAATTTAACTGCCCATTTAGAAATGGGCGTGAAATTTTAGATCGACCATATATGGTCGATTGGGCAGTTAGGGGTTAAAGAACCTAAGGAAATAAAATCCAAAAAATGATAAAATATTCTAACAAAAAATTTAGAGTTTAGATCACACTAATGGCATATTTGCACTTGGTACTAAGTGGATCAAATCCAAAAATTGATCAAATATGCTAACAAGAAGTTTAGAGTTTAGATCACATTAATGGCATATTTTCATTTGAATGGTGAATTTTGTCAAAATGGCAGTATTCCATCATTTTGACACCTTAAATAGGTCAAACCATGTAGTTTGAAATCTAAATTAGTCATAGATTTTTGAAATCTATTCATGTTGTAGATGTGTGAAATCTATACATGTCCAAGATGTTTCAAACTACAGGATATGAAATCTAAATATGTCATAGATTTGGAAATCTATAAATTTTCTAGATGTTTGAAAATCTACACCAATCCTAGATGTTAGTTTTCAATTCAAAGGTGTGGTTTGAAAGATGGCATTTGGAATACCCCCATTTTAATAAAATTTGCTATTCAACAATGACAAAATAAAATCCAAAAATTGATGATGAAATATACTAAAAAGAAGTTTTAGAGATGAGATCACACTAATGGTATAGTTGCCCTTGGTGCTAAGGTGCTTTATAGGGTGCTCATAGAAAAGACAAGGAGTGTGGTTTCACACATGGAGACATTTGCAAATGCCAAGCCTACATAGTGGTAGATTATGAAGACACAAAGAACAGTGCAAAGTCAAAGAGAACACAACATAGTTTTTTAAGAGGAGAGTATTTTGGAATTTAAGTAGGAACAAGAAGAGGTGGAAATATAGATCTATATTAATTACAACTATTGGTAGTTGAAAGGACTTTTTAAGGGTGATTAAGATAAAATGATGTTTCTTTGACTTTATCAAATGAAAATTCCTCCAACAACAAAATTTACTTTAGGTACACACAATCTCTTGGACAACAGTCACTAAAAACAACAATGTACTTGTGTAATGGTATGCATGGCTACGTTAGAAGAAGAAATAAATGAGGAAGGTTAACACTTCCAAACAAAGCCTTCACATCTTCCTATGGTAAACGTAGGTGTTTGCAAACTTCTCTATTAAGAAAACATGCTTTAAGCCATAAAGGACCAAATTGTATTTCTTGGTAATATAGAAATTTAGGGTAGGTTCTTGTGACTAGAGATTTTGTTATTTTCCTTTGAAATTTTGACACAACATTTTTCTAGGAAGTAACTTTAAGACCCAACAATTTTCATAAATTTTGACTATATGGTCAAGAAGTTATTGTATAACATATCATTTTTAATGTTTAGTTGATAGCTTGGGTAGTCTACAAAAAATCTTAAAAAATCTCTTATTTGATAAATAAAAAATTGAAATTGGTTCTCTCTCTTTCACTCTAGTTATAGAACAAGGAGTTTTGGTTTAGGGACAATTATGGATTTACTATTCTAGATTAAACTTTGAAGTGATTTGCTTAATCCATAAAGGACCAAAGTATTCACAAGCCAATAATTGCTTAAAAGTACTCATCTCAAAATAAGGTCAAAATCTTTGTCAATATTTATTTTTGAACAATTTCAATTGTAGGATCTTTTTGTTAATTTGCTCAAGTATATAGATCTAAAATTTTAGAATGAATATCTTCACCAATTATAAGTTCAATGTGCCAAAACTTAAAAATATAGGCTTTTCTAACCCTTCCAAAAGGTGAAGCTTTGCCTTTCAATTTTTTAAGGAGAAAACACATATGTCCTATAACTTGTGCATTTTAGTCAACATGTTGGAAAATGGATCAAAAACATACAACCAACAATTCAAAGCAAAAAAACATTCATATTCAATTTTTTCAAAATTTTAAAGTGAAAGGTATTACTAAATGGAAAACAAAACTAATATGCTAATAACTTTTGGAAAAAATTGAGGATTGTTAATTTCAATGGTGAGGTTGTTTTAGTAAACATTTAGAATCCTTTATACTCATTTTTATTTGAAAATTTTAAAAATTGAGAGAAAAAATGACTTTATATGTTTTTTCTACCTTTATTGCCTGCACCTAAAACTCTTCATAACTTCTACATCACTATTTGGAATTGAATAGTTCAATCCTTTTTTTTTTTTGGGGGGGGGGAGAAGGTATTAATCTATGCAATTTAAAAAAAAATTGGTGCCCATTTTGACATAGAAATTGAAAAGAATGTTCTAACTTTTCAATATTTATTGGAACAATATGAACAAAACTTGGCTAGCTATACTATACAAGATTTTAATGAATAGTATCCATCCTACAAAATTCACACAAATTTTTTTGAAATCAACAAAGCTTGCCCAATTTCTCAAAAAGCCCAAAATATGTTCCTTGGGCCTTTAGGGGTACTCAATTTTTAATATTTTTGGAAAAAAAAAATACATTAGGTGATAATTGTTTACTACAACATTACAAGTTTACAACTATTGGGATTGGCATTTTTCAATTCTATAGATTTATTATTAAAAATTTGATATTTTGAATCAGTCTATTTCTTAGAACTTACTATTTTTTTGTTATATGCTGTCAAATTCCAAATGATTTGAAAATTTTCAAGCATGTAGCCAACTTGCCTTGAATATTGAATCCAAAGACTTACAACTATTTTGGACATTTTTTAATACAAAATGTGAACTTGTGTAGTGCAATTGTCCAATTTTTCATCAAGCCAAAAAAGAATTTTGTCAATTCAAATGCTAGTATCTTGCAATCTACAAGGTGGAAATTTCTGGATTCTTTTTCTACATCATTTTAAATTAGATTACTACAAGATCCTATGATTATATGTGTCAATGAATGTGTTTTTCTAGAAGTTTGTACTTGTAACAAAGATGATAGTGTAGGAGCATTTTTGGTGAAAACATAGCCAAAAAACTTGAGGAATTAAGAGCACATTGCACTCATAGTCCAGTAGCAACAATGTTCTTGCGTCACTTTGAAAAAATTGCATGAATACAAATATGAATGACACATGCTATAATTGCCATTTGCAATCTACAAATCAGCTATAGGTTTTCTACAATAAGGAAAACAATTCTTGTTGTAGATTATGTTACTTATTGCAATTTGTATAAAGGGCTGCAATGCTACTCTAACACCTCTGTTTAGGTGTGAAACCACGTACAAGACAAAGTGCTTTCTTCCCATGCCAACATCACTTCAAAAATTCAATAGAACTTGTACTTTGTATGTGAATAACAAGCATACACACATGTTAAACCTCTCTACTTATAGTGTCTACTGGAAGGTAGGGCTACCAATCAAGGATACCAAATTATGCAATACTAGTCCCTATTCTTTGAATGTGTTACCTTTCTATTGTTGATGCTTCTTATCATCAAGTGCAAACATACTATAATCTTTCATCTAAACAATTAAAGACCTTTGGTTCCTTAGTTGAAGAAAGATAAAAAGATTGAAAGATAGATAGATAGGTAGGTAGTATTCAATGGATTTGTACCCTTACATTATGGGTAGAAAGGCAAGTGAGTCACTTCTAAGGCTCTTGAAATAAAAAGTGAACATTTGAATAAGAAAATTTCCACCTCAATAATCCTTCTGAAGTGTAGAGTTTATAAAACAACTTTCTAAGCATTGATCCATTTTTTCAAATTGGTTTCACACTTTGAAACATATTTTTGTCTACTTTTTTTGAAATACAAGGAAGTCAAATCTAGCCCACATTGATTCATACTTTGATCATCTTAATTGATTAGCTCCTAATAACCAAGAAGCTCATATTGAGCTTTAATATTTTTTGAATAGATCATAAGATAGTTTAAAAAAAAATTAAAACTACTTTTCAGGGGAATGTGTGTTATGTTTTTAGCTTCTAGCACATTGAGTTGTGCCTAGTTTGATCAAGCGATTGTAGAATTATGAGGTAAAATATGTTTTGAGTCTTCTAGTACTAAAATACAAAAATATTTTATACAAAGATTTTTTGATTCAATTTTTAATTTTTGTATAGCTAGTTCATAGGAGTACATTGCATTTAAAAATTTCAAAGTGAGAAACTTCATTGATAGTAAAACATTTACCTTGAATCTTTAAAGAAGTAATTTTTACATCACTTTGTACAGGCTTATTTCATCCATTTTATGTTTTTTTCCTAGAAAAATGTATGTGTCATTTACAACTCTTACTAGTTAATGACTTCCTCTGGAATCTATTTGAAAATCCATAGAACGAAATTCCAAGAAAAAAACCATAAAATATAAAAAGGACTTTTTGTTGCCCAAATTGCCAACATGGAGAATATAAAGGCTTAAATTCAATTGGACCTAACTTTGTAATAACTAATCCAAACTCCAAGAAATTTGTTTTGCATTCAAGACAACCTTCTATGCCTATGTTTGCAAAATTCCAATTGTACATAGGATCAAAAAATTGAGATTGCACTTGCTTATCTAAAATTGATTAAAGCCTCAAAAACATCCATCAATCATTTGAAGGTTAGTTATGAATCATCAAAGTTAGAATTAGAAATACTCGAAAATTGTCCCTACCCTAAAATGTTTGTGGCATAAATATTATACGATTGTGTTAGAATACGATTTCATAAAAGGGGTAGTTTTAGTAGCTCCCCACATACCTTGAAGGCATAAATGAAGGCATGTGCAATCTTTCGATTGCTTTGCGGAAGCTTTCAAACAGTTTTTTTTATTGTCGACAAATATATCTCATAGCTTGAGAATCTTACATTGTAGGCAAATTCAGAAAGCTTCAAAGGTTCTGATGGAATTGTCAACGGTAAACTAATCCACTGCGGATAGAATTGGAAGAAGACCATTGTAGGCATAACTATAATGGTGGTGTATATTTGAGAACTTAAATGTACACCACCATTACAATTTCGCCCACAATGGACTTGCTCCAATTTTGATTACAATAGGGTAGTTTACCTCACATTCAAACTTTCTTAACTTCTATATCCATCACACAATAACAATTATGTACAAATATAGCCCGACATTGTATAATTTAATAACCAAGCAACAATCTTTCCCACGGTGAGAAGGTATTATGCTTTGCTAGATGCTTGGAATAGAAGAAACTTCTTAGTTTAATTATTATTTGGATGAAGAAACAACAATAAGTTAATTTTGTTCACGGTAGGTAATTTAGCAGTCCCCGTTTTCGAGGATGCAAAAGGGACCCCGCCCAACCAACCACATTGGCAAAGAAGCGTTTCATATGGGTACAATTTGATAAGGTCAAAAAGGACATTCAAGGGCTAGAAAGCTAGTCCGGCCAGGTCCAACACATCTTTCTCTCTTTTTTTTAAAGAAATGGGCAAGCCAACCAACACATCTTTCATGTTGCCTTGCATGTTGCCTTGCAAGTTGCAATTGGACTATGCCCCAACAGTAGATGTTGTGTACTGCAAATGTTGGATTTCCTCCTCATCTATCCAGTGGCAAAAGTAGATAAAGCCAGTAACTTATTAGAACTTTACAATATCCCTTCACAATGTCTGACTTTATATGATTTAAATTTTTTTTATTTTTATGATGATCAACTTTTAGTACCACAGCATCAGGAATTGACACATCATTCCGTTAGATTGACAACTCTCCCTTGCTGGTGGAGTACAACATTTGAGTCAGGTCCATTTGGTGGGCCGGGGTGAACTGACCCCCTCGCTCGGCTGCTTGGGGAAACACTGGAATTTTTAAATTTTTGCAAATAATTCTTTTGCAAATTCTGAATTCATATTTGCAATCGGAGGCCCCAAATTAGCTAGGGGGAGTGTGTAAGGTAAATTAGATCAGCTCAAAATAAGGGGCTTTTTGTTTTACTTGCACCCCTCAAATTACTTGGAGTGGCTAAGCGAGGGGGCTAGTTCACCGTGACCCATTTGGTGTGTCTAATTGTGGGTAACTTTGGTCAACATATTAACTTATTATTAACACATTGCTATCTTATTAACTTATTAACCCCTAAAGCCCTGAGGTGCGTTTTTTGGCATTATAAATTTTTTGGGCAATTCACTACGAATGGAGTTTTTATTTATTTTTTGCTGAAATTTTTACACAAGATGTGCCCGAGGAGTAGCTTTTTAAGGCCCAAAAATTTTCGTAACTTTCGACTTTGTGGCTAAAAAGTTATGGCATGATATGTCGTTTTCTTTACTTGGAGGGCAGCCCGGGCAGCTGCAAAAACTTTTTTTTCAAAAGTGAAATTTCAAATCAATTCTTTAGGTTTTTACAGACATGGGAAACTTTGTTTCATCCCATTTGGATTAAGGAGTCAAAAGTTATGAGCAATTTTAGTTTGCATGTAGGTATGGAATTTTTGAAAACCATACCTACCCACAAACTAAAATTGCTCATAACTTTTGACTCCTTAATCCAAATGGGATGAAACAAAGTATCCCATGTCTCTAAAAACCTAAAGAATCAATTTGAAATTTCACTTTTGAAAAAAAAGTTTTAAAAGAATTTTTTTTGCAACTGCCTGGGCTGCCTTCAGAGTAAAGAAAACGACATATCATGCCATAACTTTTTAACCACAAAGTCAAAATTTACAAAAATTGTTAGGCCTTACAGCTACTCCTTGGGCACATCTTGTGTAAAAATTTCAGCAAAAAATAAATAAAAACTCCATTCGTAGTGAGCTGTCCAAAAAATTTATAATGCCAAAAAACGCACCTCAGGGCTTTAGGGGTTAATTAATTATCATTGTAGGACATTAAATCCTACCATTGAAGGTGGGCCCAACAGGGTTGATTTACCTGAAAGGAAAATGTTGGAATTTTTTATTTCTTGCAAACAATTTTTTTTCCAAATTTTGAATTCATATTTGCATATTTGCAATCAGAGACTCCAAATTAGTGAGGAGTAGTCAAGGAACATACCCTAGATATGGCACAAAATAAGGGACTTTTTTTCACTTCTATTCCAGAGAATCCAAAGTTTACCTTGTTGGCCCAACCTTCAATGGTAGGATTTAATGTCTAGCACTATGATGAATTTACCTTGGGGGAAAACGCAAGAATTCTTTATTTTTTGAAAATTTTCATTTTTTGTAGATCCTAAATTCATATTTGCAACCAAAGACCCCAAATTAGCTAGGGGCTAGAACATACCCTAGACATGGCACAAAACATGGGGCTTTTTTCACTTTTACTTGGAGAACCCAAAATTTATCTTGTTGGGCCCACCTTCAATAGTAGGATTTATCCCCCTAAAGAATGAGCTTGCTAAATTTGACAAGATAGCAATTTCGGGCATGTACGTGTGATTGGAGATTTCTATATTTTGGGCTCAAATTTTAATTGAAGATGTAGATGAGGAATATCTTTCATGTGCTCTAAAAATCATGACATTTGGAAATACAAACCAAAAGTTATTGTCTAGTATGTGGATTTTTTTGTAAACGGGCAAATTGGGCAAATTGAAAAAAATTCCTTTTTTTGAAAACAAAAATATGAATTGGTTTTCTTCATTTATGTGTGTGCGGAAAGCTTTGAATCATTCTATTTTGATCAATGAGTCAAAATTTATTAGGACTTTTTATTTGCAGGCTTTTATAGATTATCTACTCTAAATAAACTTTGAAGTCCTTTATCTTACTCAATTATCAAGTTTTTGGAATAAAATAAAATAAAAGGATGTACATTGTTTATTACAACATTCCAACCATTAGGATTGGCATTTTTCAATTTCATAAATAAATCCTTAACAGTTTTGTATTTTGGATCATTTAATACTTCTTTTTGCTTACTATTTTTCCCTATATGTTGTACAGTTTCAAATAATTTGAAAATTTTTAGGCACATACCCTACTTTGCCTAAACAATGAATCCAAAGAAGTACAATTGCTTTGAACCATTTTTCATATGATTATTGTAGCTACCTTATTTTCTTCAAGGTAAAAAATGTTATTTTTGAGCATTCAAATACTAATATCTTGCAATCTTTACAACTGAAAACTCTGAAATTTTTTTCTCCATATTCTCAAACCAATTTATTAAAAGATCATATGGTTACAAATCTCCGAAAATGTTTAAAAAAAATTTGATATTGGTATTAGAAATCACAGTTTTTCAAGACTATTTTTTGAGTAAACATAGTCAAGGAATTTAAAGGATTAAGATGCAATTTAATAAATGTGGCACAAATGGGCTTCATATGGGTAAATACTTGTGAGAATTATTTAATTTTTAGCCAATAAATGAGGTGCTTTTAGAATGTTGAACTTGTGATTTTAACACTCATCAAACATGATTAGGATGGAAGGTCATTGATTTTTAATCTTTTTAAGGTGATCACAAAGAGCCCTTTCACTAGCACCATGGTGTTAGATTGTACCATTTCAAAGTAAATTTCTACTTTTTGCTAGATAAAAGTAATTTTTTTTATAAGAATAAAAATATTTTAATTTCTAATCAAAATATAGATAAAATTGCCAAAAATTGGATGAAAAGTACGTGATTGTAATTGAAAAATGATATTTGGCCCAAAAGATGGATGGATGTAGAAATACAATGCTTCACTATCCCTTAAAAAGATGAAACCCTCCCTCCCTCCCCCCTTCCCTTTTTCCTCCCTCTCTCTGCTCCCGGCATAAAAAAAGACAATGAAAGATTAATTTTGAAAAAAAAAAACCTTCTCCCTGCTGTTGATAACAATATAATACAAATATACAAACATACTAAGATTGATATTGATACATACATATGTACATACAAATTTAAATATGGGTGTTGAATACAATATGATTACAACTATAAGTATCAAAATACAATATGGCAACAAAAGTACAAAAGCATTAACCCATTTTGTTTGGTCTTGATAATACATTTAAAAATTACATAAAGGGGGGTTCCAAACTGAACAAATTTCATAAATAAATAAGTCAACCCCTTTGTAAATCATCACTTTGGGGTAGATAGGAACTTATGCCTCACTACTATCCATCCAAAGACACGATACAACTTTTTAGTGATTATAAATTATAAGTGATTAGTATCTTGACACTTTTTCAAAAACTAAAAAAAAAGGGAGTGGTCATGACCCCCACCTACTTACACTTTCATATTTTTTGTTTAAAAATTCATATCAATTCAATTTCTTATTGGATTGGTATGATTTCACTTGTATTTTATCAATTCAACTCATTCTTTCTCTGAAAAATATAAGCAACAATTAATACATCGCATAAGGTATCCATATTGCACAAGATACCCATATCATGGTGTTCATAGACTACCCTACGCTTGGGTGAGATTCATCAAATATTAATTCAAAATTAAATAAATATGGCACATAATGAAATTTTCACAAATCATGACGTGACAAGTTTGATAGTGTAGAAAAAATTAATGAAAACAATTTGAAATCTTCAAAAGAAATTTGATGAAAAATTAAATATTATGTTATCCACATGTTTCAAATTTTTTTTAAAAATCATATAAAATCATATTCCATATATTATGTTGTAAAGCCTTAAGACTTGATTGTAAAGCCTTGATTTTAGTTTAAAAACTGATAGTATAGCCTTCATTATTCAAACCTAATAGCAAAGCCTTGATTAAGCCTAAGTAGAGCAAAATGTTGGAAAGCTTGTCTTATTTTAACCTTGTAAAACAAGATTTTGTAAAGCTTCCATCATGTTGAACTTGCAATGTGGTAAGTAGAAGGGTCACAGCTACAATTAACAAAATATTTTCAATCACAATAAACCAAATCCTGAACATTCTAAATGGGATGAATGAAAGGGAAATTCAAGCAAAAAGAAAAGATTTTGTCCAGGGTGTGACAAATCTACCCTCAATGTATGATATTCTGCCATCATACCATCGAAGTGAGTAGGCTTTGAGCTCGCAGTACGTTCTCAAACCTCCAAAAATTGGAGGATGTGTCTACTTATTGCCGGTTAGTTAGTTGCCACACATCCCTTGCTTGGACCCTCAATCAATCAATCCCCCATCAGTTGAAATGACTTATGCTAATAAATTGAAGCTTTCATGAGCAGGTTGTGTGCAGGAAGCTTACTAGTCAAGCTTCATGTCTTGTCTTTGCATAGCTTTGAAACATGAGGTCTCATGAGGGTTTACTTACTTTGGTTCAATGTCATTTTCATGTTTGGACTAAACAGATGGAAAGATGCTTTTGACATAAAATTACAACCCCTTCCATCGAACTTAACCCTGCCTTGCCTTTCCACAGTGAAATCCACCCTTTCCACACTGCACTCCCAGAAATTTGGCAGGTGCAGTGAAGAGCAGGTGGCAGAGTACTGGAGCAGCAAAAGTTTTGGGAAGGCGCTGCCAGTAGAGGTTACTTCACTTCCCCTTGGAATTCCAGTCTGTTGGTGAATTCCAGACAGTTTCTCAGTCTTCCCAAGCCACCACTCCTGCAAACCTGGTTGCTTTTCACTCCTTGAAATAGTGGCCAAACATGGGACTGACTTTGACTTCTAACATTAGATGGTTTCCAATGAGAAGATGGTTTTCAGGGAGGGGAAGCTTTCCAGTGAGAGGACGGTTTCCAGAGAGAGGACGGTTTTGAGTGAGAGGATGGTTTTTACCTAGACTTTCACTCAAATGAAAATGATGGGGGTCGATTGTAGTGTGCTGTCACTCACTCTAATATACTCTACAAACTAGCCATTGTGTTGAACACTTCTCTTCAATCCTGTCACCAAAACTTGATATTCAAATTTGGCAATTTGCAGCGTGAAGTGAAAACTGAAATCCGCAATCTTCATGATTGTCAACTACACAAAAAACTCAAGTCAATTATTTCTCTCTCCCTACATTTCAACAAGAACCAAGTAACTTAGTAGAAAATGTGTACTCACTTCACGCTGCAAATTGCCAAATTTGAATATCAAGTTTTGGTGACAGGATTGAAGAGAAGTGTTCAACACAATGGCTAGTTTGTAGAGTATATTAGAGTGAGTGACAACACACTATGATCAACCCCCATCATTTTCATTTGAGTGAAAATCTAGGTGAAAACCGTCCTCTCTCTGGAAACCGTCCTCTCACTGGAAAGCTTCCCCTCCCTGAAAACCATCTTCTCATTGGAAACCATCTAATGTTAGAAGTCAAAGTCAGCCCCATGTTTGGCCACTATTTCAAGGAGTGAAAAGCAACCAGGTTTGCAGGAGTGGTGGCTTGGGAAGACTGAGAAACTGTCTGGAATTCACCAACAGACTGGAATTCCAAGGGGAAGTGAAGTAACCTCTACTGGCAGCGCCTTCCCAAAACTTTTGCTGCTCCAGTACTCTGCCACCTGCTCTTCACTGCACCTGCCAAATTTCTGGGAGTGCAGTGTGGAAAGGGTGGATTTCACTGTGGAAAGGCAAGGCAGGGTTGAGTTCAATGGAAGGGGTTGTAATTTTATGTGAAAAGGATCTTTCCATCTGTTTTGTCCAAACATGAATGACATTGAACCAAAGTAAGGAAACCCTCGTGAGACCTCATGTTTCAAAGCTATGCAAAGAGAAGACATGAAGCTTGACTAGTAAGCTTCCTGCACACAACCTGCTCATGGAAGCTTCAATTTATTAGCATAAGTCATTTCAACTGATGGGTGATTGATTGAGGGTTCAGGCAAGGGATGAGTTGAATTGATTGAAATATGAGTGAAATCATACTAATCCAATAAGAAATTGAATTGATATGAATTTTCAAACAAAAAATACAAAAGTGTTAGTAGGTGGGTCATAACCACTGCCTTTTTTTCTTAGTTTTTGAAAAAGTATCAAGATACCAATCACTTATAATCAATAATCACTAAAAAGTTGTAATGTAATGTGTTTTTGGGATGGATAGTGAGGCACGGGTTCCTATCCACCTGAAAGTGATGATTTGCAGAAGGGTTGGTTTTTTAATTTATTTGCAAGGGTTGGTCAGTTTTCAAACCCCCTTCATGTAAGCTTAATTTGAGAAGTTTTAAGTTTCAGAGTTTTGGGCACTCTTTTTCTCTCAAAATTTGGATCTCTGAACCACACCGGATTCCAACAAATTTCAACCACAAGTTACACATCCTCAAGTGAGTGGTTGGGTGCAAACAAGGGCAAAGGTGTATAGCTTTGATAGGACAGGTTGCAACTTACATTAAACCTTAAAGGCCCGAGGTCATTTTTTTGTCAAAAAAACACTCAAAAGTATCATTTTTGTTGTGTTCATCTAAAATAACAAAAAAAAAGTGTTTTTATAGAATATAACCATAGGATCTTCTACTTTGTTTGTTTGAAATCATGTAGTAAAAATTTCATGAAGTTTGAGTGTATAGATTGGAAGATATGAGCATTCAAAGTTGAAAAACATAATTTTTTTAAACATTGTCCTGCAATTTCAGATGACTTTGATTGCCATTTGTTGAATTTTTTTACACTATGGATTTTGAATTTAAGAAAAAATTGTGTTTAAGAATTGAGTTGAAAGTCTAGGAAAAAAATTTCAAAAAGAAAATGCTTGATTTTCATTCCTTAAAAAATTATTAAGTAGAGGTAGGTCCAAGATTGAAAGAAAAATTGAATCGTCAATAGCTCTAAGATGGAATTGAAACACAATAATCCAATGGTGAGATTGTTCTAGCAAGCAAATTTAACCTTGCCAAGCAATTTTTTCCGAAAAAATGTCAAAATTGCATTCAAAAATGAATCCTATAAGTTATTTTTTCAAAAACTGCCCGAAAACAAGATTATTCATAACTTTCCCATAACTAATCCAAATGGAATGAATCAAAGCTTCACATGTAGATAAAAATATAATTTATAAGTTAAAAAAATTTTAAATTTAAATTTCAAGTTTTTGTGGATTTATTTTTCTACCCAGTGAGTTAAAATCCAAGCTTTTTGTAAAATAACTTTTGCTCCCGGGCACCAATTGAAATAAAAGTTATATTCCCACAAAGCTAATCAGTTTTCCTATCTTGTGATAAAGTTTCAAGAAGATCCATTGAAAATTGAGGTCTACGAAACCTGCCTAAACTCCAAATTGTCCCCCAAGAGAACAATGGGCTTTTAGGGGTTAAACTTTGTACATAACTTTTGAAGGAATTGCTGGATGAGTACAATATGTATCTCAAGTTCCAATGAGGCAATGGATTCCAAAGTGTATTGATTCAAATAACTTGGGATGAGTTGCAATTGTGTATTTATAGGGTAAGTAGTGAGAAGTTTGAATTTAAATGAAGCACTTGTGATCACGAGCTGGTAGTAGCTTGATTTCGGCCGGGCTGAACTCACTCCTCACTCGGTCACTTGGAAAAAGCTGGAATTTTTTATTTTTTGCAAATAATTTTTTTTTCAAATTCTGAATTCATATTCAGTTTGCAGTCAGAGGCCCCAAATTAGCTGAGATAGATGTACATGGTAAATTAGATAAGCATAAAATAGGGGGCTTTTTGTTTTACTTGCACCCTTGAAATTACTTGAAGTGGCTGAGCAAGGGGGCCAGTTCACCTTGACCCTGATTTTTGGGTGCTTGTTTCCAAGATTCCTACTCTAACTCAAGGACTCTACAAAGTTATAAATGCTAGATGTTAAATCCTACCACTGAAGGTGGACCTAGCAAGGTGAATTTACCTTGAGGAATGCAAGAATTTCCTATTTTATGCAAATATTTTTTTGTGCAAAATCTCAATTCGTATTTGCAATCAAGGCAAAGATCCCAAATTAGTTTAATGAGGTCTAGAAAATACCCTAGACATGGCTCAAAATATGTTTTTTTTTTGTTTCTTTTTTCACTTTTACCCTGGAGAACCCCAAATCCACCCTGCTGGGCCCACCTTTGTTGGTAGGGTTTAACATGCTGCATTGAAAACAGAAAAAGTGTGACTAAGATAGCAGTAAGCTTACCAGCTCAAGCTAATCCACTAAGATATTCCACTGAACAGGTTCCCTCCAGGGCTTTTTTTTCTGGCAAAATTTCGCCAGTTTGTCAGAATTCTGACCTCTGCTTGTTCGTCCCTCCAAAATCTGGCCTCTGCAAGTGAAGCCAACAGGGGGACACTGGTCAAAAAAAAGAGGGAACTTCCCTCCAAACAAGGGGACTCATGCAATGAAGTCCAGCAAACATGCAAAACAAGATAAATGTTGCCGAAGTTCTTGAAGCTTATTGGGAAATGCATAATTTAACGCATTCAATGGAGGTGATTCTTATTCTTACTCATCCAGCCACAAAGACAAGATCAAGCTGAGAAATTTCAAGAGACATAACTTATGAAACAGGAAAGCAGTGAACCCCCAAAATTAACCCCTCCAGGATCAAACTGTGTTTTTTTGGCAACATAGCAAAATTAAAATATTGGGTGAAAAATTGTTTATGACAATATTACGACCATGGGGATTGGCATTTTTCATTTCCATAAATAAATTGTTCACAATTTAATATTTTGAATCATTTTATACTTCTTCCTATTTACTATTTTTTCTTATATGTTGTACAATTCCAAATGATTTGAAATTTTTTGAGTATATATCCAACTTGCATTGAAGAATGAATTCAAAGAGTAACCACCATTTTGAACATTTTTTCATACGAATGTGACCTTGAGAAGTGCAATTGCTTGGGTTTTTGTAGGGATAACTATTTTAGAGCATTTTTGGTTTAGGGTTAATGTGTTTGCCAAAGAAGTTCTATGACATCATTTTAAAAAAAATTCTCTTGTTTTATGCCACTTCCTATCCTTTTCCAACATTGAGAAACTTAAGGTGGTTGATAGATATCATTGATTGCTACTAAAAACAGATTAAATAAGGTAGAAGCACCCAAAACCATCAATTTAAGCAATTCAACATAGTTGGAGGACACTTTTCTAGAAATAATATTTTTTGGGTATTAGCAAGTGAAAATCATGAATAATCAAAACAAAAAATAAGATTTTTTAGATATTGTATGTAATTTTTATGATTTTTCAAAGAACTGGCTTCTTAGACCATTGAAACTATCCTATTGGTATACCCAAATTTGAACTCTATCAAAATCAGCAGTTAACATATTGAAGTTAACTAAGTGTCACTCAAATGTGTTAGCAAAGCAAAGTCATGTATTGGAGGACACATTAACTACAGCTTACGGATGCAATTAGGTGTAGTCTATGGTATAAGAATGGGAACATGAACACTAATAGGTGTTTCTACCTTAATCAGTGAAGGTTGTTCATGTCACAAAACATTAGAGTTTTTTGAAGTTGTATGACAAACTCTCACATGTGATAAAAACAAAATACAATTTATCATATGTTTGATTTTGACAAAGACTCCATAGTGTCCTGTCTTCTGAGTGGATATTCACAAAACATGTTTACATTCAATTAAAATAAAAATTTATCACTTGAAGTACATGCAGCATGCCCTCATAGGAACAGCAAAAGTGTTTTTTTTGCCACCAACCAACCACACACAGACCACCCAAGATTTGGAGAACATAACTCTCAACTTACATAAGGTGGGAACACCCATTCCCGTCCATGTATCCATTCCCATCCATATGTAGCAGGGGTGCACATTTTTCAAAGCAAAATGTGCACCCCTGCTACATATGGACGGGAATGGATAAATGGACGGGAATGGGTGTTTTGCCCTTATGAAATGGGGAATTTTGAATTGAAAGATGAAATAATACAGTGAAAACACCCAAAACCGTCCAAATAAGGAATTTAGCATGGTTGGAGTCATCTTTTTCTAAAACTGATATTTTTCTAGTATTAGCAAGAGAAAATAATGAATATTTTTTTTAAAATTAAATTTTTTGGAATCAGTATGTAATTTCTACAAATTTTCAAAGAGTTGGCTCCCTAGACCACTGGAACCATCCTATAGGTATATCCTAAACTGAACTCTGCTAAAATCAATTGTCAGTGAATGAAAATTATACATGTGTCTTACAACTACGTTAGCAAATTAGAGTTAAACATTTGTCAGACACTTTAATGAACGCTTGTGGACAGATGTAGTGACACTCTAGGGACCATGAATAGGTACAGGGACAAAAATGGGTGTTTCTCCCTTATGTCCATGAAGAAAATTGTTGCTTGGATTGTAACATACTTCCTAGGTTCTACTAAAAACCTCCAAAAATCTTCCCCTTGAGAAACCAATTGTATTTTTAGTCATAGTATTAGTAATATATACATTCAAGAACAATAAATTCACCCTCAGTTCTATGCAACATGTGTAGCTTAGATGCTATCATTTAGACATCCAAAATCCATATGCAAAGTATGATTTTTGAGCATAGTTTGTAAATGCTTTCAATTTTATCATTTTAGATTATTTAAAGGATGATGGCAACACTAGGATTCTATAAACATGTTTCCTAACTTAAAATATCCACAATGAAAATAACTAGTTGACTTTATATTCAAATTTTTATAGCAATGAAGTGGTCACTAAATGCATTGATGGTGAATTTCATTAAAACGGCGATATGCCATTAATTTGGCAGTTTGGACAGTTTGGACCGCGAGGTCCGAAATCTAAACCTATCATATATTTTTGAAGTCTATACGTATTGTAGATGACTGAAATCTATATTAGTCCAAGATGTTTCGGATTGCAAGGTCTAAATTCTAAAACTATCATAGATTTTGTAAATCTACATATGTCTTAGATGTTTGAAATTCTATACTTGCCCCAAATGTTAGCTTTTAGTTTGGATTGTGCAGTTCGAAAAATGGCATTGTGAATATTGCCATTTTTTAAAAATTCGCCATATTGTCAACACTAGTGTTTGAAGGAGCAATTCATACAATGACAATGAACTTTAAATGGGCAAGGCCAAGCTTGCAAATCTAAAGGTACGCTCCCACATTGTTTCACTTGCCCCTACAAGGTCGTTCAACACAAAAAAAACTCCTACTAAATAGTCAAAATCAAGAAATGGAGTTTTTTAGTAAAACAAAGATTCTACCTAATTTGAAGTTTTTTAGTAGAATAGAGGGAGTATTTTTTTTGGTAGGGTCTGCATTTCAGACATCAATCCTCTTCTTGACAATACTATATACTCAATGTGTTGCTCCTTTAACACCTAAATGCCCAAGGCACCCAAAAGTGGTGTCGAAGAAACTTTGAAGTTAAATAAAACCTTACCAAATTTCTATTTTTAGTAGTTTATATTTTAAGAAGATTCTTTTTGAAGTCTAGTTTTAGCATCGATAATCCAATTTTGAAAATGAATGATTATGATTTTTCTATTCAAGATTTAGTGCAAGGGTACCCATTGCAATCTTGACATTCCGTAGTGTTAAGGACTCTTGGAAATGAGCCTCAAATACACTAGATCTTAGAGAAAAAAATCACACTAAAAATTCATTTAAGAAAATTGTAGAGTAGATTTTGAGAAGTCATAAATTGATTGGGGTTATGCTTGTTAGGCCCTTCAACCTCATTTTTTTTGGTGACCAATATTTTAGATTTGACATACAAAAAGCCCGGGGCAAAAAGAGAGCTCAAAGATTTTCATAGTTTTTACACCCTCATGATCAAACATTATAATCTTTCAATCCATAAGTGATATTGTTGTGCTTTCTTCTCCTATGTCATCTCTAACATGTCTACTTTGAATTTGTACGGTTACAATTCAAAAAAAAATTGATTCAACTTATCAAAATGTTGAATTTTTGTTCAATTTAGAACAAATTCTAAGAAGCTCAAAACATGCCTTGGGCATTTAGGGGTTAAGAGTTGCCAACATTGGTGGTGCCATCTCCGAGATGGCTAAATCAAATTCAAAGAAACATGTTCAAAACAGGTTGAAGGTTGTGAATACACTTCATGCATTTTTGATTTAAAGGTTACACATAAGGTGGGTACACCTAAAAGCGCCACTTATTCTTACTATGCCTAATTCCCTGCTATCATGCTATTCAAATTTTTATACAGTCTTGTTGGCGAGTGAAAGCATGTTCCAATGCACCAAAGAACATAGTATTTGGATACCATATGCAAAAGTTATTAATGGTCAAAGTCTGTTTCCGAAAGTGCCATCTATAGTCTAAATACATGACTGATTTTGAAAATGTATGCACAGTGTAGATGGCGCTTTTAGGTCACATGCCATTTTGGGTGTACCTACCTTACAAGGACAACAAAAACAAGTGCTGCTACCATTGCTCCTTCTTTGCTAAAACTTCATAAAGCAGAAGAAGCAAGTAAGGTGGGTACACCTAAAAGCGCCACTTTCTCATACTGTGCCTAGTTCCTGTTATTATGTTGTTCAAATTTTTTTACAGTCTTGTTGGTGAGTGAAAGCATGTTCCAACGCACCAAAGAACAGTGGATTTGGATACTGTATGCAAAAGTTATTAACAGTCAAAGTGTGTTTCTGAAAGCGCCATCTACAGTCTGGGTACATGACTGATTTTGAAAATGTATGCACGTTGTACAGAGCGCTTTAAGGCACTGCGCGATTTTGGGTGTACCCACCTTAGACAAGAAATGAGAATGCCTTAGAAGTAGAACAAGCATGATGAGATGAACATAATGAAATTGAAAACAAAACATGCCTTCTGAGTTAATAAGTATTTACCCCAATGTTGAACCAGAAGAGCTGGACCCCAATAAACTCTTTGTCTAACCTCACAGCGGATCAAAGAAAGCAAACAAAAAAGAGACAATGAAATTGAAAGCGAACCACCGTGATGGAGTGAGAAGTCACAATGGAAAAGGAATTCCAAACCCGGGGCTCTCCTGCTCCTCCTCTGCCTTTGATGCCCAACTCCACCTTTGGTGTATTCCTCTCATTTGCCCTCCGGTGTTTCACAACCCTCGGATGTGTACCTGCCTTTGGGCATCTTTTCGACCTCTTTCTTTTTTAGTAAAGCTTCATCCTCGATGGGTTTCACCACAATGAAGAAGGAATACCATTGTGGACATTAGAGGGAATTTAAGGCCTCCAAAGGGTCGTTTCAGGGTTGTTCCCCGAAACTATTCCTATAATTGCTGGCCGCTGTCAGGCCAGCATTTACCCAAAATTATTAAGAAAAAATTTGGGTCTTGAAATATGACACACACACACACCCCACACACACACACACACACCCCTAAAAAAATTTCAATTTTTTTTAATGACATGGCACTCTCTTGACCACGTAGGATTCTTGTTCACGCGATAGAAACTGCATTCCCACAATCCAGGAACCCGCAATCTTCCAATGGCCTCAAAAATCCCCTAATGACAAGAAGTAATTTAGAGCAAAGATAAAACCTAAGAGCATCCCCATTGCAGCTCAAAATATCACTCAAATTGGGTATTTGGTTTGGTCAGCCAACCATCTATATCCCACTGCACACAAAATGGGATTCAAAATATGGTCGGGTGCGGCCAAATTTACAGGACATGCGGGATAATGCTAAGTTTAAGCCAGGGCTTGGAAGGGAGTTTGACTATACTTTTGACCCCGATATTGAGGTACAAACCCCTGCTAACCATCGAATTTGAATTTTTTTTTAAATGAAATACTTACAAGCAATTTCATGTACAAAAAATGAAACATTTCTTGTTCCAAAAAAGATGAAAAATGAAATTCATCATGGCTTGAATTTTCGACAAGAAGTGGAGCTCACTACATCCTCTTGCGGTGGAGGGAGGAGTCCCAATCCACGTAAGACAAAAGAGGGTATGAACTTACAGGAGTTCTTTCAAGTTCATACTCTCTTTTGTCCTACATGGATTGGGATTCTTCTCTCCACCCCAAGAGGATGTAGTGAGCTCTACGTCTCATGGAAACTTATGCCTCCCTACATCCACTGCATGTGAATGTAAGAAGAAGTGAGTTTGTAATGAAGCAAGGCTCTTTATATTCCCATGGGGGAAGGGTAATCCATGTGGGATATATGAATTCCAACTAGTTGGAATTCATATATCCCACATAGATTGGAGTACCACCCTTCACCCCAAGGAGATGTAATGAGCTCTACTTCTCATGGAAACTCATGCCTCCCTACATCTGTTTCATGTAAATGTAGGAAGAAGTGAATTTACAATGGAGCAAGGCTCCTTATATCCCCATGGGGTAGAGGGTGGTGCTCCAATCCATGTAGAATATAAGGAGCCTCACTCTCTTGTAAACTCAAAATATTTTGAGATCTCCTCAAGTAAAGAGAGTGAAACCTTGAAGGAAAGAAAAAGCTAATGTTTTTGGGTTTTAATTTAAGGCAAAGTAAACTGAAAAACTTAATTAAAAAAATTAAAAATATCATTTAGAAGGTTGTTTGTATTGTTCAGTAGTGGGGTTCTCCAACTCTAGCCGGGATGGGGCATAATCATTTGCCCTGCAAAGGGCCTACTTTTGAATCAAATTCTAACCCATGCAGTGGGGATGCTCTAAGACCATCCCCACTGCAGCTCAAAATATGGCTCAAACTAGGTATTTTGCCGAGTTAGCCAACCATCTGTACCCCACCGCACACAAATTAGGACTCAAAATAAGGCCTGGCGCGGCCAAATTTACTGGGCAGACAGGAAAATGCTAAGTTTAAGCTAGTGCCCGGAAGGAAATTTGACAATACTATTGACCCCAAAATCAAGGTACAAACCTCTGTTGACCATCCAATTTCAATTTTTTTTTAAATGAAATGCTTACAAGTAGTTTCATGTACAAAAAATGAGGCATTTTTGTCTCCAAAAAGATGAAAAATGAAATCCATCTTGGCTTAAATTTTCAATGAGAAATGGAGCTCACTACATCCTCTTGGGGTAGAGGGAGGAGTCCCATATGGATTGGAATTCCTCCCTCCACCCCAAGAGAATGTAGTGAGCTCCACTTCTCATAGAAACTCAAGCCTTCCTACATCCTCTTCATGTGAATGTAGAAAAAATTGAGTTTGCAATAGAGCAAGACTCCTTATATCCCCATGGGGTGGAGGGAGGTGCTCCAACCCATGTGGAATATATGAATTGCAAGTTGTTGGAACTAAAAATTTGAATTTTGAATTTTCAAATTTTTAGTTCCAACAACTTGCAATTCATATATCCCACATGGGTTGGAGCACCTGCCTTCACCCCATGGGGATATAAGGAGCCTTGCTCCATTGCAAACTCAAAATATTTTGAGACATCCTCAAGCAAGGAGAGTGACCCCTAAAAGGAAAGAAAAGCCAATGTTTTTGGGCTTTAATTCTAGCCAAAATAAACTGAAAAACTTGTTTAAAAAAAATAAAAATATCATTGAGAGGGTTGTTTGCATTGTTCAGCAGTGGGGCTCTCCAACTCTGGCCAGGATGGGTTATAAGGTAGGTACACCCCAAAAAGCCATGTTCCTAAAAGCACCATCTACAGTGCACATACATTTCCAAAATCAATCATGTTCACAGACTATAGATGGCGCTTTCAGAAACATACTTTGACTGTTAATAACTTTTGCATACGGGATCCAAATCCTGCGTTCTTTGGTGCGTTGGAACATGCTTTCACTTGCCAACAAGACTACATAAAAATTTGAACTCATTAATAGCAGGAACTAGGCTCAGTATGAATAAGTGGCGCTTTTGGGTGTACCTACCTTAATCATCTGCCCTGCAAAGGGTCTGATTTTGAGTCAAATTCTGACCCATGCAGTGGGGATGCTCTAAGGAGTGAAGACGAACTCTAAGTTGAAGTGTGGCTCAAATAAGAAAGATGATCAATGGCTCAGATTTTTTGGTTCTTGAATTCAGATCAACAGTAGATTGGGGGGAAGAGTTTCTTTTACAACAAAATCCAGGGCTGCTGTTTTTTTGAGGGGAGTTGGGTGGCCATGGGTAGGGAAGGAGCCATCATTACAAGAAATAAGGGAAAACACCCAATACTACACCTGTTCCTTATTTTGGACCTCAAACTCATCCAAAACTGTCCCTAAACTAAAGTTAATGTGTTCACTAAATGCTTGACTCTAATTTGTTGACACATATTAAGAACACATACCAAAATCTGATTGGCTCCTTGCTGATTTTTGCAATGTTCAAATTTGGGGGCATCTATTGAACAGTTTCAGTGGTTTAGGGAGCCAATACTTTGGAAAATTATAAAAATTACATATGACATTTGAATTTCTTTTAATATGGATGATTTTCACTTGTTAATACTAAAAAAATATTATTTAAAAAAAAAATTACCTCCAGCTATGCTGAATTCCTTATTTAGACAGTTTTGGGTGCTTCCACTGTAGATAGTCATAAATGAGGAAAATCCTGTTCTGGTAATCAGTGGGACCTTAAAAAGCTTATTTTCATTGAATTTCTTCAATTGTCATTGTTATCATATGCTATCAGTCAAAGCATTTACTAATGTAGGAGGTCCTTAAATGGACCACTTAACAGCTGATTTGCATTTTGGGGAAGCTAAAACTCCTTGAAGTATTTTTCAATAAATTTTCATCAGAAGAGAAATGAAATTGACATCTAATCCAAGTTGTTTCATATTTTTTGGACCTTTGAGGAATTAGTTACAAATTTTTGAAGTTGCAGAAAAGTTCATTTCAGTGGGCTCTTAAATGGATCACCTTGTCAAATGTAGACTGCTTGTACATTGAAGAGTGCAAAATGTACCTCTAGAGCTTGTTCCATTCTAGAGCCTGTGCCATTTTAGGACCTCCTACCTTACAAGGCATTGTTATAATCTTCCAATATGTTGAACATGAAGAAAGTAGGAACCAGGTGCACATTCTTTTTAGGGTTTTTAGGGTTTAGGGCTTTCAAGAGAAGCAGGTGATTCCAGCTATTTGCTATTGACAACATTTACTACGGAATTATGTCATTACAATGCATTCAATGTGCTTGTAACTACGGTAATGTATGTGCTTATATCAATGCAGGGTTGTTTTGTTTTGTTTTAACCAAATACAGTATTGATGCAGTTTTCTTGACATAAACTCACAAATGATGTTTTCTATGTAATTATCATGTAAGTGTGGTTTGGTTTTGTCTTTTTAAAACAATTTAAATAAAATTTCAGGGTCCAAATGGAGGACTGCCAGGCAACTTGTGTCTGGCAGAACGACAAGGATTTCAATATAACGTAAGTTGCAGTTGCAGCTTGATCTCCCCACTTGTGTCTGCTGACTCTGCTCCCAGATAATTTGTTATGATGTCAATTCTACCTTAAGGGCAAAACATCCATTCCCGTGCATGTTCCTTGGGATGGACCATAGATTCACCTAATTCTGTAAGTAGACTTTCCTTAATGTGTTTGCCAGATGTGTAATTACAATTAGCTGACATAGTTGAATGACACATAGAAGAATCTGGTTGGTTGAATGCTCATTTTCGCAGGGTTCAGTTTTGGGGGCATCTACTGGACGGTTTCACAGGTCTAGGGAGCCAACACTTTGAAAATTTGTAAAAATTACATACTGTATCGGGAAAATCTTTTTTTTTTTTTGAATATTCATGATTTTCACTCGCTAATACTAGAAAAATGTCATTTTCAGAAAACACTGCCTCCAACTACGCTGAATTCCTTATTTGCACGGTTTTGGGTGTTTCCACTATACACATTGACAGAAAATTCAAGACATTGGCAACTGAATTTTAATGGTCGGTGCCTCAAAAC
This sequence comes from Thuidium tamariscinum, assembly GCA_947034885.2. Classification (NCBI taxonomy): domain Eukaryota; kingdom Viridiplantae; phylum Streptophyta; class Bryopsida; order Hypnales; family Thuidiaceae; genus Thuidium; species Thuidium tamariscinum. The sequence continues at coordinate 18,645,969 of OX344752.2, read as the reverse complement.
CTGAATCTATCAATTTTCATCTGTTAATTTAACACCAGTTGCTTTTTAAATTATAAATAAATAAAAATTAAACATGAATCTATTCCATCCTGGTTCTTTGCCATTCTGATTTGCACCAGTAAGGTAGAAGCAACCTTTTACTAGCTGATTTGCATCTTGGGGAAGCTAAACTCCTTAAAACAATTTTTTGTAAATTTTCGTGGTAAGAAAAATGAAATTGACATGAAACCCAAGTCATTTCATATTTTTTGGACCTTCATGGAATTAGTTATGAATTTTTGAAGTTGAAAACACATTGGTTTCTAAAAGCAACCCCCTCCTGAAATGTACACTTTTGGTACATGTTAGAGGCAAAATCTTTCAGATCACTTTTAGAGACGGGGTCACAATTACAGCCCCCTACCTTATAACAAAATAGGCATTTCATGGTCTTCCTTGAAAAATTGTGTCATTAATCCCTAAATGGCCCAAGGTCCTATTTGAATTTTTTGAATTAACTTTAAATTGAATAAGAAGACAACATTTTGGTAAATTTTAATAAAAGATTTTTACACTAGCTTCTTCAACACCTCTAAGATATTTGGTATCAAATTGTCACTTGTTTACTTATTTATTGTATAATAGAATTGACCATTTAAAATATATTGAATATACAAAGTTTATAAGAAGCAACTATGCTCTTTAATCCCTAAGCACCTGAGGGGCAAAAATATCGCCTCTCAATTTTGAAAGATGTCCTTACCCTACATGAAAGTCAGATTAAGACATAAATTAAGTATTTTTGGTTTAGTATGAATGTTTGAAATATTACAAGTAAAATGTCTAAGAAACTGTAGAAATTTTTCATGCATATTGTCTAAAATTTTGAATATTTCAAAATTTTGTAAAATTTGCAAAGAAAATTCATTTTCAAATCTAAAAGTCCAAGATATCATCATCAATTTAATATTGAAAGTAAGGAAGAACATTTATTAACTTTGACCTTTGATCCACCCCCTTAATCTGACTGCTTACAATGACATTTTGAAATATCCTAAACCATTTATGGACCTCCTACAATTGTAGTTCATTCTCATTCAAAATTGTACTAGATCGTTGCTAACAAACCTTGGCAGCCTTGGGGTTGCGACCTTTGGTTGGTCGAGGGCTGACCTCTAGCTAGCTAGCCCTCCCACTTGGGCGGACCTTGGCTAGCCGGTGACCTCCCATCCAGGTGAATTCCTTTATAGGCCGTAGACTAGGGGTCCTCCGCCTAAGGCGGATCCTAGCAAAAAAATTAATTAATTTTTTTTAAAAAAAATATCTAAATAAAAAAATATATTATTTTTAAATCCACAGGTTACCAGAAAAAAAATGTCATATACTACAATGCCCAAACCCTAAAACTTAGAATTTCACTTGTTGGACCCCATCATGTGCCAAAAGTAAAGTTTCCGGCACCTTCGTGTCGAAGTAGACCTTCACGTACGGTACTTGATTGTTATAATCTTGTCAATTTTACGATCAAAGGACACATCCTTTTCTATATAGGGGCTAGGCTACTAGCTACAACAAAAAAACACTACAATTTTACAAATTCAAACTAGACTTGTTAGAGATCACTTGGAAAAGAAAATACAATAATAGCATTTATAGATTGGAAGATTATAATGTTTAACCCCTAAAGGACGAAACTACCTTTTTTGGCATCATAGCGATTTTGGCCAGCTCACTACGGATGGAGTTTTTCTTTTTTTTCTTTGAAATTTTGACACAACATGTGCCCGAGGAGTATCTTTAAGGCCCAACAATTTTCATAGCTTTTGACCTCATGGTTAAGAAGTAATGCCATGACAAGTGCTTTTCTCTACTCAACATGTAATCCAAGCAGCCCAAAAAACTTCCTCAAAAATCACTTTTTTTGAAAATTGAAAATTGAAAAAGATTTTTGGAACTTTTATATACATGTGAAACTTTGAATCATTCCATTTGGACTTATGAAGTGAAAGTTATGAGGATTTTAAGTTTGTGGGTAGGTATGGGATTTTGAAGGGGTTAATCTTCATGAAGGTGTTAATTGTTAGAAAGTGATTTGAAGTTTTTCAATCTTCTTGCCACATATCAAATCTAAAATATTGTTCACCAAAAGACATGAAGATGAAGGGCATAATATGCATAACTTTAATGAAAATGTACTCAACAATTCTCTTAAATGAATTTCTAATGTGATTTTTTCTCTAAGATGATATGGTGTATTTGAGGCTCATCTTCAAGAGCCTTCAAATAGAAAATCAAGATTTGCAATTGACACCATTGCACAAAATCTTGAATAGAAAAATCATAATCATTCATTTTCAAATTTAGAGTGTTCATGCTAAGATTACACTTTAAAAAGTTTAAAAATGTATAAACTACTAAAATTAGTAATTTGATAAGGTTATATTTAACTTTAAAATATTGTTGAATACTAAAATTTGGTGAGTTGGGTATTTTAGAGTTAAGGTAGTAGGTTTTTAACTTGTATAGGATATTGCATATCTCATGGACATTTTGAAAGTCATAATTCAAATTTTCACATAGTGTTTCATTTTAAATGTTTTTATTCCAAACCAAAAAACATGTAGCTCAATAATATACTCCTTATACCATTTTAATTCTTTTTCCAAAATTGTTAAAATTCCAATTTTTGTAACATTTGAAGCTATAGCACCTTGGAAGGTTTTTTTGTTGAATTTCTTTTGGTGTGAGTTCAAAGAACACACCAAATATACCATAATGTTTGTTACTACTATTTCCATTTTTTTTAACATTTCATACTATTTCACATATTTTTATGCCCGGGGAGGACATTTCTTGTGTATTTGGGGGACCCACGTGCGGTGGTGGGGTATTTTTAGGGGGGCTATCAATTATTTGTAATCATTACTTGGCAACATTAAAAGAGCCCCTATTTTACCATAAAGCGGAAAAATCAGCCATATTATCATCCCTATTTTATTTTAAAAACACTTTGCCTTTTTAATGTCCCCTATTTTATATATAAATTTCTTATAAATTTTACCAAAGATTATTTAAATGTACCCTATCTTCCACCGCACGTAGGTTATTAAAAAATGGGAAGTGTCCTCCCCTAGTTTTTATGATTACTAAGCTTTCTACAAAAAAAAATCTCTAAAAATTTATATGAAATTAAATTTTGATGTTTTTGTAATGAAAAAATTACACTAAAGTTTAGAAATATTTTACTACATTTGCAAAATAACAAAACTTTGAAATGTGCATTTAGTGTAGAAATTTAATGAAGTTTGACCAAGGATCATCGCAAGAAACAATTTCTATTTTGGACTCAAAATAGCCTATTCAAGTGAACACTTTGACTTTAAGAATAAATTTTTATAAATAAAATAAAATATAGAAAACTTATACATCAGTGAAAATAGATTTTTTTCTGAAAAATTTAACCTAAGAAAGTTTTATTCGAAAGGTGATTGCAATAAACACTTGATGTTTTTGGCCACAAGACTAGTAGTGTTGCACAATACTACTAGTACCGCGCGTCAGTAGTGCGCACGCAAATCTTAACCATTAATTTAGGGTGCTTGCAAATTTGGACCAACAATCAATACTATGTACTACTATAAAGTACTATAGAAGCCACTAGGAGCAAAAATAGGAGTAAAAAATATAAAAGGGGTATGTGGACCTTTTCATTTTTAGTAATTAGAAAAAAATTCAAAAAAATTCCATTTTTTTAGAGAAAGATGCACTTGCATTGCACCAAAAAAAATTTGTAGGAAATTTTTTCCCTCTTCATAGCCTTTGCACAAAGAAAGGTCACCTTGACTCCATGAGCACAATAGAAAAGTTTCTATTTTCACAAAAACTCATTGTAAGTCCTTGTAATGTTAGTAGACCTCCAATGTGTCCAATTTGTAGCTTCAAATTCTCATTTTGGGTCAAAAATAGGACTAAAAGCCCCTAAACTGGCCAATGTAGATATCCAATTGGGGTAGGTCAAAAATAGTAAAATATTTTTTTTAAATTTGAAAAAATTAATCAACATTTAAAACTTTTGTATGTACCTTCATTCCAAATTTGAAGACAAAAGGACAAAAGATGAAAAAGCTATGGACAAAAAACTACCTAAGGGGGTCAAAGGGACAAAAATAGGATAAGTGTTTTTTGCAATCACTCCTAAAGGGTTTGCACAAAAAAAGCATAATGTAGAAAACCAAGAAAATAAATGCTTTAGTGTTTGATTTTTAAAAATATTTAAAAAATTCTTAAAATAAAATAAAACAAAATATTTTTCTAACTTGAAGATGCTCCTCTTCAACCAATTTTAACTTTGGGGGGGAAATTATGTTCTTTGTACTTGCACAAAGGTAGTATGCACTTTGAAAACATGAAAAATGTGGGAAGTTTACTATTCTTAGAGAATATTTTCATAGACTTAAATGTGTAATTTGTGGAGAAGTCCTTTTAAGCTAATTTTGAGCTTCAAATTTTCATTTTGGAGTCAAAGATAGTACAAAATATTCTTGCTTTTCAATAGATAAAATTGAAAATTTGCTACCAAATCTTGGGACAACATTGCTCCATTTTGGATGAATGTACAATACTTTGGATGATTTAAATGAAATATCATCCATAGATTGCAAGTTTCATCCATCTTCATAGATGTAAATAGATCCTTCCCTATAGTGATTATTGTTTTTTTCACTGCCTAAAATAAATGAAAAAAACATACACTTCTCCCTTTCGATTAGCTGAGGTAGACATTCAATTGGAGGTCGTTTCAAAATGTTAAAACCGTTTTTTTATATTCCAGAAAATCATACAATGTCTTAAACTATCACATATACCTTCACTTCAATTTTCATATGAAATGGACATGCATTGCAAAAGTTATGAGCAAAAAAACAATGGTCTAAGATCAAGGGGACAAAAAATAGGACAAGTGTTTCTTGCAATCATCTAAAAGCTTGATTATGAAATGGGTTAAAGCAGCCAAATTATTCAAAATATTTCTATACAAGGGTCTATATGGTTAATGCAAAACTAAAGAAGTTCAATATCTATGTCTACAAGGTGTTTACACAAATAATGAAAGTTCTAGAGGATGAAATTCAATTATGAAGAAGGTGAAAAGAGAAAGAGTAATGTAGCACACAAAATAAATTATTAACAAATGAAAAACCATAAATGTTTTGTTTCTCAATTAGTAGAAATATGGTAATGATTGTTCCATTTTCCATAAGTCAAAGACACTTTTTGAACCTATATTATATGCCATTTAAATACAAGAGGATTGTTTTTGGGATACATCAGAGCCTATTCACTAAACTATGCCTTGTGATTACTATACCACCTATACATTAAAATAGAAGCCTTCTACCTTTTACTTTCAAAAAACTAAGACTAAATGTTCAACATTTGAAAAATTAAGCAAGTTCTTGTGTTCACTAAAGATTTCATTCTCCTTTCACTAAGAATTCATCTTATGCATGAAATAAACCCAATTTTAATGTGCCTTGTAAAGGATTGGTTCTTGGACCTATAACCTTTTCGATAATCAAAAATAGATCAAAAGTGCTATCAATCTTAATATCAAGGTCTAGATTGAAATTAACCCTTTATATAAATGTATTTGACTATGTTTTTATAAAAAAAATGCTCCAAAACTACCATTTGTAGTACAAGACCCAAATTTTAGAAAAATAACATTTTGGGACACTTGTAACTATAGAATCTTGTATCACTTTGGTTTGAAAAGATGTAGAAAAAAAATTTGTAGTGTAGATTGCAAGATATTAGTACTTGAATTGACATAAATCCTTTTTTGGCCCTACAAAAATTTGATAATTGCACTTTACAAGGTCACAGTAGTATGAAAAATATCCAAAATGGTAGTTCTTTTTAGAATTCGACCTTAAAGGCAAGTTGGCTACATGCTTGAGAAATAATTTGGAGTTTTATAAAGTAAAGAAAAAAAATAGTAAGGAAAAAAAAATAGATAATGATTTAAAATACTAAATTGTCAAGGGTTTTTGTTATGGAATTGAAAAATGCCAATTCTAATAGTTGTAATGTTGTAATAAACAATCTATACCTTATGATTTTATTTTTTCAAAAATATTAAAAATTGAATTAAACAAAAGACTTCAAAGTTTATTTTAGAGTAGAATACCCATAACTACTTGCAAACTTAAACTCCTCATATCTTTCATGTCCCTACTCAAAATAGAATGATTTAAATCTTTTCACGTACATTGTAATTCTATGAAATCAATTTTGAGTTTTTATTCCTTAAGGAAGTGATTTTTAAAGAATTTTTTTGAATTGTCCATTTGCATATTAAACAATGAAAACTACATATAATACAATAATTATTTAACCATGTTAATAGTCTAAAAACTTACAAAAATTGTTGGGCCTTAAAAGCTACTACTTGGACACATGTTGTGTCAATATTTCAAAGAAAAAAAATCCATTTGTAGTGAGCTACCCAAAATTGTTGTATTGCCAAGAAATACAATTTGGGCATTTAAGAATCAACCTATTCTAATGCAGGTAGGAACTACAATGTGGTTTCCTTTTCCATATTCCTTCATTGAGGGTTTCTATTATGTGAGCCTAAAAGTGTGAGCCGACAAGCCTAATAGACCACATTAAGGGAGATTTGAAGCTTGTGGAGTGTGGAGGGCAATTTCGGGTTTGTTCCTAAAACTGCAGGTTATTGTCAGGTCAACAATTATCAAATTTAAAAATAAAAAAATTGGTCTTCAAATGCAAAAAAAAGTCCAAAAGAAAATTCAATTTTTTTTAATGAAGTGGCACACTCACAATTATGCTAAATTCCTGCATTTTGCGTTCCTGTAATAATTATTGTATTCCTACAGTTTAGGGACTCATAGTCTTTTGGAGGCCTCAAATCTCTTCTAATGCATATCTATGGTATAGGTGGCTATAATATAGAAACTTTCTATAATTATAGTGCAATTATGCTAAAAATACTTATATTGTAGGTATTTATGTCTTTATGCTCATATACTAGCATCATTGACATGCTCTTCTATTGCTTTTGTTAGGGTACCATAAAAATAAGCCTATATGACACACTATGCTACATTAATCCCTAATGCAAAAGCTATGTTTTTTGGCAACATTGTGATTTTGGGTAGCTTATTATAGTTGGAGTTTGTTTGTTTGTTTTTTGAAATTTTTATATAAGATGTGCCTAAGGAATAGCTTTAAGGCCCTACAATTTTCATAACTTTTGACTTTGTGGTTAAAAAGTTATTGTATGATATGTGATTTTTGTTGCTTGGCGAGTAATCCACACAATTGAAAAAAATTCTTTAAAAGACACTTATCTTAAAAATTAAAATTTGAAATTGATTCTATAGGTTTATATAGACATAGAAAGCTTTGAAGCATTCCATTTGGATTAATAAGATGAAAGTTACGAGAAATTTTAGTTTGTGAGTAGATATAGTTTTCAAAGACTCCATACCTACCCACAAACTAAAATTCCTCATAACTTTCATCTTATTAATTCAAATGGAATGATTCAAAGTTTTTTAATGTCTATATAAACCTATAGAATCAATTTCAATTTTTAATTTAAAAATAAAATCTTTTTTAAAGAAATTTTTTCGGTTGCCTAGTGTCGAATAGATAGGAGCATGCTTAAGGAACACATGGAGGGTCTAGTTGCAAATTGCTGAGTGATGATAGGAAAGTGTCGTAAATTTGAATCTTCACTTGAATCTTAATTTGATCTTCCATTGATCTATCCTATAGTGAATCTATAAAAATTAAGTTAAGGGTGTGTGATAAAAAATAAATCCTCGGTGGGTAAAACGGGGCTACCAAACTACGGGTTGACTGTTCGAAAGATTAACTCGTAAACTTCAAACCCATAGTGACAAGAAGTGCCTTTCCTCGATGAAAATAATATAGAAAATTGACTATGTGGGTGATTAATCCTACTTCATTGCCACAAACATAAAACGGGGTTAATAACTATCATAATGAATGACTACATAGCCCGTTACAAGGTTTACAATGCAAAATTGAAATAACTAGCTTCCAAAATTAACTAGGAATAACAAAAAAATTCACCACAAGCCTTCAAAATCAACTAAGAAAAACAATCCACAAGCCAAAATACATGAGTCTTCAATCTTTTTGCCTTTTAAATCTCAAATCTTTAACCTTGAATCTTGAAATCTTTTTTCATTCACAAACTTGAAGAAACCCCAACAAGATTTAAAAAAACTAAATCCCATACTAGGTGCGGCCTTCAATCTAATGCCACAAGTGCTTTAGGAACTCAAATGTTAAATGATTTAGTAATTTGAAAAGTTAACAACACAATCTAATCACCCTCAGAATTCCAGCCTAGTTTAAGCTATTACCCAAAAGCTACTGAAGAGCAAAATGAAGGTCTTTTTCTCCCTCACTATTCAATCACTACCCCTTCAATTTCTAATAACCTTTTGATTGTAAACTCCAAATATTAAGTGTGAAAGCAATTTAGAAAGCTCTCGCTACTATCTACAATTTGTAAAAATCTCATAACAATTTAAAATACTATCCAAAAGTTGTAAGAAGTAAAGTCTCGGCCTTCTTAATAAAAAAAAATGAAAAACTTTAAACTTTAGCACTGCACAACTTTTGCATTCCAATTCCATTTCACTCAAATAGAATTAATTTAGAAAATTGAAATAATGATCTAACACCTCCAAAAGTTTCAGCCTCATTAAATAAACTAATTGAAAATTATAGGCATAAAAGTCACGGCCTTGTTCCTCCAAATTCAATCTTTACTCTAGACTTTAGTACATTATAACTTCTTGACCCAAACTTCAAATGACAAATATGATATTTAAGAAAATATATATTTGCAAAAAAAAACATTCTAAAAATCTCAAAACAAATGAGCAAATAACCCAAAAGTTATAGTTTGATGAAACCTTTGACCTCTTAATGGAAGTCCTCATGTCTTCACAACTTCAAACCTCAATAACTTTTGATTTCAAATTCTAAATTCAATTTGCAAATACTCTTTGAAAAGCCTTATTTACAAAAAATTTGATTATTCAAAGATTCATGCTCAATGAACTACATCACCTCGAAGTTCAACCTTCAAACCTCAAAACTCCCACACACAATTTTTCTTTCCTATACACAAGCTAAGGTTTCTTTTCCTAATTTTTTTCCTATCTAAAGTGAGGGGTGGGACACTTCAATCCATGCCCCTACAAAAGACCTTGCTTAACCCCTAAAGCCTTGAAATGCGGTCTTTAGTAACATAGCGATTTCAGGTAGCTCACTACGAATGGAGTTTTTTGTTTTTTTTTCTTTGAAATTTTCACACAACATGTGTTTGAGGACTAGCTTCAAGGCCCAACAATTTTCATTACTTTTGACTACACGGTTCAAAGGTTATAGCATGATATGTTGTTTTGTTTGAACTGCGAGCAGCTTGGACAGCAAAAAAAACTTTTTTTTAAATTACTTTTTCTAAAAATAAAAATTTGAAATTGGTTTATTATATTTTTATATATGTGGAAAGCTTTGAATCATTCCATTTTGATAAGTGAGTCAAAAATTATGAGGAATTTTAGTTTGCGGGTAGTTATAGAATCTTTATTCTACAAAAAAGTTTGAAATTCTTTATTTAATTCAATTTTTTATATTTTTGAAAAAAACACTAAAACATTGGGTGAAGATTATTTATTACAATATTTTAATCATTGGGATTCACATTTTTCATTTTTATAAATAAATTGTTCACAATTTAGTATTTTCAAGCATTTTCTACTTCTTTCCACTAACTATTTTTTTCCTATATGTTATATAATTCTAAATTATTTAAAAAAATTTGAGCATACAACCAACTTGCATTGTAAAATGAATTCAAAGAGTAACCATTATTTTGAATATTTTTTCAAACAAATGTGACGATGAGAAGTACAGCTACCCAAGTTTTTGAAGGGATGAAAAAAAGATTTTTGTTAATTCAAATGTTAAAATCTTGCAATCTACAAGGTGAAAATCTCTAAAAAATTTCCCACATCTTTTCAAAGCACCTAACTACAAGATCCTATGGTTAAATATGTCAAAAAATGGTTTTTTTTCAGAAAAATTGCACTTGTATTAGAAATCGCAGTTTTGAAGTGATTTTGGTGAAAACATAGTAAAAAACCTTTAAGGGTTAAGATTCTAATCACATTCCCATTCACACTCTCTTTTATCTTCAAACTCCTTTAATAAATTTATTTAATATAAAAGAAACTACATAGGCCTTTCAGAGGCCAATATAAATCAAAACAAAGTGAACAAATACAAGGCAAAGTCATCACCAACATCCAATAAATGCTTATTGAAGGTAAAAAACTAGAATTATAATCGAAGCTTCATTACATCTGTAAAAACTTGAGGATGCATTTGATTGTTGCTACGACATAATTAGCATGATTTTTTTTTTGTTAAGAGAATGGCCGGCTCTTCTAATCATCGTTTGTGATCATGACTCCCTTCGATAGGCCTAACCATACTATAATATTGATCATCGTTTAGACCCTCAAAATACCCTTCAAATGTTATTTCATGACTATCGGACTTAATACATCCAACTTGCAATAAGATTACTAATGTTTGAGCATCACGTTGAAGATTCATGTGCCACCATTGCTTCACATGAGGTTGTTTTTGCAGTTGAGAAGGTCGAGCTTCATCTTGAAGATGCTCACGTGGCAGTGCAAGATCTCGCAACTAAAGAGGCTGATCTACTAGTTATAATAATGAAAGTTCAAATTTAGCCTCCAGTTGAGGCTCTTCATCTTGAGACTAAAAGAAACCCCTCCACTTCAACATTCTAAATTTAAAGTGAAAAACAAATATCGTTAGTAGAACTCAATGAAGCTTTAAGGTATAATCATCTTTTTATATAGATGTCATGCACCTCAACGGAAAGACGTCATCTTGAAGCTACTCAATGAAAAAGCATCACCTTGACGCTACTCAATAAAACATATTATATAATATTTTTACACTATGTATAAATGTACAACACGACACTAGATTGCCCACCAAGCAATGAGAATCACATATCATGCAATAACTTTTTAACCACAAAATCAAAAGTTATAAAAATTGTTGGGCCTTAAAGCAACTCTTTAGACACATCTTGTGTGAAAATTTCAAAAAACAAACAAACAAACTCCAACTATAATGAGCTATCCAAAATTTCTATATTGCCAAAAAATATAATTTTTGCTTTTAGGTTAAATGTCACTTGTATTTTGAACACTACAAGAAAATGGGGGTATAAATGACTTATTTACAATGATTGCACTGACAACAATGACTACAAAATAGTCATTTTGTAGTCATTTTGCAATCATTGTTGTTAGTGTAATCATTGTGGACAAGTCATTTATACCCCCATTTTCTTGTAGTGGAAGTCTTTTTTGTATAGTCACCAAATGAAGAGGGGCAATCTCCTTTAGGGGTAAACAAAGTAGGACGCTAAATCGTCCATTTGAAGTAGGCCCAATAAGGTAGATTTTCCTTGGGAAAAACGTAAATTTAAAAAAAAATTGCAAATATTTCTTTTTTGCAAAATATATATTCAAAATTTGCAATCAAAGACCTCAAATTAACTAGGAGTGGTCTAGAACATACCCTAAATATGGATCAAAATAGGGAACTTTTTTTTCACTTTTACCCAAGAGAACCCCAAATTTACCCTGGTGAGGCTCACTTCAAATGGAAGATTCAGCATTCAACATTCTGCATAAACACATTGTTTGACATGAGAAATACTAAATGATACGAGACAAATTCAAAAGTCTGGTCACATCTTCAGAATGAGTTTAAAGGATAGTTAACATTTTTGAATTTCATTACCCAGGCAAATCTGGCTCACCAAAAATCCAGCTTCAGAGCATCCGCATGGCTGCATGCTAAGAGACTTACTCTAGCTATTTGGCCAGGTGGCTTGGGTGTAAGAACATCTCCACCCATTCACTGGGAAGGAACCTGCCACAGGCCAGGGTGGGCCCGGCCTCCAAAACATGTGCCACTGGTGACCCGCCCCGAGAGGAAAGGAGGTCAGTCATGCCAAAAATATCCCAGGAAACCAGAGGTTTCCGTCCCCTCCAAGTGTATTGACTGAGTCAGTTTTAGGTGTCATCTTTCATTTTGTCGTGCCTCCGTATTTGATTTTTTTGGTTTGTAAATGCAATGATGGGACGTGGAAGGCTAGCGCGTGAGCAAGAGAGTTTTGATCGTAATAGATCACCAAGTTTAGTAGATGAGGGTGAGTTTAATTTAAGGTATTTGGAGACGGAAAGCCCACAAGAGCAAAACACACAATATACAAGAAGGCGAGGTTATAGTGAAAAAGGTGTGCTAAGTAATGAAGGAAAGTGGGAGTTTCTTAATTAAGAGCGCAATGAAGGAAGCCAACAAAGTTTTGGTGGCAATAGAGGGCAGGATAGTCTTGGGCGGCCGCATCGCCAATGTAGCCATAGCGGCAACAATTTTTTAGGGTTACCTGGGCTTGGGCGGGGTAGTGAAGGAGGGTACAATGCAAACCGTAGCTAATACGAGAGTGCTGAAGAAGAGGATCAAGCAAACAATGAAGCACACAAGGGCAATTTCCAAGGTGGAAATCAAGTTTTAGAGCAAGAGGTTGTTGCACCTCTGGGATCAAGAGGGCGATGGCGGGGGCGAGGGTTAAGAAGAAGTGTATCACAACGTCCAACTGTTGGAAGGCAAGGTGCTGCAACTGTTACAACAAAAGGAAAGAACGACAACTTAGAAGGAGTGTTTTTGTTGTAAGTCAAGATCCAGTCACAGGTAATCAACAAAAAATTGATGCTTTTGGGGATGAATTTAGACTCATTATGAAGCCAATAGGCCTTGTGAGGAAAGATCATTGTGGTCATTCGAAACTAAATGGGGGAAAATAAAGCATGATGTTGCAAAATTTATTTAAGCTCATTTAGTAATCAAGAGGTTGAAGCCGATAGGTATAGGTCCTGCTGAAATTGTTCTTTAGCAAAAGAGTTGTATATAAAACCAAACATCGAAAGAATCTAGAATTCTCTTATGAGCATTGTTGGGTTCTTGTCCGTGATTATTCATATTGGGCTGACAGTTGGCCTAGTATGAAGCCTCTTGGCTCTGCCAAAAGGAAAGCTGTAACCTCTGATCAAGAATCTCAAGACGGCACTCAAGGAAGCGCTAGTGTTGTAGAAGAATCAAATGCTGTTTTGAAGGATCATCCACAAGGTACAAAGGCCACCAAGCTCATACAGAAGAATGACAAAGTTCATGAGGGAGTTGGATATGCTCAGGCAGCAGCTACCAAATTCTTGGTCGATGCCACTCTTCGAAAAATAGAATTTCTTGCAGAGCAGAACTTGCTAATTTTGATGACGACCCCAGATTCACAAGTGACAAATCCAGTAGCACGAGAATTTATGCGCATCATGCAAGAAGAAGAATTGGAGAACTTGCTGGAGCATAGGGCGGAATAGAAAGTGTAGAAGGCCAAGAAAACAATAGAAGATGAAGTAATTCAAATTGCAAAAATTAGAGACCTTAAAGAAGCCCAAGCAGTTGAAGAAAGGGACCGGCTAGAGACAGACAAACAAATTGAGACGGCGAGACAAATGGGTGAAAGGCAGGCCACCATGACAAGTAATGAAGAAGCCGACTATCAAGACTTCCAAGATGGCCAAGGAGATGATTTCAATGAAGACTACAATGCAACACTCACCCAATTGATTGCAAATCAAAGAGAAGGATCACAACAAGGATACTTTGCCGGCAACACGGAGCTTGGTGAAGACAGTGTTAGTCTTTTTGCAGGGAGACAAGGCATAGGGAGGCTGGTGCTACATGAAAGTCAAGAGGGATTCCAAGGAGAGGATTTGTTTGTCAGGAGTATTGATTTGGGATGTCACTACAAGAAATTGGGGGTATAAATGACTGTCCTAAACGACTGCAAAACAGTCATTTCGGACCACAATGACAGAAAAATGACTTTGAGCCCCTGAAGTCATAGTAGACAAGTCATTCTTTAAATGACTGCAATTCTATTATCACCATCCATTTTTGGCCTTGGATGAAAATAGATGACAAAGTCTACATGGCAGATGAGGTGGACAAATAATTTTTTTGAAAAGTTTGGGCATCTGCCCATTTTTTAAGAAAATTTTGCAAACATGGACCTCCACATCAACCTATGAAGCAGTCATTTCGTAGTTGTGATACAATCAAAGCACTGCTGACGTGGACATCCACGTCAGAGTTATATAGAAGTCTTTTAGAAGTCATTTTAAAGTCATTTTGTATTTGTGATACAATCAAAATATTATTGATGTAAATATCCATGTCACAGTCATATAGAAGTCATTTTGAAGTCATTTTAAAGTCATTATGTAGTCGTGATACAATCAAAGCACAGCTGACGTGAACATCTACATTAGAGTCATGCATAAGTCATTTTAAAGTTATAATGTAGTCATTCAAAAGTTAGGATGGAATAAATCATTTCATAGTCACATATGAATACATTCAAAGTTCTACAATACTATATCATACACAATAAGCCATATACCATACACCATATATCATACATAATACATTACATCCAATACTCCATATATAATATGCCATATAAAATATTTTATACATCATACATTAGATTTGACACATGTGCCATATGGCTTCAAAAGCCTCTTAGTATGAGAGTAAAAAGGGATGAGATGACAAGACCTTTATAGTAAAGGTATAGAAGGAGGCAAGACAAAGCATGTGGGATATATAAAATGTAGGAATTATGTTACAAGTAAAATTTTAAGCCTCATTTACACATAGCAAATCAATTTTTTTCAAAAAACTTTGAACTAACAAAAGTTAGGAAATCAATTCTACTTTCATTTCCAAAAATCCGTTTTAGATTTTGAGACTTAAATCAAAAGTTATAAATATATTTGCACCATAGTCTATTTAAGACCTTGTAGTCATTTTTGACCTTGCAGTCATTTTCAACCTTGTAGTCGTTCAAGAGTGGCATTGTAGTAAAACACAGTCATATTGTAGAAATTCAAGAACAAGTGAACATCCATTAGGAAAATTTTCAACCTTTGAAGGAGATGTGAAGAGAAACAAGGGAACCAAGTAAAAAAAAAATCAAAATTTAAAAAAAAAAAAAAAAATTTAAATGAAATCTATTTTTGAGGTTAGTGAATGGAAGTGCTTGAAATTGTAGGATTGTAGGAATAGTAAGAATGAATTGATTTTTATAATATTAAAAAAATATTTTAAAAACTTCATATTAAAAAAAATTTAAAATTATAGAAATTCAAATCTGATGAAGGATCAATGCTACCACATCAGCATGATATTTTCAAGATTATAAGTTTTCAAATTTTTTAATTTAAATTTAAAATTTTTTTTTTTTTAAAAGTTTTAAATTTTGTAATTTTTTTCGAAGAAAAAATTTGTAATTTTGTAATTTAAAAAAAAAACTAATTTTTAAATTTTTTTTCAAAATTTAAATTTTGTAATAGATCACTAGTCATCATTGATGATGACTAGTGATCATTGTTGCTCAAAGGGGCTGCAAGTATCCTTGAAGGGAACTTTTAGAAGGAAATTAGCCCCTTTAAGGACTAAAATTTTCCTTGAAATAGTATTGTGTATATTAGCTTAGTGCCCTACTTGTTTTTAGTGCAAAACATTGTACTATGGTCTAATGAAGACTTTGTAGTCATTTTAACCCCTAAATGTATTTGACTATGTTTTGCCAAAAAAACTCAAAAACTGCCACTTCTAGTACAAGACCAAAATATTTTTTAAAAAACATCTTAAGACAAATGTAACCGTAGGATCTTATAGTAAACTAGTTTGAGAATATGTGGAAAAAATTTCAGAAATTTCCACCGTATAGATTGCAAGATAATAGTGTTTGAATTGTCAAAAGTGATTTTTTTGTCTCTGCGAAAATCCGGGCAGCTGCACTTCAGTAGCTCACTTTTGTATGAAAAAAAGTCCAAAATGGTTGTTACTCTTTTGATTCATTCTTTTAGTCAATTTATCTACATGCCTAAAAAATTTCAAATCATTTGGAGTTGTACAACATGTAGAAAACAATTAGTAAGTAGAAATAGGTAGAAAATGAATCAAAATATTAAAATAGTAATAATTAATTTTTGAAATTGAAAATTTCCAATCCCAACGGTTGTAATGTTGTAATAGACAATCTTCACCTAATGTGTTTATTTTTTTTCAAAAATATTAAAAATTGAGTAAAATAATGGACTTCAAAGTTTATTTTGGAGTAGAGATTCCATAACTTCCCACAAACTACCTTCAAACTAAAACTCCCATAACTTTCATTTCACAAATCAAAATGGAATAATTAAAAGCTTTACAAGTAGATAAAAATCTAAAGAACGAATTTCAAATTTCAAATTTTAGAAAAAGTGATTTTTGAAGAAGTTTTTTCAGCTGCCCGGGCTGCTCGCCGAGTAAAAGAAATCACATATCATGCAATAACTTTTTATTCATGTTGTCAAAAGTTATGAAAATTGTTGGGCCTTAAATCTACTCCTTGGACATAGGTTGTGTGAAAATTTCAAAGAAAAAAAATGAAAAATCCATTCGTAGTGAGCTGCCCAAAATTGCTATGTTGCCAAAAAACGCAGTTTGGGCGTTTAGGGGTTAAAATCATAAAGAAGTAATGTGCAGTCAGATATTAGTAATTCAAAATTGACTATTATCCACGTCAACTTAGTGATCTAACCTTTTTTAGTGCAAAAAATTACACTCTAGCCAGTTTTGAACTTTGCAATCATTTTAGAGTCGCAAATTAGTAAAATATACTCATTGATTAGTAATTAAAAAATGATTACTATTGACATCAATTTGGTGCCCTAACCTTTTTTAGTGCAAAAAATTACACTCTAATCAATTTGGGACTTTGTAGTCATTTTACAATCACATACTAGTAAACCATAGTCATTGATTAGTAATTAAAAAATGATTGCCATCCACGTCAGCTTGGTGCCCTAACCTTTTTTAGTGCAAAAAATTACATTCTAGCCAATTTAGAACTTTGGGGTCATTTTAGAGTCGCAAACTAGTAAAATACAGTCATTGATTAGTAATTAAGAAATGATTACTATTGACGTCAATTTGGTGCCCTAACCTTTTTTAGTGCAAAAAATTACACTCTAATCAATTTGGGACTTTGTAGTCATTTTACAATCACATACTAGTAAACCATAGTCATTGATTAGTAATTAAAAAATGACTGCCATCCACGTCAGCTTAGTGCCCTGCCCGTCTTCAATGCAAAAAATTGCACTGTAGGCTATTTGAACTTTCTAGTCATCTACTAATAAGTAGTCATATTTTATAACAAGCAATTAGTCAATGACATTTTAAATGAATTTCTACTAATGAATATCTAGTTTCATCCGTTCTCCATCTTCGAGTCATAAGCATGACTACAAAATGACTTTAAAATTGTGAAGAGGGTAGAGTTGGTGCAATTATAGAAGCAACAATCATTGTTTAGTGAAACCGGACATGCAATCATTCGTGCACAGTCATTTATACCCCCAATTTCTTGTAGTGTGTGGGAGTGTTGGTGGGTGGAATGAAAGTAATTTTGATAAGAATACAGAGCTTGGAAATAGTGGTGGATAGAGTGGAAGGAACAATAGTAGATTGTCGCAAGTAGGTGCCGGGCAACAAAATTGGAATATGGAGATTCAGAGCAGTGGAAGCCGGGGTGGAAATATTACACATCGGGGTGGGAGAAATTTGGGTGTTTCTTCTATAAGCACTCATGAAGGTTGGAGATGGAATTCTAAAGGTGAGAGAAATTCTCATCTGGGAGGGGGATATGGAAATGACTTGAATGTGAATGCTATTGGTAGTTGGCAAGAGAATTTAGAGACTAGAAACAATGGTGAACAGAGTAGGTTTCAGAATCAATCACCAATCTCTCTTCCTTTTGGAGATAGACCGGATGCAAGGACATATGTCAAGAGAGGACTAGGTGCTATTCCTAGAAGAGAAGAATTTGTTGTTGCTACAGAAAGTCACAACACTTGGAATGATATGAATCATGTGGATCCACGAATGCCAACTTCATGGTGTGTCTTAGGATATCACAACTATAGTGATAGTAATAGTGAATTCGAAACACATAGAATGCATGTTGTAGATAATACAGAAGAAGATGGAAGTGCCAACATCAGCTTGGTTCTCAGTGGCCAAAACTTAAATTAACCATGTTGGACAAAGACTTAGAATATATGTTTTTCCAACACATATTCTTTCTTAAATATGTACTTTCTCTTTTCTAAATTCAATGTAAGTAAAGTGCCAATTTGACTATTGCACTCAAGTGTGAAGAAACATTCTCTTTTGCAGTCAAGATCATATTCTCATATGAGTTCAAGATTCTTGATTCTATACAAACATATAAAGTCCAAAGTATTGTAGAACATGCTTAAGGTTCACATCAATCACACCTCCATCAAAAATACTTATCCTTTAACAAATTTGATACCAAGCATTCTCTTTTTGCTTTTATCAAATTATACTTGATGTGTGCTTGAGGTCACCTCAAGCACACCGCAAGCACAAATTGATAAAAGTTAAAGAAAAAGAATTGAAACCAAAATCAATGAGAAATTTTTAATTGTGCTTGAGGTGTGCTGAGGTCACCTCAAATACACCTCAAGCACAAATTGACAAAAGTTAAGGAAAAAAAATTAGAACCAAAATTAACGAGAAATTTTTTATTGTGCTTGAGATGTGTTTGAGGTGACCTCAAGCACACCTCAAGCACAACCAAAAATTTCTCATTGATTTTGGTTTCAACTTTTTTCTTTCTTAACCTTTTATCAAATTGTGCTTGAGGTGTGCTTGAAGTGACCTCAAGTACAATTTATAATGTCTCATTGATTTTGGGTTTAATTATTTTTTTCTTTTAACTTTTATAAAATTGTACTTGAGGTGAATCTCAAGCACTCCTCAAGTACAATTAAATTTTTTTTGTTGATTTTGGTTCTAATATTTTTTTTCCTATAATCTTTATGAATTTGTACTTGAGGTGTGTTTGAGGTCCACGTCAAGCATACTTCAAGCACAATAAGAAATTTCTCATTGTGTTTGGTTCTATTTTTTTTGCTATAGCTTTTATGAAATTGTGCTTGAGATGAACTTGAGGTGGCTCTCAAGCACACTTCAAGCACAATATGAATTCCTCATTGGTTTTGGTTCTTTTTTTAATCTTCTTTGAAATTGTACTTGAGTTGTGCTTGAGGTGCATCTCAGGCATTCTTTAAAGGCAATATGATTAAAGTGGCACTACAAGAGAAAGGGGTGTAATAAGTTGGATTTTAAAGCAAAAAAACCATAATGAAAGGTCAAGTACATTAAGTATAAAATGCTTAAAAACATGTGTCTAGGACTTGCATTATTGTACTGTACTGAAAGGTCTGTGGACGTTCTTTTAGTAATATCGGAGATGACTTTTAAGGATTTACTCTGTCTCAAATGGAAAGTACTGAATCGTGATTTCTGTGCCCTCCACATCCACTTACATCGTGACAAATGGTAACATCTATGAATCACGGGACACGATCTGAAGTGCCCTCCTAGTGCGTCCCTGCCCTCAGGATTGGGAACGCATCGAAGGACTTCCTGTGTGCACGTAGACATCCGTTACATAGGACACGCAATTTCAAATATTTTTTTATTTATATATTTCAGCAAATTCCTGTGCATCGACATTGTATCTTTGCAGAGCCGGGTCCCACTAACTTACACTTCTGAACACTTCTGATTGCCAATGCTCCTCCGCACCTCACTTATTTACGGCTACCTTGCCAAAATCAAAACTACGTAAAACAATATATGGAAGCAGCACTGCGAACAAAAATACTTCCCACACATGTCACTATTCCCTATCAAAAGAAGGCATTTACAGCAGGTATGTGAAAATTGCAGTTCCTGCTGCCCAGAACCTTTAAGGCAGACATCAAATACTGAAGTAATTCTAGATGTTCTAATTATCCACGAGGCTGCGCAGTAACATATCTGGCCACAGAATGCTTTGGCCATTGACTTCCTTGACGGTCTTACTTCTCACTTGCTCAGCCCATCCCGGAGGAAAGGGACATATTTTCTTTCCTCCACTTTCGGTGTATGATGTCAGCTTCACGCACCTCCATCCTTTGGGTACTTCTTTTTTGGCAAACTTGGTCCCTGACAAACCCATCACAATACCCTTTCCAATTTCTTCCTTCTTCCCCCCTGTGAAAGCAAAAACTTTCACGACATCCCCGTAGTCCATCTGCTGAATTCAAAGCAACCGTAATCATTAAAAAAAAACGTGAACTGCATCAAATCAATGTTATAGCAAAGTCAAATAGGCCCACGAAGTTGGAGCCAGCGACAATGGGAACCACTAACTCCCACACATATGGACGCAGTGGCTACTTTATTGTGCTCTCCACCATAGGAAACATATGTAACGACTGCCTTCATCTGCACTGAAAACATGGAAAACACTGACAAATACTACTTCTAACATGGTACAAGACGGCATACGAAACAAGCTCTCTCGGTTACACCAACTACTCACCCATTCATCCATACCACTTTAAGTTTCGAAAACACAGTTTCACATGGAGCATGCCAACTTCCATTACCAGCGTCCACATTTTTTGACCTCATGCATAATAGTCGCATTCCAAGCAAACTTGCAGAGCTTCTAAAACAGACAAAAACGAATCACACCTCCATGCCCTTTGCGTTGCTTTCACTCAGTCGCCTTTTCGGGACTCTGTCTTCCGAGACACACTTGGTCGACTTCTCCTCATTCCATTGGTTCATGGACTTGTCACTCTCTATTGCATCCAGCCTTCTCTTACTTGCAGGGACGTTTGACTGAAGAACTCGCGCATTCGCATCCACGGGCTGCACATTTTCTTTCATGCACTTCGAAACTGCTATAGCGAACAAACTTCAAGTCATTGCACTGTTTCCTAAATCAAAGAACTTTCCGCACTTCTTCCAGGAAAAACACCCACAAAATTGGTTTAGTCCCAGTCAATTTCAAGAAGTACCACGTCTTCTACCAATTCCTGGTAGTACTCTCGGAAAAAAACGAACCCAAACTGAACGATCTTCGACTTCGGTTACCAACGTTTCATTACTCAGTGACATGCACCTACTCATAATCATTATTCTTCATATTGCAATATTTCCAGAAAAATCCTGATCATTAAAACCTCCCGTGTCTACAGTTCCACCGTTACACCATTCAATCGTCTTCCTGTTCCTACAAGCGTTTTGCTTTCCACTCTATAACCTCGCGTAGTCTTATATGGATCATTCAAATCTAACATATTCGATCACATACTAATATGCTAGACCAGTTCCTCTCAGTCTACCTTTTCCAACTGTACGGCATCAGAAACAATTTTATTGTATTTCCGCATCCTCACTTCCCTGATTTCTGTCCTGCAAGCATTCACCGCTTACCTCGACCGTCGAAGAGGATGAAGTCTGTGTCAACTGCGTTTCTTATCTACATCGCCACTTGCATACTCATGAAGTGAAGCATTCCCTATTGGAACTCAGTGTCCCTGACATGCATTGGGCCACTATGACCCTGAGTACAAACTTAGTCAGTTCCGACCATAATCGATGGTCCCTTCCACAATTACCGAGTCCAAACACTCACATAGTTTTATGACAAATCAATCACACGAAGTCTATTACTAATAATTGCTTCTTATTTCAAAATCATGTTTGTGGACTGCGCACGTACACTACGTCCTCACATTGAAGGAACTGTACAGCTTCACATGTAGTGCGAGGCACAAAATTAATTCCTTTCATCTATTTGGATACATTGAAAACAGAGAGGCCTCACGTCATTGGACATCACCAGTTGCACACGTAGTTCTCAATGACAAATCAGCATTTCCAACCTACATGTGCTTCAGGCGTCTCACTCTAAACGCCTACAACTGGATCCTTCGTGAACTTATTTTTCGTGTGTTACCGCGTCTCTTCTCCTCTGTAAATCCAGTCCGAAATCATTCACACTCAATTCTCTACTGCGTTCATAACATTATCAATTCACACATGGCAGGGCTTCAAGAAATGTCAATGCAACATGACACCTGCGGAATACGAATGAGGAGAACTGGAACACCTGAATTCCCCGTTCCCCTAATTCTCTGTAACATGAACTCACAGCAGTGGATCCCACATTTAAGAAACGGCAATATTTCGGAGCAAAGGATAAGGAACTTTAAATTCCCTCGTCAAATCGCCGAAGCACAAACTCAGAGTTCATTATATACATTCAAAAACTCACATCACAGTTCTCCGTCCCCGATTACGCTGCCAACGTTACAGTAACAGTGCCATCACTTTCGATACTACAATCTTGACATGGCATCACAGTGTTCATGACACTTTGAAGACTCCTCACCCACTTCAATGTCAACGCTTTCTAGCTTCTGAAACACTACTTCATTAAATAATGCAATTCCAAACTGGTAAAATTCAGTGCTCTATTAAAGGCTTACCTGGTTTTAGTGCATGCGGAACAATGTTATCTTCGACATCTTTGCTTCCGCTACAACCAGATCCGTCGTTGAACACAAATCCAAGCTGCAAAAAGAAACCTCCTAAACTTAATTACCGTAACTGTAAAAAACCAAACAACACCATCAGCGAGTCCACCCTTGTGCACGAGTTCCCCGACTTCACACGCAAGTAAAAGTCTCATGACGTATATCCCGAGGAATTCTCGGTAAATGCAAGGCAGTCCAATGCCTGAACATAACTTACAACTACTTCTCTTCCTCAAACGCAACAGCTTAAAAGACCACATGAAGGACCAGCATTAATATGAAGTACTACTATATTTTATAATCTTGATTGCACATGAAGCTATTCCCTTCCTGCGGTTGTCACCTTTCGGGATTTTTCAAGTCTGAGAAGTTCCTTCTGCAAACTCATAATGCGGGCATCGACATCATCTTCCTCGACCACATGATCCTCCAAGACCGTCTCAGGGATACTTCCTGCACATGTCGAAGTGCAATGCTTCGGGACCTGCGGTGTCGAGCAACGAATTAAATCACTGTGAACTTAAAAACCATGCTCGGTTTTGTACACCCTCCCCCATTATTTACAGAGCTTGTATTACGCAAAATTAGACAGACAACGGTGACAACGATCTAAACCTGGAAAATCTAAATTCATGTATTCATCAATAACTTTGCACTCATTCTTACACCGGCATAACACAATCACTTTTCAATAACTCAGTGTAAAAAGTTATGACATTTTTACTCCACTTCATACATTGCAGCTAATTCCATACCTGGTCGACCAGCATGGACTCGTCCTTGTCGTCTTCATTTCCATGATCAACCTGCTTGCTTTCACTTGCGTTCTCAGACAACGCAGATTTCGTTGACTTTGTCCCTGGCTTCTCCAAATCTCTTATTTTGGACCAGAACTTGCCTTTCACGTCGTCTGGTTTTGTGCCTTCCACCATTTTCTGGCTCTTGTACTTGAGCTGCATTTTTCTGTTGCGCATGAATTTTGTGGCAGACCTTTCGAACATCTCCCTAGCTCTGTGCGTGAAACCCTCAAACTCCCACTCCTTCTCAAGAGTATGCCATATGCTGTCCACGACTGACTTCGGGTGATGATTAATGTTATCCATTGTGGGATCCAGGCGTCCACATTGCCCTCGCAAGGCTGCACGCCAGGAATGCTTGTGGATTCCTCGTGCTTTGGCCATGCCGTCCACGTGGATCACATACGGACGTTTCTTAAATGCTCTGTGATTGTCTGTGAGATCTCTTGCCCTCTTCGCACGGTGACGATTCAATCTCCTCAGTCTCACTGCTCTTTGCTGGGGGCTTTCATTCTCAGGAATGGTGAACTCTTTCTGCGAATCAGATCCCTCGCCTGTTGAAGTTCGGGTCATCTCCGTCACCCTCCTTCGACGAGCTTTCACAACATTGTAAGTTCTGTCGCTCCAAGTTTTTTGTGAACTCTCTCCCTCCGTACTCATGGACTGCTTTAGCGTCGTCTGGTTCTGCAAGTCCGACGTCAAGATGGAGGGCTGCTTTGTCATGGTAAACGAGCTCTGCATCAACGCCTGTAGAAGAAAGCCCTAGAGCTGTGCTCCGAAAGCAGCTCCGAAGTCAGTGTTCGGGGACTGTCCGTGAGTCATTGGTAGCAACGTCCCGACTTTTTGACATGCGAGCCCCATAGGCAGTACCTTCTACTGCACTGATTCGATGTCCCTCACGTTCATGTCGACTTGCACTGCGAACATGCTGTCCGCTGAGTCGTCAGAACTGCAAGCCTCCCTGGTTTCCTTGTTGTCCATTTCGACTTCGTTCGTGAGTACCTGCATGTCCAAAAAATCACCTCAACTTCATAAGATACGTTGTGAGGTGACGGAAACGTATAAACAGTGAACGCGTTCCAACTGTAATTCATGACACGGAGAGGAAATCAATAATGCACTTCAGAAATTGATGTCCTCATTTCTATGATATCAAAAATACACAGCACACATACTTCGATTTCCTCCATGGAATTCCAGGTAAAACTAAAACATTCACACTCAAGAAACTCTGGTCTTCCAAAATGCTTGTCCTGACAAGGAGCTGTCGCTGCCTCACCTTCTTAGCCGGGCGGTCCACTACTACATCGGATTCCGCTTCAACAAGCACTTCGGGTAATTGACCTTCACAGGAAACCACTGCTTTAGCCGCAAGTCTTCCACTTCGACGAGGCTCCCTCACAGACGCAGCAGTATTGGATGCCTTCCCTCGTCCATGACTGCTACCTTCTCGTTGTTCATCAATAGAGCTGATTAAACGGAGTCAACGCCGTCAAAAAATTTTACGGGTACACTTCCACAACAACTCCTGCTAAATAGTTACCTTCAACTGTAAATACACCCGCAGACTTCTACATTTATTGCACAGTAGTGAATTCCACAGATTCTGGCACTGACTTCGCTGTGCCTTCCAGTCATTTCCCTCGTAGCACTAGGCCTGCACTTTACGCAAAAACAGTGACGGCTTCGCCCATATCAACTGCATGTACACCAATGACTCGGCATTTCTATTTTTGCATAAAGGATATGGCACCCTACATGATCGCACGATCACGGAGGCAGGTGAAAGCTACAGTGTTGAAAAAGTGATAGGCACCGCCCTCGCTTACTCTATCTCTCCACTGACGTTCCATGGGTTCTCCCAATTCTGTCAAACCATTTGTGCTCACTTCGTGAACCACAAGGCACTGCATTGTTCGGTTTCCGTTTCCTGGTTTTCTGTTCAAACAGAGCTTCGCAGAAGTTCCTGTGGAAAACTAAATACAAAGGACCGCACTACATCCCAAAACAAATCAAAAGGAGAAGACTCATGACTGAGGACTTATCAAAAGAATCAAGCAGAACACTTAATAGATTGAGTGTCATGAACACAATGGTCTGAAGTCCATCATTCCTGCATTACATCGCTGCAACTTCAACTCCTATGGAAACAGCGTTTCAAAACAACAGAGATGCTCACCTGAAAGGAAAAAGTCCCAGTGTCCGCATGAAACTGTTGTTCCGCTCTATATTTTTCTTCCTCAACTCCTCGTAAGGCGTGCACTCCTCATCGGAAGACATTCTGAAAAATGCTCTGCCTCTCCGCAGTGAGTTAGCAATAAACTAATTATGCAATCCACACAAAGCATCACTCTTGTCTTGCGAAGTCGCTCAAAAACCGCATTGATCACGTCAATCTACCTTCACCTTCAATAATGTGCGGTGGATGAAAATGTAGTTAGAGTATTTTCTTACCGCTTCACTTCTTCTCAGTGAAAAGTGAAATCCAGTGCATGAAATGGTACTACTTTCTAAATATTTATTTTTCAAGTACTTTCTAATAATACCACATCTCAGTCGTCTTCACTGTCACCACAAATTCACTTGTCCCAAGTCATTACTTTCGTTTTTAGAAGTAAGGTATCTCTCGTTCAAGTTCAGTTTTTCCCTACAGTGCTCAGTCACAAGCTTGAAGTAGTCAAGATGGAAACTTGTACCTATACCGTGGTGACGTCCTCGGACGAGGCTGCGTTTTAGGGTCTTTTGCTACTCACATTGAGCTATGGTCGCACTTGAACAGCAACAGTATTGCTAAACTCGGACGTAGATCGCCCCGCCATTCTCGATCATGGAGGACCCTGCTGAAAGAGAAGAGGCTACACTATCTATTCTCGCTAGAACCCTCAATGCTCTGGAGCGATCTCGTGCGAATGAGGGAATGCTTGGGAGCTACAAGTGCCCTTGCTCTTTGTGTAAAGGCGGAGGACGACCGATTTTTCGCGACACAATTGAAAATCACCTCCGCCGCCATGGGAGGGACCCGTCTTTGCGTCACTGCATGCTCGTAAGTCTTCCTTTGGAGTTCGGTTCCGAGGTCACAAATTTTCAAATGCAATTCTCTATTCATTCTTTCTCGTCGTTAAAGTGCCTTCTTCGAAACCCTAAGTCTTTGCTGCTATCTACATAAGAATGATGGAATTGTTAAAATCCTCAGTGACAAATTAAGAACGCGCCTACTAAGCGCTCTTGGCTTGCCTACACTCTGGTTTCAGTGAATGTAAGCCACTTCCTAAGAGTTAGGGTTGATTTCAAAAACCTAAACGACTACATCTAAACTCGTGAACTCATCCAGTTTGGAATTCCTTCGCCACTTGGAACCAGTGCTCTCATATATAGACTACAAGATCTTGCAATTCACGACATGGTTTTAGCTCTCACCTCCTCTGCTTGACGCTCCTATGCGGAATGAGTTGTGACGGACAACAGGTTCCCACTGTTAGTGGAAAACGTTTTTTCACCAGTTCGACAGTGATGTAAAGAAGGGTTCAGGGCGCATGTCACTCATCAACGCTAAATACTAGAGACTTAAAGTAAAGTACCCAAACAGAGTGTGGGGATTATTTGAACTGCCTCGTACATAAAAACTTATTTTCAATGCGTGTTGGCTTCCTATGGTAGACATGAATTAAATTAGGGTTTCAGTAGCAGTGGTACTCATTGACGCAGCATACACTTGTCTTTCTATATTTCGTTTAAATGATATGAAAGTGTTGCTGTCGCCGAATACCGTATTAGGACTTATGATTCTCAAGCTCTGGGGAATTAGTGTCGGACTTCTGAAATATGAAAGCTTAAATAGCATTTCACATATGAACATGTGAAATTAAAGTCGAGGTCAGCTCTGGGGATCTGAGGTCCAAAGGAGCATTTCACTTTCATTTCCAGCTGCCATATCTTCTTTGATGAGGGACTGCCTTCAGAAGTTCTGCAAGCGATACTTCACTGCCTCAGAATTTGTTGCAAGCGAATAAACTTCTAATTCGGTGAAACCTGAACTTCCTTTATGCTCTCGACATGGTGGAAGTAATCTGAGGTCAGGTAATCGACATGAATTCGGAGTTGACCCCTGAACACTTCTTTACTTCTTCTCTGTGCTTCTATTACTGAAAACGTGGGAAAAAATGTTCACATACTTTACATATCTCAGTTGCGCTCATAGCGTATTCCGAAACATGTTAATCTCGGCATGTGCAGTTTCCGTAATCATGTTAATGGAGTCACGTGTAATTTACTTTGCGTAGTAGTGCATGTCATGCAACGAAGTTATCATTCCAGAACCTTTCTCTCCACGATTTCCAAATTATGCTTAAATGAGTGACTCATATTTCTGATGAACTCGTTTCATGCGAAAATTCTTGAATGCATTATCTCATGGAAACATTGTCAATTTATGCAGCCCGAAGACGCTGACTTCGTGGATGGGGGAAGCGGCGTCGAAAGGAGTGCCGACATTCCTGAGGAACCTCACTTGCAAAATATAGAGACTGATGCTTTTGACGAAGGCTTTGATTTTCAAAGAATGACATCTGAGTGGTTCGAAAGTGTCGATGACAGGAGGCAGGCATTCCATTCAAATTCGAACTCGGGGGGAGAGGACGACGAGAGCAACGATGACAATGTAAGAGAGAGCAGCAACCCCGACATGGAAGAATGGCTTCATCGAAGTCAAGTACCACTCTATGAAGGATCGAAATTGTCGGCTTTAGCTTGTGTACTTGTGCTGATGAATCTAGCTCATTTGCACAACGTGTCCAATGCCTTCATGGACGAAATGTTCTCGTTCCTCCAGTTAGACGTCCTCCCATCAAGCAATGGACTACCGCGGACCCGTAATGAAGCTCACAAGCTCATCGATCGTTTAGGTCTGTCATTTTCTACCATCCATGCCTGTCGAAATGGTTGCATTTTCTTTTGGAAAGATAGAGCAAATTTGAGTCATTGCCCTCATTGTTAGACTTCTAGATATATAGAAGGGAGCACATCAATTCCAGTTAAAGTATTGAGACATTTCCCCCTAATTCCTCGGCTTCTAAGGATGTATCGATGCCGTGATATTGCTTCTCTCATGCGATGGCAAGAAAAAAATGCATCCACAGATGGGAAAATGAGATCTATTCTTGATAGTCCTGCTTGGAAGGAAGTGAAAAACATTGATAGTGCGTTCTTTGAGGAAGGGAGGAATGTGAAATTGGGTTTGGCCTTAGATGGAATGAACCCGTTCGCTGATAAATCAACAAGGCACTCCACATGGCCCGTGTTCCTTCTGAATTACAATCTTCCCGGCTGGATGGTAACGAAGAGGTTTTTTGTTATGCTGTCACTCTTGATTCCTAGGAAAGAATCTGTGAAGTCTAATAACATTGACGTGTACCTGGAACCACTATTGGACGAGTTGGTCATATTGTGGGATGGTGTTCCTGTGGTCGACATGTCCGACAGTTCCCAACCTAGTCCTTTCACTTTGCGAGGAATTCTCTTGTGGACCATCCACGATTATCCAGCTTATGGTTTAATCTCAGGATGTGTGACAAAGGGCTATCAGGGATGTCCCATTTGTGGTCCTGAAGTGGACTCAAGGTACTCGAGAAGTTTGAGGAAAAATATTTTCCAAGGTCATCGCCGATATTTGCCAGAACACCATCCTTTTCGTAGTATGAGTGAATCCTTCAATGGAAAGCAGGAGCACAAAGGGAAGCCATCGAGAGTAACAGGTTCTCAGCACCGAAGGAGGGGTGCGGCTTGGCAAAGGTGGCTGGATGCGGGAGGTTGCGCTGAAAGCGAGAACGACCCAGTGAAGCGCAACGGTGTGAAGCGTCTGTCAGCTCTTTTTAGATTGCCTTATTGGGACGTGAGTTTCCAGTGGTTTTTCCTTTCCAAGTTATTACTCTATTGATTTTTGTAAGCGTGAACATCAGTCTTTGTTAGCGGACATAGGGTACAGTAGGCTCATTGTGCTGTCAGCAGATGAAATTTCATACTGGAATTGTAATTTAATTTCACAAATGGAAATTTAAAGATTAATCTTCATGTCATTGTGATTGCAGAAATTACTTATAAGGCATGTATTAGACGTCATGCATTGCGAAAGAAATATAGCAGAGAACTTGTTTATGACGTTACTGGGATTAAAAGACGGACCTCCAGTTCGCAACGACATGAAGGAGGTAGGGTGCAAAAGATCTTTGCATATTCGGAGTGCCGGACTGCCTCTTGCAGGTTTCCGCATGCCTCCAGCTCCTTACATTCTCACAGGGGACAATAAGAAGAAACTCATTAGAAGACTTCGGAACTTCAAGATGCCAACAGGGTACATGTCGAATTTAAAGTCCAAGATTGATGAGGATGGAAGTATTCACGGATTGAAGAGCCATGATTATCACATTTTATTACAACAAGTCCTCCCCGTGTACCTTCGAGGTCTGCTTCCCAAGCCCATTATGAAAACTATTATAAGATTGAATTACATTTTCCAGAGACTGTGTGTGAAGACTGTAGTTTCTGCAGACATGGATTCAATGAATGAAGATGTTGCAGTGACACTGTGTTTACTTGAACGCGACTTTTCACCATCATTTTTGATCCTATGACTCACTCACCAATTCACTTAGTGGAAGAACTGTACTTGTGTGGCCCTGTTCACAACCGCTGGATGTATCCTCTAGAGAGGTACATGAAGTACATGAAATCGTACGTACGAAATAAGGCACGCCCGGAGGGTTGCATGGCCAGTGGCACAGCAATGGAAGTAGCTCTGGGACTGTCCACGGAATATATATTGGAATGTGACTCAACTAGAAAGAGAGTTTGGGATACAGAGGAGGAAGTTGGAGATAGTGGAGAAGTGCTGTGTGTGGCATATAAACTGCGAACACTGTCAACTGAGGAGTGTCAGTGGGCTCATCTGTGTATCCTAAACAACTCTAGTTGCCTTGACACGTTGAGGGAGTAAAGTCTGAACCTCAAATCTTTTTCAGTTGTTCTCTTCATTTGTTCATTATTTCTTTGTCCTGATAGAACTGAGGATGTGGTGCCCAGTAGTTTGCTGTTTTCCAATTATCCAGGAGCTGGAGAAACAGAGTCGACCTTGAATTGGAGTACTTAAAGTTCATGTAATTGACAATGCAGATCATACAAGTCTAAGTCGTTGGAGATTGCGAATGCCAGGACTGCTTATAGGCAGGGAGTTCATCCACGACAAAGACGCCGCATGAATTATCCCGGTGAGCTCAGTCTACTTCCAGATTTTCCGGAGTGGTTAAAGAATGTGGTTGAAGAAGGACAAGAACCTTTCTCAGATGATGTCGTTGACTTATCGATGCCTCCAAGAGTGAGAACCAAATCTTTCAAGTCCATGAAGGCATACGGTAAACAATTCAGAGTACTGGATGCAGAAACACAGTTGCTCACCTCTGACTCAGGAGTGACTGTCACCTGCGAAACCTTACAGCGGAGTGGCGTGTCCGACACTAATTTAATTTCAGGGGCCATGACCTACTATGGAAAGGTGAAAGAAATTCTTGAGCTCGATTATGGACGTCTGAAGCCGGTATTAATGTTGTGTGATTGGGTGTCGCCTATTTCAAGAGGAGCAACAGCGTCCATGAAGAGAGATGAATATGGTTTCACTATAGTTAAACTAAACAGACTGATGCGCCGGTCTGCGAATTCCTTTGTTTTTCCTAGTCAAGCCTCACAGATTTTTTTCTGTGAGTGCGAAGATGATCCTCAGTGGTCAGTGGTTTTGCACACTGAGTCCAGAAGAACTCGAGTGCATCAAGAAGCAGACATTGAGAGCTGCGGGCCCATACTGGATTGCGATCAAATCTTCTGTCGGTAGAACGAATCTGAGTTATTACAAGAAGTTGAAGTCAACGATTTAAACGAAACAAGTGAACAGGGTTGGCAGCATGTAACGGCTGAGGAAGTCGTGATCTGTGAAGCCGCGATCGAAGTAGCCGCTCGAGAAATTTACAATGACCAGTCAGAGGACAGTAGTGCATCCGGAAGTGATGGACCAGAGGACTAGGTAAGTTGGGCTAAGCATAGAACGCTTTTTTCATTCACGATTTTCTTGTAGTTCAAGTTGTTCAGCGAGGAATACATGTGACAGAGTGTGAAGGCATCCCACGTAAGTGGTAACAGTGCTAGGGACTCGTGGATGGGTCGTTTGAATGCGATGATGGAAGTGTATGTGCTTCGAATCGGGAAGTGGACACAGAGTTCGTCAGTTTTTTAAATGAAATTATTCAGTATGGGAGCATGATCTTCGACGTCAATTAACTATGTGATTATTTTGGCCAGCAAAGTAAATGTTTATGAGAAGTAGCCTAAACCCGACTTAGTGCACTTGGACATTATAGGAATCTGGAGGCACAGTATGATGAAGAATTAATAGTCTGCAAGGTTTGAATAGCAGTCATGAAATTATTATTTGTAGGGGTACCTAAGGGTTAGTG
This sequence comes from Thuidium tamariscinum, assembly GCA_947034885.2. NCBI lineage: Eukaryota > Viridiplantae > Streptophyta > Bryopsida > Hypnales > Thuidiaceae > Thuidium > Thuidium tamariscinum. The sequence continues at coordinate 18,613,995 of OX344752.2, read as the reverse complement.
GTGAATGGGACCTTGTTGTTATGTTATCCAGTCCGAGGGAATAGTAGGTACGTTGGAAAAAATGAAGGAATAGGAACGGAGTAAGTTTTTTGTCAGAAAGAAGTGTTTCGAAATGTTACGGGTTATTCTTGATTGTGTGCTGGATGTCACCGTCAGTGGTCGAAGCCTTAGTAGAGCAAGGAAATCGGCATTTCAGTTGCAGGGAAGAACGTGTTGAAGACGACATTGTAGTTCTTCGAATGCGAAGGCAGTGTCTGTGGTCAATGAGAAGTGCATGTCATCTTGAGTTGCGACGTTGTATTCATTAGTTTTATAATGTTCCATGGAATTGCAGTGATGGGAAACTACTGTTGATGTGTTGGGATTTTGCATGGTCGCAGGTACACGCACTTTGTAATGGGTAGAGGCATGTGGAGGTCGCCTCAGTCTTTTGGTCTTAAAAGCAATTCCTGGTTCGATGTATAGCCATGTGGGAGTACTTGTTGGGCTTCAGAAGAGAGTGTTCTGCAGGGACACATAAGCGAAGTGATTGGTGTGTTTAATTTCATGGGTCACCATTAGTGATGGACTGTGGCTTTGAAGCAAAAACAGCCGACACAGTGGCACTATACGCGTTGTGCAGCAATTGAATGACAGGGTAGACAGGAATTACAGTAGTTTATAGGTTCCGTTATGTGGGAGCTTGCTTTTGCCCTGGTGGATAGATTTTGAAGATGTGGTTTGTGAGTCAGTGTTTTGATTTGCACACGTCATTCATGCGGATGTACTTCGACGCGTTATAGTAGTACAGAATTCATAGTAGCAGTGATGAAGTTTCTTTTGTTGTCTTACTCTGAACCTACCTGTAGATTCTCAAATGGAATGCACTGTCTGAGGCACTGTATTTGCTGACGCTCCGGAGGAAATAGGTGGCCCTCACTTCGGGAAAGAGGCATTGGTACGAAGAGTACTATTCTGAAAGAGTCCATCGGAAGGCATGCTGCTGATGGCGGTGAAGAAACGTTACGCAGTGTGGGAAGGTATGTCCTGACCTGTAATGTCTTGAAGAGGTTACTTGAATACGAGTCGTGTATTTTAAAAGAATTTCAGTTTCATGAAGCGAGAGGTGCTCGAGGTTTCAAAGTTACCCTGATGACGTTGGATTCATGTCAGTATAGCTTCGCGTAGCAGCTTATATAAGATAAGGGTTGGACGCTGTGGAGTTTCAGTCTTGAGCAGCAGTTCATAGCATCATAGGTTAGCTGAACTCATGAGCAGAGAAATGGAATCACAAATGAATGTGGTAAGTTTCGGAGGAGGAGCATGAGATTCGAAGTTGGAATATGAAGCAGCACTTGTGACACATCTCGAAGTCTTAGGGAAACCATAGTGGAAGTGAAATGGCAGTGTAGACTTCACTCCCACCTCATTGTCGGCAGACAATGGTTTTGTGGTGGATGCAGTGCAACGAAACTGGCCAGATATACAGCCTAGAAGAGAGCGGCAGCTGTGGAGGGCGATGAGGAATCCAGAAGGATTTTTCTGATGCATCAAATGTGTTCCAATTAGTTTCTGTAGAGAATGTGCGTGTGTTTAACGAGTGAAGTGATTTTAGAAAGTAAGGAATGGTCCACATTCCTCAATCACGTTCACGACTGTCACTGTCACTTAAAGAAGCTGCAAGTCAGTCAGATGCGTTTCTTTCCTTTGCACATGAGTTCACTGTGATAGTTGTGTGCAGAGAAGAGCAGACTCGAAGGCGGCAGGTGGGATTCATGAAGTGTTCGGCGAGGAGGACCTCAGGAAAGGGAAAGGGCAGGGTATCGTTTACCGAGAAGCGGAATGAGGACGATGAGAGGAGAGTGACGAAGCGAGCTGGGCAGGAGTGACTGCGTTTGGAGAATGGAGGACTTTCTTGAGCAGTTTCAGACACGGTTTCTGTTTGCGTTGTAGGATTTTTTTTTCTAGCGAACTGTAATGAACGGCAGTTCAAGTCGCCCTCAGGGAAGTGCTACAGCGTACGGGGAGCAGTTCGAGGGCCAGGGCAGAGCGTGTCCCGGGTGTAAATTCACTAGGCTATCAGGGAGTCTCGAAGGGCCAGAGAATATGAGTTCAGAAATAGTGTTGAACGAGAAGTCCAGATGTCAAGTGTGGACTCAACTTCGTGAACTTGCAGAGGAACTCAGAAGCAGAGACAGTGATGTCATATATAGTCATGTTTTGTTTTTTTTAATTCGTGAAAATAAGTCCCCTGAAAATTTTGTTTGCAGTACAGTTTCCTGATTTCCAAATTTGTAGGTACTTCTCGCACACTGAAGTTTGTTTATGATTGGGCAAGTGACAGACATGGGGAAGTTTCTGAATGGTGGTTGTCGAATACACTTGGGTGTCTTATAATGGTCTACCCGGAAGGCACAGCATGACATGGAGAGTACTTTGAAATAAGCAGAAGTACATAGTTGTTGTACCTCATAGTCTTAAAGCGAATACCGTGAGCTGCAACTGAACACAAAAATGTTACCTCATTAGGTGATACTGTTCTTCTAAAGCGCGACAACCATGTGTTCAAAAAGAATTGCCCAATTTGTTCACAGGCAACAGTTTGCAATAGACGGACAGAAATCATTTTTCAAGGATGAATGTCATCAATTTACCTGAACTGAAGACTGAACAGTAATGACACTGCGAAGCGGAGGTAGCACCTCGAACAGCGTGTAATTTACTTCTGGGGAAAAAAAAGCGTGCGTTAGGTAAAACATGCAGCGGGCGCTGCTGGAAAATCGGCAGAATGGACGAAAAGGAACTCAGACGACCCATTCGCTCGTCATTCAGTAAAGGTCCTCGGCGTTTGAGTACGGCATTACTGAAACAACTGCTGCACACTGTTGCACTTGACCTTCAAATAAATATAATGACTTCTTAGTATTTTCTTACTAGAATCCCCTACTGGATATACCCAATTCCCTTGTAGTGTGGAAGGAACTAAATCTAGTACTAAGTTCATTGAAGAATAATTAGTTGTGCTTGAACCTTAAGCGCACATGATTATGTGCTTTTGTTTTTTTGGTATGTTGTTCTTTATACTATTTTTTTATTATTATTTTAAGTAAAGATGTTTGTTCACTTTCTTTAAGCAAAGTTCTCTAGGGTGTTTTATTTTACAAAATAATTTAACTTAATTAATTTCTTTTACTTTACTTTAATTCTATATTTTTATTTACACTTTCTAGTGTTTGAGTTATTTATTTATTTTAATTTTATAGATTGGGTTTTTGTCTATATTGTAAGTTTTCATTCATTTCATTTGGACTAATGATGTCAAAATCATGAAGTACAATATTTTATTGTAATGAATTTGATCTTTCTTTTTATTTTCAAATCATTTCTTCATAATAAAGATATTTAAGTTCAAAGTATACAATGCAAAATTTTGTAGTTAAAAACCTTCAAAGTTTTATCAAATAATTTGCAAAAAGTTTGAAAAATATGCTTTCTCCAAATTGAATGCATTTATCTTGCAATCTAATCATTTTGGTGAATTGTATTACAACTTCCTTCTTTATAGTATTCTTCACTCTTGTAAAGGAAGAAATGCCTCATCCAAGGATCATCCTTGTAGTGTTTTGGCCATTTCTTGCTATAAGTTCTTGATGTCAATTATACCTTAACCCCTAAAGAACCATTGTTCTTTTTGGTAGACAAATAGGAATTTTGACAAGTTCTTATAGTCTCAATTTTTGTCATCATCTTTGAAATTTCTTTTGAAGATTTAAAACTCATTAGATTCATGGTACTGCAATCATTTCTCCAATTGATGCATGGAAGCAAAAGTTTTGCCTGAAATTGAAAAAAAAAAGACAAAGCCCTAATCTTTTTTGAAAGATTTAAAACAAAAGTTTTTTTTCTTGGCAATTATGTTTTTGTCTACATGGGAATCATTGATTCATTTAATTTCAAGAAGCTATCATGTAAAAGTTATGAACAACCTTGTTTTTCAAGCAATCTAAATATCCTCTTGAAAAAATTCCTTACAAACATTTATTTTTAAATGCAGTTTTTACAATTAAAAAAAAAATTAATGTATAAAGTGGAATTTGTTCGCTCTAAAAATCTCATATTGATTCCACCTAAAAGATAGAGATAATTTAGGTTTTGCTTCTTGTACCTACTTCTACTTGACAATTATTTGAAGAACAAAGATTGATTAAATTTTTTTTTTCAAGCTAGACTTTGAACTCAATTCTTCACCATAAAAATTTAAACTTCAAATTTTATAATGCAACAAATATAAGGAATTTCAAAGGCAAATAATCTAGTCTTACAATATGCAAAAAAATTGTTATCTTCACTTTAAATGTAGGTATCTTGTAATTACAACTAGAAAAAAATTGAAATTTATTCCACACCCTTTTATACAACAATGGTAAGAGATCCTATAGTTAGATGTCAAGAAATAACAATTTTCAAATATTTTTACTCTTTACATAATAAATAGCAATTTTGAATGTTTTTTGGTGGAAAAAAGGCTTTGGTCCTTTAGAAGTAAAAAGTGATGCTTATTGAATTTCAATGCAAGTACAATGGGGTTCTAATCAAAATGGCGTTTTGGGATCCACAGTGAAAACAATTTCAGCTCTTCCAACTTTGATAGCCCTCTGAGAGCTCAAAAATTTATATTTTATTGTAATTTCTTTATACAACATCATTAGGAAGGTGATAACATGCATGACAAATTTCAAGGCCAAAACATGTACACAAAAAAAGATATTCAAAATCTACCAACATGCACTAGTAGAAATTTGCGTTTGCCTCAACAAAATCTACTTGACGCGTTTGTTGAGGCAAACGCAAAAACTTTGTTGAAAAACGTAGAAAACGCAGTTTTGGCGTTTGCCTCAACAAACACGTCAAGTAGATTTTGTTGAGGCAAACGCAGATTTCTACTAGTGATGTGTAGCGGTAGAAAACATTTCACTACTTTCAACTTTAACACCTTCCAAAAGATTCAGTTTCTTTTTTGTTTGCCATAAAAATTTTAGCATGAAATAAACTCCATGTTCTTAATATGCATACAAAATTTCAATTTAAAAAGATGAATTTAAAAAAAAAATTGAAATATCCCAACATGTGTAGTTGTGAGAAAATTTGCACAATTGCCAACTTTGACACCCTTCTAAGGGCTGAAAATCTGGTTTCTTATTATGAATTTCTTTTTTGAAGTTTTCTCTATGTTGATAACATGTGTTCCAAATTTGAAGATCAAAAGACTTAGCCAAAAAAAGATATCCAAAATCTACCAATATGTATAGTTGTAAGGATGGGTTTTTGAACCCTTACTATAGTGTCAGTTTTGTGGGTCAAAGTTTGACATGGATGTAAAAACTCATCTTCACGACTATACATGGTAGATTTTGAATACCTTTTGTTGGGTAAGTTTTTTGAACTTCAAATTTGGAACATATATTATCAACATAGAGATGATTTCATGAAATTCTCTTAATGATAAATAAACAAATTTTCAACCCTTGGAAGGGTGTCAAAGTAAGGGCTCAAAAATCCATCCTCACAACTACACATATTGGTAGATTTTGGATATCTTTTTTTGGCTAAGTCTTTTGAATTTCAAATTTGAAACACATGTTATCAACATAGAGAGGACTTCTAAAAAAAATTCATAATAAGAAACCAATATTTCAGCCCTAAGGAGGGTGTCAAAGTTGGCAATTGTGCAAATTTTCTCACAACTACACATGTTGGGATATTTCAATTTTTTTTTTAAATTCATCTTTTTAAATTGAAATTTTGTATGCATATTAAGAACATGGAGTTTATTTCATGCCAAAATTTTTATGGCAAACAAAAAAAAAATGAATCCTTTGGAAGGTGTTAAAGTTGAAAGTAGTGAAATGTTTTCTACCACTACACATGTTGGTAGATTTTGAATATCTTTTTTTGTGTACATGTTTTGGCCTTGAAATTTGTCATGCATGTTATCAATTTCCTAATGATGCTGTAAGAAAAATTTATAATAAAATATCAATTTTTGAACTCTCAGAGGGCTATCAAAGTTGGAAGAGCTGAAATTGTTTTCACTGTGGATCCCAAAATGCCATTTTGATTAGAACCCCATTGTACAAGTAATGAAATAAAGTTGATCAAGTGTGGTTCAGATAATTGAATTGAAAAAATTGAAATATTATGGATTTTAATATTTCATAGCTATTAATGAAGGTTTATTTTCAATCTCAACTTGTTGTGTATTCATGTTGATGATTAAAAAATCTAATGACGTTCTATTTTTGAAAGTGCACAATTGATGGCTGAGGGTATTACACATACTATGAATTTACTCATACATGCACAAATTATAGAAGTCTATCTTAATCATGATGAAAAAAAACCCTGCTCCTCATACAATTTAGATTATGTCATATTGGCTCCCTTCAAAGCCCACAAGTGTTCAATCAAGTCACCTCTCAATCCAAAGTGATCATCTACATCTTGTAATTCTATAGTGTCACTAATCAAATCTTCAAATGACAAATTCCTCTCAAAAGATAAGTTATTGTCAAGTAGCTCACTAACTATGTCCTCTAGTCTAGGTTCATCTTCTTCATCCTCTACAATCATATTGTGGAGGATACAACAAGTAAACATAATATCACATATGATATCCATACTCCACTAATGACAAGGATTGCTTATAATAGCAAACCGAGCTTGCAATACTCCAAAGCACCGCTCCACATCTAAGTTGCAAACTGCTTCTTCTCGCTTTGAAAAGTAGTTTCACTTTTCATCAAGGGCCATGTAAATTGTTTGCACAAAACATGACCATGGAGGATAAAATAATACCTATCATAAGAGGATTTTCAGCTGCTGCACAAGACTGAGAGTTCCCAAATGCTGGGAACGCAGGGAACGTAGTGCTGATGTGGTCGAGTGACTGCCACGTCAGAAAATACTAACTAATTAATTATTTAATATATTAAAAATATTTTCTTGAAAAAAAAAAATTTTAAATCATTTTCTTTCTTCTTAAAACATTCTGAATTTTTTTTTAATTAATTAATTAATTTTTTTTTCAAAATTCGAAAATTCAGACCAGCAGGGGGCTGGACTGCCACAGTGGGAACAGTTTCTGGGAACACCCTTGAAACAATCTTGTTGGGGGCCAAAAATCCTCTTATGTGTATTCTGTAACATTGACCATGAAGGTCTTATCTCTAGCTGCACTTGTCAACATATTATGAACAAGTAGAGAACGGACCAACACATTTAGGTCATTGTTAGACCCAGGCAAGTAAAAAAAGCATGCCAAATGCCCAATTCCTCACTAGCAACAACCTCAAGTATAATAGACTTTTTGCCAGACCAATCCCCAAAGTCCCTTTGCCAAACAATTGGACAATTCTTCCATTCAAGGTGCATGCAATCCAATGAAGCAAACATGCTTGGAAAACCACAAGCCTCATTGATTGCAAGTTGCTTTTGAAAGTCTTGTTGGGTTGGTTGTCACAAATGATAACCTTGAAACACCTCCCTCATTGCAATACAAAAACGCTTCAAAGACTCCATGGATGTACTCTCACTGGTTCTACAATATTCGTCGGTTGCATCTGCACAAAATCCATAACACAATATGCGAAGTTCTGTAGTGATTTTTTGGTGCAGGGATAAACCCACTAAACCACTTGCATCTACTTTCTGCACAAAATAATTGTCATGAGCACAATCCCTCTCCATGATATGTAAAAACAAAGAACGACACAAACGATACTTCCTGTGAAATAAATGAGGCCCATATACAGGGGTATCTAAAAAATAATCTCTCATCTTCCTCCTATGCATCTCTTCTCTATCTCTAGCAATATCTAGAGCTCTACCAGGCCGTGAACCTCCTGTATATGCTGGCATGTCTACACCATCTTCATTGCTCCTTTGCATCTCTAGGACCCACTGTAAATTAAAATCATCATCTTTGTCATCCTCCCTCATAGTCTCTCTAGTAGCCAACAACCTAGCCCTCCAAGGATGCATTTTCCGTGGCCTTTATCACAAAATGAACACTACAATAAGCCAAAAGTGGCTCAAAGAAATGCAAGAACTGAACAACATAACTATTTTAAAGGAGCTCAAAAATGGAAGCAAATGGTCACTCAAGCAACTCTTCCAACTTCACATCACCTCAACAACTTAAAAAAATTGAGCTTGAATTTGTAAAATAACTCAACAAAGCACTTCCAAACAAAGCCGGCTACACCTCTTTGCAATGGAATTCCATCTCATTTGTCCTCAATATTCCCCTCCCAAAAACATCTTCTATTGTCCCAAACAAACCCACAATAACTACATGTTGCAACCCATCTTCCAGGCTTTCAAAAATTATGCACCTCTTGGGTCAATCATCTTGCAACAAACAACTGAAATCTTGTGTTTTGCGGAGCCAGAACTCTCAACCGAATGGAAGCCCTTAGCTTATTCCTCCCATTTCTCTCAAAGCCCAGTTCCTATTTCAAATTCCAAGAAGTCTGACCAAATGAGCCATAGTCAAAGCAATGTCAATAAGTGTATAGTTGACTTAGGTTTTACAGTGACCTCTGAGCGGGAATGACTGGGGTGTCTACCTTCTCAGAGACAGTTCTAGGAGGTCCAGGGCCCCAACCACCAATTCCCTAGGCCATATTTGAAGGGAATGGGTGGAGATGCTCTAAACGCCCCACCGTAGACATGCCCAAGTTGAATAATAGGCCGGCCCCGGCCAAATTTAAAATTGGAACAATGAAATGGAAAGTCTTAGCGAAGGCGGGCCATGTGATGTGGTATTGTTTCCAAGACGCAGGTCACAGACTTTTCTGCAGTTATGATGGTAGATGCTTTCCAGGATAACCAAATGAGGCCACTTGGCGCGCTCGAATGAGTTGTCGAGCTTCCACCTGAACTAGTCTCCTTCCGCATGAGTGATCTTGAGTCTTGCGGTGGGGCGCTCTGCCACTACACGCCCCAGCCACATTATTCAACCCACCATCCACAACATGGTCAAGCCTTTTGGCATGTCCAGCCATGGAGATGCTCTAAATGCACAACTTGGTAACTTGAACCAATTTGAAGTAAAAATAAATGAAGAAATCTAATCACTTTTAAAAAAAAAAAAAATCCAATCACATTTTTGGGACGGAGTGACGGAGTGATTTCAACTTCTATTCATTTCAAGACTGGTATGAATGAAGAAGCAGTCAATTAACCCTAAAACGACCCTACAATTTTCCGAACTTGAAGGCATCTATCAGACTGTTGAACAAAATGGAATTTTCCCTAATATTTCTGGTGAGGAGGCAAATATGTAACTATACACATTGCAAGCAAGGTTTGCAAGCATGACGTGCATTTTTTATCAACCCTAAAATATTCACTGAATGTCAGATTGACTTCTTCCTTCGGGTGGTCGAGCTGAAAAAACACACATTTTCAAGGGTTACCAAGTCTTCGGCGTGTACTGCAAAGCGAAGAAGGATCAAATCAATGTACTTCCTTTTTGGTGGAGTAGGCTGTCAAATGTTGAGCATTTTCACAAAAAGAATTTGGCCAAAGTCATAACATATGTTGAGAATACAAAGGTCAAAGTGCATATTGTTTTGCAATGCCATTTCATGGTTGTAAACTTCTCCTTTTTTTAGAAAATTACATTGGAAGACAATGAATGATCCAAATGGTGGATAGAACATAGATAATGCAAGCAAAATTTTGAACCTATTTTCTTCAAAATCTAACGGTGCATTTGTTCGGTGGGTCAATTTGCACTTCTACTTTAGGGCCACCTGGTGACAAGGAGGGTTTCCTTGGTAGGAAATTCGCGTGGCAAGTCTCCGAACCGCGCCAAGCGTGACTTTTCATGCTTCCCGCACGGAGTAGCAAGGGGATCTGAAGCCAGCAAGGCAAGCCCGCGCTAACTGCTCAACCACTCATTTCTTCTTTCATGATGTAAGCAGGAGACCTCCAAAGCATTTGAGCTCCTACATTTAGCAGATAGTAATAATTTTGGCTGGGCGCTACACTCATAAAGGCTTAGGCTTCCAGTATAGACATTCTCCATGATTACAACAACCCACAATTGAAATTTCAAGTAATTCCATTCAGATGCATAAGGCCCGAAAAATCTTGAGATCATACAGAAGTTTAGAGTACCAAGAGCATCATTGTGTAGTTCCTGCCTTCCAGCCTAAAAATACCACCCCAGTAGAACTCATACATGCTTGGCAACTTACAAAATCACCCAACACTATCTTCAAGCTTATAATGCTAAAACACACATGACGAAGAGCACACCTGGTCTAAGTAATACAAAATATTTGTCTACTAAACTACAAAATGTAGACATGATAGACACCCTCTGTGACATCAAGTGCCAAGTTGCACCAAAGACTCCATCGATTCCCAATACAAGCTACAAAGACCTCAACCAAACCAAAGACTTCATCGTCAAGTTGACTTTGACGGGCTACTGATTGACGGAAGAAGTTCGGCCAAGTTCTCGTTGCGTGCTTCGAGATCCTATAGTAAACCCTGAACCATGTCGTTATATCCGTCGATTGTCCTAAATTCATTCTAAATCCCTACTTGCATGTGAGGAAGACAAGATTACAACCCTAATGTCGATACTGTGATGGTGGGAACAAACATGTTCCAGAGTACAAATTGTTGTCCGACAACAAACTTTCTCCGGGTCTGTGCCTCGTCACTAGGCGGGGCCATCCGTGCTAGCATTGTCCTTTCCCCCATGTCATTGGAGGATGCCCAAACTAGGAAGTTGTTGGTAATTGAATGCCACGTCACATGTGAAATCAGAGTTTTTCTCCTTATTCAGCATTTGAAGCCTTGCAACTTTGTAGTTCAACCCTTACCTAAATTCAATGTCGATTTTATGTTATTTAGGGTCCAAAAAAATACGAGGATAGATTATGTCCTCGGGGTCATTCTAGAGTTAAGTTTTAGGTCAATCCCATTACAAATAACACAAATGTGCCTTTGTCACAAGAGTGACCATCTACCTATCCAGTGTGATGATATAGCACGCTTGGTTTTGCAATTAACCACCTTTCCACCCTTTTGAAAAATCCAGAGCCATGGACCTCTCTATAAAAAAATTCTCTACCCTTTGATTGTTGTTGATCTCTTGTTTAATCCTAAAGTGCTTCAACGTCTATATTTTGGATGATGAACAAAGGCCTTTTAAGGCACTGTTTCATCCAATTAACTTCTCATTTATCAAATGTAACACCTAAATCTAGAAAAGGCAACCTTCTTTAATGACCAAATTCATTAAATTCTGGTAAATGATATATCTGTACAAAGCTTTAAGCAAAAATGTGCAAAAATTCAAAAAAAGATTGAGACGTTTTAGGATTAAATGATCACTATTAATTCACTGTTGATTTTGGCCATTGGATATGGAATATGGATATGAGATATACATATAGATACAAATATAGGGTTTGGATATAGGATACACTAATATCAAATACGTACAAAGTATGTGTATTTCCATACAAGATACATATAGGGATATGGATTTCAAATATCCCATATTGTTTGCAGTTCATCTATATCTTTGAAAAATACAAATATGGTGTGTGTATAAGGACCTTGCAAGTCCAAAAATATCTTATTTACAAATTAATTAATACTTGAATGTGACCTAAAAAAAGCATTCTCTCATTATCTACTCAGAAGATGACTTACATTGGAGAATCACACTCAATGCCAAATGTCAAAATCACAATCATATTTTTTTCCCCTTACATGGCATGATTTGCTTGAAAGAGTCAATATTTTTGAAATATTGAACTACATGAAGTTTTGAGAAAACTTATATAATATTATTAAGCAGTGCTAGGGGTTTCCCTTTTGCTTCCTCAAATCACAGTTTTGGAGCGTTTTTGGTATAAACATAGTCAACAACCTTTAGGGGTTAACCAATACTAGCACAAATTTGTTGTAATGTAACATTGATTGAAGTTAGGAGAATATGGATTGGATGAAAAACATTCAAGATAAAATATTTGGAATGAAAATGTGACCATATTGTGACAATGGGTTGTGATAAATCCCATGACAATGTATGTTTAATATGATGGTTGATCATTCAATCATTTTATGGTTGGTTTGGATACCTACATTGCACTTGCAGGATTCCAAGTTCACTGAATTCATGAATTAAATTGCTATAATAGGACTATGACTATTAATCTCTAAAGGACTAAGCTACGTTTTCTTGGCAACATAGCAATTCTAGGTAGCTCATTACAAATGGAATTTTTATTTTATTTTTTGAAATTTTCACACAACATGTGCCTGAGGACTAACTTTAAAGGCCCAACGATTTTCATAACTTTTGACTATGTGGTTGAAACATTATTGCATGATATGTGATTTAAGAAAATCTTTAAACAGCTTAGGCAATTCAAAAAACTTTTCTTAAAATCACTTTTGAAAAAATAAGAAATTGAAATTGATTCTTTTAAACAATATGTATGTGGGAAGCTTTGAATTATTCCATTATGATTAATGAGATGAAAGTTATAAGAAGTTTTAGTTTGCAAGTAGGTATGGAGTCTTTTTCAAAAAAAAAAATTAAATTGTCCAAGTTGCTCAAAGATCAAAGAAAATCACATATCATGCAATAACTTTTTAACCATGTTGTCAAAAGTTGTGGAAATTATCAAGCCTTAAAGCTACTCCTTAGGCACATGCTATATGAAAATTTCAAAGAGATGAACTAAAAGCTCCATTCATAGTGAGCTACCCCCAAATCGCAGCTAGGGTGAATTGACCCCCTTATTGCCCCATTGGGACAAACCCTAGAATTTTTTATTTTTTGCAAATTTTATTTTTTGCAAATTCTGAATTCATAGATGGAATCAGAGGCCCTCAATTAGCTAGGAGGCATGAAGAAAATCCGAAATATACGACACAAAATAGGGGGCAATTTAGTCAACCTGCTGTTGACTAGGGCAATAAGGGGGTCAGTTCTCCCTGCCTGAAAATTGCTATGTTACCAAAAAAAACTTGGCTTGGTCCTTTAGGGGTTAACCCTCCTGATTTAGGAATGAGTGTGTGGTGTCTCTTTCCCCAACAAACAAGGTGTCATTTAACCGTGAAACGTCGGGCCTATGACCACTGGTTTCAAGTTGCACTCTCTGTCACTCAATTTGTTACCATTTTGTAACCAGATGTGTACGGAAATTTTTATTTTTATTTTTCAAAGATGAAACTGAACTTCACAATGTCCTCTGTACTTCACAGAAATTTCATATTTTTTTAGGAAAATTGTATTCTATAAAAAAATTTGAAGAAAAACTGAAGAAAAAATCATAGAAAATAGAATCTCAAAAAATAATCTCAACAAATCTGAAAATTTCACCATATGTGAACAATACAATGGAAATCATCATGGTATAAGCTAATTTGCCATGTACAGTGGGGTACCAATCAAAATGTCGTTTTCGCATCCGCAGTGAGAAAAATTTCGGTATTGCCAACTTTGGAAGCCTCCCGCAAGCTCAAAAATTGGTATTTTACCACGAAAGTTTTACCACAGTATAATCTTTAAGTTAACTATATGTATGCCAAATTTCAAGGCCAAAAGATTCACCAAAAAAAAGTTATTCAAAATCTACCAACATGGGTAGTGGTGAGAAACATTTCACTACTTTCAACTTTGACACCTTCCTAAGGATTGAGTTTTTTTTCTTTTGCTATGAAATTTTTGTCATGAAACAAAAAATATGTTTTTCTATATGTTTTTAATACGTATAAAAAATTTCAAGGTAAAAGAAATTTTTTTTAAGAAGATATTTGAAATCTCCCAACAAGTGTAGTTTTGAGAAAATTTTCACAATTTCCAACTTTGACACCCTTCCAAGGGCTGAAAAATTGGTTTCTTACCATGAATTTTTTTTTGTGAAGTAACATCTATGTTGATAATATGTTCTCCAAATTTCAAGTTCAAATGAATTACCAAAAAAAAGATATACAAAGTCTCCCAACATGTGTAGTTGTGAGGAGGAGTTTTTGAGCCCTTAGTATAGTGTTATTTTGTGGAGCAAAGTTTGACACGAATGTAAAAACTCAACCTCACAACTACACATGTTGAGAGATTTTGAATATCTTTTTTTGGGTAAGTGTTTTGAACTTGAAATTTGGAACATATATTATCAACATAAAGTTGATCTTATTCAAAAAAATTCATGTTAAATAGACAAATTTTCAGCCCTTGGGAGGGTGTCAAAGTCAGCAATAGTGAAAATTTTCTCACAACTACACATGTTGGGAGATTATGTATATCTTTTTTTTGGTAATTTATTTGAACTTGAAATTTGGAGAACATATTATCAACATAGATGTTACTTCACAAAAAAAAATTCATGGTAAGAAACCAAATTTTCAGCCCTTGGAAGGGTGTCAAAGTTGGAAATTGTGAAAATTTTCTCAAAACTACACTTGTTGGGAGATTTCAAATATCTTCTTAAAAATAAATTCTTTTACCTTGAAATTTTTTATACATATTAAAAACATATAGATTGTTTCATGACAAAAATTTCATGGCAAAAGAAAAAAAACTCAATCCTTAGGAAGGTGTCAAAGTTGAAAGTAGTGAAATGTTTCTCACCACTACCCATGTTGGTAGATTTTGAATAACTTTTTTTTGGTGAATCTTTTGGCCTTGAAATTTGGCATACATATATTTAACTTAAATATTATGCTGTGGTAAAACTTTCGTGGTAAAATACCAATTTTTGAGCTCGCGGGAGGCTTCCAAAGTTGGCAGTACCGAAATTTTTCTCACTACGGATGCGAAAACGACATTTTGATTGGTACCCCACTGTACATCTATAATTAAAATGGAGTGGACATTAAAAATACAGCCAAAGTTCAAATTGTAATAAAATATTCAATTTTACAAATTTTTCCAACATTTCAATTGGAGAAGAAACTAGAGTAGAGGACCTCCATTTCATTAGTTGGGCTCAAATTCAGAATATGTCGTTTTCAAGGAGAAATTTCAGATTTACTCAATTTCTCAAAATACACTAAAATGACAAATTTTGCCATCTGTTTTTTTTAATTACTTTTCAACTATATGAAAAAAAACATCAATTACACTAAGAATTCAGTTGAACACTCTTTGTAACTCAACATGAAAGATCATTGAAAAAAAATGGATGAAAAAATTACTGTTTTAGGCCTTTTGGTGACTAAGAGAAGTTATCCGAAAGCCACGAAATGGCTCTGCTGGTGCTTGAGTGGCACAAATCATGTGAAGCACTGTCTTGACGAAATTGTTGAGTTTCCTATTAAGCAAAATTGTGTCCAAGTGTCCTCGTCCATTGGCAGATGCCAGATTGATGCCTCCATTTGTTTTGACATTTCTCTTATTCATGAAACCAGCATGGTCAACAACAGTACAGTACATTCATGCTGTGGGTAAGGAGTCTAAGGACCATTTAACCCGGAAACACGGTTGCAGACACTATAAGCGATGCATGGATGACAGAGAATGCTGGCATGGGAAACAGACTTGCAATTGTTCATCCTCGAAATTTTGTGCAAAAAGAGAAGGTCATGAATAGTAGTTTGGTCTTCAATGAATACTTTGAAATTTATAAAGTAGATGACTTGCACAGTTTCAAAAAGCACGATTTCTACAGAGACCAACTCATTCTTAGAGGTAATAAGAGTTGAAAAGACCATTACTTTACACTCAAAGCTTTGATTTCAAGGAATTTCAACAATCATTGTAAAAACCTTTAAGTTTGGTGCCAAATAAGTTTAAGGTGGGTGCACCCAAAAGCTCAAGAAATTGGTACCATGCCTAGTTACTATTACTAGATTGTTTAGATTTTTATATAGTCCTATTGGCAAGTGAAAGCACCGTTCCAATACACCAAATAATGCAACATTTGGATATAGTATGTGCAAGTTATTAAGGGTCAAAGTTTTGTTCTAAAAGCGCTCCATTCAAATAGATTCATAACTGATTTTGGAAATAGACACAGATTGTAGATGGTGCTTCAAGGTTAGTTGTGCATTTGGATATACCCACCTTGGTTATGTCTTGGGCTGTGATTGGTGACATGTTCGTTGTCCTTGGCTCTAGAGAGAGACTATGGCATTAATGACTATGGCATTGGCTCTATCGATTCTGAATCCAAGCTTCCAAAACCTATCTATAATAAATTCTATTGACATTGTACAATATGGTTATTAGGAGAAGGTTGATATTATGTGAGCATAAAAGTGTGAGCCTATGAGCCTAAAAGACTATACACCTATAATATAAGTGTCTATATTATAATAACCTTCTATATTAATAGTTTATATATCTATAAGTACCTATATTATAAGTGTTTTATGTTATAAACACTATCAATGGTTGCATGATACATACTTATATATATGCTCAAGGCTCACACACTAGCACCATTGATTATTTGATTGGAGTAGACATAGCTTTACAATCTCACTCTTCTTGTTTTATATTAGTAATTTCAAAGTTGCAACATTTGCAACAACACCGTGTTGCATCATCAAGCTAGCAATTGCTATACATTAGTAACCATCAAGTTACAAATGTCATCGAGATTTTTGAAGAATAGATGAATGAAAAATATGATGGATGAAAATGTAAAGAATGTGAAATCATGACACTCCTTGTATTTCATAAAACTAATACAACTTGTATGTGGTTAGAGATGCCAACTTTAAATATAAACAAACTTGAATTCATCAAATAATTAAGATAGGTAGGATCTTTTCATCCATTCAAATATATTTTTAGAAAAGTAACAAACTATCTTATTTAATCCCTATAATCCTAAGACTTTTTCCCCTCAAAAACCACTTGGAATTGCCATTTCTATAGAAAAGAGAAAAATAAATTTAAATTTTAAATTTTTGCATATAATACAGAATTAGACACTTTTGCACTTAGAGCATGCAACATTGCACTTCATTCATACGCTATGATAAATACACAATTCCAAACATGGGGGGGGAGGGAAGATTTTAGAAAATGCCATTCAATCTTTGTAAGACAAATTCATAAAATGGGACTTGTCATATTATTCACAATGTCTCAATTACTTCAAGAAATCCTTCAACACTTTTCACTCCACACTACTAATTTGGCATCTTCTTTTGCCACTTTTTTTCAAAGCTATAGGCTTGCCTACAACTAGACACTTTAAAACACATTTCATAAATTTATACCTCTCTAATACATATTCAAATCATGTTGCATACATTCGTTGCCTAGATCCTCCATCTGAATTGCCATATACTCAAGAAGATGAGGTTTAGCATCCACTGGGATCATTATTGCTTCCTTTGTTTGCACACCATGTATTGTAATGCTTGAACGTACTAAGTGCCCACTTTTCCCATAATGAGGGACATCCATCCATAAATATATAGCAGCTTCTTTCTCAACCCAAGAGAACCTCTCTCTAATTGGTTTCCACATTGATTCCATGCAATTCACATATCTCACTGTATTGCTTCATGCTTCTTCGTCTACTCTAGGTCTCATACTAGACCAATACCAAAGAACTTTCATCTTCAAGGCCCACCTCCCTTCACCAAACTCCAATATGTTTCCTAAATAGGAAGGTACTCCTCTTCTTACTTCACTTGCTTCTACTATAAAAGCCACAAAGTTCCCTACAACAATGTCATTCTCTAGATCGAATGGAGGAAAAGGATTTTCATTTGCATCTCATACTACTTCAAAAATTACTTCATTAGTTCTGCCTCTTTTCCTCCTCCTTGTCATTCTTCCGGATATTTCTGGAGGAGGTCTATCTCTGCAGGGTCCGAAATATCCTCTCCTCTAGGGATTAGGCATTGTTGCTATAATCGCATCGACAGTTGGAAGCCTTGCTATATTTTTGTCTACTCCAGTTGATGTGCTCAAATTAATACCTTCTTCTTCAACATTTGAAACAACATTGCCATCTTCGTTTTCATGTAAGATTTCAGATGGCCAAAATGGTAAATCACGGATGCCTTCTCGACTCTGTTGTAGAAATTCTTTTAAGTAATCCTTGAACTCCTTTGTTTTATCCACAACCTCTAAGTTCCTAATTGGGTCAAAACCCCTCAACAATAACTTCTCTTTGTAAGCTATGAATTTATCCAAAGCTTTCAACTCCCTTTGATCAGCTGCAAACACCTCAGCAAGATCTGGTTTCTCTGCTCTACTCGTTAGCGAGTGCAAACACAAATGTCCTCTTTTGGGGCCCCATTCATCTAAACTGAAATGTTTGTGTTGTACACAGACCAATCCATTTTTCACATAGAACCTCATATGGTGTGGAAATGTTATACTAGTCACTTACTCCCCTCCTCATAGCAAATGCGGTGTGATGAATGCCATCCATACAACTGTAGCATCTCTTCCAATGTATCTATGTCTTTCTTCTTCAATACATTTGAAATCACATTGAATCTTTGATCGATGTCCTTGTGCATGTGCCCTACAATTAAAAAGCAAAGATGTACTTTGAAGAACCCAAGACCTACTAGCATAGCATACATGCCAAACATGTAGATATTTTTGTTCTCCCTTGTCGTATTATCTGCTTGAATCCTTAGCGTTGGTGGCAAAATCCTCTCCTTTGCTTCACGTCACATCACTAGTAGAAACCCCCGTTTAATGTGACAAGGCCTAATTTTTCTTGACGGATTTTGTTAGGCATCAAAAGTAACAACCCGTGTTTTTATGTCAGCATTGATGTTGTGTTGAACATCAATGTTGACATAAAAACACGGGTTGTTACTTTTGATGCCTAGCAAAATCCGTCAAGAAAAATTAGGCCTCGTCACATTAAACAAGGGTTTCTACTAGTGCATATTACGTTTAGCACTGACGTTATAACTTGATTACTATCATGCTTGTGGTGAGCATCGATCCACACATTAGCATATAAGCCATATTATCTAACCATAGGATCTTGTATTCGATTAGTGTAAGAATGTGTGGAAGAAATTTCAAAACTTTGACCATGTATATTGTAAGATATTAGCATATAAATTTAAGGAAATAGGTACTTTTGCACCTTGTTCAACTATATTTCTTGACTTTGAACCTTCTCAATTTAATAATTTTGCTCTAACAATTTTGAATTTCTAATTTTAGATTATAAAAAATTGGATTGAGAATTTAGGAATTTTTTTAAGAACTCACTTAGTTTTCACTCATTAAAAAATTGTTACATAGAAATAGGTTCAAGATTAAAGGAAAAACAAATATGTTAAAAGCCCTTAGATGGAATTGAAATGCATTAATTTCAATGGTGAGATTGCTCTTCTAAAAGATCTTAATCTTATGAAACTTTTTTTAATTTTAATTATGAGTATTGAGTTCAAAAATAAACCCTATTAGTTATTTTTTTGAGGAAGATTCTCTAATTGATCAAAAAACAAGATTGTCCATAATTATTGCATGACAAATTCAAATGAAATGAATCAAAGATTCCTATGTAGAAAATATATTCTGTAATGCAATTTATACAAATAAAATAAATTATTTTTAAGTCTTTGGGGGAATTTCTTTTGTTTACCAAATTAAAATTTGGATTTTTTATGCCACAATTTTTGCTTTCAAGCACCAATCAAAAATTAAAAAATTAATATAATTTTCTATCTTCACAAAAAAACTTCAAAAATCACAAGGAATATTGAGCCTAGTAAGGGAGGAGGTCCATAAACCAACCATCTAAGGGATGGAATAGACTTTTGAGCAGGTCAAACATCTTGAATTTTTTTTCCAGTGAATTTTTCTTGAAAGACAGCTTGAATATGCATCTAACACAAGTTGTTTTATATTTTTTGGAGCTCTGTAGAATTAGTTATGAATTTCTGAAGTCAATATGGCATAGGGCTCCAAAATTGCCCACCCCCTCAAATGTTCACTGTTTGTACATCAAAGATGAAAAAGCATCATGTACCAAAAATATACATTTCAAAAGGTGAGTGGTTTTGGAGCCTGAGCAGTTTTCAAGCCTCCTCCCTTATAGTCTGCCCAAAATCCATTGTCCCTTGTGGGGATAACAAGACTCTAAACGTTAATTTAGAATAGGTCCCAAAACTGATCATTTACCATTCAAATTTTGAATGGAATACAATAGAGCAAGAGAAATAAATTGAAATTAATCCTTGAACGACATTTCATTTTTGGACTTGGTCAAACCTTATTGAACTTCTACATGAAAATACACATTTCAAAAATCTTGTTCTTTTCACATGTAGTGTAGTGATATATGTCTATAATATAATTTCATTTTCTCATAAATCAAAACATCAATTTTATGATTTTTAAAAAGATTAAAAAAAATCATAATGGTTACAAAAATTCTTATAATAGTATGGTATTTTTAAAGTGTCACAAAAATTACAATTTTAACAATTAAAAAAAATAATTAAATAGAATAAGAAATAGATTGTTTGAACTATATTTTCTTAGTAAGATTATCAGCATACAAAAGCAATAACTATTCCAAAATTCAGGTTTTGAGTTTGAAATGCTAATGGGACTTACAATGTTCTTTGGATATTAATTATACAAGAAAAAGATGAACAATGCATCAAGAAGACAACAATTGAAAATTTTGGGACAAGCTTGGAATTAGTTATGAATTGTTGAAGCAATGCGAGGTGGGCCACTATTAAGGTAACACATTTATGACAATTCATATAAGAAACAATCCATCACAGTCAAAATTATTGTAGTGGTACACATTAGGATGTACACTACTAGTATAGTTTTGCTTGTAAAGAGCTAGCTCTTATTTGGATTGTCATAGGTTGAGTTGTCATAGTGTTCATTGCTTGGGCAAAAAACTATTACTACAAAATGAAGAATGGACCATACTAAAGGCAAAAATGGAATATAGTTAGTCTTTATGAAGCACCCATTTAAATGTAAATGTAGTACATTGCATCACTAGTCTCAAGAAATTGGCAACTAGTTTAAAGCTAGCTAGTGGAAGTAAAAAAATCCAATTGTATTTTAAAAACAAAGGATTAAAAAGTAGAAGGACATTAGTAGGGTTAGTAATCAACCAATGCCCTCTTCTCTAAATTAGAGGATATTTTGCCTCCTGTCGCAATACAGGGTAAGTAAATTCCCCATTATACTCACAAAAATCACTGTAGAGTATAACTAAGTGACTCTAAAGATCGAACCCACGAGATTCTGTGAAGTATCTGGCTTTGTTAAGCGATTAAGATAGGTCAGTTCCAAAAATTCTACAATCCGGTTCTAGATCTAGGACCAGAAACACCAAAACAGCCTAAGGACAACAATCCGTTATCCCGTACAAGCTGGTATTCTAACAATCTGGTCTGGAACGGATCCGCTCCTTGATTATTCCGGTTTCCCGGAACTTATCCGTTCCGTCAAACTGCAACGGATCCGCTTTCTTACGGATTCCACTTCTGGTTTCCTTTCTGGACCAATCCGTTCCGGATGATTCGTACACACACGTTCCTTAATCCGGTTTAGCTTTGCCTCTGTTTTACCATCAGAGGGGTCGCCGCTTGATTTTGTGAGCGGTAGGCCCACCGCTCTTTCCGTGACTTATAGTGGCTGAAGGCCCACTTTCTATCCATTAACTCTAAGGTTACTTCAGATCCGGTTTGATCCCTCACAACAGTACAGATGGAAATCCGGACTGTAGGTTACACAGAGATCCCCCGTACGATCTTCTCATGCTCCAACGACTTTGGCATTACTTCCCATTCCTGTGGAGTCAGGTGGTTACAAGTGTACCCGTCCGTTCCAACGTCAACCAGAACTCTTCCGTTTGCCAAAAAGATGGTGAGACCTCACAGGAGATCGGATACTCAACTGGATTTCCCACCCAGGAGCTCTAGCACGACTAAGAAATCCCACCCTCTCGTCTAGCCTAACAACGGCTTTCTCACCCGGAATCTTAAGTCCTAGAAGTGCTGAGGCACTAGAATTACACTCCCAACTCTTCTCTACCCGTTCTCATACACTCAGACACGGAAAATAAACACCAAAGGGAGAATGTCGCCTGCAAAACCACTTGTGCCTTCCTAACTTCGCATCACGCCGTCCTGCCAAACTCGGGAGACACACGCGCAAAGCAAGAGAGAATAAAATACACAAGGGAAATGCAAAAGAAAGACTCCTAGTCCATGTAGGCGCTTTATTCCCACCCTTGGAATAAAGTGTACACAACCAGGTTCTACTACTTTTGCAACGATCTCTAATGGGTGTCTAACCTACGTGTAATCCAGTTACGCCTTCCAAGCAATGGATCTTCCTACTTTCCTACTCCTAATTGGCCCTCTTGTAATTGCTAGGGTAAAATAACTTTACTGTTAGGTTTGATTGAATTTGGCTAAGTCTTTGAGGTTGTTTTCTAACTCTTTAATGTCTAGAGGAGTCTGAGCTTCGCTTGATTTGGTCAACCCTTTTTAACCTCCGTGTAAATGAACGGGTTTTATCTAAGCATGCATTCTATGCTAGGGTATCTGATGTTTGATCAAATTCAAAGTGGATGTGGTTTTTTCTGTTCTAAGATATCTTTTATAGAATCTAATCCTAAGTTGGTTCTAGGTTATCTCTTGATCTTCAACAATGGTTCATTTCACTAATTTTTACTACTTGGGTTTAAACATGGTTCCTAATTTCGGGATAAATAATTGAATTCTATGCAAAAGAAATTATGAAAGAAAATGATAACAAGGGAATTTGTCAAAGACTAACCGCCATCATCACGACTTCGAGGTCTTCATGCGACTCCACAAACTCTCCAAATTGCTCTCGCTCCACTTCCATCTGATGTCCTTGCGATTGAGTTTGATTATAATCTGAATACTTCAGGTGAAGTATTGTCCTTCAAAGCCTTCTCCTTTTCTTTTAGCTCTTTTTTGTGGTTTCCTTTATCCTTTGGGCCTTTTCCTTTTCTTTTGAAGGGCCCCCGAGGTCAACCTTTAAAATATCCTAATATAATCTAATTTTTGAATTTATCTCTAAATGGTCTTGAAAGTCAATTCTAACACAACTAAGGCTTCTCAACTTTTCTCTAATTTAGCAAGGCTCTAAACTTCTCTAAAGTCAAACTATTCTTTTATTTGTTTTTTCTACATTGACTTTCTAACAATTCTAAACTATGTCTCCAAGGGAAAAGAATCAAATGGTTCCTAAAGTCAACCAAGCCTATTGTCTCTAATACTTCTTCTTCTCCCAACTTCTAATGTGAACCTTGAGCTTCTAATACTTGCCTTCCTTCTTCAAATTGGAACCAGTGTGTTTCTTGTTCAATTTGTGTTTCAATTTGATGAGCAAAGTTTGGTTGTGAGCACCCTGTGAGCCCTGGAATGCAGGGTTACTTTCTGTACAACCAAGCCTGAACACCAACCAGAGGGTCAACTTGGTAAGCCTACCTTCAAATCTGAAATTTTTATGTGTAGACAGACCTCACATCTCTCTGGATTTCTCTCTCTGGTCTCTCCCTGGCTTGTTCACTCCTTTTCTAAAATCTGAATTTTTATAAAGCCAGCCCTCACTCTCTGGATCTCTCTCTCTCTGGTCTCTCCCTGGCTTGTTCACTCCTTTCTAAAAATCTGAATTTTTATAAAGGCAGCCCTCACTCCCTGGATCTCTCCCTGGCTTGTTTACTCCTTTTCTAAAATCTGAATTTTTATAAAGGCAGCCCTCACTCTCTGGATCTCTCCCTGGCTTGTTTACTCCTTCCTAAAATCTGAATTTTTTATAAAGGCAGCCCTCACTCCGTTCTCTCCCTGGCTTGTTCACTCCCTTCTAAAATCTGAATTTTTTATAAAGGCAGCCCTCACACTCTAGTTCTCTCCCTGGTTATTCACTCTTTCTAAAATCTGAAATTTTTATAAAGCTACTTCTCACTCAACCAAATAATTTTTCATTCAAATTTGGGTTTGGTGGCATCAACTTCCACGTGCTTTTTGATTTTAAAAATCAAAGTAGGGACCCGTAGGTATCATCCCAATTTCTGGATAACCAGATGTATGTGGAGAGTTAATGATCTGGGTACCAGTTGATTGATGGTTACTCGGCAGCTGGACAGAGCCTCCTTGGGCTGTGCGGTACTCAAGCCGACTGGCTGGTCTCCAAGCCGGTTGGCTGGCTCTCCAAGCCGACTGGCTGGGTCTCCAAACACTGATTTAATCCAAAATTTTGGATTCAGTACCCTTGGCCGTTGCTCGCCAACTTTGGGTCCTTTTTTGGGACCCCTTAACTAAACTCAAATTGGAATTTGGGTTATCTAGAATGGGGGGTAATGCCCAAGCAAAAACAAAACAAAACAATGCTATAGAAATTTTGGAAATTTTCGCTATAGGAGCGAAGCTTCGCCGTCTAAGAGGGATTAACCTCAAATTCTAGGATAATTTGGCCAGAGTTTTGTTTACTCACAGACTAAAGAAAATTTGGATCCTACCCAAATTTCTGATTAGGACCTCAATCAAATGTTTAAGCCTAGGGGGATCCTCGATAAGTACATCCAGGCTGTGAATCCCTTGTCCAAAGACTTTAAATCAATGATTTTGGTATTAAGACTTCTACACAAGTTAGCAAGTGGTTCCAAGGGACCCCAACGTCCTTGGAAGGCACTCAAAATAAGAAGGAAATAGAAGGTAAGCAAGTTCAAACTCAAATTAAGCAAAGTTTTGGCTCAATGGCCAAAGAAACAACAAGTTGGCCTCGTGGCGGTCTAACGGAAAGCAAATGAAGAAAAAGGGTTTGATAATAATAATAGAGGTATGATGAAAAGAGGTGCAAATGAAGTCGGTGAGGCCCCCTTTTATACATTTCCAAGGACCTCACTTACCCTCAATTACGAGCTAAAACTACCTACACAACCAAAATTGTCAAAAACTCTAATTCTACTAGGCCTAATTCTACCCTACTGCTGTAGCTATTCTAACTTTTGGAGAAATGGTCTGATCGCCAAACGGATAGCGCCATTAGCTCCAGAGGACCCAAATTAGTCTAAAGGAACCCCTACCCCTTACTCTCGGAGCCCAAATGCGCTCCAAAGCTAACATTCACGAACCAATAAAAAGGGTGGAAAATCTATCTTTTGGAATTGATTTTTCCCAAAGGTTTTGACTAGCCTAGGTTGTCGGGAAGGTCCAAGAATGTTGGAAAAGAGTCTAAGTTGACCCAAATCGGACTCCGTATGCTCCCCGTGCGCCGGTCAACTCACAAGAGTTTTGGTAAAACCATCAAATCTTGTCTACGCTGCCGGTTCTGGTACTTGTCGATGTCAGAATGTCTTGAAATTTGGCGGGACGCTTATTTAGGCTAAAATATACTATCCTAATTTTTAGTGGGATTTTACCATCACCATGGAATTTTCCATGAATTTCCAATTGCAGGTGAACGCGGTTGACTTCCCATGGAGTCATTTCCGTAATCCAGAAAATTACGAAACTTTTAGGGGATCTTCTAGGAAGCCCCCTAATGACAAGTGCGAAGTTTCGCTAAAAACCTACACTGTCTAATCAAAGTAGAATTTGCACTTATGGCGGAATTAATTCCTCTGGGGAGGAATCATTCCCGTACAAGGGAATCTCCACTAGTTGGCTTCGCCGTGACGCTCGTAGGAGACTGTCAGACTCCCGTGGTGCTAGTGCAATCTCCTGTGAATCGCATAATATCATGTCTAATCTCCTGATAAGTTGTAGAAATCGGCTCTAAGGAGTCTTTTAAGGTACTCCAAAATAATTAGACCCAATTCTCCATCGTTGGCAGGAATTACATCAATCCTACTGTGAACACTCTTTTTAGTTGATTTTAAACCATAATAACCCTAAATATGAGCAATAAGCGAAAAAAAGAAAAATCCGAGGCCTGAGTGACAATGACGGGGCTCATAGTCCACCGCGAGGGGACTGACTTAAATAATGAACAAAAAGCAAAAAGCGCCATACAAGTCCGCCGCGATTAACGCTCGGCGGATCCGCTCCTACCTACTCCTGAACCGGAACGGATTCCAACCCCCTCCAAGTTCCTAATCTGGACCGGATTACTTCCTGATCTGTTCCAAAGTCAAAAACTAAAAATACAAGAAAACCTAACACCTAGTTATCTGGCTCCGCTACCCTAGAACCTATAGTTGGGCTTTCTGCCCTTCCGATCTGCTCGAAAACCTCAGTGAGGTTCCGATTCTGTTCTCCGTCCACTACAACCGGAGCTCCAGTAACCGGGCTCGCAGGAGACTCCGACAATTGGATTGTCGTCTCCCGGTTACCCGTCGACGCCCGCTCCGACTTCTTGGACTGCGGCGTCCTGTCCTTCCTTGGCTTCAGAGGCATCCCCTCGAAAAGACTCGGAAGAGACAGATTGGAAAGCCTGACCGGAATTTCCATCAGTCTCCGGCTGCAGTCTTCCATTCGTTCGGCCACCTCCCGAACCTTCACCAGAGTTGTCTCCACCTTCTCGGAGAAGTCGGAGAGGATCCGGACTATCCGACTTCCGGATAACTTCTTCTCTTTGTGCACCTCCTGGTCAAATAACTGAGCCCAGATGGCAGCCGATCCGGGTTCCCCGAATATGGCCTTCACGTGCTCCGCCAATTTGACGGTATCCGCCGCCATCTCCTTGGTAGCGGCCTCGTTGTCCTTGAGAACAAGGAGTTCCGCCTTCAAACCGTCAACTTCCTTTTGAAGTTTCCGGTTTTCCGCCTCCTGCTTGGCGAGATCCGCGGGCGAGGCGATGTAGTTCCCCACCACGGTCAGAAGAGTATGATCCGGTTTGCCACTGACCATACCCGCGATGTTTTCCAGGACAATCCGTTTGACCTCCCAATCCGCTCGGATGTTGCACAGGATTTCCATCAACTTCACGAACGGATCGTTGGGATCCGTTTCTTCTTCTGCCGGTTCAGACGGTCCCGCTCTGTCCTCCGTGGCCGGATTCTGTCGGACCGGAGGAGATCCCCTCGTGTTCGGCGGTGTCGTCTTCTGCCGCTTCACGAGCGGAACTTCCGGTTCCTCACCCTTGTCCGAGTCTTTCGTATCGGAGTCGGAGTAGGTCTCCTCATCATCCGTTGACGTCTCCTCGTATGTCAGGACTATCTCCTGAGCATGCCACGTCTTCTCCTCCGTATCCGTGAGGAGCTGCAAGTGGTGGTAGAGGTGGAAGAGGTAGGGAGAGATCGGAGTCGCCCTACTCCCTCCGAGGTTTTTCAGTAACCGGGTGATTAGCTCCGCTATTATCCGGCCCTAGTCTACTTTCCGGTCTCCGATTAGAGCGCCGAAGATCGTGTTGGCCAGGCTGACCGTCACTCAGGTT
The DNA here is from genome assembly GCA_947034885.2 of Thuidium tamariscinum. Classification (NCBI taxonomy): domain Eukaryota; kingdom Viridiplantae; phylum Streptophyta; class Bryopsida; order Hypnales; family Thuidiaceae; genus Thuidium; species Thuidium tamariscinum. The sequence continues at coordinate 18,586,652 of OX344752.2, read as the reverse complement.
GGTTTTTCCGGATGAAGGACCGGAAGCAGAAACTTCAACAGGCGTCTATGCCTGTCTTCGGTACAGTCCATCACCCGATATCCGTCCTTCGGGTGAGGCGTGCCGTGAAACTTGTTTTGGAGGAAGTCTACCTTCCTCCCGGCCGGTCCATGCCCCTGGTGCTTGAACCCGTACACAGCCCTCCAGTGTGCTTCCATCCATTTGTGCGCCATTCCCCGCGCCGTGTTGTCGAACTGATTCGACACCTTCCCCAACAACTCCTTCACCATCCGCTCCTCCTTGAACCCCCAGGGTATCTCTGCAAACCCTAGGCACCCCATGGTGGTCAAGTCCGACATTAATTTGCCTTTCTCCGGCTCTGTAGAAGAGATGATCGGAACTACTTTTCTGAGTTTCACTCCTGTGGGCAGGGGTGTAGTTGACTCGTTCCTCTTCCGGCGTAGCTGCGGCATGGCAACTATCCGGAAACCCACACTACCTCACTTCGCTCCTAGCCGCACGTCCCGTTCCTCACAAACACTCACAACACACATAGCCCTCAATAACCACCTGCACAAACACACAAAACCACCTCCTGTACACACTAGCGCACCGTCTGAAACCTGCGCACACTGACAACTGCCCGCTCTGACAAACACCAACCGCTAATACTGACAGCCGTGCCACAGAAATTGCGCCACAAAACACATGCGGAAAACTAACTCACAGATAGGCGAAAAACGCTGAGAGTTAAAAAACACACAACAAAGCACTTGAGAACAAATGGGCCAACTGAAAATGTCAGGCCTTATATAGTTTCCAGAAATGGATCCGGTCTTCCGTTCCTGATCTTCCGTTCCTGATCTTCCGTTCCCGTTCCCATCCGATCAGCACCAAGTTCGGAAAGAATCCGTTCCGCTCCGGAGCTGAATCCGGGTAGAATCCGCTTTGGTTCTAAAAGGGTTCGGAATCCCTTCTGTTCCGGTTTTCTGTTGTCATGGACCGGATATATTCCGCTACCGGTTGCTACAGTATTATCCGGTACTATTGCAGGATTTTACCCGTTCCATGAGAAATTTCGGTTCCTAAGTTCCTGACTTCCATTCCCAAAACCTGCTAAACGGAAAAAATCAAAAATATGCCTTGCCACACCTCCCTTGTCTACAAGAATAATGTAAAATAAATAGGATATCAACTAAAAGTTTATCTACTTAGATTGGGTACATTAGTGTTTTTTCATTTATTGTTGTCAACAAATTGCCAGAGTCCAACACTAATCTTCATTGCTCTTCATTGTTGCCATTCTTATTTGTATACTTTGCACCAAGACTCCTACTCCTACTGATGTCATCTTGCTAGTCTACTATTCTTACTCCTATTGAGTTTTGACATTGCTACTAAACACTTCCATTGAAGTGTTGATGCCATATTCATTCCTATTGTTGATTGATTGATTGTTGTTGTTGTGCAACCTTAGTAAAAATTTCATTGCAATTTGAAAGAACTTCAAAAGTTGTATATCTAAATCTAATTGACTTTCAACATGTGACACAAAATAATACAAGTGTTTCTTGTAATAGTCCTAATGTTAGTTTACATTTACATTGTCTAAAGAATTTATGCTTGATGTTCCTAATACTTTGGAGGATTTTATTATACAACCTTGCAATATAAAGTAGCCAAGCTTATTTACAATTTTATTATTTGAGTTTGCAATTAATAGAGCCAGTACAAGCTATACAAGAATTCTCCAATTCCTTTTTTTCTAATACAAAGAAATTAGCCTTGCTTGCTTATATTCCTCATAAATTGTTTATGGACAAAATTGATTATATACTTCAATCCTTGATTTTTTTTTGGCTATTTTCAAGGTATTTTAGATTCTAATTTTGTTAGTTACAAATAATTGAAGCTCAAAGTAAGTTGAGTCATTTGTAGGAATAATTAATTGTAAGATCTTGTTGAAAGTCAAGTCCTTATCATCCCTACAAAGTTTGGTTTCAATCCAAGACATAGATTAGAAGGTTGTAGCATAAAAGTGAAGGATATTACAAGGAAATCTATATTTCAATGTAGCTAAAATTGTGCTTTAACTAGCTCTTTTGAACCCATGTAACATTTTAGGAAGTTGGCATCTTGCACTTATTTTGAAGGTAATCAAGTTCTATATGCATAGAAACAAGTCTTGTATTTTTAGGACCAAAAATGAATGAGAAAATGGTCTTGTAAGAGTTGACCACTTCATTGTTTAATTTTCAAAATTATGAGAGGAATGAAAGATTTGTCACAAACTTGGAGCCAAATTTCAAGATAAAATATAGTAAGTGCAAGAGCAAAAGATGAGATACACAAGTAGAAGAATTTTTTTCTTAAAAACTCTCAAATCTAAGTGTAAGATGTGTACTCTAGTGGTTGTTACTAGACACTAACCAATAAGAGGTAAGAAACCACATGCCTCCACCTCATTGGCCCAAGTTCCCTATTGAATGATTCTTTGACTCTTTATCTTCATATCACCCACACTTTGAAATCTTTTAAAAATTCAATTTTGAATCTTCTTCTAAATTTGAATACACCACTTCATACTTAAGTTTATTCTCTCTAAAATGAACTCAAGTTAAAATGACTTTTTACATTTTTTTAATCTAGAAATGGCCATTCTTATAATGGATTGACCCATTTTGTGTCTCCAAAAGATTCAAAGATTGTATACTTAGACGGGTAAACTTAAGTTACAAACAAGAACATCTATTAGTCATGTGTAACCTTAGAGCAGTTGCGTAGTAACATGACATACCTGCCTTCTAGGGTGAACTACCCCTGATTACAGAATAAATGGGAGCAAACCCATTGCAGGTTAGATTTTAGTAGTCGTGCACATTCAAGTTCTTAAATGTACACCACCAATACAATTTGACCTGCAATGGATCTGTTTCCATTTGATCCATACTGTAATGGGATGATTTACCTTAATGGTTGTGTATAACTAATCTTCTATATTAAGGGCAAAACACCCATTCCCGTCCATGTATCCAAAACTATCCAAATGTAGCAGGGGTGCACATTTTTCTTTGAAAAATGTGCACCCCTGCTACATTTGGATGGTTTTGGATACATGGACGGGAATGGGTGTTTTTCCCTTAGAGGAATTTTTTCCATTGATTTGCTTCACCATGTTGGTTGAGTATGTTGTTGTGGGGCTACTCTTAACTTTGGACTGCCACTAGCGCCATTTTTGTGGCATTTGGATGATAGTCTAGGGTCATAAGAAGAGGTAAACAATAGTTTTTTCATCCACTTTTTTTTAAGTGACCTTTCAAATTGAGTTACAAAGAGTATCCAAGTGATTTTTCAGTTTAACTAATGTCTGTATGAAATTGAGAAGTAATTAGAGAAAACGGATGGCAAAATTTGCCATTTTAGTGTATTTTGAGAAATTGTGTAAATCTGATATTTTTCCTTGAAAACAACATTTTTTGAATTTGAGGCCACTAATGAGATGGAGGTCCTCTTCTCTAGTTTCTTCTCCAATTTGAATTTTGGAAAAATTCGTAAAATTGAATATTTTATTGTAGTTTGAACTTTGGCTATGTTTTTAATGTACACTGCATTCTAATTATAGATGTACACGGCAAATCAATTTACACCATGATGTGATGTTTGTCACTATAATGTTCACACATGGTGAAATTTTCAGATTTTTTGAGATTTTTTCTATTTGATATGATTTTTTTCTTTAGTTTTTCTTCAAAAAATTCCAAAAAATACAATTTTCCTCAAAAAAAAATCTGAAATTTTTGCGAAGTACAGAGGACATGTAGTTTCACCTCTGAAAAGTAAAAGTAACATTTTTCATACACATCTGGTTACAAAATGGCAACAAACTGAGTGACAGAGAGTGTGGCCTGAAACCAGTGGTCATAGGCCCGACGTTTAAAGGTTAGGGGCGTTTCACACTATGGTCGCCCAAGTCGAGAGGCTATTGATTCCACCAATCAGATTTGAGAAAACCATGGCCGCTCGACTTGGATGGCCATAGTGTGAAACACCCCTTAAGGTAGGGGGTTGTAATTGCAACCTTGTCTCTAAAAGCGATTTGGTAGATTTTGCCTCTAACATGTACCAGAAGTGAACATTTCAAGAGGGGGTCGCTTTTAGAAACCACCGTGTTTTCAACTTCAAAAATTCATAACTAATTCCATGAAGGTCCAAAAAATATGAAATGACTTGGGTTAGATGCCAATTCCATTTTTCTTACCACTAAAATTTACTAAAAATTGTTTTAAGGAGTTTAGCTTCCCCAAAACGCAAATCAGCTGGTAAAGGGTCGCTTTTACAGCCCCCTACCTTAATGACGAGCAATTCAATCTCCGAAGTGTACTTCGAAAGTGATGTCTCTCAGACTTGTGCACGGCATTTCTTGATCCCCAAGTCCTTCTCAGTAACTTCTGAGGTGCTGTATGGCCGTTCCATCAAGCTAACGTGCACCAGAAGTTCAAGTTTTCTCAAACACAGCATTTTATATATTTTATGTTTATATTTCTATATTTTTAAACAAATGAAACAGAGAAACATGTGTTGTTTGAAGTCTGTCAAAGCTGCAACTGGAACTCGAAGGAGATGACTGAGCAGGTTCTGCACTTGTGCAGGATTGTCCACCGGGATTGGCAGCGTTTTCAACACATTCACAGAGCCCTGGATCTTCAGTTCAAGAGCTTCTTACAACAAGTTTCTGTTTCTTTTTCTTTTCTTTTTTCTAGTTATGGGATCCAAGTATCAGATTCTAGCCCTGTAAAGGATCAAGCCCTTCTTTCTGCGAAAAATCACTTCAAACCTTCATTTTTATAGCAAAGAGTAAAAGAATTTGAAAACTACTTTTTTTTTGCACATCTAACCATAGGATCTTACACCTAACTAGTATGAGAGTGTGTGGAAAAAATTTCAGAAATTTTGATTACAAATATTGCAAGATCTTTGCGTTTAAAGTAAAAAAAAAAAAGTTATTATTGTGGGATTGGATTATTTGACTGTGAACCTTCTTAACTTTATTTTTTGCACTACAAAGTTTTGAGCTTTAAATCTTTAAGGTGTATAATTGAGTTGAGAGTTTATTAAAAATGAAAAAAATACCAAAAGCTTGATTTTTATTCTTTAAAAAATTGTTATGCAAAAGTAGATATATGATTGAAGGAAAATCTAAATTATTAATATCTCTAAGATGGAATTAAAATGCACTAATCTAATGGCAAGATTGTTCTAACAAGAAAAATGAACTGTGTGGAATTTATTTTCTTGAAAAATTATAAAAACTGAATTCAAAATTGAATCCCACAAGTTATTTTTTCAAAAAGATGATCAAATTGCCCCCAAAACAAGATTGTCCATAAGTTTCTCTTTACAAATCCAAATGGATTGAATCAAATATTTTCATGTAGACAAAAATATAATCTATGAGAAGTAATTTTTATTTTCCTTAAAACTCAAATTTCTGAATTTTTTTTTGCGACCCGGTCTCCCCTATTTTGAGCTTATTTGAGCATGACTTTTGTTTGCGGGCACTAGTTTAAAAAAAATTCCCATTCAAGCTAATCAATTTTTACATCCTTAGAAAAAATTTCAAAAACTCAAGATAAAAATTAGGCTTGTAGGTACATGCCTAAAATCCCATTTGTCTCTAGAAGGGACAATGGTCCTTTAGGGGCTAGAATGAAAAATAGTCATTTGGTACTAGGTTCAAGGATACACGAGTAAATTCATCTTTGAATCGACAATTTAAAAATATTACAGTGGAGTTGCCTAACATTACGAGTGGATACAAAATCGAAATGAGGTCCAAGTTAGGTGTTTTATTACTCCATCAAACCTACTAAAGACCCTAGGCTAGTTTCATAGAAAAGTCAACCTCCAAAAGTTGAATTTTTATCCTATTTGGTCGTTAATTTAGCATTGGATTTTATTGAGTTTTTAGCGAATGAAAAGGGGAAGGGAGGTCTCTTAGACTAAAAATGGCCTTCTAAAGCTAATGATGCAATCCGTTTGTGATTTGGAATCAAAATCCAAAAATTAAAAATAAGTCCATTGTAAAAAGTCAAAAATGATTAGATTAGGATGAAAATCTTAGATGATAAGTTTACCACACGAAATTGAAAGGAAATGGATGCCCTTGGAAGAGTATGTAAAGGCACTTATTTCTCTCTCAACTCACCCCTTCAACCATTTGTAGCCAAGATTTTGGCACAATACACATTAGTCTAATAATTTGAGCTTTTTAACCAAGTTTAAGCCAAAGCTATAAAATGTGTTTTTTTTAAGCATTTCAAGCTCCCTCTTTGTGTTTTTGTTAAACTTTGAAGGACATTGGGGTCCCTTTAAGGTTTTTTAACTATTGTTGTGTTTTTAAAAGAGTTTTGTTGGTTTGTTCAGTTTCAAAGTATTTTGAAGAATCTTGTACAAACTTCTATTAATCCTAAGGTCACTTCTTGTTGTAATTGACAATGCCACTTAAGGGAGAGTTCTCGCACTATTTTTTGAAGTTTTTTTATACTAATCCTAGAGCCCCTCTCCTTGTGATTGGTGATCCTACTTAGGGAAGCCTCTAGCTACTAATTTCTTGTGTATTTTTGAATTCTAACTTGTTTTCAATATTTGTTTTGTGTTTATATTAACATACATAGTTATACACTAACAATTGTTTTATTGTTTTTGTGTTAATCATTTTCCTTATCCCATTTGGGATGGCGAAGCTTTGACTTTATAGGATTCTAATTTGTTAAGTTTTTTCTTGTTTTCAAAACTATAGCGAAGCTTTGACTTTGTGGGTTTTGAAACTTTGTTTATTCTTATTTTGACAGCAAAGCTTTGAACCTCCCCCTTTCCTTTGATGATGAAATTAAGTCTTTTGACCTTAGTTTGGTTAAATTTGGTATCTTAATTTTTATTAATCTTTCTCTAAGGCTGAGACCAAGAGTGTAGTTAGATTGCTAAGAACATCTGTCAGTACAAGTTTGAGTTCGTAATCTCATAGAAGAGGTCAAGAGCTTTTCGAAAACATAAAATACAAAGAAATTCAAGCTAAATTGAGTAAGATATGAGTAGATGAAGTTTTGAACATTAATTAGCCAATAAACTTCATCCATGCATAACTTCTACTAGAAAAGTCCAATTTGCAAGTTTCGCATCAATTTAAAAATCTAGTTTTAACTTCTATAAGAATATCATATTAGAAGTCTAAAAATAGTAAGCTGTCAAAAATCAGACTGAGAGCCAAAGCACTTGAGAAGAAAAGAATAGAAAATTAGCATTTCAAAGTGTAAGAATTAGCATCTCCTATCTCATCACTCTTTCTCTCATTAGCCTATACAACAATGAAAGAGGCAATTGAATTCAAGAACTTAAGTTGTAAAATGATTGAATTATGATGAAGAGTTTAGATAAAGTATAGAAACTAGTTGAGAAAGGAGGAGGAAATGTTAGAGATTTTCTCTCAACCATACAATAGATATCTGAGGGTAGGATAGATTAGGATAAGTCCTTTCTAGTTTGTGTATGAAGTTTGAAAAAAAATAGTTTCAATAGTGTAGAAAGAAAAATATATATATGGGAAAAAAATAGAAAATTGGAACCACAAGCTATGATTAAATCTTACTTTCAAGCGGTGAGTAAAATTGTTGAACAACTTTCAATCATGGCAAACGAGAAAAGATAAGAGCGAGTTTACAACAACCTTCAAAATGCTTTACCTATCGAGGTAAAAGCCTAATTTGTTTGTAACTTAAGCAATTTCAAAGTAGGACAATTATATTAATAAAATCGAATTAGAAGTGTGATGCAATAGTTGAAGATAAAAAAAATTCTTAGATACAAAGTAATAATAGTGTAGAACTTTTTCTTAGCTTTCCAAAAACATATTAAACTTAGAATTTGGACTTAAAACGAACAAGATAGGGTTGGATGAAGTTTAGTCATTAGAATAGATGAAAAGTAGTTAGGAGAAGTAAAAGTGGAACAAGTTGAGTGACTTTAAGAGAAGAAAAAATAAGAAAACTTTGAATGAAAGAAATTTCTAATTTAAATTTACTGCGTAATAGAAAAACGTGGATGAAGTTTGATGTACCAATTAGCAATCAAACTTCACTCATTCATAACTTTTGATAGGAAGGTCCAAATAACTCGAATATTACCATTCTAGAATAAGTAAAAAATAACCTATAAGAATATACACTAAGATTTTGTTTGAGCAATATTTAACTAGAAAATCACAACGGCCTAATTAGAGGCCAAAAAGGCCAATAAAAACCTAATTTCAGGTAACTTAGGGTTATTTTGACTCCTAAACACTTAAAAACTATACAAAAATTCATTTCTTGGAAGGCACAATGGACTTGCGTATAGACATCCATTCCAAATTTTTTAAATAAGAACCCGATTGTATTAGCTTGTTTATTATCGGTGGGTAATCAAGTGCTCATATACATGTTCCAAAGTAGTTTGTAAAAAAGTTGAAAGCATTAAGTGGAAGAGTAGTTTTTTGAAAGATTAGAATTAGAAGAATCTAGAGATTGGTAATGGGTCTGGTACACTTTTTGCTTTTCAAAATTCAAAGTAATTTCAATTTATGTAATAACACAATCAAAGTTTTTCCAAATCTCCATCATTTCTATCATTGCACCTTTGAAAATGTTTGTTTCACCTTGTACTACACCAAATTATGTCTAGAATATCTTAAATGATCAATTACAACCTTATAGGTGGTTCTACCTTACACAAATTTTTGTCACTCAATACAATAGTATCAAGTGTCTTTTTATTGAATAACTCAATTAGAAGCAACCAATGGTGATATGCCACTTAGACCAAGGTATAAGTATGAGAGTTTTGTAAGTAAGGTAGAAGCATCCATTGCCAATCATGCCCATATCCAACCTATAGGGTATATTATTTCTAACCAAGGCTTGATCCAATTTTCAATTAAAGCTTGAAATGCTTATTTTTTCTCCTTTTCAAGGATGAGACAAATAAGGTCATGATTTATGTTGCAAAGTAGTGAATACAAAAGTAGGAAGTAGTGAGTGGAAAGAAGTTTTTCAATTATTGAAATTGGAAAAATCTAGACATTGGCTATAAACTCTGAGAACTTTTGGCTCTCAAAAATCATAGGAATTTCACTTTTGGATATACACTAGTAGAAAATCTGTCCGGTTCAGTTGTTTTGGTTGTGTTGATGATCAACAAATTTCTATTGATTAACAAAAATATATTGATCATTAACTGGACCAAAACATTAGAATGAGGCAGATTTTCTACTAGTGATAAAATTACAAAAAAATTGCAATCCCCATATTTCCTATTTTTCTACATGAGAAAAATTAGCATCACCTCATATTGTTCATGATCTAGTGCAAATCCCTTAAGTGATCAAGTACAAGTACATTTATCTTACACGAGATGAATTTATCTCTTCAATAGTTCAATTTTTCCATCTTCAAGTTTTTATTCTTAAAAATTTTGAAAAGAAAAAAGATTTTTGCAAAGGACATTGTTTTGTAATTTGTATATATTTCTTTATCAATGAAAGTTGTCTATATGTTTCTAGAAAGAGAAAAATAAAAATAAAAATTTATTCAGTTTGTATTCTCTGGGGAATGACAACAAGATATTGTATAGAAGGTCAATGGTACAAAATGCTTACAGTGTTGCTATGGGACTAAAGAATACAAAGCCCGCCTAGGAAGCCCACTCACTTCTTGATTGAACCCACATTTTGCCACATTGGGTGTAATCCTATCTTACTTTTTGTAATCAACCTTGTCACACCAAATTGAATGGACACATTGTAGTAATCTTGAGAAACTTGAGCTCAAATATAAAGGAACTCTTACCAATTTTTAAAGTTTTACTAATTAAAAAAATTGCAAGTAGGGAGATAATAGAAGATGGTGAGGATTGGCAAGAAACAAGCTCTTCTTGAGTCCACCAAACAACCTTTGGAGTGGCAAAATCATTGGTCCACAATGGCAATGGATGTAATATAATCACTTCCATTACTCTTCTTTGAAATCTGAGATGGTCTCACCCATTTTCGTCAACTCAAAGTTTTTAGGAATGGATGAAGAAGCATTTCTAAAACATAGGTTTAGCCACCCACTCTATGCTACTATAAATTCAAGACTATTTTATGATAGGATAGTTACTTCTACAATTATTCCACTTCAAACAAGGAGCTCTCTAATTTCAATTGGCGTTTTTATTGCAAATAATATGAGGAGATGAATAAAAATAAGGATTACTTCAAGATTTAAATTCTTAAGTATTAATGCCCTATATTCTCTCAACTAGGTGATGACTTTTTAACCCCTAAAAGACCAAGGTCATTTTTTATTTCAAAAACCTCTCAAAATTGCCATTTTTGTTGCATTCATCCAATTTTTTAAAGAATCTAACAATAGGATCTTGTACTTAACTTGAATAAGATCATGTGGTAAAAATTTCATGAAGTTAGACCCTATAGATTGGAAGATATTAGCATTCAAGTTAGAAAACAAGTTGTTTTAAACTATAATATGCAATTTTAGATGACTTTGACCCCCATTTGTGAAAGAATTTGAACTATAGTGTTTGAATTTATAATTTTTTGTTTTACAAAATTGAACTAAGAGTCTAGGAAAAAAAATTTACAAAAGAAACACTTGATTTTTATTCTTCAAGAAATTATTATATAGAAGTAAGTCTAAGATTGAAAGAAAAACTAAATGGTCAATAGCTCTAAGATGGGATAAAAACACAATAATTCCAATAATGAGATTGTTCTAGCAAGTCAACATAACCTTGTCCAATAGTTTTTTTTATAAATTGTGAAAATTGCATTTAGAAATGAATCCTATAATTTATTTTCAAAGAGAAGTTAAGATTGTCCCCAAAACAAGATTGTCTATAACTTTCTCATATTTGTCCAAATAGGATGCATCAAAGCTTCACATGTAGACAAAATTTTATTTTTTCAATAAATTTTTTTTAATTTTGATTTTTTGCAAAAGAATTTGTTGCCTACCGAATTTGGTTTTGAACCTTTATAGTATAACTTCTACTCTTGTGCACCAATTCAAATAAAAAGTATATTTCTACAATGCTAATAAATTTGTATATCTTATGAGAAAGTTTCAAAGAGTTTCACTAAAAATTGAAGTCATAGGAATGTGCCCCAAATCCATTTTGTTCCCCAAGGGCACAATGGTCCTTTAGAGATTAACGAAATACTACTTACACTTATGCCTTTTCAATTAAATTCAAATTCATTTGTTTGAAAGAAACAAAAACATACTAAGTTACACTCATTCAATCAATATTAATCATTGAGGAAGATTCAAAGAACAATTGGTAATATCTCTATGTAGAACACTAAATCCATCCCACAAAATGGAACCAACAAGGTAAATTTTGGATTTACAGAGGATAAAAGTAAAAAAAGCCCCCTATTTTGAGCCATGTTTAGAATATATTAAATACCTCCCCTAGCTAATATGGGGCCTTTGATTGCAAATATAAATTCAAAATTTGTAAAAAAATTACCTACAAAAAATAAAAAAATTCCTTCATTATCCCCTAGGTAAATCTAACTTATTGGTACCACTTTGTAGGATAGGTTTATTGTGCTAGATATCCCCATTAAAGAAGGAGGTTCTAAAATGGAGTAGACACTAAAATGGAACACCTCCTTAAGTTCACCTTATTTGTACATGTTGCATTTTCATAGCCCTTAGTAATTTAAAAATTGTGTACATTTGAGGAGGTGCTCCATTTTAGAGTCCTATGCCACTTCGACTTCAAAAGTTTATAACTAATTCTACCAAGCTCCAAAAAATATGAAATGGCTAGATTTAGATGTCATTTTACTTGTCTTGTAAGAAAAATTAATTGAAAAATATTTCAAGATGTTTTCACCTCCTCAAAATTTAGTTCAAGCCCTTAATGCTCCATTTAAGGACCTCCTACTTTAGTATTTGCTTGTTTTGTTTTTTATTTTGAACAAATGGGTTAAGGTAGGGGGTTGTAATTGTGACCTTGTCTCTAGAAGCAATTTGGTAGATTTTGCCTCTAACATGTACCAGAAGTGTACATTTCAGGAGGGGGTCGCTTTTAGAAACCACTGTGTTTTCAACTTCAAAAATTCATAACTAATTCCATGAAGGTCCAAAAAATATGAAATGACTTGGGTTAGATGCCAATTCCATTTTTCTCACCACGAAAATCTACGAAAAATTATTTTAAGGAGTTTAGCTTCCCAAAATGAAAATCAGCTAGTAAAGGGTCGCTTTTACAGCCCCCTACCTTAATTGAGTGTTTTGAAGGCTCATGCAAACTACGCATGCCTCTTCTTGATCAGGTGGAGTGACTGAACTTGTGCCTGACTCCATCTGCATGCAAGAGTTGAGAGAGACTGAGAGAGACCAGTTCTCCCAACTCACACGTCCTTTCTTTGAATAACTTGAGTAGCATGACGATGGGAAGACGACTGGGCGATGATGCTTCTCTACTCTTGCCATCAAGGATCTCTTTCACCTTGTTTCACAGTTCCACTACTTGGTTTTTGGGTTTTTTTGGGACAAGTGGTTATGTGGCCTTTCATTCAAGAAGGTTTAGAGTTTTAGGAGGTTTAGAGTTTTGTGGCTCGTAAATTTGGGGGGCCCAAATTGAAGGAGGCCAATTTTGAGTCTGCAATTTTGAGCATGCAATTTTGGGTACTTTAATTTTTGTAAGCAAATTTTGAATAAGTTGGCTTTGCTTGACAAATGAAATGAGGTTTTGGAATATTGTGGTAATGATGTGTAGGGCTATAATTATAGGTTGGCATTTGGTAACACATTTACCTTTTCTTTCTATAGGCTTGAAGATGCCCATTTTTTTGGTAGGAAGTTGGCATTTAATTGCCTAAGAAAAACATTGCTTCACACAATGTGACAATGTGACGAAAAGTGGTAGTCATTGCTATTTGATTAATTTTCCTACCCCTCTTGTCAAAAAAATCAACAGCCATTGGATTTGAATTAAAATAATCCCACCCCCCCTCCAAGAAAAATCAACAACCATTGGGTATTGATACAAATATTGGATACAAATACCGGATATAGATACGGATATTGAATACGAATACAAAATACAAATACTAAATATGAATACTGGATATGGATACGGATATATAATACTAGTACTGGTACTGAATGCATGTACTCATACTTAAAATCAAATATTGATATTGTATACGGATGCTGTATATGGGATATCATTTATCCCATATCCTTTGTCTCTTATCCCACCCTCTGAGAATTATAAGAGGGGGTGGGGGGAGGGTGGATTTAAGTTAAAAACTTTTAAAATTTAAAATTTATATTAGATTGGGAGGGGAAGGGGGTTAAAAAGTTTAATATTTAAAATTTAATGTTTAAATCATCAAATCAAATTGGGGGAGGTGCTAAACTTTAAAATTTTAATTTTTTTATAGTTTTTATACTGATTGTGACACAGTTTGTCACAATGACAATGACAATGAGCTCAAAAGAGGCAGTCACTACCTTGCACCATAACTCCTACCAAGAAGTGTCCTATCCATTTTACGCGATTATTATTTTTTGTATTCAGATAGGGATGTGAAATTTTCATAATTGTTGATTGTAGATTTTTCATTCAACAATTTTATGTTTCATCCATTTCCAAACATATATTTTTGTTGGGCAATCTCTTCATTGTTGAAAATTTTGAAAATAAACAAGTATCCATGGTCAAGATTTGATTTCCTCTTCAACCTATCTTTTTTTAGAATTTCTTCCATCTTAGTGATTGTGTATACTAAGTTATGCACATATGTTCAAGCACATGTTCCACTATGTTGAGTAAGACAAGTAGGAGCATTCTTAAGTTGCTCTAATCCTTCACTTAAGCATTCATACATTAGAATAATCCAACTTCTTGATGTAGATATGGCCAATGGTTCCTTAATTGGATTGACTTGTTATAAGGTAGGGTGCTCTTATATCAACCTTGCTCAAAAAGTGATCATTAACATGGAGGTACATTTTTTTTACCAGTGTATCAATAGTGTATATTCTAGGGTTGGGTGTTTTTTTGTGATTAGTGCCTTTCAACTTCAAAAATTCATAATCCATTCTACAATAAAAAACCCAAATGAAATTACTATAGTTAGATGCCAATTCCATTTTTCTTCCTACAAAAATTTATTGAAAATTGTTTCAAGGAATATAGCTTTTTTCAAAATGCTATTAGCTTTTTAGAACGTCACTCTTAAGAGCTAACTATCTTAATCAAACTTGTCCAAGGATCACATATATTGCATTGGTGCAACACATTTCAATTTTGTTCATCATGATTTGCATTAGGGAGATTGTTTGATTTAGAGGTTGGATCAAGTAGAGCCTAAAGACACTACTCATGTAGAAAGAGTAGCAATAAATGTTACATGAGTATAAACTCCCCTTGTTTCCTAAACTTACTAGGTTGATTGCTCTTATTTATTTAGTTGTTGACCTACTCAATTATTCATGTCCATATCAAAAAAATTATGCAAGATTCTATGGATTGCCTTGCTATGAACAAAATTGCCCTTTTAAGCTTAATCCTTTGAGATTGCACACCTATCATCACCACTAATTACAATAGAAAATAGTCATCATTATTAATTATGAATGTTTTTTTATAGGATATCATTGGCAATCAAAAGATGACTCCAACATACTTTAACTTGCATTATTTAACATTGAATGAATAATTTATCAATTCACAAAGTATTGTCTCAAGGTGTACCAATAACCAATATAGATTTTCATAATTTTGTATGTTTTAATTTTTTACATCTTTAATAATCTTTCTTGGTTCAAATATAGGTTTGGAAAAGTTTGGATAGTATTGATTACAAATGTACATGCATCAATAAACTTGGGGAAGTTCAAATTTGCAAAAACATGAAGATTATCTTCTATTATAATATGTAAATGAGAAGAATGATTTATTTTAAGTTGAATTAAATATTTATTATTAAAATTTGAAACCAAAAATTTAGAATTTGTTATAAAATTGATTACAATTTGAATATTAGTGATTTCATAAGAAAAAAGTTATTTTAAGTTTGAAGAACATTTTTATTCTATGATAGGATATTTACAATAAAAAGTGTCAAAATTCTCATTGTACTAAAATTTTAGAAAACTAAGACAAGAATATAATAGTACTTGACTTTAAAAAATTTGATTTTTCTTTTTATGGGCATAGTCCTATATGCATCACAGGAACTCAAAATTATGAAAAGGTTTGTTTAAGACTCTTACGTTAAAATCTACAAGAAAAAAAATATTAGTAGTGAAGTTTCAATTTTTCTTATATATATAAATGTATATATACTATTCCAATTGTAACCATAATCATATCTAGTAAATTCATTTATAACCTTTAAACTTGCCTTTTAACAAACATATTTGGAAGTTCAGAACTTGTCTTAAAAATGAATCAAAAAATATTTTGGAGTGGTACCAAATCCATGTAGATGAAATTGAGGTACTAGGCTCCTTGAACATCAAGACTAGACTTTTTAGAAATATTGAAATTGGATTGGATTTTAACTTCTAAAGTTCTTTTATTATATTTTCACCAAGAATACTCCAAAACTTCCATTTCAAGTACAAGTACCAAATTTTAGGGTACAAAAACATTTTTGGACATATGTAATTATAGGAATCTATAGTATGCTAGTTTGAGAGGATGTGAAAACATTTCCAAAGTTTGCACTATGTGGATTGTAAAATATGATACAATTTGACTTGACAAAAATCTTTTATCTTGACTTTGCATAAACTAGGGCAAATGCACTTTGCGTGAAAAAATGTCTACATTAGTGATGCTTCTTTGGATTCATTCTTCAAGGTAGAAAAAAATAGAAAACAATTTAAATACTAAATTGTTAAGAATTTAGTTATAGAATAAAAAATACCAAGTCCAATTATTGTAATATTATAATAAAAAATCTTAATTGTACAATTTTATTTTATCCAATTTTTCTAGAAATTGAGCTAAATAAAGGATTCAAAGTTTATTTTAGTCTAAAAAATTCATAACTACCAGCAAACTAAAACTCCTCATAACTTTCATTTCATTAATCAAAAACCAATTTCAAATTTCTGTTTCTTAACCCTTAGTTCCAACTCCCAAGGCATTTTCTAGGATTTTTTTGCCTCAAAAAACCCTAGAAATTGCCACTTCTAATGTATTGATGAAAAAATCTATGCAAGATGAATTTTTTCAAAATACAACCACAAGATCTTGCATTTAACTTATATGAGATGGTGTGGTAAATTTTTTGTCCAATTTCATTGTACAAATTGAAAGATAATTGCATTCAAAGTGACAAAATGTTTTTTTTAAGGGGGGGGGGAGGCTAATCCAAAAAATTTAGATGACTTTGACCACCTTTTGTGGAAATTTTTTTCACTATAGACTTCAAATTTTTTTTTTCATAATTAGTATCATATTAGGCATATACCCACAAATTTTCAAGTCAATCTAGAGACATGGAGCACATTCAAAAAGGTCTTGCAAAGTCACTTTGTCATAAGATTTGACAATACACTGTCTAAGTTTTGTACAAATTTTCCCACTACATAGTTCAAAACCAAAATATTCAAATGGTGAATTGAAGTAGGGTATCATTTGTGAGAAGCCAAAAAAAAACTCAAAATCCAAAAATCTCTAATTTTTATGTAATATTGTAACTTAATATAAGCTAAATAACATTAGGTAGCTCTTGAATAATGGGCTTCTTAATGTACCTAAGATGTTTCTCAACCTCAATCTTTGTTCCCAAAGTTCCATGTTCCTTGCGTTCTTGATGATGAGTCTCAATTAGTCATGGACCTTTGAAAGGACAACAACCAAAATTTCATTAGTGCCTATGGTGTAGGCTATATCCAAGCTAAATAATTCAATAATTTCTTCAACATTCCTTACCCTTGTCTATCATTTGGCCCACGTCTTTCACAATTGAAATTATAAATCCTAATTGTGGTGATTAATTCATATTGCCAAATTGAAAAACATTTACACTAAAGAAAGAAATTAGGTTGCCCTTCACTAATTTCTTGGCATTCCAAACTATAGAAATATTTACTCTTTTTAGGACAAGGTATGTACCACTTTTGAATTAGACATTGATGGAATTGGGAATCATGAAATTTGATGTGTACAATAAGAATATTTGTAGAAATATTTGTTGAATATGATGGCTTCTAAAGTACTCCTTGCCGGTTCTACTAAAAAGCTCTAAATTAGGTAGAATCTTTGTTCCACTAAAACCTTTGTTTCTTGATTTTGACCATTTAGTAAAAGTTTTTTTTTTGTGTTAAATGACCTCATGGGGGAAAGTGAAATAGTGTGTGAGCATAACTTTAGGTTTGCAAGTTTGGCCTTGCCCATTTAAAGCTCATTGTCATTGTATGAATTGCCCCTTCAAACACTAGTGATGACAATGCGTTTAGTGATTACTTCATTGCTATGAATATTTTATTACAATTTCAACTAGGTTTCTTTATTGTAGATATTTAGGTTAGGGAACATGGTTCTAGAATCCTAGTATTGCCACCACCCTTTAAATAATTTAAAACGATAAAATCAACAACATTTACAAACCATGCTCAAAAATCATACTTTGCACATGGATTTTGGATGTTTAAACAATAGCACCTAAGCTATACATTTTGCATAGATCTAAGGGATGGGTTTATTGTTCTTGAATGTATGTATTGCTATAACTATGACTAAAAAATAGTTAATTTCTCAAGGGAAAGATTTTTGGAGGTTTTAGTGGAACAAAGGAAATAATCTTTTTGGAAGAATGAAATTTAATTACTGAGGCAACTTCATTCATAATTTAGTCTAAAAGGTAATCTAATTATTGAGGCAACCTCATTTCACTATTTAGTATAGAAGGCAATGTAATTATTGAAGGAGCTAATTTCACCATTTAGTCTAGAAGGCAACCTAATTATTGAAGCAACCTAATTCCACTATTTGGTATAAAAGACAATCTCATTATTTAGGCAACCTAATTTCAATATTTAGTGTAGAAGGCAACATCACTATTGAAGGAGCCAAATTACACTATTACATGTTTTTATTTCATATTATAAAATTTCAAAGCTTGGAAATTTTACAAATTACTTCTCTTGAAACGTGGATGATTGCAAGAAATACTTTCCATTTTTGGCTCAAAAATATAGTTTTGGGCCACATGATTAGCAATATTACCTAGTACTATCAAATACCATGTGTCAACAATGCACTTGCAAATCTAAACCATCAATTTGAGGCGCCTACAAATCAAGATTGTCAATTCATTACTATGCAATACTATAGATTGCTACAAAGTACTATAGAGGCCAATGGTAGTAGAAAATAGCAAAAAAGGGATGTGTGAACCTTTTCATTTTTAGTAATTCAAAAAAGATTCAAAAAATTATTTAAGAAAATCCATTTTCTAGACAAGAATGCACTCACATTGCAATAAAGAATTCCTCTAGGAAATTTTTTCCCTCTTTGTAACCTTTGCGCAAAGGAAGATCCATTAGAAGAGATTTGAGGGCTCTAGGAGCCTGTGAGTTCCCACAGCCCGAAATCCTGTAATTTGCTGTGGGAACGCAGTTCAGCAGGGAATCCTACGTGGTCGAGCAAATGCCACGTCATTAATTTCTTCTTCTTTTTGAAAATTTTTATTTATTTTTTGGACTTTTTTCATATTTTAGGACCCCCAATTTTTATTTTAAAATTTTTTTTTTTAGAAATTCTGGCCCGACAGCGACCAGCCGTTCCCCAGACCAGTTTCGAGAACAATCCTGAAACAGCCCGTTGGAGCCCTCAAATCCCTCCTAATGACTCTGAGCCCATGTGTGCAACAAACATGTTACTATTTTCATAAAAACTCATTTTCAATCCTTGTAATGTTAGTAAGCCTCCAACTTGTCCAAATTGTTGCTTCAAATTCAGATTATTGGTTCAAAAATAGGACTAAAACCCCCCAAAATGGCCAAGTAGAGACCCAATCGGAAGCAAGTTAAAATGATAAACTAATTTGAAAAATTTGAAAAAATTATTGAACCTCTAAAACTTTTGTGTGTAACTTTATTCAAAATTTGAAGATAAAAAGACAAAAGATACAAAAATTATGAGCAAAAAATTATCTATTGGAAGTCAAGGGGATAAAAAAAAGGACAAGTGTTTCTTGCAATCACCCACCTATCAAATGTTCTTCCAACATCTTTTGACACTAATTACAAGAAGCATATTCAAGTAACCACTTCAAAAAATTCAATGCAATATTTTCTTAGACATACCTCTACATCCAATTCTTCAAATGTTTTGGAAAAATAAATGGAAGCCCTTTGAATAGAGAAAAAAAATTCATTGTATAATTAGATCAATGAAGGCATTTGTGCAAGCCTTGAAAGCAACCCTTCTTCCAATACATAAACTTGTTGGCATGGAATGAACAATGTTTTGGGCCTTCCAACTAGGGTTATTTTTTTTCATATCTTGTGAAGTGGCAAAGTGGCAATATTTCATTTTATTGTGGAGCTCAAAATCTCAACATTCATCCATATATTGGATAAAAAATATCATATTAACACATAATACACATCTATCATTCTATTTTCATCCATTATTTGGCAATTTCATCCATTATTTTCAAAAAAATTGAAGTTTATTGGTGATTTCATCTAAAATTTTGCTGTTTTTTTTCCTATAGGCTTGGTGCCAGGCCAAAAAATTTGGTGCAATTTTGCACCAAATCGCCAGAAAAAAAAAACCCTTGCTTCCAACTAGTTGTTGCAAATAACACATGGCTTCTAAAGATTTGTGAAAATTGGATAATAAGCTCACATGTGCTGATTAGGAACACTACATTGTTCTTGCTTCTTCTTTCATTGTTAAAGGATGGACCTATCACCACTGGTTTGAAGCCTCTTTCAGTTTGTTACCATTTTCAAAGCAGATATGTCTGAAATTTATATATTTTATTTTTCAAAGATGAAAATACATGTCTTCTATACTCCACAAAAAATTTAGATTTTTTTGAGGAAAATTGATTTTTATGTGAATTTTAGAAGAAAAAGTGAAGAAAAAATCATACCAAATAGAAAATTAACTCAAAAAATCTGAAATTTTCACCATGTGTGTACATTATAGTGACAAACATCATGGTGGAAACTCAATTTCCGTATACTTCTATAAATAGGATGTAACAGACATTAAAAATGCATCCAATGTTCAAAATGCAATAAAATATTCAGTTTTATGAATTTTTCCAAAACTTCAATTGGAGTAGAAACTAGAGTAGAGGACCTTCATTTCATTAGTGGTCTCAAACTCAAAAAATGTCATTTTGAAGGAGAAATTTCAGATTCAGTCAATTTCTCAAAATACACTGAAATGGCAAATTTTGCCATCCATTTTCTCTAATTACTTCTCAACTACATGAAAACAAATAGTAGTTAGACTAAAAACACAATTGGAGACTCTTTACAACTCAACATGAAAGGTAATTAAAAAAAAAGTGAATGAAAAAACTACTATTCTGGTCTTTTGTTGCCCTTGCAAAGTCATCCGAATGCCAAAAAATGGCGCCGGCGTTGCTTAGGGGTTAAAGAGTTTATAGTTAGAGCTTCATATAATCAAGTCTGAAATTGTAAATGTGCCATTAGTTGGCAAGGTGGATCACATGTCTTACATTTGTCAATATAAATGATGTACATGTTCACAATTATAGTTGTGTCAATGGGAAAAAAAACAAAACATTGCCACCATTTGTAGTACTGGGTTTGATATAGGTAGATTACACACCACCCATGTGTGTAATCTACTCTAGATGCATTGGTGAAGTATGAATGTTATCTCAAATAGAATTTGCCCTTCTCTTCCATTTTTACTAAATCATAACATAACTTTTTCATAAAAGGTCCAATTTATATAAAAAATTATATACACTTGAAGCTCTTCAAAAACCACATGTGTAGTAAAAATATAAGATATATGTAGTACAAATTGAGACTATATGAGCATGCCCAAAATTGATTTTGTCCCTTGTAGGGACAATGGGACTTTAAGGGTTAAAAAAATGATTTTCACTTATATTCTTGGATTGCCTAGTTGAGGAAAATCTACATATTGTACAATAAGTTTTTAACCATGAAATCAAAAGTTATGAAAATGATTGCTCCATTAAAAAAAAACTCATCTTCATGTTGTGCAAAAATTTCAAAAAAATAAAAATTCCATTTGTAGTGAGTTGCTCCAAATCCCTATGTTGGCAAACCACCTTAAAGCATCCCCACGCTTGGCTCACCCAAATGGCCGGATAGGGACCACTTGCTTTGGAATCAAGGAAACTCATGCCTAGCTACTTCATTTTGCCCCACTCCAACGCAAGCAATAAGCATGGAGAAGCGGATGTTTTTGGATTTTGAAGTGCCACATAATGAATGGCAACAAAACAAAACCTTTATCAATTCTAAAGTGCCTTAGAACTTGGAATTAAATACAAAAAAATCCATATGGAGTTGACTTTCCATTCAGTTGACCGGCCTTTTTTTGGCTTTGTTGTGTGTGCCGTGGAACAATTAAAATGGCTAGGCCTGGCCACTTAGCCAATTTGTGTCATATCTTGCATATGCTCTTAATCCTTTGGTGGTTAACCAATCTTTGTACAAAACTTGCATTTAATAAAAAATTAATTGTTATAAATATCATCCTTTTTATGTATTTTCAATAGCTGCAACATTGATGAATTAACTTCTAGACCATTTTAGTATAATGGAAAGTCTAAATTCAATTCCAATGATTTTTGTTTTGAACACTCCAAAAATATATATAGTTAACATAACATCATTTTGAGTAATTGTCATCAGTTTCTAGAAATAATTAATCTTCTTTCTTTTCTCAAATTTTAAAAAGAATGCAAAAAATGCAAAAAACAGAATAGGCTTGTTATTCTTGCAGAATGTTAAATCCTATCATTGAAGGTGGGCTCAATAGGATAATTTTGAATTATCCAAGGTAAAAGTGAAAAAAAACACCTATATTGTGTCATGCCTTGAGTATGTTCTAGACCTTTCATAGCTAATTTGGAGTCTCTGATTGCAAATATGAATTCAATTTTTTTCTTAAATTGTGCAAAAAATAAAAAATTTCAGTGTTTACCCTTGGGGTAAATCCACCCTGACGGGGCCCACCTTCCACGGAAGGATTTAACGTCCTCCGTTATTCCCAGAAAAAGATCCCAAGCCAAGTTTGTCATGCTGAAGCTGGGAAGGTTTGCCAGGAGAGAGTTGGTGGAAGTGGCCATGGGCAGCCATCGAGTGTTTTGTAAGCTTGATTGCATCTTGCCCGGATCTCATCAACATCATCCACATCAAATCATCTATCAACCAAAAGAGAATATACATTTCATCTATCAACTTGCCATATATATATATTTATATTGTGTGTGTGTTCCATCAACCTATGCGGAATATGTATTTCTCAAATGTCTTCTTCATCTACAGCTATGGTAGAGGACCATATCTGATAAAATAAGCACATTTGGATATGATTTAGGGTAGTGCAAGACAAAGAAATATTTTTAACCCCTAAATGTCCAAGGCTTGTTTTGAGTGACTTAGAATCTACTCTAAATTGAACAAAATGCCAACATTTTGATAAGTTGTATCAATTTTTTAAAATTGTAACCGTACCAATTTCAAACTAGACATGTTAGAGATCTCATAGGAAAAGAAAACACAACAATATCACTTATAGAGTGAAAGATTATAATGTTTGACCATAAGGGTGTTAAACCTGCAAAAAATTTGCAACCCTCTTTTCACAAGTCAAATGTATAACCTCAATCAACTTATGGCTTCTTGAAATCTACACTATAGTTTTTTTAAATGAATTTTGAATGTGATTTTTGATCCAAGATTTAGTGTATTTGAGGCTCATTTCCAAGGGCTCTCAACACTACGGGAAGTCAAGATTGCAATGGGTACCCTTGCACAAAATCTTCAATAGAAAAATCACTATTGATTATTTTCAAGATCTGATTTTTGATGCTAAAACTAGACTTCACAAAGATCTTTTCAAAAATATTAAACTACTAAAAATACCAACTTAGTTAAGTTTTTTTGACTTCAAAGTTTTGCAAATGCCAAATTTTGGTGCCTTGGGCATTTAGAGGTTAAAGGTGTATTGACAAAAGTGATGGGGATTGCAAAAAAATTGATAATTTTATCTCTTGAATTTTAAACTATTGAGAATTTTGGAAGGTAGAATTTGGGCTTCACCTATGACCAACATCTAGAGTCATCCAATTCCAAACTACTTTCTTGCTCATTGCTTCATGCTTTCTTGCTTACTTATGTGTCATTTACTTTTTGGTTCAAACCTAGAAAAAGTACAAAAACACACATTCTAAAGATAAAATGGAAATCCATTCCAATCTTGATTGGAAATAGAGTATTCAATTGATTGTTGATGAGGCACCGGTTAGTAAGGGGTCCTTCTACTACAAACACTTGAGGCATAACCTTCTTCAATGAAACAAGCAATTAATTTTACAAGAAAGACTTTATCTCAAGGCATTGATTTAAAAAAAACTAAACTATTCAACTTCCTTTGGGATCTTCTATTGATGCAAAGTCTCCTTTTTTTCAATCCAAAGCCAATGAATACAAACAAACTATGCTTCTCACAATTGCATTCTTCATCAAAGGCATCCCATTTCGATGGGTTAATTTTGAAACAATGAACCCCTTACTACAATCAACAACCATAAAATCATTCTCTAACGTGATGAACAACTTCTTCCTACCTTGTTTGTACATAAACAATGAAAGTCATTCATTGGATCTTTCAATTCCTTTGTCGTATTTCATCATTACTAATGCTTTATTCTCTATTGAAAAATGGTGGTACATTTTATTTTTATTGCATGTAGCATCTATATAGTGTGGCATTTGCAATCTAGATTTTTGAAGCATTGAACATCACTTGTACAAAATTTTCATTTATACCAAAATGTTTGGTTTTAAATTTAGAAGGTAGGCCACTTATCCCCATCTGTGCAACTTACTACACGCACTTCCCACCATTTCTAAGTATCCTAGTTTATAAGAACAAAAACTAAGCCATAATTCATTATTCTTTACTAATTGTAGATGCTATTATTTTTGAGTTCTCTAATTATTTGTTGGGTCAAAGAAGGATTCTTTTTTTTGTATGCATTCTTTAAATACAATATATAACTTTTATTATGAATTTACAAGTGTATAAAAATATGGAATCCAAAATTGAACATATTCTCTAATAAATAGAAAATGTTTTAAATATTCTAGTTCTTTCATATTCATAGGCTCAAAATTGCTTGAAAATACTAGTTTTTAAAACAAGGCAAAAATCTCCATCTATATTTATTTTTCAACAAGTTCAACCATAGATTCATTAAATTAACTTAGTAGAATACACACTCCTAAAATTTATGAATAAAATCCTTACCAATTGCAAGATCATAATGCTTGGAATTCAAAAAAATTATTCTTGACTATTTTGAAATAATTTCAACCAAAAACATTTTATATTCATATTTGAAAAAAAAATAGTAAGTAGAAAGAAGTAGAGATGGATTGATTAAGAATACTAATTTGTAAAGAATTACGTTATGGAATTGAAAGGTGCCAATCTCCAATGGTTGTTATGCTGAAATGAACAATATACATTCTATGGTTTTATTTTTTCTAAAAAAATTGAAAATTGAATTAAATAAAGTGCTTCAAACTTTATTTTAGAGTAGAAATTCAATGACTAGTTGCAAACTATAACTCCTATAACAATTTCATCTCATAAATCAAAATGGAATGGTTCAATGCTCTCTATATGCATATGTAAATTTGAAAAAACAATTTCAAATTTTTATTTCTTAAAAAATTGATTTTTTGAATTGCCTACATTATTTGAGCTCCAAAAGAAACTACATATCATACAATAAATTTCTAACCATGTTGTCAAAAGTTATGAAAATTATTGTACCTTAAAGCTATTCCTTTACTACATTTTGCATGAACATTTGAGAGAATAAAAAATAAAAAATCCCATTTATAAATGGATGATTAAAAGGTATGTTGCCAAAAAATGCTATTTGATCCTTTAGAAGCAAACAAAATACAAAAGATTCAATTTTAGAAAAGAGTACCATGTAAGATTAGCTAATGTACAATATACGCTAATTTTCTTTGAAAGAAAGTTATCAAAGTTGAAAACACCTAAACTGTCCCTATATCCTTTAGTTCACATATTCAAAGCACTTTAATTTAACAATAGATTGTTATTGAAATTGTCATTTGGTGCTTGGAGTATAATGAGGGGGATTTGAGGTCATGCTTGAAGCACAATAGGATCATCTTAAAGTGAATTTTGAATAAACTTGCTAATGAACAAGATCATTTTAAGAACAACTACATAGTTGCCACTAATCATTTAGTAACTAAGCTAGTATGGCTTGCAAACATGGTCAATATCTAGTTATTAAAAGACATATTGTAATGAATTTTGACACTATTTATGGATTCTAATATACCCTTTTTTAGCTTTTTACAAGGAATGAGCGGTGCTAAATGAAGTCAACATTAGGCAAGTTTAGAGTGTGTTTTATTGATTTATTCATTTCCACTTTGAAAGTTATGGAGTTCACACAGATAGTCTAAAAATGTATACTTTTGAAAAATTTGCTAATACGAGAATATTATATTTCTCCACTAAAGATAGCTTGCAACTATTCCTTATTTTGAGTTTTTTTCACCGTAAAAGTTTACGTAAGTTAAGCTTACCTTACATGCAGTACTGTAACCTCGAGTTAACAAGGAATCTAAGCATGGATCCACTCGTGTGACGAAGTGAACAGTAAGTTAAGTGAACACAAACTCCAGAAAGCCAGCGAGGAAAAGAACACCTGCAAATAGAGAACCGGCACTGGTGGCACGTGGATGCCCGGACCTAGTAAATCCGGGTACCATCCCCCGCTCCTACGTGGTTTGCCTTTGGCTGTCAGCGCCTCTGCGCTGCTTGCTGTTCCTTCTGTAAGTTATGTGTACCATGGATGTCTGCGTGGTGCCAGCTATGGCGGATCCGTCCCGAGCAGGAAAGCGTTTTCATCGTGCTCCCGGCTTCTAGTGATCATCTCTCCTGCACCTCCCTGCTCTCCTCGCAGTCCGACTGACTGTTCGCATTGCATTGCATTACACACCATTGACGTGAGCACATTGTCGGAAACGAGGGCGGATGCCGTGGTAGAAGTCGAGCTAGGGAGTACGTCTCTAGCTTTTTCTCTGTGCGATTGATTGCTATGCAGAGGCACCGGCGAGGACGCAGCTGTTCGCATCAATTTTCCTGTCTGGAGCTAACCGTGCGACTGGGTGACCGTGTGGTGGTGTAGGTGGTAGTCCTTGTTGGTTTGTGCGCGGGGGAGGGAGCGCATTAAAGACTGAGGTAGCAGCGTGTTAAGGTTACTGAAGACCTGGAACTGCAGGAGCCTGAGCCTGAGCCTGGCTTCCAGGTTGGCAGGACGCGGTGGAGTTGCTTGTGCTCTGTTTGCTACTCTGTTTTCTTGAGTGCTTGGTGTGGAGCTTGTCTGTTGTGAAATGATGGCGATAGTGAAGGCGTAAGGAGCAGTTACGGTCCAGGAAGAGTACAAGTACATTCAGCTGCAGCGGGAGGAACGAACGGGGCGGAGGAGGTAATGCCATCCTATCTTTCTTGTTTTTGACGGAGATTTGTGGCTTCCAGGGCTTTTTGAGGAGTGAGAAAGGTAATGCTGTCAGAGATTGTGATAGGATTGCTGCAATTTGGATTAGAGTGGTGTGCTGGTAGTACTTGTCTAGATGTAGAGCAGCGACTAGACGCTTTTTCCAGATTGGTCGTGCAGTGTGAATTCAGTTTCTGGCTGGCGGATTGGTGTAGAGATGGACATTCGAGTTAGACTGGGACTTGCACGCGACGTTTATGTCAGTGTTACCACTGCTCAGTAGGTGAACTTTTGGACTGTGCTGTTTGTTATACAGAACGGAAGGCACATTGGCCGTCAAGTCAAGATTTGATGTTATTCGTTGGCTTTGAACCCCTCTGCTGCTAAATTTGGCCAAACTGTCCAAGTTTCGAGTATGGATGTATGTTTACGTTGTTGCCCAGTGAATCACCAATTTCTTGGTGTCGCGACGTTTCGAGGATTCTAGTTTGCAATTGCCTCTGATCAGCGAGCGGAGCTGAAGCCTTGGAGTTGCGAGAAGCAGCGGAGTCTTTCAAAAACTTCTTGTAAGATTGTAGCTGCTTAATCTTTGATTCACTGCGTAACCCTGGATTTGTGTCTTGGTCAGTAATTGTGATTTTAGAGTGCGCTCCGATCCTGAATAGCAACAAGGCCTACAGACTGAGTCTTTGAAGTATGTTGATAAAGACTCTAACGCTTTCCTCGGTCTAGAGCAAGAATTCTGTGGACTTTGTAGACGTCCTGAAGTCGATCTTTTGTTTGAAAGAATGTTCTACTTTATCTGAAGAGCTATTATATCTTGTTCTAGTCCTTGTGCAACTGTCTATTTCTGTTGAAAGCAATTGGAGCTATGTCTTCTTAAGTGGTCGTGTAGGGCGTGATCAGCATTCTTGTTCTCCCTTATTTTCCACCATTTATGGTGTTAGTGTAGTCGACTGCATAGTTTTCCGATTTCTTGAGTAAGACGAGGTAGTTGATGGGGTTTCAACGAAATGAAACACGCAACTAGAGCCTGGAGTTTTATGGTCCTCAATTGAGCATGTGGATCGTGATAACTTTCTATGCAGACCCTGTAAATCGTCTTATGCAGTGATTGCTGCATCACATTTACCCCTGGACTCGCAATCGAATGAATTTGATCGATTTCAACCAGGGTGTTTAGCAGTTGTAAGTCACCTTCATCTACTGTTTTTTATCCATTCAAGTAGTGTTGTACTCTCTCTTCAACCTTCCCATATATATGGTCAAGGTGACAAATGAGGTTTAGAGAACTGTGAGCTTTCAAATCTTGCTTGACGTGTTCAACACTTTGTGTTACAGGACCGTCCTTCAATGGTTAAGGGGCTATTATTATGCTGTACTACTGCACCTTGAAACTGTAGGTCGATAGGAGCAGTTGCCGATGTGTTTTTTCTCTCTAGTTTTTTAGTGGATCATTTGAGAATTGAAATTGTTCACATTAGGGTTGTACCCGCGAATTGTAATTAATTTTTATAAATGTCTTGCACTTCACTCATAAATGTCTGGTCTGATTCGTTTCTGGTTCCGCATACAGTTTCGAATCCGAAGTGGGGTTTACCAAGCGTCTCTATATAATAACTTAGTAAATATTCCTGCCTGCTATTGAAGAAAGGGAACTTGGCGACCCGGAATGTTCGTCGACTCTCCTTCCAAGACACTGCACAGCCCGTTGCTCAAAATGCCTCCCTCTATGCAAGACAATTACCCGTCCACCCCTGGCAAGGTATGGTCTCAAACGCAGACGTACATGCAGATTTTTAGCAAATTTTGTCACCGATGCTTATGTCCCATGCCTGGCAGGATGCCTTCTTCATTGATCTGGCGTACTCTGTCTAGATTCTCTTCATAACTAAGGTTATTTCAAAATTGAATATGTAGGTGAAAGTGGAAAGAAGCAATTATTTTGGTCGGGTGGCGTCAAGATGGCACACGACAGCTTCCGCCAGACTTCTGGGATGTACCGCCATCTTACTTGCTTTGACTCTTCTTGTATTCTACAAGATGAGTGGTACCTCGGGGGTGGCTGTTGAAGGCGGCATTGTTGGTCGTTCAATGGCTGCCTTTAAACCCAATCATCAATGGGAACTCAAAGTGCGGTGGTCTTGCCTGCCTAAAAGAGAACATGACTCTATGGTGGTTCTTGTCACGGGTGCTGCAGGATTTGTCGGTACTCATGTATCTCTGGCACTAAAGAAAAGAGGAGACGGAGTTGTTGGTCTGGATAATTTCAATGACTACTATGAGACCTCTTTGAAGCGTGCCAGACAAGATTTGCTTGAGAAGCACGGTGTCTTCGTTGTTGAGGGTGACATCAATGATGAGGTTCTGCTGAAGACACTTTTCGAATTGGGCCAGTTTACTCATATCATGCACCTTGCTGCTCAGGCAGGGGTACGGTATGCCATGCAGAATCCAGGGTCTTATGTTCACAGCAATATCGCTGGCCTCGTGAATCTTCTTGAGGTCTGTAAAGCTGCAAATCCTCAGCCAGCAATTGTGTGGGCCTCTTCAAGCTCTGTGTACGGCTTAAATACCAAGGTTTGTAATTTTTTGTAATTTTCTTTACCAACATTGCTTGTTATCATTTAGATATCCAATGCCTGAAAATGATTCTTGAAGTAGGCGTTTGGAAGAGATTTGACTGTACGAAAATGTTCGTATGATCACTGCAATTTATTGAATTGTGTTGATATAGTAATTGTGTGGTTTGACACCCATTGTAGGCATCTCGCATGGTTTCAGTGTCGCTGTTTCTACAGTGGGTTGTAAATGGCAGGAACTCTTTAGTGTACTTCATATTGCACTTGGTTGTGCCTCATCGTCTCAAATTCCTTCATCATGGTCTTCTTTCTGCGTGCAGGTCCCCTTCTCTGAAAGTGACCGGACCGACCAACCTGCCAGCCTTTATGCAGCTACCAAGAAGGCCGGTGAAGAAATCGTTCATACGTACAATCACATTTATGGCCTTTCGATAACAGGTCTCCGTTTCTTCACTGTTTACGGGCCTTGGGGACGACCGGATATGGCTTACTTCTCCTTCACACGGGACATCCTACGGGGCAAGTCCATTAACATTTACACGGGCAGTGGTGGAAAGGACCTAGCCCGGGACTTTACATACATTGACGACATTGTGAAAGGTTGCGTGGGCTCTCTAGATACAGCGGAGAAGAGCACAGGCAGCGGTGGTAAGAAGACTGGCCCAGCGCAACTGCGTGTTTTTAATCTGGGGAACACTTCACCTGTTACGGTTCCTTCTTTGGTCGATATTCTTGAGAAGTACTTGAAGTTGAAGGCAAAGAGGAATATCATTAAAATGCCTCGGAATGGAGATGTCCCTTTCACACATGCGAACATTTCATCTGCACAGAAGCAGCTCAATTACCGTCCGACGACAAATTTGGACACAGGTCTGAAGAAGTTTGTGAAGTGGTATCAGAGCTACTATGGAGTGGGAACGGATCATAGGTTGTGGTTGGGTGATCATGAGCAGATCGTATGAATTTTTATGCCACTTCTTCCTGGCATTGTAGATTTTGTTTGATCAAAGATTGTGAAGCTGGGAGTGAGGATTCATAGGAAACTTTGTGCTTTTATAATGTCGATGTTTCTAACGTGTATAAGAGTTGTAAACACATTCGCTAAGGGCTGTAGAGATTTCGGAGTCCATCTTGTTTTTTGTTGGCGTACGGTTTCGCTGTTCCTCAAAAGTACAGTCCCAAACGGATTGCATGTCCTTGGGGAGGCTTGTAAAGGGAGGAGGTAGTACAGTACATTGCGCCCCCAATATTGAGAGAGAACTCCTAACGAGTATAGGTGGCTGTATTTGCCCATCACTCTTTTGACCAATGTTATATAATGTATCGTTTTTACATCATCTTTGCCAAGTGAAGGCATCGCTCCATTTCTCCTCTGCGGAGCTTTGAACTGAGACCAGATTTTCGGATTGAGGTGCACAGATGCACATTGCGCGGTCATGCCCAAGACAGCCTTACTGACGTGAGCTTTTCAGACGCAATAAAGGAATTCTGTAGCCGAACCAAGTCTAATTTTGAATTTTAGCTGATCCACAGAAGCTTAGCTTAACTGTAACTTGTAAGCATATGCCGAATGTTACATAGTAGCCACCACCCTGACAAATGGTGAGATACTCTATTCTATCCTTCAGTGTTTGCAGACCTTTGGTTCTCGATAGATATTATGCTTCGTTGCAGGTTTCGTTGGTGTTCTCGAAGGAATGTGGATCAATTGTCAGTTACATGACGAGGAGTGGAGATGGAAGTTTTCAAGGAGCGAGGATTCCGAGGACTTTCAAATGATTGGGCGGGTCATCGACAATTAGCTGCTCCTGAAAGCTTCCTTAGGATTGCTCGGTTGGTTAAGATTTTTTCATGTATGCTCTTGCCGAGGGTTTAGGGATGTGGGAACTGCATTCACTGGGGTGCATGAGCAGGTCGGAACATCTTTCTTTTGTGTTAACTTACGGTCTCTCTGTTGCCTGTTTGCTGGAGGTCCTGTTCTGTGCAGGGAACAGTGGTGCCGGCATTCTGTAAGCAGTACTTACGTTTCTGATCTTCTGAGAGTGAACGTAGACAGGACTAACCTTCAGTACTGGAGTTGCATAGGGAGTTAGGGACCTGTCGTGCACTGGTGCACAGCTGGCGTTCTATTGGTGATGAAGTCTTACCCAAAGTACAGAGGATCCCAGTGTAACTTAAGTTACTTATATAAAAACTAGAAGTCCAACTCCGTCCAAGAGATCATCACCTACAGTAAGTAGGGCTCTACTTTTTCATATGTTATTTTATCTTCCTTTTTTCGTATGATGACCTTACGTAGTGCAGTTAGTAAAATTCTGGCTCATTTCAGAAATCTTTGAATACCTTGATCCGTCCAAGTGGCATATCATCACCATTCTGCCATTCTAGCTAATCAATAAAAAGCCACCTGACACTGCTGCAGTGAGTGACAAGGATTTGGACCAGCGGGATGGCTGAGTGTGCATCGTGCGTTCTGACAAAGAAAAGTTATCCCATGTTCGGTCAATTCCCACTCATAGCACGAGCTTAACCCCTAAGCGTGTAGACTCATCTCCGTATTGTTTTGACAATGTCAGAAAAATCATCGTCCAGTAAAGTAGCCGGCTTGAAAAGCGACCCTTAAAGGCCTGCTCGGAGTTTTGGAGGGGTCTGAGATTACAGAAAGAATTTTTGATAATTTTGAAAGAGAAGAGCAGCTGTAGCAGAATCAGACGCCACTGGTTTTGTAATTTTTGGAGTAGGTGAGAATTAGTAATGAATTTTTAAAGAAACTTGGTGTAGCCACCTATTTACGATCATAGGCTATGTAGAAAGTGTACACAAAGAATTGGAAAAGAGATAAGGCCTTTATTGAAAAGTAGCAGTATGATATGTGGGAAGTGCTTTTCAAGGTTTCAAAATGTGCCCCTTGCTAAACTAAAACAAACCCTAAACAGTGCGCTAACAAGTCACATAAATTAGAAAACGACAAGGTGAGGAAGTTCATGCCCCATTAGTTTATTTGTTTGTTTTTGATTTTTTATACACATTGCAAATTTTTGAAAACCAATCTCTTGAGCTTTTTATTCTATCTATCAGTGATTTGTTAATGGACCTTTATGATGTTCAAATCTGCTATCATCAAATAACTATTGACACTACATTATAGATTCATTTAACAACTGAACAATATCCATATACTTAGATTCACCAACACTATCACCAATATTTTTCTATAAATTTTGAAATGGAAAATTCAAAATTCCTTCTAAAATCAATCACACAAAAAATTGTCATTTTTTGAGTGAATTTTGTTGGAATGGATTAGAAATGAGGTTCTCTTGATATGGTGGTATTTTGGAATTTTTGTACTCTTTGATTCTATAACCTCATTTTTGTAAACCTAGTGACTTCAAATATGTACTCTAGTAAAACCAAATCCAACCCTTTGATAGAACAACAACTTTATAAAGTATCTCAAAAAATTAGGATGACTTTCATCCAAATTGTTATGAAAAAGAAATTTGACATTGGAGAGCTTCAAGGCTAATGTAATCCTAGAAGGACACAGAGGACACTTAGGCCATGTTTAGACTAGGGTCTAGGACCAAGAACCTCTAGAAATTGAGCAATATTATTGATTGAGAGTATGTACCCCATTAGTTGAGAGCAATCCTATTGTGTTTTGTTTTTTTTGAAATCGGTAATGGTATGTTGGATTCTAGCCTAAATCCAACCTTAGTGTTCTATGGATGATATAAAATCCTTATATATAGGATAGAAATGCAAATGTTCATCTTTAGAATTTAGTGTCAATAGGGATGGTTTTGCGTAGTTGTTTAACCTTGAATGTGTGCTCTTGGTTTTTTATAAACAACTAATTTATATGATATAGAAAAGGCAAATTACTATAGTGACCATCCCATCATTTTGGAATAAATTGGTGGAAGTAGAGCCAATTCAAAATTATTGTGTTGTACATGAGTATTAACTTGTTAGGATACCTCAGGTGAAGTATTGTTTGCATGGTGAAAATTTTCTGTAGTGGTGAAATTTTCAGCTCTACAAGAAAGTGTCTACATTTATAATTTTTGCTACGTAGAAGAAGTCATGACAAATGATTTTTGTGAACAAAAAATGTTATCATTTTAATTTTTTGGTTAACACTTTGCTACTATCAAAGAAGCATTTGTATCAAAGAAGTCATAACTTTTCTAATCTTTCTACTTTCACTTGTAAGAAAAAATAGAAGTAGCATCAAATCCGATCCAAGTCATTTTATATATTTTTTAGAAATTTGTGGAGTTTGCTATCAATTTTGAAGTTGGAATCACATTACACTAAAAGCATTCATCACCTTATATGCTTATTGTTGGCATTGACAAATACAATTGGTACATTGAAGAAAGCAATGTGCACCTTTATGTCAAAAAAATACTTTAACAATTTGTACTATTTCAAGACCTCCTACTTTACTTTGAGATTCAAAGCAATATAGAACAACGCAATGAAAGAGAGAGAGAGAGAGGGGGGGGTAACTATTTGAAGGTAAGGCATAAAAAAAAAGGCCAAGCTACATAAATAGCCCAAATTAGACCACTCCAACTCTAACTCCATTATCCATGTTAGAATCCAACTATTCAATAATCTTGTGGATGGGAATTGATCCCCACCTACAAATCTTTTACACAACATCAATTTAGGTGCAAAATATAGAAAATATAACATAATTCTAAACCTTCAATTTCAATGGGTATGTACGTGTAGCAGGGATATCCAAGTAAAAAATTTACAAAATTTGGTCAATTTTTTTACTATTGGGTGTGATTTCTAGGCTCCTTGGTTCATGGGTTGAAGATAGCTATGTGACATTTGCTCCCAGAACTATGTGCTAAAACTCAAAGTGCACATCTCTACAACATGATTATCATAAGCATATCATATGAACTATTCTATTAAAAGGGCTATTTGAAAAATATTGAAGACTATAACTATGCCTATGACCCTCAAATTCATATTACTATGGTAGTCTATTCGAAAAGTGATTGTCTTCTTCAAATCACTTTTGGAATGAACTCTTGAATGCATATGAAGTGGTCGTTAAATCAACCTCTTTGTAATTAAGTGAATTGAGGAAAAGATAATATTTATAACAAAAGCCAATGATTTTCTATGGTTTCTTTACATTTCTTTATAAGTTGCAAGTAGATGGATTCTAGATTATCTATGGTTATAAATATATAGGTGTTTATAACACAAATCTTTGAAAATTATTAAGTGCATCAGCAATGCTTCAAAA
Source organism: Thuidium tamariscinum (assembly GCA_947034885.2). Taxonomy (NCBI): domain Eukaryota; kingdom Viridiplantae; phylum Streptophyta; class Bryopsida; order Hypnales; family Thuidiaceae; genus Thuidium; species Thuidium tamariscinum. Next base: position 18,551,995 of record OX344752.2, on the reverse strand, counting down.
AATATGAAATCTATTGTGTTACATTATACATTAAAAAAAATGAATTGAAAAGTATTTCAATGTATGAAAATCTATTAAAAAAAAGGTTGATCACTCCTTAAGTAGTTGCTCTTAGAGCAGACTACCTTATATAAGGTTTACATGCTCTATAAATGTTCAAATGAATAGAATGTTTATAAATTTGGTTCTACCCATTGGCTTACTTCAAGTCCATTAGATCAATGAAATTTGAGGCCTTCGGAAGACCACGGGTTCCCAAATTGTAGGAATACAGAAACTGCCATATGAACACGTAAAGTGTTGTGGAAACCTAAATTTATAGGAATCCAACATGGCTGAGACCATGCCACCTCATTAATTTTTATTTTTTTGAAAAATAAAAATAAAATTATGGATTTTTTTCACATTTTAGAACTCAAATTTTATTTTGTTTTATTTTATTTTACTGTAATTACTAGCTTGACAACGGCCAACAATAGTCGAGAACTATTTCCAAAACAGTTTTGGAAACAAATCTGAAAGAGCCCTCCCAAGGCATCAAATTTCATCTTATAGAAGAGTTTTATCCCCTACATGCCCATGGCCTTTTTAGAACTTCTTAAAATTTACTTTAATTTGAACAAAAAATCAACATTTTGATAAGTAGTATTAATATTTTAAAATTTTAACCATACCAATTTAAACTAGAGATGTTAGATATTACATTGGAAAACAAAACACAACAATATCACTTATGGATTCAAAGATTATAATGTTTTATTATGAAGGTAATAATATTAAAAAGTGATCCAAAGTCTTTCAATGGCCTCTTTTCACGTGTCAAATCTAAAAATTATTTACCAAAAAAATATGTAATAAAAGGGTATAACATGCATAATTAATTATGACTTTTCAAACTCTCCCTTTTTTTATATGACTTTCTAATGTGATTTTTTCTCTAAGATTTAGTGTATTTGAGGCACATTTTCAAAAGTCTTCCACACTAGAAAATCAAGATTTGCAATGGACGTTCTTGTACAAAATCTTGAATTGAAAAATAATAATCATTCATTTTCAAAAGTGAATTATTGATGCTAAAAGTAGAATTCAAAATTAAAAGAATTATCAAAAAATTTAAACCACTAAAGATAATAATTTGGTAAGGTTTTATTTTACTTCAAATTATTGTTGACACTAGATTTTGGTGTCTTGAGCATTAAGGGATGAAGTTCATTCATTATTGTTGCCAATAATGAATTTGCGTAGAACCTAAACTAAACGGGGCTAGTTTCCTTCTATAAGTAAAAATACATATGGAAAATTGATTTCTTGCATAGCTTGACTCTATTGCAACTACGCTTAATTAACTTATATTGACTAATCTATATAACAAAATCTCCCAAAGTACCTAGAATACTAATATTTCACAATCATTGAAGATGTTGTTTTCCTTCCTCTAGATTGGATTCCAACCATTAATCTTAGCCTTTAAGAACTCTAATGTCTCATTAGCCTACAAGTATCCAAAAATGAATTTCATTTTTAGCTTCTTGAAGTCACAAGGAAAAATAGGCCTCACCATAGATATTAGTACAATTTGGTACAAAAGAATTCAAAGTCTAAAAAGTTGCTTTGCGGCTTCATACACATAATAGAGATAGTTTCTATTGGATCCACCCTTTATAGTTGACAGAGCTTATCCTCTAGCAATTCTCTGCTTTATCTTCTTCAACATCATCATCCACAAATTCTTTAACTTTAATTTCCAACCCTTCATCTTGGTTTTAGTTGTGTTATAGACCTCCAAAGTCTCTACAATTCTATCTTCCTATGTTAGAATCAAAAGCAACATGTCCATTTGAAAATGCAATTTTAACTCAACATATACTTTAAATGAGTTCAATTACTAAATAAAAAAACAAAATATTAAGTAGAAATTGAAGAGTCTAATGCAAAGTGATAGTAATACAAGGATTAAAATGTATACAAAATCAAGACCAAGCATGACTATGGCTATATTATAGATATATGAATCTAATAGGTAAGACATGATAGAAACTCTAAACTTCAATCCATCTATGTCAAGCAAATAGTTTTAGTTCAAATCGAGGTGAATAAAAATCACCTTGTACCTACTTAAAATAAAGCTACAGGTCTAATCATAGTATTCTTCAAACTAAAGGTTAGAAATATATAATGAAGAATAATTTTGAAAATTGTATTTAGTGCTAATTAAAATTCTCTAGCAAAAATAGGAGTTATTTGCATCTATAGATCTTCTAAATACTAAAGTGACTAAATGTGGTTGTTCAACTTAATCACAAGTACAATTGCATGCGTTCATTATTTCACATAACCTTATGAAGTTTCCCGGGAGGTGCACTCTCAGTTTCTTTGATGTTGACATGCAAACTAATGGGCTTCTAGACTTTAGAAATAATGAAGGCTATACAAAATACAAAATTTTATCAACTTCTTTTTTCCAAAGTAGTCCTACAAAAATTTCCTTCCAAAAACTTGAACTTTCTATAGTATACTTAGTATAGTATAAATCCATTAGCTATACATTGAATTCAAAGAGGTGTAAAAATTTATGGTTTACTAAATGTCAACAAGAACCCCATGTGTTTGTTGTACATGAAAATTTAAATCTGAATGAATGAACTCATGAATGAATGATATTCTCATTGTCCGGGTATTTCTATCAGTTTAGTTAACGACTGAGTGGTAGTGTAAGTAGACAACTGGGGTTCAGTGAAGTTTTTTTAACGTTAGGGTTTTTGTTTACGATGGTGAGTTTTTTCGAATTTATTTGAGAGATTTCAAATTTGTGTTTTTATTTTCTTGATAGATTTCAAATTTGTGTTTGAATTTGGCTTAGGGTTTGCAAAGATCATGCAAAGAATTTGGATGCTTACTATAATTGTTTGTATATCAATTGTTTGTATGACTTTCTACTATGTTGTATTTATAATGAATATAGGGTATAAAAAATTGCCACTCAAGTTTTTTTAATTAAAAGATAGGGTACATGAAATAAGCACCCTTTAGAAATTTAGGTAGAATAAGCCCCCCATAAATCCCCCAAAATCACCTACATAGCCCCTAAATAATAGGGGTTTGTTTGTAGGTGATCAATGAACTTCCCAAATAGTGCACCCCCAAGCTAAGTTTACATCTTTGGCTTTTGGTGCCACAAAATTTATTGGCAACTCAACTTTTTTTTATTGCAAGAGTCAAAGGTTGAGAAGATCCTCCAATATCTTTAGCTTATTCAACCAAAGGTGGTTCTACTAATGAAGATGTCAAACTTATTTTCTCTTCCTATAAATTGTCTAAAATAATGTCACAAAAGATATACGTGACAAAAAAAATGATGTAATGTTGCATTCAAGGTAGAAAATTCAAAGTGAATGGTTCTTATTCTAAATGGAGTTTAAGTATACATGTGTTCAACTACCAAGAGACTTGCTAACATTAATACAAAATATCCCACTACAATAGAAAAAAAAGAATAAGGATGCATGTTTGACACACCCTTTGTCTATAATCATGATATCAAACTAGCTAAGAAACTTTAAACATTCTACAATGGATACCAAAATTGGGTATTAGCATAAACTACCTCTAGATGACTAGTCGGATCCAACTAGCTTTCCAAAGGTATTTCATACTAATATCCCAAATTTTGGTACCCTCAAAAAACCAAAGCCACTAAGATCTTAATTCATTCACTACGAAGAAATTTAGTCCTAGATGACAAGTTTATGACACAAAATTGTTAGAAATGACAATGACCATGTTTTTGCATCCTTATCTTGTCAATTTGTGTGAGTACTTGTCAATTCTTAAGACAACAATTGTCCATGGATGACATGAAGAGAAACAAATGATTGGAAAGATAGTTGGTTTGACAAAAATCTAACTTGATTTTCCAATTGATTTTAGTTCAAATATTTTTGCAAAAAACTATTCTACTATGCCTAAATGACATCTAAAATTTTAGTTTCAGCACAATTCTTATTTCAAACTTAACTATGAGTAGTTGAGTTTCTACAACTTCTAAACTACATATTTCACATGGGTTGTACTACCTCTTACCACCCCATCTATATGTAGAGAGCTTTTCTTTTCCATACTTGCCATAAAAAATAAACAAATCATGGAGCAAAGCAAAATAGTAGATGAATTCTATGTTTTCTTTATCTTTTTTGTTCAATATTTGAAAGTTAAGATTTAAAGCAAATTCAATTTTGTTAATTTGACTTTCACAAGAAAAATGGACACTTGTTATTGCTAATTAGGAGCCATGCTAGTATGGCAATGGACCTATTGACAAAGGAAGATGTAAAAAATAGAAGTTGACATAAATTCTATCAAAGTGTCAAAATAGTTGACAAAATTTTGTCAAATAATTGATTGAATCAACATGTTCCTACTAACAAAGCAATTGGCAAATTTTTGTTAATTTATTATCAAATAGGACACAAAAATCCTTGTAGTGAGTGATACAACAAACATTTGTGGTGCAAGTTGATTACGACAAACATTCACAATTCCTACAATCTCAAGTTTTGTAAGTCTTAGTGTATTGGTCATCTTGCTTGTAAGAATCTATAGTGCAATTATTTGACGACGACTTCCAAACGCAATGAAATAGAGTGGATTGGACACACAATCTTTCCTTTTCTAATAGGAGACAATGCTCCAAAAGATTATATTCTAGTTTGCAAGCTATGCAAAAAGATTCCTACAAATCTAAATACTTGCAATGTTAGGATTTATAGTGATAACCTCCAAATGAATAGAGCCGCTATTTACTTTGGAGATGAAGGTCATCCTCTAGCAAAATGCATGATTCTATAGAAAAAATTAGCATACTCATTGTAGAGTAGGTGGCAAAAACACCAAAGGCGACAAACTCTGCAATTGCTCTCTTAGCTGGCAACGAATTTTTATAAAGTATTTATTCCACAATGGACAAGGAAAGAAAGATATCATGTTGAATGGGGAGGAAATGCAAGAAATTATAGATTGCTTCTAGTATTTGAAGAATCCAAATATATATATGGAATGTAATTTCTCATTTTACCCCAACAATTGAAGAGGTGTTATCAAAAATACCATGACTATGAAGAAAAAGTCAAGGTTTGAATTTATTCATTATAGTGTCTTCCTTTGCCAAAGGAAGAAGAAGGTCTACATTTTCAAGATGCTCACTGAGGGCCCTAGAAGTAGATTGAACCTAGTGAGATGCATGCAATTTGAAGGGAATATGTATAATAGATGGGTGATGTTTGACCATGCTAGGCATATGGATGAGTGGAGCATAATGGATCACCATGTATATGATTTAGATTATAAGAAGGCCATGACCATTGCAACATGCAAAATGCAATTTGAAGATACCGAGGACCAAGTATAGTTTTCAAGGAGCTTGAATGCAGTCATGGCATGACACAAAGAGACTAATCTAAATTCTAAGGGGTTCATGGTACATAGTACTATGGCCAATTGGAATGCAGTATATATTGTCTATGGCAATGGGTCTACAAATGAGAAAATGGAGAATTGTGAGAAGACATGCTTATTGCATTGGAATACTTCTCCGCATAAGCACATCCAAAAGTACATCAAAGAAGCATTCCAACAACAATACATCACATTGTGTAAACAATACAAAGATTTCAAGAATATAGAGGAGGCAAAGACATGTTATCCTATAATATAGTTATAATGGCTATCATTAGAGGCAGCCAATGAAGAATCACTTCATCATTTAAACTTCTAGCTAGAATTTTAGCATTTTTGATACCACTAGTGGAGAGGATTTATGGACATAGTAAGAACTTGGGTTTTGTTAGTTTTCATTAAATTTATGTTTCGAAGAAAAACATTTGTTTTTATTTAAGTATGCATGTAGGAGTTAAAAATGAAAATTTAAGAACTCCTATCCCTCTACTTTTGTGGAGTTCACACTTCAGAGCATTGATCAAAAGAGGGAATAATAGAGGGTAGTACAAAAGAAACCCCATTGAATCTATCAGTTCTTTCTATTCTACTTCTTGGCCCTACCATTTTGTTTTTGGAAAAAAATTAAACATAGGAAGGCGTAATCTTAGGAATTAGTTATTTATATGTGAAATATACTATATTTGTTCTTGTAGTGTTAGTTTGGAAGGAAAGATTACATATTTCTATTTAATTAGTTTAAGGTGGTCCTTCATTTCATCTGAAGTGGACATAGACTCAATTGTTTCAATTTACTGTAAATTCTATTAGTTATTTTATATAGAATTGACATTGCTAACTTGTTTGTTGTTATGATGGATTTTAAAAATTGACTTTGGATGAGATGATTGATTTTTTTTTCTTGTAATTTGTCAAAAAACAATTCATAACAAGTGGTTTCAAACATACAAAAAACAAGAAAACAATATATATTTGGCACCACTTGTGACAATAGTATCCATGCTTGGATGCAAATGACAAAGTACTATATATACCCAGAGGCCATGGATGTAAAGCTGGTCCATTGAAGAGGAAGTTGAAGTTGAGATCTATTAGATGAAACAGAGATCCAAAGAAAATAGCTCAAGCACTTGACAAATTACTGAGAGCAAATAGTTTGGAAACTCAAGTACCACACTTGGAATGAAAAGAAATATTTGGAAGTGCATAGAAGAAGTTGGACATATCCATTGGTCATGCATGAGATTCACATAGACTAGACAAAGTAAACTTCTCTCAACCCCATGTTTGAACAAGGTCCACAAAGGCTTCAATTGATTCTACGGAGGACAAAAATAAACAATATGAGGCAAATTCTTCTTAGTCTATGATGATTGCATTTGAAAGCAACTATGATACATCGAAGTTGTACATTGCAAGGATTATCTACAAGTCAAATGCTAGATGTCAAGCTCAACAATAAGGGTTCAATATGAAGTGCTCTACCAAAATTGCAAAGGGAAAGAAGAGAGGGTCATTGCAAGAAACATCGGTCCTATTTCGCGTCACAATAAGACCCACTTTTTTGTTTTCCACTATAACTTTTGGAGATTAAGTCCAATGAACATGAAATTTTTATTGAATATACCTAACTTGAATTTTATTAGATCCATTATTTTTCAGAAATTAAAAAAAATCATTTTATATTTAAAAAACATTTTCATTGAGTTGTCACAAAATTACGTTTATGGTTATCATTACGTTCACAGTGTCTAAATTTAATGATTTGAAGATGAAACTTTCATGGTCTATTTGCATAGGTGTAAAACCTATAAATTCCAAATAAAAATCTAAAAATATGTTTTTTTTATGTCCTCCACATGAGTACAAATTTTTTCCTGTGGCACGCAATTTTTGAACATTGATGATGGTTCTAAGATTGTTCTTTTGGTCAAATCTCATCAAAATCAAATTTCCTCAAATAGACAATTTTTAGTTTTTCTTAAAATTGATTTTCCTATTTTTTACAAATTAAAATGTGGAGTTACTAATTTTCATGAGATTTTGCACTTTTTTGGATTTCCTACTTAGGGATTTTTCCTATGCCTTTCCTTTCTAGGGTACCTTCTTCTTAAAGGTTTATACATGAAACATATTTTTCACTTTTAAAATTTTTATTTATTTTTTGAATTTTAAAGTACTCCCAAAAAAAAAGACTACGTTTGAAAACGCTATGCTTTTTGCACAGTGTTTCTTGCAACGACCCGAGAATCCATGCTCCTATATATGGCAGTAGAAACAAAAGAATATGGGAGTAAGTAAATGGTAGTGGCTGATCTTTGGTTCTGTTGGGATGACATCAAGTGATGTGAGAAAGGTACAAAACATAAGTGGTTCATTGATTGACTTCAAGTGCTATGGCCTATTTTGAATGGGACCAACCTCAATTGAGTGAAAATTTTGCTACTGCAAGATGTAAACTTCTACCTTTAAGAATGGCCAACAGTGTTAAGATGCAGGTTTTCGCCTCCAAGATTGTTCTATATGACCAACCACCACCTAAGAATCCAAATGTATATTCAACAATTAGGAACAACCAAACCATTCATTTGGAAGATTGCCAATGTACAAATTGTAAAACAATGAAACAAGTGGGAAAATAGAGGAAATATTAAAGGCCAAATTGCATAAGAGGATTTTCAGCTCCTGTACAAGACTGTGAGTTTCCAGACGCTGGGAACGCATTGGGAACGTTGGGAACGTGATGTTGATGTGGTCGAGTGATTGCCACGTCAAAAAATACTAATTTTTGATTAATTTTAATTAATTATTAAATATTTTTAAAATATTTTTTTAAATCAATTTTTTGCTCTTTAGTACATTCTGAAGTTTTTTGGAAAAAAAAATTTTAATTTTTTTTTTCAAAATCCAAAAATTCAGACCAGCAGGGGGCTGGTCTGCAACAGTGGGAACAATTTCGGGGAACACCCCTGAAACGGTCTTCTGGGGCCCAAAAATCCTCTTCTGTGGGAGTGACCTTGCTCCCTTTTGTAAGCATTGATGCAATTGTGGGGCTAAAGATAAGGGTAGATCTCAACAAAAATGTGTACCAAATTACAGTCGATATGTTTCCCTTGTATACATGCCCTGACTTTGTGAATATGACTATTTTTACTATTGAAGGTCGATAGTAGTATGTGAATTATAAACACTCGTACTATTTGTGCAAGTACTTTTGTAAAATGGATGTCTACAAAGACAAATTCATTCATGCATCTAGTTATAGCTTCAATGAATTGAAGCTATTTTTAATTTGAGCATGAATCATTCCAATTCCAAAGTAGTCATGGACCCATTTTCTAGTGTATAGTGGGGTCCCAATCAAAATGGCATTTTAGGATCCGCAGTGAAAACAATTTTAGCTCTGTCAACTTTGACAGCCTCCCGAGAGCTAAAAAATTAATATTTTATTATGAAATGTTTTTAACAACATTATCTCTAAGTTAATAACATGCACGCCAAATTTCAAGACCAAAAGATTTACATAAAAAAAGATATTCAAAATCTATCAACATGTGTAGTATTGAAAAACATTTCACTACCTTCAACTTTGACACCCTCCCAAGGATTGAATTTCTTTTTTGTCATGAAATTTTTGGCATGAAATAAAATCTATGTTTTTTATATGTGGAAAAATTTTCAAGGTGAAAAAATTAATTTAAAAAAAGATATTTGAAATCTACCAACATGTGTAGTTTTGAGAAAATTTCACAATTGCCAACTTTGACACCCTCCCAAGGGCTGAAAAATTGGTTTCTTACTATAAATTTTTTTGGTGAAGTCATCTCTATGTTGATAATATGTGTTCCAAATTTCAAGTTCAAATGAATTACCAGAAAAAAAATATCCAAAATCTCTCAACATATGTAGTTGTGAAAATGAGTTTTTGAACCCTTGGTATAGTGTTATTTTGTAGGTCAAAATTTGACATGAATGTAAAAACTTATCTTCACAACTACACATGTTGGGAGATTTTTAATATCTTTTTTTGAGTAAGTCTTTTGAATTTGAAATCTAGACCATATATTATCAACATAAAAATGATCTTGTGCAAAAATTCATGGTAAACAGACAAATTTTTAGCCCTTGGGAAGGTGTCAAAGTCAGCAATAGTGAAAATTTTCTCACAACTACACATGTTGGGAGATTTTGTATATCTTTTTTTTAGTATTTCATTTGAACTTGAAATTTAAAACACATATTATAAATATATAGAAATGACTTCACAAAAAAATTCATGGTAAGAAATCAATTTTTCAGCCCTTGGGAGGATGTCAAAGTTGGCAATTGTGAAAAAATTCTCAATACTACACATGTTGCACGATTTTGAATATCTTTTTTTAAATTAGTCTTTTCACCTTGAAAATTTTCACACATATTAAAAGAATATATTTTATTTCATGCCAAAAATTTCATGGCAAAAAAAATTCAATCCTCAGGAGGGTGTCAAAGTTGAAAGTAGTGAAATGTTTTTCATTGCTACACATGTTGGTAGATTTTGAATATCTTTTTTTTGTACATTTCTTGGCCTTGAAATTTGGCATGCATGTTATTAACTTACAGATGATGTTAAAAAAAACTTTGTAGTAAAATATCAATTTTTATGCTCTCAGGAGGCTATCAAAGTTGGCAAAGCTGAAATTGTTTTCATTGCAGATTCCAAAACCACATTCTAATTGGGACCCCACTGTACTTCATGTGTAATGTATTCATTTCTATATATTACAATTTCATTGATTTCAAGTATATGGAATTTAAAATGTTTAGGCATTCATAAAGTATGAGATTATGTCTTATTAGTCAATTGTACTAAAGTAATGTTGTCATGCAAATGATCCTAAACCTTAAATCCTAAATCCTCATTTAATATTGTATACATGATTATGAATTTTGTTCCATTGTTTTCCCATTCCTATGGCCTAATTTCTTTTCCTTGTATTTCTCTTTTCTCCCCTTTCTTTTTCTATTTTCTTCTATTTTCTTGTCTTTCTTATTTCCCTTTTCCTTTCCCTTTATTTCCCATTTTGTTTATGGTTTCCCTCCCAATTTTTTCCCATTACAGATCACATTTCTATTTCCATATAAACTACAAAGGCTTAATGTGCATAACTAAAGTATTGAAGCTTTGCACAAATGCTTGAACACCTAAACACATAGCAAGAAAAAAATTTCAAGACAATAAAATAGACAATTTAACACAATTCATAGTTATAGGGCATATAGTCACAAGACACAAAACTTACCAAAAACAATAAGTTTTCTTCTAATTTTCCAAAAATATTGTGGCCAAACATTTTGAGGATAAAAAATTCAAAGAGATTTGTTTTAGGGGCTCCACACTCATAAGCTTTACACTTGCAACTTTACTTATAGGCTCATGACAAGTGTTGTTGCTTTGTTTCTCCTCTTATTAATTGCACTTAACATTCACCAAGTAAGAATTTGATATAATTAGACCGTTTAAATTTCATTGGCTATTAGTGAAAGTTAAAAGGAAATCCTAGATTTTTTTGCATGAACATTAGAGTTAATTGTAAAATGGTAGTAATGTTGTATTAGGAATTGGAGTTTAGAAAAAAGATAGGAAGAAATTCCTTGAAGCACCAAAATTGAGGTTCAATGGAATTTGGTGCCATCTTTGTTTTCTACTATTCTTAGTTTTACCTTCCTCTAATACCTATTCATAAACAAGAACCAACTTGTGTTTAACTCTATAGTATGAAAAAATCATAAATTTTCAAAGTGTTGAAAATAGGTGCACCCATAATTGATCCTAGGCTCTATTATTTATTAAACACTCAATTTATACAAGGATCAAATAGGTCACACTTTTCATTTTAACCCTTAAGCAACGCCCAAGCCATTTTCTGGTTGATGAACTTCAGGGAATCTTTCTATGTAGAACAGAATTGCAATCATTCTTCCTCGGAATTAGGGGTGGAAAAGGAAAATCTTCTACAGTGCTTTGACTTCCAACATGTGTTTTTAGATTTTTTTGAACCAATGATTCCCACGGTATCAAAATTCCTCAATTCCACGGCCACCGGCTCATCGTTTAGGGGTTAAACAATAAAATCCAAACTTGGGGTTCAAGAAATTGAAAGGGTCAATCAGCAGATTAAACTTGGGCAAGAAGCATTGGGCACAGGCAGCTAGAGAGGGGTGTGTGGCGGCCACGTCCAGCCCATTAGAAAGGGAAAGAAGCTTTCGAGCTCCTGAACCGACGAACGAAGCTTCGCCTGAACGAACGAACATTCTCCCTATATCGTTCACCTGGAGGACGAACAAAGCTCCTTCTCCTTTCTTCCTTTTTCTCGCTGCTCGTGCTGCATTCCTCATTCTTCTTTGTTGCATTGCGCTTGAATTCCCAAGCGCACATTCCGTCTGGTTGTTGTTGTTGCTTCTGCTGCTTTGGCCGAGGGTTTTCGGATTTCAGCTGTGGTTTTGGTTGCTATGGCCGCGTCTGTGGCGCATCACCCGGCCTTTTCCTCATCGCTGGTATGTTTAGTTGCCGTCTCTCACCGCCTCTTCATTCTAGGGTTTATGGTGTGGGAATGATTGAGAAGATGTTTTAGGTTTAATTTGAGTATAGCGGTGTTTTTGTTGGACGTGGATGGTAAATTGGAAGCACGTGATTTGGAAGCGGATTTGGAGTGGAGGAGTGATTAGTGATAGGAAGATTGAGAGTTGAATGGATTGTGAATGGATTGTAAATGAATGAGAGCTTGTGCTGTTGCAGAGAGATGGAGGCTCACTGGCATCAGGTTCAGGGTTTTACGGCACCCGCGTGTCCGTCGCTGGTGTTCCGAAAGAATCTCTCGTGTGTACGCAACGGAATATACGAGTGCGAGCGGTGGCGGCTCCTCCGCAGCGTCAGGAGCGCTCTCCTGCCTCTACTGGAGCTGTAAGTTTAAAAATTGTCAGAATTTCATGAAAATGACGCTACTGAAAGGGAGAGGTTTCTTTCATGGTAGGGATTCCGTTGCCTTTATTTTAAGCCGATTTGCTTATACACAGTCAGAGTTTCTATTCCCCCTTTTAAGCAAATGGAAATCATGGAAATTTTAAAATTCAATTAGAATTTTCGGAGCATTTTTGTAATTTCTGTGAATTTTGAAGTTAGAACTTGTAGAGGCCCTCGAAGTGTTGTGTAGGTTCATGTAAATCCCACTTTTTTGAATTTTTGAATAGTCTCCATAGTGTTCCAGAACTGTCTACTGGAGGTTTTCCTTACTACCATATTGCCATGTGTGTAAATTAAAAGACATGCGCATGATGATTCTATCGGGAGAATTTAAAGGTCCCTTTGTGTCACAAGTGGAAAGGGTAATGGAGTGGGGTACGTCTATCTTAGTATTTTGGAATGCACCTCCGATTTCCAGCAATTTGGTGCTTCTAGTCACTGGAGTCGCGATTATATCCGTTACAGTGATTTTAGTTCATTTTGAGTTTGGATTACCTGGTAAGCGTTGCTGGTAAAATTAGAATTATGCCTGGCTCACCTGTGAAGTTTCAGAATCTATTAGTCAGACTGCCTGTGGGCTTCGAAGTGCCGACGAAGTTGGTGCAGAGAATATGTAGTTCTTGTGCTTTTCCTAGGCCAGGACCAGCCATTTTCAGAATCGGTCGTCTTTCGTTTTTGCCTGTAGAGTTTCTTTATGAATTCGTAGAATTAGATTACTATGATTCTATTGCTTTTCTGATTTACTCGTTTGCACTCCAGGTGAAGCAAGCCATGACAGCCACCGAGAAAATTCTGGCGAATGCGTCTGAAAAGACCAACCTCACGCCAGGAGAAAATGTTTGGGTGAAGGCCGATGTTCTAATGACTCATGATGTATGCGGCCCTGGAACGTTCGGTATTTTCAAGAGGGAGTTCGGTCAAAATGCCAAGGTGTGTAATATTGCAGTCAATAGTGTTCGATTTCTAGATTGATCTGACTCTGAGTTGGCAAGTTCATTCAAGAATCCATTGTGTCCCTAACTATTATTTACGCCAAGTACGATGTAAAAAAAGATTGTGAACGTTCACAATCCCTCCAGCAAATCTAATGATGGACTTCGAAGAGAGCCACTAAGTAGCAAATGCACTACGAACTAGTGGGATGGGTCATGTTGATATACGCTAAAGCTATCCGTTAGATTGGACGTTATAGACATTTTGAACGATTTGCAGGTTTGGGACCGCGAAAAGATAGTGCTTATTCCCGATCATTACATCTTTACGAACGATGAACGAGCCAATCGAAATGTAGATATTCTGCGTGATTTTGCTCATGAGCAAGACATCAAGTATTTCTACGATATTACCGACAGAAGTAACTTTCGGGTAAGCGTGTCGTATCTCCTTTTTCTTTTTGCAAAGAACGTTATGAGTTCACTATATATGCAGTAGAGCATCTTAACAGGGAGACATGATTTCTCATTTACCTTTATGGAGGGTATTGTGGCATTCATTTTGAAAGCTCATGTCATCCATGATCACGTATGTTTGCACTAACATTTTGGATCTTTTGCAGGCAGATGTCTAAACCAGGTGATCCTAATGCAAAATTTACTAATTACAAAATTTATCGGTGCAGGCTAACCCAGATTATAAGGGAGTGTGCCACGTGGCTCTGGCGCAAGAGGGTCATTGCCGCCCAGGAGAGGTAACGATCAATTTTTTTATGCCCTCGTGTTGGTAATGTGACATTTTACGATATTACCTCTCAATTGATCATTGCCATGTCTATTACATTTTTATCATCAACTGGGGACTTTCATTAATTAAATTAGATTGTGGGTCTATTTGATGTAGGTTCTCTTTGGCACCGATTCCCATACTTGCAACGCTGGAGCGTTTGGTCAGTTCGCAACTGGCATCGGTAATACTGACGCAGGCTTTATCATGGGCACTGGAAAACTTCTGCTCAAGGTGCTCTTGATTTCTCGAATCTGTGACTTTTTGTGAAGGTCCATGTTGGATTATTCATGCGAGCAGAACCTGAAATTTGTTGACGCCTTTACTATTGTCATTGCGTACTATGTGATACGGGAAGGATAGTTATATTTGAAATTTGAAAAACGTATTCACTGATGAAATGTTTGAAATTTGTTCTGCAGGTCCCACCAACCCTGAGGTTTGTCCTGGATGGGGAAATGCCGAAACACTTATTAGCCAAGGATCTCATATTGCAGGTATCGTTACGTTTTTTTAGAATACACTCGTCCTTCATTAGGATAAACGTTGATGTAAAGGTGCGCTACTATAGTTATTCAGTCCTAAAATCAAGTGGTTTTACATTTGCAGATTATCGGTGAAATCTCAGTGGCGGGAGCAACTTACAAATCGATGGAGTTTGTTGGGACAGCTGTTGAAGCTATGACGGTTAGTAGCGGCTCAAGCTTAAATTACATTATCACTTTTGGCATGTCTTTTGACAAGAAGCTTAGCATTTTAAATTCTAGTGCAGAAAGTGTTTCACATGACAATGGGTGGTCATGGCTATTACTTGATACTTCGTTTGTTACTATTGATTTTCCAGCTGATCTTTTTCATTAAAGTGCATCTATGTGGACTACCTTTGTTTCACAGCCTTCCATGTGAAGTTTGACGATGTGCTTGTCTGAGGTAGAAGACAATACTTACGATCTGTGGTGGTGGGATATGTAGATGGAGGACAGAATGACCCTATGCAACATGGTTGTCGAGGCCGGTGGCAAGAACGGTGTTGTTCCTGCTGATGCCACTACCGCCAAGTACTTGGAAGGGAAGACCTCAAAACCGTACCAAGTCTTTACCAGTGATGGGAACGCCAGGTATACAAGCACTGCAACGTATTTGTGCTTTAATTCCGTTTTGGCTGATGAGCCCTATTGGGCTGAAGTTCTTGGCACTACCCACTTACAGGGTTTTTTGCTCTTAGAACGTGCTATTTCGCAGACTTATCTGCTGAAGATATTAGTAGTTGTCATTGATCTTATTTACTTAGATTTTTTATTTTTTTTCCTGAACATTTGAGCTGTAATGTGCAGCTTCCTCGAGGAATACAGATTTGATGTTTCCAAGCTGGAACCTGTCGTTGCTAAGGTTTGTTCCAGGCCATAATCTCTGTTGTTTTGAATCATCTCTTGGTGACTATTTATTATTTGATTTAGGAATTACTGCCATCTTCGTATTTGAAATTTTATGAGTCTTACTCTTCACTTATAAGTGTAAACCAATGTTGGGGTCTGACAAGATGTTGGTTGCTTTGGTGACAGCCACATTCTCCAGACAATAGGGGTTTGGCTCGAGAGTGCAAGGAAGTGAAGATTGACCGTGTGTATATCGGATCATGCACTGGTGGAAAGACTGAAGATTTCCTTGCTGCTGCAGAACTGTTGGCAATTTCAGTGAGTTGTTTCATTTAAAATTTCGATATCCACACGTCTCAGGTCACCTTTTACATAAGATAGCAATGGAGGTACTAATTTCTCCATTTCTATGACAGGGCCAAAAGGTGAAGGTGCCAACATTCCTTGCCCCTGCCACACAAAAGGTGTGGATGGACTTGTACTCCCTGCCAGTCCCTGGAACTGATGGCAAGACTTGTGCGGAAATCTTTGAGCAAGCAGGTTGTGATACTCCTACGGCTCCATCGTGTGCTGCTTGTCTGGGTGGCCCTCGTGACACCTACGCACGCATGAACGATCCTCTGGTACATTTTAATCTGAATTTAAGCCTCTTTTGCGGCCCTTATTTGATGCCCAACCCTGAACGTTATGATGATGATCTGTGTTCTTGTGTGGGTCAAAAAGCTCATTTATGTATGGAGCAACTTACCAATTCCTAGTTCCGAGTGCCGAAATGGCTAAAAGTAGGCACAAGAGTTGAAATAATCGTTTAGGAAGTTTCAAGGATGGTAATAAATATCAGCAGTAGAGAATAGAAGTCACACTTCACATTTTTGAACGATAGAAATATGATTTATTAAATTTACCCTAGTCGACTATGAGTTTCTCAAAAACTTCCTATGGATTTTCTATATCTAGCTTGATCGCTTACGGGATAGTGACTGCTATTGATATGTTGATGCAGGTGTGTGTTTCAACTACCAATCGCAACTTTCCAGGTCGAATGGGACACAAAGAGGGGCAAATATATCTGGCTTCACCATACACTGCTGCTGCCTCTGCGCTCACAGGATTTGTCACTGATCCTCGTGAATTTTTGTAAGATGCTGGTGCATGTACGCATGTACTTTGAGTCTGTTTTCCTTCAAGGGAATATGGAGAGCTTTTGTAGGGCTATTTACGTAGCACATGCGGCTATTGAAGTTCCTTGTGAAGTTCCTCGGAGCAAGAGACACTGTTTCTAAGTTGTTTTAGTCAATCCTTTGTTGCGTGCAAAAGAGTACCGGTATACTGAATGTGAACTTACCATGTCAGTGTAAAGAGATTACACTGTAGGGGCTATTTGGATTGCAACGATCCTTGTGAGCATCTTATGTTCGGGGTTATGTCATTTTCATGTTGGATCCTTGTTTCAAGTTCTTTTATTTTGGAGATTGTCTATGAGGTTTAGTTTAACCCTTAAAAGGATGGGCTGGTGACGTGGAAAGATCTGGGTGGATTGGCCCCCTCGCTCGGCCTTACCATGTTTTTACCACAGGTGCAATCAAAACAAAAAGCCCCCTAGTTTGGGCCGTGATCACCCCTCCTTTCTTCACCCCTTAGCTAATTTGCGGTCTCTGATTGCAAATATGAATTCAAAATTTGCAAAAAATAAAAAGTGTGAAAAATAAAAAATTACAGCGTTTTACCCAAGTGGCCGAGTGTGGGGTCAGTTCTCCCTGCCCCGTGGAAATAGTTCATCCCTTTCGATACCTTGTGAATCTTTGACTTAACTCCTAAACGCCCAAGCCTTTCCAAGTGTCTTTTTTACTATGAAAAAAGAGCATTGATTTGTAGTTATCCCCAATGAAGCAAATTTTTAAAAAAAAATCTAACTAAATAGATGTTTATAGAGCTTGTTTATTAGTATGTACATCAATTTTGAGTGCAAAATTTCATAAGGGTTGTGAGATTATACCAAGAAAAATGTACATTTTTTATTTTTATTATGTTACTTTTGTCCACAATATTTTAGAAAATTGCAATTAAAAGTTTTTGGGATTAGAGGTAACATGAATAACTACAAAGAGTGTTAGTATACCACAATACACTTCCAAAAACTGAATTTCACATGAATAAACATCAAACACATTATACAAATTACCTTGCAATTGTTGAAATTCAATTTTCTTTTATAAATAGAAATTGTTGATAGCTTCAAATCAACACTTGCATGTTCAAATTTTGGATGGTAAAAATCATGAATTCAAAAGACCTTCAACTGTTTATTAAGACCATTTTCAAAGCAAATGGGTAAGTGCAATTTCTTAAACCTCAAACCAAGTGAAATTGCCAAGCTTTGTGTAAAGATAGAAAATGAAGTAAAATTGGCAAGCTTTAGACTCCACTTATAGTACATGTATGCCTTTGTAGACCTTTTGATAATTCAGTATGCATTTTTTTCAATAAAAAATGAAAGTTTTCAATAGTTAATCCTAAAAAATGGTCTGAATTTTTTTGCAAATAGTCAAAAGAATTTAATTGCTTGCATAGAAATAGGCCTGAAATTTCAAAGTGACCATATATAGTTGATTGGGTAGTTAAGGGTTAAATGAATGCAAAAGCACTCATTGGAAGTCAAACTAGTGTAGAAGACATCCCCTTTAGACAACAACATTCTAAAGAAGAATAGTTGCACTTTTTTTTTATATAAAAGGATCCTTTGTCATTCATCAGACAATAAATGTTCAAAGTGTTATTTATGGATTAAACTTGCTGCAAACTTTTAAGTTTTGCTACAGGACACGATGTTATCTAAATAAGTTCTACAAGCAAAACCAACAAAAGTAAAGCAATTCAATATAGTTTTGTCTATTATTACATTGGCAAAGTAATTGTAGGGTCTTGGCAATAGTTACAAGGGGATTCTGGATTCTTCTAGAATGCACTTTTTGGACAATGTATGAATGAACTATGAATTTTCAAAGTACTAAAAATTGGCGTTTTTATAAGTGACACTAAACCCTCATAAATGGTGGAAGTACATTTTACAATGTTGCTAGTATGTGAGTTTGAAAGTGTGAGCATGAAAGTGTGAGCATGTGAGCCTTGAGCATATATATAAGCGGATATCATGTAACCATTGAAGGTATTTATAACATGAACACTTATAATATAGGTACTTATAGCATATATGCACTATTATCATAGAGGATTATTACAATATAAACACTTATATCATAGATGTATAGTCTTCTAGGTTCATAGGCTCACACTTCTAAGCTCACATAATAGCAACCCTTATAAATTTTAGGCAAGAACTTGTAAATAATTCTAAGGTTCAGGTTGTAGAGCATGTGGAACTTATTTGAGCACTAATATCTTTATGCACATACGGTTTTATAAGAATCCATTTCTATTGATTGTGAATACAAATTCCAATTGAACTAGTTGTGGATGACAATTCACAAACCTCTATTATTGCAATTGATTCATGACGATGTATTTGGCTATTGTATGCACAATCTTGTATTGGCAAGGATGTAATTGTTGACGTGTTGATTTATGGCATCTACCAAGACATTACATTGCAAACAATCATGAATATTTGAGAGTAGCATCAAAATTTAGTATTTGAATAGATAGAACTACTAGGACTAATGGTTTATCTGGCGGATTGCATTGATTCAACTACTTAATCATAATTCTAAGTTTAGGGTTGTAGGGCATGTGGAACTTGATAATATCATCTTGTACATTGGTTGTTGCTAGAAACCATTTATGTTTATAATTGGACCACTATTTCCCCCAATTGGCCTCATTGCACATGCCAACTTGGAAGGGACAAACTAAGATTTGGATAGATTTGGAAAAATTTCACCAAAAAAAAAGTCTTACTTACAACCTTGGATGCACTATGTAATTTATGCTTTATGGCATTTAAAAAAATCTATGGCTTTTGATCATTGCAATGTGCATCTATAGGCGAGAGGGCAATTAACTAGGCTTGACCATTTTGTCTTTGAAAGTCATGTAAGGTAGAACAATCCAATCAATACCTCTTCTCACCCAATTCCTCAAAGTCCACTAGCCCCTCTTACATGTTTGTCAATCACCTACCCCATATACCACCTTATACACTGACTCCCAAAATTGAGTACGAAACTGAAATGTTTTCATTCAAACAACCATATCATGAGCATCATTCAATGGACAAAGTCCAATAGTGTATAGACAAAAGTTGTAGTGTGTGACATATTCTACATTACAATGCAAGTTTGACACAAACATTAGTTGTTCCATTTGAAAGAAAATTAGTTTCAAAGTTAGCCATGTCTAAAATTCGGTTTTGATCACCTTGATTTGGAATTACTTTATCTTTTGTCAATTTAAAAAAAACCCTCCAAAACTACTTTTTTTACTTGGGCATGTTGGTATAAATCATTTCAAATTGTTGTACACACAAATTGAAGGAAATTCACATTTATAGAATTTGAAAGATCAACAATTTGACAAACATGCAAATGATGTTGGTTCTCATAGGATTTGAATTTTTAAAAAAAAATTGAGAGCATGAGATTGCATTAGCCATTGTGGAGAGAGTATAGGTTGTAACAAGTCTATAAATCAACCATTTAAAGGTTGGAATTGAATTTTGGGGAGGTGAAACATCTTGAAATATTTTTCAATAAATTTGTCTTGAAAGACAAGTAGAATAGGCATCTAACTCAGATTGTTTCATAATTTTTGGAACTTTGTGGAATTAGTTACCAATTTTTTAAGTTTAAAAAAGGAATCACCTTGAAGTCATCAAAAGTAAGCACCTCCTAAAATGTAGAGATTTGATACATTGAAGAAAGCAAAATGTACCATTGAGGCATGTTCACTTTTAATGCCCACTTGGAATTCAAGCCTCCTACCTTATTACATACTAAAGGAAAAACACTCAATATTGCACTTGTCCCTTGCATTGGACCCTAGACTCATCCAATTGCAACCATAGATTTCAATGAATGTATTCACCACATGCTTGACTCTAATTTGCTTACGCATATTAAGGACGCATCAAAATCTGATTGGCTCATTGCTGATTTTAGTAGTGTTTGTATATGGGTGTACCTATATGACAATTTCAATGGTTTAGGGAGCCAACACTTTGAAAAATCATAGAAATTACATACGGCATCTGAAAATCTATTATTATTTTTGAATATTCATAATTTTCACTCAAAAAATATTACTTTTAGAAAAAGTTGCCTCCAACTATGCTAAATTCCTTATTTGGATGGTTTTGGGTGCTTCCACTGTATGAAGTTTCCTTACCCACTGATACATGTAAAGAGGCCATTACACAAAGTGCATAGGCAGAGCATCACTTGAGTATATAGAGCTTGCGGCGAAAACCCTAATCCTTAATCCTTTAAAGACCGGTCGACTACTTTTGGGTTGATTTTTGTACTCTCGGTCTAATATTGTTCAAAATACATTTGATCACAAAAATCTCAAAGATTAACACAATTAGAGTATCTTCATGCGCTTCAAACAAAACCAATTTCAAGAAAATTGGAGCATTAATGCATTAGCTATGAGGTTGCAAACTCAAATGGCCTGGCCCCTAAAATGGGAAGTATTCAACAAAAATACAAAAAAAAATATCAACCAATTTGTGAGATTTTTTGTATCTTGATGTCTTAACAAGGCATAAGTGTTTTTTTGTAATCTCATGAATGCCCAAAGTAAACTTATGCATTGAAATTTATGTAGCATAAATTCTAAAGGATCATTGAAGTCATTGATTTTTGAGGATTAAGGGAAACAACTCAAATTTCAACAAGGCTCTAAATCAAACATGATTTAGAGGTAGATTTTTCTTTCTTCAATGTATCAAATATACACATTTTAGAAGGGTATTGCTTTTGATGACCACAGATGACCATTTTTTGTGAACTTCAAAAAATTTCAATTAATTTCAAAAAGCTTCAGAAGAATATGAAACAACTTGGGTTAGATGCCTATTCTACTTGCCCCTCAAGAAAAATTTATTGAAAAATATTTAAAGATGTTCCACCTCTCCAGAATTCATTTTTAGCCCTTAAAAGGTTGATTTATGGACCTTCTATTTTATTTATAGCAATTTGTACCGTTGGATGAGTTTGATTTTTTGTTACGTTGAAGAATCTCCCTTGTGGCAACACTTTATACTCTATGATCTAAGATTAAATCCTTAGAGTGGCCACATGGCCACAAAATTCACTTTCTTGAAGAACTATGCCCGCCCCCCCAAATCAACCACGGTCCTTCAAGGATTAACCCTGAAGCGCTCCGACGTCCATATTCTGGACGATGAACAGAGGGCTTCAAGGCACTGTTTCATCCAATTAACTTCTCATTTATTGAATGTAACACTTGAGTCTAGAAAAGACAACCTTCCTTAATGAGAAAATTCATTAAATTCTGGTAAATGATATATCTGTACAGTGGGGTACCAATCAAAATGTCGTTTTTGCATCCGTAGTGAGAAAAATTTCGGTACTGCCAACTTTGGAAGCCTCCCGCGAGCTCAAAAATTGGTATTTTACCACGAAAGTTTTACCACAGCATAATATTTAAGTTAAATATATGTATGCCAAATTTCATGGCCAAAAGATTCACCAAAAAAAAGTTATTCAAAATCTACCAACATGGGTAGTGGTGAGAAACATTTCACTACTTTCAATTTTGACACCTTCCTAAGGATTGAGTTTTTTTTCTTTTGCCATGAAATTTTTGTCATGAAACAATATATATGTTTTTAATATGTATAAAAAATTTCAAGGTAAAAGAATGTTTTTTTAAGAAGATATTTGAAATCTCCCAACAAGTGTAGTTTTGAGAAAATTTTCACAATTTCCAACTTTGACACCCTCCCAAGGGCTGAAAAATTGGTTTCTTACCATGAATATTTTTTTGTGAAGTTACATCTATGTTGATAATATGTGCTCCAAATTTCAAGTTCAAATGAATTACCAAAAAAAAGATATACAAAGTCTCCCAACATGTGTAGTTGTGAGGAGGAGTTTTTGAGCCCTTAGTATAGTGTTATTTTGTGGAGCAAAGTTTGACACGAATGTAAAAACTCAACCTCACAACTACACATGTTGAGAGATTTTGAATATCTTTTTTTGGGTAAGTGTTTTGAACTTGAAATTTGGAACATATATTATCAACATAAAGTTGATCTTATTCAAAAAAATTCATGTTAAATAGACAAATTTTCAGCCCTTGGGAGGGTGTCAAAGTCAACAATAGTGAAAATTTTCTCACAACTACACATGTTGGGAGATTATGTATATCTTTTTTTTGGTAATTCATTTGAAATTGAAATTTGTAGCACATATTATCAACATAGATGTAACTTCACAAAAAAATATTCATGGTAAGAAACCAATTTCAGCCCTTGGGAGGGTGTCAAAGTTGGAAATCGTGAAAATTTTCTCAAAACTACACTTGTTGGGAGATTTCAAATATCTTCTTAAAAAAACATTATTTTACCTTGAAATTTTTTATACATATTAAAAACATATAGATTGTTTCATGACAAAAATTTCATGGCAAAAGAAAAAAAACTCAATCCTTAGGAAGGTGTCAAAGTTGAAAGTAGTGAAATGTTTCTCACCACTACCCATGTTGGTAGATTTTGAATAACTTTTTTTTGGTGAATCTTTTGGCCTTGAAATTTGGCATACATATATTTAACTTAAATATTATGCTGTGGTAAAACTTTCGTGGTAAAATACCAATTTTTGAGCTCGCGGGAGGCTTCCAAAGTTGGCAGTACCGAAATTTTTCTCACTACGGATGCAAAAACGACATTTTGATTGGTACCCCACTGTACAAAGCTATAAGCGAAAATGTGCAAAAATTTTAAAAAGGATTGAGACGTTTCAGGGTTAAAGAAGGTGAACTGTGAATGCTGCTCACGAGTATCATTCAACCAGCTTGACACTACTTCAATGGAAGGGACTTTCACTGCTTTTGTGAAAAACCATCGTCGTTGCTACCTCGCCACTTGCCCATCTAAACATTTCTTGAGCAAAGTAGAAACTGACATACATCCTCTTAGAGAGAATTTATAGATTTTTATATTCTTAAGAAGAATTCTTATCTCCTATAAAGAGATTTTTGTGCTGGCATTTGGAACAAGGGGACTAGAACTCTTACCAGAATTGTATGCACAATATCCTAAGTACTACATTAATTGAGGGGGGAAACGGTGAATCCAAATCTTTTGACTCGAGAAAGTGGAACATTTGGAAATTTTCTGAGAGTTGAAACAACTTTATAACACTCAACGATACATCTGACTGTACATTGGGAGATATTGTGTCAAAAAAATTCAATATTTGCTCAGTTATCACAATAATTAGAGAAAAATTTAGAGCAAAACAGATCACTTCATTAATCAGATATTACATGGAAATTGAATGATCACAATAGATTGATCACTTCGAATTGAGCTGCCATGTACATTATGAACTAAGACTCTGGTTCTAACACAATTATAATTTCCAATTCATTCCCCTGCTCTAGCATAACAAAATCCTTCACCTTCTTAAAGGTGTTGCTCATGACGTCTAAGAGCACTGGGAGATTGTCCCGCAAGTAAAATCCCGTCTTAATACGGGTTTGTAAACGCAACGATTGCAATAATCTTCACAATCGTTCAACAATTGCAGTAATTACACTACACGTATATCAGTTTTTACGAACTGTAACAATAGAGGAATACTATCATACTAAGTTATTGATCTCTACTTCTTGGGTGCAACGGTGTCTTTAGCGCTGTTAAAGGCGTTCGTCACGGCGTCTCCCGTTTGCTGCAGAACACCGCCTGCCGCATCCTTGGCTTGCGTGGCTGTGTCCACCACTGTTTTCTGTGCGCCCTCTGCGCTCGACTTCGCATAGTCGGCAGCTTCCCCAGCCTTGGTTTGAGCGGTGCCTGCTGTGTCGGCGGCAGCGCCCTTCGCCTGAGAGGCTTTGTCGCCCAAGAAGCTGCCCGTCTCGCCTGCCTTGCTACCAGCGGCGTCTTTCGCACCGAAGGCCTTGTCCTTCACAGCACCCACTGCGTCGGCGGTCGAGTCACCCACTTTCTGGGTGGTGTCCTTGGCGGCGCCTGTGGCCTCGTTCGCCTTCGACTTGGCAACACCTGTGGCGTCCTGTGCCTTGCTCTGTGCAGTTCCTGTGGCACTCTGCAAATAAACAGTTCAACGTACCACAGTTTTCAGTAAATTGACAATTTTCCAATTGGCAAAATTGAGGTGCGCAAGCGATTTTCTTTTCAAGAGCAAGGACATGCCCGTCTTGATTTATGTATTCCCAAATCAAACAGAGCCTCTCCCAAACGACCAAAAATTTGCCATATTTTGTCATTTAGTATCGCCATATCGACATAGACCAAGGTAAGTGTCCACTTGGATCACTGACCACTCGCGCACTATCCTTCACATTCAGTAAATTGATTAAAGGCTCAACGATAAATTTTTAAGGCATCGGTGATTCTCTAGACGCCCATGCAATCATCTGGAACCGCACATCAGTACCAATGCTTTGAAAAACAAATTTATTCGTCTCATTTCTTTCCCGCATGTACCCCGAATGCAAAAGGTATGGATCATGGATAGCATGAGATATATATAGGAAAAAACAATCTCAGGGAACCGTGTTACCTCATCCTCTCTTCTCCCGCAAGGCCGCAACCACTTCCACGGTGAGAGATCAAAATTACAGTAACTTCACAACAGACGGTATAATAGTAGCCACCCAATCACAGGAAGACCGAACAAAATCTAACAGTCCTAAACAGTAACCCAAAAGTTAGCTTCTTCGCCATCCGTGCTAAGCGGTGAATGCACATCATTCCCGAAAACCTTGACGCAAACCCTCAATTCGAATATGCTACCATATAGAACCAGCATGTGTACCTTGGCCTGCGCTTGCGCCTGTCCAGCCTTCTCCTGTCCAAACCCCTTGGTCTCCTCGGCCTTCTGTCCGGCCTCGGCCTTGGTCTTATCGAAGGTCGACATCTTGGTACGAGAAAAATTCAAATTGGGAACACTACAACAGCTGAGACAAATGGAAGTCGGTACAAATGAACTCCGATGAAAAGACAAGCTTGATTGACTGCTGTTGAATTGCGAGATGCAAACTTCACTTAGATGTGGTAATGTCTGCTTAATAACTTATAAGAGGATTGAGGAGGAGAAGTCGATGTGCCACGTGTGCGCGATGTGAGGGCTTGGGATTGCTGGCAAACGGAGAAGCAGGAGCAGAATGGGAGTGCCGCGTGGCGGCTGCTCAATTTGCACCCGTGCCGCTCTCCGATTGCGCCACAGCCCACTCTGGTTCTGTCACGGATGCAGATCGCACGTAGTGGAGAGTCCGGGAAGCGCGGCACGCGGGGACCGCAGCCACGAGATGAGGTGAGGCTGGACAACCGCCCTCCCAGCCCCCCCCACCACGCCATGGTCGAAAATGGAGTTTGGGTTTTTTCAGCAATCTGCAGTTTTGTTTGAAAATGGCAACTCCAGAGCGGTGCCTACTCCCCCAAATCTGACATGGCAAACAGAGATTGTAAACTGTTCACATGCTTCTTCCCAAAGGGTTTTGGGTTCACACCCCTTTGTCTCCAATTGCGGGGTCCTCCACACGACGAACCAACTACTCAACCTGCTCTCAAGCGACAGCATGTGTGTGATGGACGGGCAAGCAGATCATTCAATTGTTGAGACTCGGTCGGGCTGACTACTGCTCCGTGAAATTTTGTCGTCGACCTTTCTTCGGTAAAATTCTTAATACCAGCAGGGCATGCACATCCAAGTTTCATATATCTGGGGCCGCTGTGGAGATTTGCGTGATCGGTTTGGATCTCGTGAATGATCGATTCCCGTGAAGTTGAAGGACGCAATGGCCGATTTCATTTCCGTGATGATTGCAGTGTTCAAGCAGTCCTCAGAAAATTAATCCTGCGCAGACAAAATCACATAACATTTCTTTAGCCCTTGTAAGCCTACACCTTTTTACACTTTGAGAATCAATATCACATGCTGGCATGCCCTTGCCGCAAGATAGGCCAACATTCTGAACTTGAATTTCAAATAAGCATGCTTCTGCTCCCATGCAACAATTGCCATTCAAACTTCGTAGAAGCATTTCATAGAATGAAAATGATGGATTCAAATTCTTAGGTGTAGAAGTGAGCCACTACAAAAACAGAATGCATGATCCCAGTGTCATAATATTATTGATTACAAAAAGAGAATTGCAGATAGTATGCAATAACCATCAGAGTGGAGAGGAGGTTCAGGCATGGCAACACCAGTGCCTGCTGCTGGGGCAGACAATAATCAGAGCACCACAGACCAAGGCCCCCAAATCTCTGGTCCCGAGTCAGAAACATCCGTTTCAAGGCACGTTGATTTGAACCTCAATCTTTCAACACCCAATCCAACCTACAATCCGTTCCTGTTGATGCAACAAGTGGGGCCACAGAGCTACTCATCCTACCCAACTTCCGACACTCCACAACAACACTATGACCAGCAAGACTACGTACCTGGCAGTATACATGGAACCAATTTGTACACAGTGCATGGTTACCAAGGATACCATCCGACTGTGCAAGAACAGATGCAAGAAGACAATCAACTTCTGCAACAAAATTACATGCAGCCAGAGGATTATGTGCAAGGCAGCCACAACACATTCGAAAATCGACCGATGCAAAGAATGTTACCCAGAAGGTTACCGCATGTGAGGCAGAGGATAAGGAGGCGGAACAGAACGAATAGGGGGCATATTTCTCATATCCATTCAGTCGCTGCAGATATGGCGTACAACAACCGAGAACACAGCACTACTACAAGCATAACAGGTACTTCTGGTGTGGAACTACTATTCTCTATCAAAGAATTAATGTCAATAACCACTAGTGCATTGCGTTTTACATTCTGAAAACAACGCAATCGCTTTATTTAACCCTGCCGCATCAAATACTACTCACTTTCTTCAGATACTGACTTGAACGTACCAACTACAATGATATATCCAGATAGCATCATACCTGATTGGCAAAATTTTCCAGGATCGGTGACGAGTGGACCCATCATGCAAACTCCTTTGGAAATTGAAGGGAGTCAAGAGAGACTGTCTCGATTGACTTCAGCCGTAACTGCAATGGAGGAATCGTCGGGCATAGGGGAGAATTTCGAGTGCAACATTTGCTTTCAAAAGGCCAATGAAGCAGTAGTTACATGCTGTGGCCATCTTTTCTGCTGGCCGTGCCTGTACCGATGGTTGCATGTCCATTCGTACCATAAAGAGTGCCCAGTCTGCAAAGGCGCCATAGCCGAGTGTAGCATTACGCCAATTTATGGACGTGAAAATGCTCTCGCCTCAGCCAGAATGCAAGGCGCATTAGGGTCTGAGAGAATACCTCCGCGCCCTGCTGCGAGGAGGATCGAGAGCGTAAGGCAACAGAGAGAAAGGGAGGAGCGGGAGCGGGAGCGTGAAATTCGAGAAGCAGAAACCAGGGAGCAAACGCACGAAGAGCGTGTGCAAATCACAGAAATTGAGCAATTAGCCACAGAAATTGAAGAAGAGGTTGAGCAGCCACGGGTACCTGGTGCTGAAGTCTCGACTTCCGAGGTCACACCCCGCAGAGGGGGGGAAGGTATTCCACACGAAGGTGTGGAAACAGCTTCAAGATTGCAAGACGATGTAAACCAATTGGGTAGAGAGGCAGGTGATCCGACTGATCACTCACAAAGCAGCTACTTGCAACGAAGACTAGCTTTCAGACGAGAACAACTCAGGCAAGCTCTAGCAAACTCCCGCTACAGTGCTGCCATTAATCAGAATCCTGGAACGAGAGGCACTGATAGACAACAAATGCTGACAGCTACCGCACTCCTGTCACAAGAGTGGGAGCATATTATTAACGGCAGCCGTCTTGTGATGGATCCTACGCAGGTAACTCACGCAAACCTCCAGATGCAAAGACATCAGAAAGTACAAGAATAGAGTCAATCCTCTCGTTTACTTCTCTTAATACAACTACTTACGTGTCACTAAGCATTTTGTCAATACATGATTGAGAGCATAACGTGGATTTACCTCCTTGGCAGGCCACAGCATGGTTGTCATCAATGCATGCACGGCTCGCAAACATGGAAGACAATGTCGAACCGAATCTGGATGCTGCCCAACAAAGAAGGCAGATGATAGCATCGGCTGTCTCTCAACTTTCTCAACCACAAGAAGACTCCGTCAGCCGCTTGGCGGTCCACCCGGCCCAAGTTTCCGACTGGATCACAACAATGCGCACCCGCCTCAACAACATTGAACAAATTATGCAAAACTTGGAGCGTCCTGATCACATGCCACCATCTACCGACACCCCAGATCTAAGGAACCCAAATCCAATCCAGCTGGCTGACACTGAAGTCACGAACCCTAATGAGTTCCACGCAGAGATCAATGCAATAGCAACCCCGCAGGAAATCGCCTCTGGTTCGGAACGAAGTCTGGAACAGCAGAGTCCAGATCACGTTGTATCACCCAACGTTGAAAATCAGAGTGGCTACGAGAGGATCGTGCCCGAGGCTCATGTGGTTCGAAGGTCAAGGAGGAGGGAACATGGGGAAGAGGCTTCACATGTGGTTGCCCAGGAGGATGGCGTCGAGGCACGACATGAAAACCAGGTGCCAGTGACCCGTAAACGAAGGAGGCGCCTAGATTGACGTTATGTGGATCCTCAGGACCGGCAGAGGAATCGCCAAAATCCCTACAGTAGACTTTTTCCTCCATTTCAGAAAGCTTAATTGTGCACCACAGATTAGATAGATCCTTCAAATTCATGGCATATGAATTCATGGTGGCAAGCCAATCTCCAATCCTCACATTCTGTTGGAGAATGTGGTGCAACCTAGTTGGAATCTGACACAGGGTCATCGATGTGGAACATTGAAGGTGGTAAAGGTATGTATTAAGGTGAGGGTGGGCATCACACATACCTAATCGTGCTGCAGAATTTTCACTGTTTTATGCAGAACCACTCGGAAAGCCAATCCAATCTGGTCCCTACAACCTAAACAGGGTAACACGTCAGTTGAACAGCTGCCTCCCTATTGTAATGAAAATTACTGATCTCTATGTTCAGCGAACTTGATATGCCTGAAGCACGTCATTCCTCACAACAGTTTAACGCATACATGCTGATATGGACACAATTCGAGTCTCAAATGGTCAACGAAAATTTCCTATCATTACCTGAATTCATGAGCAGTGACATGTTCTGACCTACCCATATCACAAATCAGAGAAGAATAAATCCTCTGCGTCAAATGCTGTGTGCTATATTATTGATCGTTCCTAAATCATTTCTTCTTTCAGTTTCTTCTTTGCGACATAGGACATTATACCATAGATCTACACATTTAAGCCAGTCTTTGAAGAATCTAACTAGAGATAGAAAAGCACAAAACACCTCATTAGCGCCTACCAACATCAAGGAACCGTGCGTTAAAACACTTGGGACCTGAAAAAGAAAAACATCTTGACACTAGAAAAGCACCAAACAGTCGAGGCAAGACAGAATGGTAGCAGCATAATATCATACAGATTTAATGAAACCAGAAACACATTCACTAGCATAGACTGTGAGCATTGACATAAAACAATGCACCTGCAACACCTACTTATAACAGTGAATTGGTCATGAATGGATATACACAACCACATAGGAGGACAACATCTTGATAAGACATAGAATGTAAAACGTCTGCACACTTTTATTCTTATAAGTCGAAAAACAGAAACAAATCCCTTCGTTCAGGACGAAATAAACCCTAAATGCTCAACTATTTTTAACATCTGACTCTACACCTGCTAATGCACAATGAATGGTCTCGCGAATTTCTGGAGCCAAAAAGAATGGTTTCAAAGATACGGAATAAAAGTGGGAAAAAAATTGTGTTCAAACTCATAGCAATCCCAGTACAATAAATAATCCTGCGACCACTAGCCAGAGCATGTGAACGAGCTGCAGAGATTGCACAGCGTGAAGTGCAGTTGTCGAGCCAATATTCGTATCCATCTCCCATAGGTTACAGTATCCATCATGAGCTACTTCTACCCCTGCGCAGTTTGCATCAGCAGCTCCACACCTGTTCATACTTACAATTAGAACACCAATAACAAAAAGGCCAAAGATTGGACTAGCACATTAGAAAGTATAACACAATCAAAAGGCTTGCAAAAGCATGAGAACCAAATTATACAACTCTGACACCTGACATGATTAATAGCAATAATCCCTTCAGGGCCTTTATCACATGATGGAGATGAAAGATGTGAGCTGGTGCTTACCAATATGTGACCTTATCTGTCCCACAAACCCTGCACAGGAAAAAAACATCGCACAATTTCAGTAACGATTGCAGTCTTCGCAAGCAGCAGAGAAGAGAGTGACAAGACAATCGTGCTACTAATGACCTAAAATGGATAAGGAAAACCATCCGCAACTACAAAAGCATTCTTCTACCCCAATCCCTTTAATTGAAAAAATGAGGTAAAAGAGATTGAACACATACGGATCAGCTCTAAAGCATTTTACAGGACATGACTTCGTTGTTCGACGAACGCAAGGCCCTGTATCAGAATAAGAGAATTTAGGTCAAAAAGAGCGCATGATTAGAATAATGTGGCTCACTTGCGAGGAATCAATTCGCAGTTGGAACGAAAATGAAAAGTGAAGTTGTTGACTACATAACGTGAAAATAGAGCCTCTGCGTAAATATTCAAAGATATCCCACAACACACCCGGTTTAACTGGACTGGCACTGGTGTTACCTGTGTCATCAACAGAAGCCACAGATGCTACCTTTTGCAACAAGTGTGCTTCTGGTTGTATCTGCACACATACAAAGCACCTTGCTCAAAATTTGAATTGAAATCCTGACACTGAAATCGCCCGCGTCGGTGCGTTCTTTTACAGCATTTCTAAATTCTCGTAGACAGCATTTCTATCGACTTAGTTCTAGAAACCAATTGACCTTAAGCTGTCATTACCCTTAAAGACATTGAAGAAGCATCAAAAAACGGTCAAATTAATAATGAAACAGCAATCGGAAAACGGAATGCAACGGTTTTATACCGCTTTCCCGTAACACTGGAAAAAAATGGACATCAGAAGTGATACGAGAGCATAAATCCGTAAACGCAAGTTCCTACAACAAATTCAGAAAGGAATCGTTGAAAGTATCTCAAACCCTAAGGACCAAGAAAGCGTCTCCTCGCAGCAGCATGACGACCATAGGATCCCTAAACCTAAAACCAAACCACCAAATTACCCTACAAAACACCATCCACACTACTCCCTCCACTAGTCCCTCCCCTTCAAATTTGAATACCGCACTTCCGAATGCATCAATTCACATACGTCATTTCCGAAATCAATTTCACAAAGAAATCATTAGAATCTCTGACCTACGGTCAACAAATCGTCCCCTCAACAGTGGCACATCAAGACCACAGGCTCCTCTAACCCTAGCACCAAACCCCACACTCACCCCAAACCCTAGCCAACGCCATCCACACCACTCCGACCTTCAATTTGGACCCCGCACATACCTCAGCGGTGGTCGAGGATCCGCAAGGAACGGCATCGTGTCCGACGATACTCACACTCTCCTCTCCAGCGTGCCGGCGGCTCACCACAAACGAATTCTCCACTATAACCCCATGACTCCCTCTCACAAAGGAGCTCCATATCAAGAGCAAGTAAACGACGCCACGGCACTCCTTCCAACCGCACATCGCCATAGCATGATTCCGCTGGGAACCTTCAAACAACGATAACAACAATCCCGTTGAACGCTCCCTCGATCGATCGAAAGCAATGGCGACTGAATGACGGAAAACCTTCCGATGCGCCGGGGGCCGAAATTCTCGGCCAGCACCGTGCCGAATCTCGGGTGACGCCAGGTTCCCCTACGCAACGGGTCATCGAACTCGGACCTTAAAATCGGGGATTGACTGCCATCGCCATTGCCCGCCTGCTGCGGCTTTCCCGTGTGAAGACTTCGCTCGTAAGGAAAAAAAGCGCAGGTGGTGACTGGTGAGGTACTCTGCACACGAGGGACCGCGTGCAGTCGCAGTCGCTGGCGCAGTCGGGGCCTCTGGGGTCAGTGGAGTGGGGGCCGGCAACCCGGCATAGCTGTGCGACGGTGACAGCGTGACAGATGGTATTATTGACTTGAGCATTCAGGATGGATGACTGGGATGGATGAACGATGATGACAGGTGGCGGTGGCCAGTCGGGTTTCAGTTGGATGTTTGGATGGTACTGTGAGTTGTGGATGACAATGTGTGATCCTGCGTGATACTTAAGTTAGTGGGCGATACTGAGTGATGGTGGGTGATACTGTACTGTACTGTATCGTACTGGGTGATAGTGGGGACCCGGGATCATTGACGATCTTCTGTGAAGGGGATGGTCTTGTGTGACAGTGGATGATCCCCCGTAATAATGGATAATCGTGTGTGATAGTGGATGATCTTGTGTGATAATGGATGATCTCCTGTGATTATGGATGATCTTGTTTGAAAACCGTTTTGGTTTTTTGGTTTTTTTTTGGTTTGGAACCCGATGATCTTGTGTGATGGGGATCATGATTTCGTGTGGTAATGGATGATCTTGTGTGCTTGGGATGATCTCATGTGCTGGGGATGATCTTGTACAGTATGTGCGGATGATCGTGCAGCACCATGACAGAGTTCTGGATGATACTCTGAATCATGGATGATATTTCTGAATCACTATTATGGATGACGTAAACCAATGCCAGCAAATTGTCCATTCACTTTCCCGGCAGGGTTCTCGTCCTCTATCAAGTTGTAATGCCTAACTGTACAGATGTCCCTAATAATTGGGCATTAAGGTAGCCTACCTATTTCCAATCACTTAAGCAATTAGGCATGGTTAGAGTGCTATTTTTTTATTGCAAATTTTTTCCCCATGTATGGAAATAGAGTTTGGAAGGATAGCATATTTTTCTAGAATTTTATTACACAAAGCGTAATTACTATGAATTTTTTAGTAGAAGATTCTTCTAGACCTATAACGGTAATATAGACCTTACTATTTCTGGCCATAGGCTGACTGCAAAATCGACCAAAGGCTGATTGCATTTATGAGAGCCTGACAACCAATCCTAGTGTGCTACAATTGCTCTGGAAGCTACACCCCAACTTCGCGGAAAGATAGTAGCCTATAGATTGGAAATGCATGGGGGCTGATAGGAAATGCTGGGTTGGCTACCTGACAATTTTTTCATCCAACATCCAATTTTCATCCCAAGTGGTCATTCTGTTCTATTAGTGTCTTGGCAGTAGTTTATGTCAGGTAATGTCTTCACAGTTGGAGATTGTGGGAAGAAATGTGTCTCCTTGTCAGACTGCGCCCTGCTTGTCCATGCAATTTTTTTCCTGCAATCCCCTCCTCCACTGTAGCCGTGTTATGGATGATCCCTGTGCCTTGTGCCTTGTGCTTAGCGAAACTCAGGCAAAAAATTTGATACTCGTGTGGACGATGAGTCACCCATAAATTTGAATTAATAAAAAAAAAATTGAGTTTATTAGCTTAAAGTTCTCTTGGGGCCTGTTAGGGAACACAGCAGCTTTCTTCTTGTGAAACATTCTTGTTCTGGAACATTCTTTGTGCCCCTCTCGCAGTATGGGCGGAGCTATGGTAGGAGCCCCATACTGTAACATTTTGGAGTAACAAGGCGAGGGGGCTGGATTGGACGGGACGGGGCCGGGTTGGGCTGAGCTGGGACGGGACGGGCCGGGTCTGGGGGTGCGGGGGGCAAAAAACAGAGCTCCCTCTGACAGGTTTTGGCATGTCAGGGTTGTCCGTCTATATTTGCTTGAGGCTGCCGAGTAGTTATGGTTCCCAATAAAAAACCACTGACTAGGGGTCCTTCTAGAGGGTCGCTTACGCCAAAAAGCAATTCCTCTTCGTCTTGGACAATGCCCCATAATTCATTGGCAAGTTTGCATTCAAGTTGGTGTACAGTGAAAGGAGTCTTGATTCATGAACAACAAATGTCCTCTTCCTTGAAGTTGACAAGAATGATAAGATACCATCTACACAAAATAGTGAAATCAAATTGCTTTAGCAAGTAGGTTGTCTTCACCTCAACAAAAAGGGGCTTTGTGAGCCATCAAAGTCAACAAATATTTCGACAAATATTTGTATTTGTACAAGTGGAGGTTCATGAAGTCTCAATTACAATACAAACTAATTCAAAAAGCAGTGTTTCTTGTATGGTAACAATAAATGTTTACATAGTATCTAATGTTGAAAAATTAATATGGGGCAACCTAATTTGACTATTTTGTGTACATTTTCTTGTACTAAATATTTGTTTTTTTATACTAAATTAATAAAATATGTTTTATAGACTCGGAATATAATTGGAAGGAGGAGGCCAATAACATCATTTGGATTCAAGAGTTTTAAGAAGTAAATGAAATGTAATAAAAGGAATAACAACTATGGAGTACTTAGATGGAAGAAGTATTGGTAGTAAGAAAGTCAAGTTTTGGTTTAAAATTAGCAATTTTTGACAACAAAAGTTGTAATTTTGCTAAATTTCTTCCTCTTAAGTAATTAAGGTTCGTTTAGTGTACTATTATACCAGACAGTCAAGTTTGAGACAAAACTTTGATGTCTAATAAAACCAAGCTTCTTCAACTATTTTGAAAGTTGCATCAAAGTAGAAGATATTGTACACAATGTTTGGAAATTATCCACATTGAAAGCAATCTTCAAATGATAGTTGTAGATCTTCACTAAATTAACCTCTAAAGGATTGCAACTATGTTTCCACCAAAACTACTCCAAAAATGTCATTTTTAGGACAACTACCAAATTTTAGAAAAAAAATATTTTTTGACATATATAACCATAGGATATTTTATTTCACTATTTTGTAAATACGTAGAAAAAATTTCAGACATTTCTGCCATGTAGATTGCAAGAAATTAGTGTTTGAACTTACAAAAATCCTTTTTTTACCACTGCGAAAATCCAGGCAGCTACACTTCAGAAGGCCACATTTGTATGAAAAAATGTCCAAAATGGTTGCAACTCTTTGGATTCATTCTCCAATTCAAATTGTCTACATGCTTGAAAATTTTCAAATCATTTGGAATTGTACAACATGTACAAAAAAAATAATAAGTAGAAAGAAGTAGAGAATGATTCAAATACAAAAATGGTAACAATTTATTTATTGAATTGAAAAATGCCAATACCAATGGTTCAAATGTTGTAATAAACAATCTGCATCCAATGTTTTTATTTTTTTCAAAAATATTGAAAATTGAGTAAAATAAAGGACTTAAAAGTTTATTTTAGAGTAGAAAATCTATAACTACCCGCAAACTAAAATCCTTCATAACTTTTGACTGATTAATCCAAATGGAATGATTCAAAACTTTTCACGTATATATAAATCTATGAAACCAATTTCAAATTTTTTATTCCAAAAAAAGTGATTTTTTCTGATCTACCCGAATTGCCCGAGTTGAGAAACAAACAACATATTGTTCGATAACTTTTCAACCATGAAGTCAAAAGTCATGAAAATTGTTGGGCTTTAAAGATATTCCTTGTCCACACCTTCTATTAAAGTTTGGTCCCAAAACATAGAAATCTCTAGTCAAACGTACCTGCCCAAAAATCGTTGTATTGCCAAAAAAGGTATATCGGGCCTTTAGGGGTTAATTTCAAGGCATTTTACTTGAGAAATTCACTAAGAATTTTTTTTAATTTTCAAAAATTAAATGTTTTTACAACTAGCTAAAAGCATAGTTTTCATTGTTTCATGGAAAATGACAAAATTATTATAACATTAGTTGCAATGGGAGAGCTCAATCATCTTGGAGAATAGTGTTGCTTGGGCCATAGATACTTTGTTTTCTAAATAGCAATATTTTGTGGCAAGGAATTCATTTACATAAAGTGGCATTTGATTCTTTGGCCCATGATAGGAATCCTTCACTTAGTTAATGCCATGATTCAATAGAATTTGTTTAAACGTGAAGCAACGCCTTTCATTTTCGCATAGGCAAAGCCACTCCTATGTCTAATCTTGAATTTAAAACTCGTCGAAGACATATTGATCTACTAAAGAATGTAGGATTGTAAGGACCAAAGGACATTCTTGTCAAATTTTACAAGTGCTCTTCAAATTATACAACAACTTTTCTTCACCTTCTTAAACCAAATAAGTAGCAAATTTTTTTCTCTTTCACTTTTAATTTCACTATGTTTTCATCTAAAATGCTCTAAAACTACCATTTTTTAAAACAAGTACTAAATTTTGAAAAAAACACCATTATTGAATACATGTGATTGTAAGATCTTATAGTATGCTAACTTGAGAACATGTAGAAAAAAATTTAGCATTAGGGGGATTTGAGGCCTCTGGAGGGCCATTTTGGGATTGTTCCCAAAATTGTTCTCGTAACTACCGGCCACTATTAGGCCATCAATTACCAAAAATAAATAAATAAATTGGGAGGAGGGCTTGAAATGTGAAAGAAGTCTAAATTAAAAAAAAAAATTAATAACATGGCACTCTCTCGACCAGGTAGGATTCTTGTGATTCTATATTCTTGTGGTAGTTTCTGTGTTTGCAAACTGAGAAAGCTCATAGTCTTTTGGAGGCCTCAAATCTCTTCTAATGAAAATTTCCACTATGTACATTGCAAGATATTAGCATTTGAAGTGACAAAAATCCCTTCTTGATCCTACAAAAAATAAAGTAGTTCCATTTCACAAGGTCACATTTGTATCAAAAATTAATTAAAATGGTCGTGCTTCTTTGGGTTCATTCTTCAAGGCAAGTTGGCTACATGCTTGAAAATTTCAAAATCATTTGGAATTGTACAACATGTAGGAAAAAATAGTAAGTAGGAAGAAATAGAGAATGGTGCAAAATATTAAATTGTTAATTATTTTAGTTATGAAATTGAAAATTTTCAATCCCAATGATTTTAATGTTGTAATAAACAATCCACACTTGATGATTTGTTTATTTCAAAAAATATATTGAAAATTGAATAAAATAAAAGACTTCAAAGTTTATTTTAGATGGTAGAAAATCCATAATTGCCTACAAACAAAAACTCCTCATAACTTTTGACTTATTGATCAAAATGGAATGATTCAAAGCTTTCTACATAAATATAAATCTAGAAAATCAATTTCAAATTTTTGATTCTAAAAAAATGATTTCTTTTATTTGCATTAACTACCTGTTGACAAAAGAAAATAACATTTTAGGTCATAACTTTTGATAATTTGCATTTCTAAATGCCTTCAATTTTAGTGCATGTGAAAGATATTCCTTGTCTTAAATCATATTAAATTTTGGGTTCAAAACATAGAAATTTCTAGTCACATGTATTTGCCCCAAATTGCTATGTTACTAGACTTAGCAAACTTGTCCTTTAGAGGTTAATCCCTAAAGTTCTTTGACTATGTTTCATCTAAAAAACCTCAAAATGGATTGCATTGATGATAAAATCCCTTGAAAAATGAAAAATGAAATCTTATTGCATTTAACCACAAGATCTAATAGTAGACTATTTCATTATGTTCTAGTAAAAAATGGGATTTTTGGACTTCATATATAGATTGGAAGATTATAGTGTTTGAAGTTGAAAAGCTAGAATGTTTTTTGGGGGGCATCTAAATTCTATGTGACTAGGCTTTTACACAAGTTTATTTTATTTTTTTGCTTGAACTTTCTTTTTCACTTTTTGTGACAAAGTTGGTGACATGTTAAAAAAAATCATAGCATTTCAAATTAGGGAACATGTATTAAAAAGATTTCCAATAGAAAACTAGCTTCAAGAAAAATCTTGTACAAATTCTTTTTCTAACAATTTATGGCTTGTAGGTGATTGCAAGAAACACTTGTCTTTTTTATTGTCCCCTTGACCTCCAATAGGTAGTTTTTTGCTCATAACTTTTGCATCTTTTGGCTTTTTGGCTTGAAATTTGGAATTATGGTACATGCAAAAGTTTTAGATGTCAAATAGTTTTTTTCAAATTAGTTTTCTATTTTTAATTTGCCCCCAACTGGGTGTCTACCTTGGCCATTTTGGGGGGTATTAGTCCTGTTTTTTAATCCAAAAATCCAAATTTGAAGCCTCAAAGTGGACAAGTTAGAGGTCTACTAACATTACAAGGATTGATGATGATTTTTTAAGAAAATAGCAACATGTCTGTTGTGCACATGGGGGCAAAGTGATCTTCTTTTGCACAAAGACTATAAAGAGGGAAAAAATTTCCTTTTTATTGCAATGTGACGACAATATTGTTTAGAAAAATGGATTTTTTTAAGATATTTTTTTTGAATTTATTTTGAATTATTAAAAATGAAAAGGTCCACAGACCCCTTTTCTGCCATTTCTACTACTAGTGGCCTCTGTAATACTTTGTAATAGTCTACAATACTACAAACTACTGCATTGTACTAAATTGATGTTCAAGATCCACAAGCACCTTTGATCGATGATTTAGATTTGCAAGTGCTCTGTTGATGCATGGTAGTCGTTGTATTGGGTAGTATAGCCAATCTTTTGGCTCAAAACTACATTTTTGAGACAAAAACATGAAGTACTTCTTGCAATCATCCTTGTACATGATGTAATTTCTTCAAAATGTCAATAATGCAAATCTAGATATTAGCTAAATCTATAAGAGGAAAAAAGAAAGAAAAAATTGCCCAAAATATCATACTTTGGCAAGCTTGATCATTCTATTTTGAAGTTGAATGAAAGGACAATTCAACATATTGGGCCTAGCACAAGAAGATGCTAGGTCAATGTTAGTAAACCCTTACCTATTTTGAATCATTGATGGTGTTCACTTTCAATTGGTATGTTGTTCCCAATCACTCATATATGTTTCTTCCAATTTTCAATTTGTTCCCCTATTCATTGAAATACAATAGAATATTTTGCATTTCATTCAAAGAATTTAGTGTTTTTAGGCAAATATTGTATGTAGCTTTGAAGACTACTTATTTTATGAATTTGAAGGTGAAAAAAAAGGTTATTTATACAAGAAGGGTGGTGGGAAGTAAAACAAGTCATGTAAGATATGTGATTCATTGAAATTAGTTTGAATTCACTACCACTCTTAGTTAAGTGAAAATTAGGAATTGCGTAGAATTTTAAGCCTCATCTCAACATAGTAGGATTATTCTTTTTAAAAATTTTGAATTAAAAAAATTTGTTAAATCAAGTTAACTTTCATTTGCAAAAATTTATTTGTGATTTTGAAACTCAAATAAAAAATTATGAACAAAACTCAAAGAACATGTTGGAAAATGTCAAAGAAAATGTGTGTTCCAACATGCTCTTTGAATTTTGTCCATAACTTTTGATTCGAGTTTCAAAATCACAAACAAATTTTTGAAGATAAAATTTAATTTGATTTTGACACCTTTTAATAGTCTAATTTTTTATAAAGTTATCCTAATATGCCCAAATGAGGCCTAGAATTCTACACTATTCCTAATTTTCACTTAACTAAGAGCAATTGAACTCAAACTAATTCTAATTTACATATCTCGTATGAATTGTTTCACCTCCTACCACTTCTCTTGTGTAAATGACTTTCCTTCTCATTTTCAAACACAAATCAAGTGGCATTTGAAGCTATATGAAAATACTACCAAACAAATTCAATTTAGTAGAATGGAATGTTAGACTTTCTAGTACTTGACTGTGGGGTGGTTTTCTACTGTTAGTATCTTCTTGTACTATCATGACAAATTTATAAATACAAAAAATTTGTCGAAGAAGTACCTCAACCTCAACCTAGACCAAAAGCTTGCCCATAGCCTTGCCCAAGCTCTTTCGGCCATTGCACTTTTCATTGTAGTGAAATTAATCTTGCCTATACAACCCCTTGTCTATTGAAAACAATATTTTCTCCTATAACTTCAATGGACAGATTCAAATGAATTTTTTTGGTGGAGTGTCAAGGGCTCCTTGTCCCCACCTCCAAAAAAAAATTCAGAAAGTATTGTAAATTTTTAATTTTGTAGCATGTTGCCTAAAATTGCTATATAATTGTCAAAAAATGTTGTTTGGTTCTTTTGGAGTTAGTTATTTTTTGAACAAACAGTTGCAAAGTTTTTTTTGCTTAATCTAATGATAGAAAGATATTAATCCTTTGGAATCATATTTTTTCACTGTATATAATCAATCAAAATAATGAATCTTTTGGTTATAACCCCTATGAGAAGTTATTAAGAATAGGAATGTAGAATTAGAACTTTAGACAAAAAAATAAATCATAATGAGAAATCTCAACCTAAGATCCCCATTTTGAGGAGTTTTTTTTCCTTCTTCCAATATCTATATGAATTAATTCATGATCTTATTCAAAAATCACAAAACAATCACAATGTCAAAAAATTGAACAAAAAAATATTAGAGTACTTTGATTTACTTCTTCTAAGGTAGAATCACCAATAGCCAATTACTTAAGCAATTTTGGGATAGATTATAAGTAGTATGAGGCAATGCAATTTTATCCATGTAGAGAGATAGAAAATATAGAGATTGTCAATTGTTTCTAATTTTTTTCCTTGTAGCATGATAGAAAATATGAAGGTTGGAAATTTTTGGTCATTTTTTTTCCCAAAATTGAAATTGTTTCGAATTTTTGGATCCAAAGTGCTCCAAACCTTTAGCCAATGTTGAAACTTCCAATTCTAATCATTTAAGAACAAATTTTCTATCAACTACTTTGGACCATATGTTATCATCATGCTAAATTCAAGCTTGAAAAAGAAAAAGAAAAGAACTCCAAGCTTTGGTTAAAAATCTATTCTAGCCTTGATTGAAATAAAGGTTTAGTATGGCTCCTTGGTCAAAATGGATGGTTCTATTATATTTCATATAATCTTAAATGCTTCAATATCTATATTCAAAAAGATGCAATGTTTAAAGTAGGAGGTTCATAAAGCAAACATTTAAGAATTTGATTTGCAATTTGGAGGGGTTGACTTCTTCAAAATAGTATTTGGTATAAGGGTCATTGCAAGAAACACTTACCGGTTTTGGCTCAAAATGGCTCAAAATCAATGAGTCCTGTGAGTCCTATGACCCTTTGAAATTATTATTTTTTAAATTGAAAAAAATATGGATAATTTGAAGAGCAATGAATATATTATGTCTCTTGAAATTCAAACCTAAGAAATTTTTTCTCTAAATGTTATAGACAATGGAAAATACAATGAAAATAACTCTTTTTTCACTAATTTGGTAAAAATAGTAAAAAAATTCAAAAAATGAAAATGAAAAATCTAATTTTTCTTCAAGAAAAGGTCTTTTTTTTCCAACAAATTTCATCTTTGGAAAGAATAAATTCTATTCTCTACACTTGCGCAAAGTCAGCCACTTTGACGACATGTGGAAGTTGGATAGTTTAATATTTTCGAAAATTCTTTTTAGGGATTGTGTAACTATACTATAGATGTAAGCATGCCAATTTTCAGCTCAAAATTTGCATTTTTGGGTCAAAAATAGGACTAAAACCCCCCAAAATGGCCAAGGTAGATAGCCAATCGGGGGAAATTTAAAAATAGTAAATTAATTTTAAAAAAATTGAAAAAATTACACAACATATAAAACTTTTGTGTGCACCTTCATTCCAAATTTCAAGTTGATAGGAAAAACGATGCAAAAGTTATGAGCAAAAAACTACCTGTTGGAGGTCAAGGGGACAAAAAATAGGACAAGTGTTTCTTGCAATCACCCATAAATCTTTAACCCCTAAGCACTCAAGTGACCATTTTCTGGTCGCTGCCTGACTTCGGGCAGAATTTTCGAGCAAAAAAAAAACTTTTTTCAAATTTTTTTTTTTCAGTTTTGAAAAAATTGGGTTTTCTTTCAACATTGATATTCAAAACTAAGATCAGTACGGTCAAACAAAAGTTATAGCAAAAAAAAGGAGAAATAGTACAAAGTGTCTAAAATTGCTTAGTGTTGAAAAACTTACTATTTGGGGGAATTACTGATGCTCTCTTTAGTAAATACTTTTTATTTTTTTACAAGTCAATAAAAACCATAATTCTGACCAATCAAAAAAAATTTCAAATCATAAAAATAGAAATTGTATTTTTGGTGAATTTTTGAAGTTATATCTTCAAAATTCATTTGAAGAGAATCTATAAATATTTTTTCAATTTTGATCATATGTATACTTTCTACTTTTTATGCTTTACATTATCTTCTTTGATGCTAACTTCAAAAAAGTTGTAAAGCTTATATTTTATAACACATTTGTATTTTGTCTTAATCCCTTGGGCTTTTAGAGGTTGAATATTTTGCATTTTTCTATAAATCAATAAAAAACACAATTTTGACCAATCAAAAAAAATTTCAAATCCTAAAAATAGAAACTGTATTTTTGGTGAATTTTTGAAGTTATATCTTCAAAATTCATTTAAAAATAATTTAAAAACATTTTTTTGACTTTGACAGTATGGATACTTTCTACTTGTTGTGCTTTACATTATCTTCTTTGATACTAACTTCAGAAAAGTTGTAATTCTTATATTTTATAGCACATTTGTGTTTTGTCCTAACCCCTTGGGCTTTTAGGGGTTAAAAAAGTCTACAAATGGAATTGGCATTGAACCCAAATTTTTTCATACTAGTACATTGAAAAAAGCAAAATGTATCTTTGTGTGAAAGAGTGCTTCTACAACTTGATCAAGCTTTATATACCTCAATCTTATAGTCTTAGTCCAAATACCATCAAAAAAATTCTTTAGTCTTTCACCTTTCTTTATAACCAATTTGATAAAACTAAGGTTAGTACAAGCATGTGTGCAAAGGTATAAAAATCCAAAAATAATGTAGGCATTACAGGTTAAAACCATCTATTAGAGTAAATTTTTTATTTATAATAGAGTTAATTATAAATTAGGAAAAATCCAGGGGTTCTTTATCTTAAATTAAAAAACTAAAGAACAAAGAACTAGGGATTGAAATCCTTTATGGTCTAAAATGAAGTTTTTTTGAATTCAATCCCTAGCTTTGCCTTTAGAGATGATAGCTCACAAGCACGAGGTATATGGAACAATGGATTCATAACATTGTGTATCAATGAAGTAAAGGGCTCTTGGCATCCTTGAAAAAGGGACCTTACACATTGAACCAAAATATCTCGTACGGTTGCTTAGCCAACCACAACTCTTTGAATTGACAAATACATCCCTCTTAAGTTATTTTACAAAGTATAATACTTTTCAAATATGGAAAAGATCAACGTTGATTCTATAATGTTATTATGTTGTAATGCCCTATGAAAATCTTGGCAGTATCTTCACTACGAATCTAACAAAGCATTATGCCTTTCCAACCTGTAGAGGCCTAACAACCAATGTTAATTATATAATGTTATCTTACAACTCTTGATGAGAATCTTGAGTTCTATTCTACGAATCTAACAAAGCATTATACCTTCTCAAATCTCAACTTACAAAAGCTCAACGTTGACTAGTTCTGTTTATAATGTTATTATCTTATAACTGCCATTGGGAACCCTAAACCCTTGAACCTCTTCCCTACAAATCTAACAAACTAACAAAGCATTACACCTTCC
Source organism: Thuidium tamariscinum (assembly GCA_947034885.2). NCBI lineage: Eukaryota > Viridiplantae > Streptophyta > Bryopsida > Hypnales > Thuidiaceae > Thuidium > Thuidium tamariscinum. The sequence goes on along the minus strand of OX344752.2, from coordinate 18,507,687 downwards.
CAACATCGAGAGGCCCACTGTTGACCAATTCAATATATAATGTTATTATGTTGTAAGTTCCGATGGGAATCTTGAGCCTCTTTTCTACGAATCTAATAAAGCATTACACCTTCTCAACTTGGAGAGGCCCACTATTGACCAGTTCAGTATATAATGTTATTATGTTGTAAGCCCCGATGGGAATCTTGAGCTTGTTTCCTACGAATCTAACAAAACATTACACCTCCCAAACTTGGGAAAGGCCCACTGTTGACCAGTTCAGTATATAATGTTATTATGTTGTAAGCCCCGATGGGAATCTTGAGCCTGTTTCCTACGAATCTAACAAAACATTACACGTTGCCAACTTGTAAGAGGCCCAACATTGAAATGAGCCTCCTTCCTACGAATCTAAGGAAACATTACACATTGCCAACTTGTAAGAGGTCCAACATTGACCATTTCAATGTATAATGTTATTATGTTGCGATTCCCCATAGAAACCTTGAGCCTCCTTTGCAACGAATCTAGCAAGGCATCATACCTTCTCAACATAGGAAAGACCACGATTGGTTATCTAAGTGATGTTAGCATGTCGTTATTCCCTATGCATGGGAATCTTTAGGTTTTTGTTTTTGTTTGAAGCCAATGGAAGGAAGAAACTTGAGTAGTTTGAGTTGCGAGAGCTTAGCTTCAAGAGGCCAAGTGGTGCCATTGATTCAAGTGGGGACCACAAGAGTCCAAAAGAATTTGGCAACTGCATGAAGCCACATGGTGGAGTGGTGGACTACATAATGAATTTCCTCATGATTTTCCACTATTACTGACCTCTAAACTGACACGGCCTGTTACGACTTGTGTGTGGAGGGAATTGAAGAAAGCGGACCCTACCTTCCTGAGCTCAAGTCGCCCCTTCAGTTCGCGTCTTCGCGAGATCCGTGCCCCCGACAATCCCGTTTTGGCGGAAAGACATGCTCTGACACCTGGCCCCGGTTGTCGAATACCGGTAACGTGAAAAGCACCCAGGCACTATCCGACATTCTGTCAAAAACAAAACTAAAGAATAAAAAGGGAGCGGAGAACTCCGAGCCAGTCGTTTCTGCCGATGCCAACAAACCGAAACTGAGGAGTCGCGTCCCTCCATGCCGGCTGTCGACAAACCTGAATCAGTCAGCCGTCATGGATTCTGTCAACAACTGAACAGCTGGGTACAAAATAAAAGAATGAAGCCAACCGGCGCATGCGGAAAATCCGCCACTCGATCATCCCAGCGGGCCGGGCGGAGCAGCGAGCGAGAGATCCAGAAATGCAGAACTGAACTGAAAAAGTTACCGATGTTCGATCGAAGTTCTTTCGGGGGGAAACGGAATTCGAGCCAGTTGCCAAGGATCGAAGTGAGTTTGGGGGAAAACAGAGTCCAAGCCAGTTACGGATGATCGAAGTTATTTCGGGGAAAACGGAATTCGAGTGAAGGAAAAGGATCTAAATAGGGAGTGTAAGAAAGATTACAGTGGATCGACACCACACTTGGCACGACGGACAGAAATGGGGTCCGTCCGTGAAGTTATATTTAATCATTATTACTCTTCATTGTTCTGTTACTTCTCGATCGATCGATCCAACTGTAGCGTAGGGAGGAGTTTAAAAGAAAGTCACAGAGTCGATCTAAAAACGAAAGAAAAACTTCCAGTTAACCCCACGACAAGTGCGAGTACAGGTGAGAGTTAACTAAAAGCTGCAACTGATGATCCACGTTGTGAAACTGATCGAAGGCGACACTGCAACAGTTCAAAAGCCACCTGCAAATTCACTGTACCGGGTCCGAATCTCGAGAAATCCCGAACCGAGACTAGAGTATCGTCCCGATTCGTCCGCCGTCACTGCAATCTAAGGTACCCTTGTCGACTTTGAACCTTACTTCAGCAATTTCACATCTCAGGCACTGCAGCAATTTCACATGCTTCATCAGTTTCACATCAGTTCCACATCAGTACTATTAATTTCGCCGAACCAAACAGAAAAAGAAAAAGGAAAAAACCCTAAAAAACCCCAAACCCACACCATGTAACTTACTCTTTCAATTGAACGTGTGCCCCCAATTTGTGTCCCCCCGGAAATATTAAAAAAAGAAAGACTAGAAATCTGATCCCCATGCGGCCATGCCCACGACTCCACGACTCCACAGGACTCAGAGCTAGCCTATCATAGCACCGCCATACAGCAGCAGCTAGCCGCGGCGTGATCGAGATGACAGTTCTTCTTTTTTGACAAGCGGGATCAGAGTCACGCCATGCCCCCTTCTGATGAAAACTGAAGCCACCGTACCATGTGTTCTTACAATTAATTAATACTCCGTATGTCGTTTGAGTTGCCTCCAAAAAAAAATGAAAAAAATGAGGAAAAGGGAATCCACCATCCATCTCTTCATGGGTATTTAGATCTGCAAGTCTGCTCAGATCCTGCATATATCGCAGCTCTTCCTCTTCCAATTGCCATCCAGGATCAGTTCCATCTCGTAGTTTGCACTTGTCCCTCCTTTCCGATCCGGGTTCCGATCGCATTGATCAACGGGCTTGCTAGCTCGATCGTGACGTTGCCCTGGGTACGTACTAGAATTTTGAGTTTGTTTCGATTCTTGATGTTGACAATAATTGTTGGGAAGGGCGCAATTAACGAGCTGTCGAGTATTTCAGTTCTGGGTTTGGGGTTCTTGGTTCTTGCAATGAATTGTATATGTAGAGAGAGTCGTTTGTGATGCAGTTACGTAATACGTTGCAACTTGCAAAGCGTGTTGATGGTAGCAGGGACCCGACTGTTATTTATTTTTTGATGTTTGTGTGGATGCCAAATTCGACGTGGGTTTTGATGGAGAATGTTGGTTTAGTTCGATTGTTGCAGCAATCTAATTGAGATCGATTGCATGTTACGAAGAATTAAGATTTGGAGTAAGTACGTTATGAAGTTTTGACTACGCTGTTCTGAGCCAGCCGTAGTCGTTTGAGACCCAGTTGCAGCTTGAAAATAATGAAAAGCAGGTTGTTGATGAGCAAGAATTGTGATTCCGGATATATTTGGGTTGATTCAAGTTGATGGTGAGTTTTATTGCACTTGGAATAATGATTTGTGTTCCGGGGCTGCGTGTGTACATGTAGTTCTTAGCTTTTCGTGTGGTGAAAATAAAATGCCGGGGGAGCAAGAAGAGCGACTGCTTGCCCGAGCGCGCGAGCCGCCAGTTTACTGTGCGAAGGAGCTTGCAGCCAATCAGTACGCGTTCACGGAGCCGCTGACGACGCCGGTGGAGGAGCTTGTCGACTGGGACCGGGAGTTGCAGGAGCTGGCGACATTCTATGGGCGCGACTTCTACTTGGTGGTGTTCCGCTCCGTTCGCAAGATCACCGCTGACAGCGAAACCCTGTACAGCGCTGACGCCCAGGCGCAAGAAGAAGCACGACTCAGCGGCGGATTGCTCAAGGTATGACCACGCACTTCTCTCACAATCCCTTCAAGAAATCAAGCATTCGCCCTATTAAGACGCCCGATTTGAATTAATTAGCTCCTGAACAAAGCTCCAATCCAAGTATGTCTGTCGTACTATTCAAAGATAGCTGGATCCATCCACGAGTGCAGCGAGAAGGGTGGGTTTGCGATACTTTTTACAACTTCTATGATTGCCGGAAGTTTATTAACAATTTTGCACTGGTTAAGTACAACGCTGTGCAATGTATTTGCAACGACTTGAGATGCGCAATAGTTTTTTTGCATCGGTATAGGCAAAGATATGCATCAATTGGTTGTATGCCCATGACTTTTCCAACAAGTTTGCAGCTTTTTGGCAACGGTTCGCGATTGACCACGAGTTTAAGGCAAAAAGCACGGAACCGCCGGAAAACCATTGCAAAGTAATTGATCAATTGTTGCAACCGCTACTTCCTGTTGTAGCGACAATTTCTTTCGCAATATATTGGACAGTCTCCTGACTATTGTGTCCTGTGGGTTTGTGAAATTGTTGTGTGTAGTACTGGTACGGGATCTTGAATGAGCGGCGCGAGTGCCTGGCGATGTGCATATGGTCCAGCCGGGAAGACGCATTGAAGGCCATTCACAAGCCGGCGCATCTCGTGGCCATGAAGCTGGCGTCTGTTATGTACGAGATGTATACATTAGAGAGATACTCGCTCAAGATTGATGAGAATCTCGTGCCCACCTTCTCCCTCCTGGGCAGCATGTCTTCTTGATCGTTGTGGATCTCGATCGAATCTCCCATCAACTTTATAGATTTTACTTCAGTATAACGTTCTCCGATAGTCGGATTGCATTTCGTCATACCATGTGGCAAATTTTTGACACATTCAAGATCAATTTGAAGGTCTCCATGTGCCCAGCATGATTTTAGTACCGAATCTGTCATTCAATGTGATCGAGCATGAGCGGGTAGATCTTTTCAGATCGAGCGCTTGCTCTGTATTAATTACAGTTGTAGTATTCTCGAGACTAAGAGACCTGTAGGTACTTGGATTGCTCAAGTTCAGATGTATGAGAATCTCGTGCCGAATCGAATGTCAGCTTCCTGGGAAGCGTGTCTTCTTGATTAACTATCGTTTACTTAGTCTTGAAACTAGATTACACTTGCAGAGACTGATGAGAGAACCACTCAGTCACTCCATCCAACTATCTAAGCCACCTACGCCGCCAATTCAAAGTCTGGATTCTGTTAATTTCATTCCTGTCGAAGGATAACTGCGAATCGCCGCCCACGTACATTAATTATTTTATGGATTCTCAAATCCTCACTCTACACTGAGTCAACAAGAAGAGTATTGATTGCTGGAGTAGGATCCACAAACTAAAAGCCCCCACCACCTGACCCGGGCTGCATTGTTGACGCAATTTGATCACGAATGGGGTCACATAAAATCCCCATGTGTTCTCGGGAGGAGGTAAAGGTGCTCTCGGGATGAGATGCAGGTCAAGTGGATCGGTCAGAAATCGCCCTAACTGAGGAGCTCATAGCCGCCTGTACGTCGTCGTGAATCCCGCCCCCTCAGGGGCTTCATTTCCAAGTGTTGATAAGTGGGTTTTCTTCAATTTCGCCGTTGAAAGTAATTAAATAAACTTCAATGTAATTATACTGTAACCCAAAGAAAGTAATTATATTTTTGACACCGCATGTGATGTATTTTTGACACATGGCAGATTTGAAGATCTGCAGCATTTAGTATAACTGTTCTTTTCCGCGCGCCTGCATTGTGCTGAGGTTTTAAAGTTCTCCAGATTAGTACGACTTATTCGAGATCAGTATCGACTTGTTCGAGTATGCAGAGGGTAGAAAAAAAATAGATTGTTTATTATGAAATGTGGCATATTTTGGACCCAAAATCAATTGGAAGATCTACATTATCTAACGGCATTCCAATTTCACCTGTACACGACATCGTGAAGAGGGCAGTCCAAAGGGAAGCCCAAAACCTCTTTGAAGTAGGGTATGGGTCTTGTTGCTTGCCCAAAGTTTGTGCGGTCGGTGCTTTGACTTTGCAGCCTAAATGATGCATGGCAAGACATAGTCACTACTGAAGTGGGTCCAGTAGGTTGAAACATTAGACAAAAGTTACGAAAACTACTTTTTGTCAACGATTCTCTCCAAACCAAGTCGGAGGAGCTCAGCCAGTCGTGGGAGGGTCAAGCATGAACTGTTCATTTTCCAACCCATGCTTCGTACGGAGGTTAATTACTTCAGTACCCTTCACATGCATACTCCAAAAAGCTATTGAGAGCAATGATAAGACTCTCTTGCCCACTTTCACACTTCTTTGAAAGCGTGTCTTACTAATTTCTACTTAAAGAGATGACTAATCGTCCTCCACATTAATTGTGAAATTTCTTTTTCTGATATACACGAGTATTTTGGCCGCTCATCTGGCATATCATTGACACAAAATCAATTAGCAGATCTGCAGCGTTTTAGTATGAGTATGAATAGGTCTTGTCCGATCACCTGCTTTGTCATATTTGAGGTTCAAAAGTTCTTAACCCTGAAACGTCTCAATCCTTTTTAGAATTTTTGCATATTTTCACTTATGGCTTTGTACAGATACATCATTTACCAAAATTTAATGAATTTGGACATTAAGGAAGTTTGTCTTTTCTAATTTCAAGTGTTACATTTGATAAACGCCAAGTTAATTGAATGAAACAATGCCTTGAAGCCCTCTGTTCATCGTCCACAATATGGACGTCGGAGCGCTTCAGGGTTAAGCTTCAAGATTTTAGAATAACGACCGTTATTAGCACTAAAATTGGCACTGAAATTGACACCAATAATTCTCTCCACCCGAAATCTCGCTTCAGCAATCCTCGAAATCCTCAATTATCACCAGGTATCCTCGAAATCTCGCTTCCTGCCTATCAGCAGCTGAATTCTTGCTGCTGCAGAATGACTAATTAAATGGCTTCTCTTGAAAAGTACAACACTCGTTATTTAATTGCTGCCGAAGAAAAGTATATGTAAAACTAAATTTTACGCAAAGGATTTCTTCCAAGAATCAAATTTCTTGAAGATCGCGGCAATCTTTTCAATCGGTACTCGTCCCCTTCAGATCTAGAAATGAAACTCCCCAAGTTTACCATCATTACTTATAAGAGAACATGTGTTGTCATGTTGTACGTGCTGTGTGTCCGATTGTTTTGAAACAGATGAGACTTTAGTTCAGCACGTTGCATTAAATTATTGTTGAGACATGATGCAACATTGATTCGATCTGCTCTTAAACTTTAATTTGAATGGTTCAAGCTAACTTGGATTTATGGGGTGGTAAGCTTGTGATCGATTCCTTTCCTTTGTTTCGTATGACATCGTCATTTTTCGAAGTAAAAAAGAACACATTGCAGAGAATTAGAGTAGGATCGGAATAAGTCGGAACTTTTTGAGGATGTTTGGCTTGTTCATGACCCTGTCAATCTACCAAACATGCACTGTCACTACCAAACTTCTAAGTCAGTTTCACAACATGCGAACTAGTTGTCAGTCCATGCTCACCTAATTGGGCACACAGAGCAATTCATCTGAACTCTACGGCACCAGCTCCTCTGTAGAGGTAAATTGGAACTCAATTCTTCTTGGAGCCACCTGTTTTTCGAACTCTTCAATAAGGCTCACAAACAGGCCACATGTTTCTACCCTCTGCAGAAGTTAAGAGATGATTTGAATTTGTTGCTTCCAGTTTGTGGGGTAATGCTCTGGCCTTGCGCTTTGCTCTACTCTCCTTTGCAAAATAAAATCTTCTTTTCTTTTGCTCCAAAAACTAATGAAAACTGAGGGAAGAAGCTGCTCGGTTGTCCTCTCCTTTCTGCACTGACTTTTCTCTTTCAATTGCGCCCTTCAAAATAGTATTAAAGGTCCGGTTCTGCGATAATTCCAAAGTTCATGAAACCTTCTTCCGGCGAAGCTTTGCAGCTCTGCGAAGAAAAGAAGTGCACTTTAGCAAGTGAAACCACCACTTAAATTTGGACCTTAGTGAATCTGTGGCTGTCATTGGCTATGGACGAATTGGTCCTTAAAAGATACTGAAAAAGTCCATAAGAAAGCACTGTGTCAGCCTGCCTCAGATATGCCACCAACTTCACCGTCTTTCTGTTTCAGGGTACAGATTGATATGATTTCCATGCTTATCATTTACAGCGACCAACAGTGTATCAAACAAAAAGGAAGAATGTGCGCGAAAATCGGCCTCTGAAAGTCTTCTGCATACACCAGACAAAGTCGTAGAGAAAGGTGAGGAGCAGAATCAATCCATATTTTTCATTCGGAGTCAGGCTCTAGAAATCAATGCAAGTGCGTCTTCGAGGCAGTCTCCTACGAAACGTTTCTGAATTTGTCTTGTCAGGGAGAATGTCGGTGGAATTTCAATTGGCGCAATTCCATTAAACGTTTCTGGGTGGATTTGCCTCAAGCAAGGAAGGAAGGAGTTAGAATGATTCAGAGGGGATGGAAATACTAGCTGAAGTAAGTAGCGGTGCACAATGTCGAGATCGATGAAATGTCAGTTGCAAGTTTCTCGAAACAGAGCATCCTCAATTCGATCAACAGTTTCCACAAGTGCAACAAATTAAAGCTCTCCAAGTACTCATCATGGAGAAACTATTTCTCCTCTTGTTGGTGTGTTAACTCTGTTTTCAGTACTGGCAACTTGCACTTCACCAAGTGAATCATGTCCGAGTGTCTCCTGTCACCCTTTAGTTCGACCTTGCTTAATTCAGCTTCAAATGATAAGTTATGATTAAGGTAGACCAACCTATAAGCACCCTGATTTGCAATCTGACTATTTTGGGGCCAATTCCAAAAGGGACACATATTTTTCAAAGGTGTGCACATGTTTCACAAATCAAACCCAAGTGAAATTATAATTTTCTGATCAAAATTGTAATTTCTGTAGATTTTTGAAGTGTTCATTATTAAATTACAAAAGTCCCCATGAAGAGGGTTATGAACACCCTTATAACAACCCATAACCACCTTCTTATGTCCCTATAAGCATTTAGATATTCACCTATCAGCTATTGCCATGTTACCCTAAATGACATAAATGCATTCATTTTGTCAAATATCTAGATAGAATTGGCTCATTTCTAGACAGCTTTGGATGGTGGAATTGGTGGAAATGGGGCCAGATACAAGGTGACGGAAATGGGTTGCAGACAGAACTAGGTTGGTCTACCTTATATATAAGGGTGATTTAAAATGATCTTTATTTCACTTAATTACTTCTCTTTTCAACTTCCTTTTGATTCACACATTTAGTTTTTGGTAAGAAAATAAACCATGCAAGTGTCTAAAATTAATTACTCAAGGAATACATTCAACAATTAACCCTTGAACGCCGCTGAAGATGTTTGACATCCGTTGAATGACAAAGAATTTTTCCTTCTAGGATAGAAATATAACTTTTCATCCTCGATATTGGGGGTGGAAAGGGAAAATCTTCTATAGTACTTTGACTTCCAATGCATATATTTGGCTTTTTCAAAGTAGGTGATGTCACACGGTATCAAAATGCATGGTTTCCACGGTCACCGATCCATCCTTCAAGGGTTAAGCTTAGAGAGGAATTGAAGTCTGTGGATTCCCAAATTGTGTCCTGGAATTTTGGAGCAGGGCCGCTTCCAATTTTTTTTGGTAGAACTCTCTTTTTATTTGTAGTTCAGGCATTGAATCAGAGTTGCTGGTGTCTTTTCATGGGTTAGTTAGTTAGTTAGCAACTGATCTTGCTTATTTGCAATTTTACTGTCCAACTCACACCCCTGAGAATCGATGACAATATGTCCTTGAGGCAGTTTTAATTTGGCACATTTTATGTTATGTGTGCTGTAATCGATCTTCTGGTAGTTCTCACACTGTGTTGTTCTTGTTTTGGCTCCTTGATTGATTTGATGATGTCACTCTTATACATAAGTTACTGATCTTTAGTCTGAGAAATGAGCAAAAGGTGGGGTTTCTTCGTTTATTAAACATTTTTCTTCAATGTGCAATGCGGCATTTTTTTATTACACAAATGCTGTAAGGTAGGAGGTCCATAAACCGCTCATCTAAGAGCTGAAGCTGACTTTTGGGGAGGTAGAACTTCTTAAAATATTTTTCAGTAAATTTTCCTTGAAAGGCAAGAGAAATTGGCATCTAACCCAAGTTGTTTCATATTTTTTGAAGCTTTGTAGAATTAGTTATGAATTTCTGAAGCTGCAGAAAAGTGCATTTTTGTGGGCTCTAAAACCGACCACCTCCTCAAATGCACACCACTTGTACATTGGAAAGTGCAAAATGTACCTCTAGAGCCTGATTGGTTTTAGAACCCGCTCCATTTTAGGACCTCCTACCTTAATCCATGTTGATGTAATTAGCCTTCATGTTGTTTGCACACTCTCCCAAAATGAATCAACTCCATGCTTACGAAAATTAAAGCCTTAAGTTTAAATTAGGCCATGTGTTACTAGTTCACAATCTCCAACTTGTTTGTTTCTGCAAGTTTTCTTCTGAGAAATTATGGCAGCCAGTCGCCCAACTACCCAAGATCATTTGTTTAATTGGTGTTAGTCTTTAGTATTAACAATATCTTAAAGTTAAGTATGTAAATAATGATAGTAACTTAGTTGATTGTTATTAGAATTCTGACACTTATTGACGGGTGTCCTCTTAGCTAAAGATGGGTGTGGCATATTCCTCACCATTTCATATTCTAGATGAAATAGTTTAAAATATTCCACATCATTCTATTGGAAAGATGGTAGCGCCATTCATTGCTACTGATTGTTATGTGTACCAAAAGAAGATCCAAAAAAAGAAAGCCAAGGGTGCTATTGCCTAGGTTCACTACCTTATGGTAATCAATTGATAGGATTACATCCAATGGTGTAGAAAGCCTTACTATGGGTATATCTTGACTATGAGTTTGAAATTTAGTGACTTGTTTTTGTTTTTTGAAACATATGGCCTTCAAGGGTGGTAGTAGGACTGGCATGAGACAACATCCATGGCAACCCAACTTGAAAAATTTGAGGAATTATTCATCATAGGTTTTCCTATCATAACACAAGTGGAGGAACAAGACTACTAAACAAATAAGGTCACTATGAAGAGCTAGTTGAACACAAAACCTTGAGGATTCAATTGGAAGTCCCTATTACATGTGTCATCACCCAAGGTAATCTAAGGTCATTTTGAACTACATTTGGATTTTCTACTAATGAAAAGTTACACCCAAAAAAGATTTACATTTTGAGATTTTATTGGCAATGTAGCGTTTTTTTTATTGTTTTGTAAGGTGATTGAAAAGTCTCATGGTGTTAGTATATTCATGTATATTCATCATTGTATCATTTTTCAAAGATTTTAATAGATTTTGGTTTTACTTTTTCAATTCTCATTGCAAAATGTGTCAAAATATTTTCAAGATTGTTTGAGTTGCAAATTTTTTAATTCTTCTTTGAACTTAGATGTTGCTAGGTTGGAATGAAAACCTCAATCTAGAAAAAATAAACTCAATGTTGTTAAATTGCATGCAATTCATGCTATATATGATACTATTTTATAAAGAAAGATATGATAAATTCAAATATAATTTAGAATATGAATTATAAGAGGGATTAAGTGAAGGCTTACATTTCATATTTTAGATTACCTCTTTGACATCAAAATTTATTGATAAAAATACTAGAATTATTGGTGGTGAATTTTATAAAAAAATTCTTGTTTATTTTTGAGTTACTTTATTAAAGATATCTCTTGTAGTCAAGCCCAATTTTTAGTGTCTTTTAAAAAAAAAAATAGAAAAGCATTTTATCTATATAGGAATGTTGTTGTCATTTTGTTCACTGCTTGGAAGTAAAGGTTATGCCCCCTTTAGCTCAAAATGCAGTTTATTTGGCAAGACAAAAAAAATCTCAAAATCTCAATCTATAACTCTTAAATTTTTGTTTCTCATAGAAAATACATTAGTCTACATGCATAGAAAGATTTAATTCTTTCTATTTGTACTAGTGAATATACAAAAGTTAAAGAGAGTTAGACCTACACCCATTTAATAAATTTTAAAAGCACAAAAACCAAGTTTTTATTTAGTATTATTTTTTCTATATCTTTGACTCAATCCTTCAAAATTGAAATTCCAAAATCTAAAGTACAAAAAATTTAAATTTCAAAGAAATTCAAAGTCTTATAATCTAGTTATACAAGGTGAAAAAAGAAATATTCTCTTCACTTTGAACAAAATGTCTTGTAATATGTATAATCAATGTTTCTAAAAAAATTTCCATTCATTTTTATACCAATTTAATGCAAGATTCTATAGGTAAATATGGAAGAAAAAAAATTCTCTTTCCAATAAAAATTGTCATAGTGAGTGATTTTTGATGAATATAAGGCCTTGGAATTGTAAAATAGTGGTTAACTTGTAAGTATCTACAATCATATATAAGGTCTAATACACGAAAAAATAATAAAGTACAAAATTAATATTCTTTTACTAATAAAACAATTACTATCACATCTAGTTGTTGTTGCCAATGGACTTAGCTTATTGACAGCAACTTGAATGTTGTGAAATTTCTTTATGATGTAAAAAAACTATTGATCAATTGCAAGTTACAATAGAAACTCTCTAAAGCAATAGGTTTAGGACCTATCTAATAAAATTACATAAGAGAGGCTTATTTGTTTATAGGATACTAGCGGTTGGCGCTTGCTTTGCAACACATTAATCCAACCATTTTTATACGATTTTTACAAATTTTTATAAATTGTAATAAATTGTAATGGAGAATGATAAATTTTATCAATTAATTGCATCTAAAGATGCATGAATTAAAAAAATATCCATCCATCAAATAACAATAATGTTTCATGTACAATCCTTCCATATGTTGATATGGTAGATTGTTTCAATTGAGATAATATAATTGGGCATTTAGAGAATGCAAGTTGGATGGAAGGGGATGTCGCAAAAGCGTGCATGAACACTAAACATGCAAAGTTTGAAATAAACTCTTAACTTTTTCATTCACTTGATTCAGGTGTAAATATTTAGAAGACATTACATGACAAAGTCATGAAAAAATCTCATGGTAAACCACATTTTTTACCGTTCCCATAGCTTCATCATTGTCATTAGCAACTTTAATGTTTGCAGGATGTCTACTACGAGACAAAGCCACATATAATTGACCATGGCTAAATATTTCATTTCGAAGATAAATGTCGACTCGATCATATGATTGGCCTTGTGATTTGTTAATTGTCATGGCAAAAGTACTAGTGACATAAAATTGTTTTCGACAAAGTGTGAATGACAAACGACTATCATTGTAATGATGTGTAATTATAGGAACCAACACTTCTTGGCTACGATAGCACCCTTTCACTATTTCACATAATAACACATTCAATAATACTTGCAAAAGATGCAAACGACTTCCATTGCACAAACCTTTTGCCGGATTCAAATTCCTTAGCAACATCAAATATTGACCACATTTAAGATTTAATTGGTGAGGAAGCAAACTGCTTAATTGTAAAGAATTTAAAAATTCTACCGGATAATGATGAGCATGCTCATTGCTCTCATGTATAAAATTTGCACTAAAACATTGACGCACATCACCAGACATGTGATCAATAATTTTTCGATTGATTTCTTGAGCATCATCATTTCAAACAACCAAAATGATACGCTTAGAGAAATCAACCGGATCATCAAAAATGGTATCAATAAGACCATCTAAAGAGTTTCTAGGTGTAACTAATCCTAGCGGTAAATCTACTTCTGAATCAGTTTTACCTTCACCAACATCTAATAAAAAAATTTGAAAATTTGGTTGACTTTGTAAACGCATATTAATAGTCAAATGAAAATATTGTATTAATGGAAATAAATATGAACATCGCAAGCAAGCTTCAACAATTTGCCTGCGACCTCCACGCACAACAACTGATAAAATTTGACGAAAATCACCACCATACAAAACTACAAGACCACCATTAAAACTATTGATTTCACAAATATCTCGCAATAATCTATCTATAACTTTAAACATAAATCTATATCCAGCATAAGCTTCATCGAGTACAATTAATTGTACTTCACATAAGTTTTGACTCAATGTAGATTGGACACTAATGTTACAAGTCAATGTATCATGTAATTGTAAAGAAATACCTAAAGAAGAATGTGATGTTCGCCCTTCATTTAAAAGACATGTAGCAATCCCACTTGTAGCCATTACCATACATTTGACTCTTCGAGCACAAAGATAACTTAATATAGTATTATACAAAAAAATCTTACTTGTACTACCTGGACCATCTAGGAAAAAAAAATTATTTGAAGAATTAGGTTCTAAAACTGATGTAGTAACTGCATTGAAAACAATACTCTGCTCTTCATTGAGCCTATCGACATTTTCTTCTACAAAAGTATTGTTAATATTATTCAAATTATTATTATCATCGACATTAATGTCCAAATCAACATTGTTTGAATAACCAAACTCATGCAAATCATCAATGTTAAAAAAATCTACAAGGTGTTTATCGAATGATGACAAATATTCTTCAATGTACAAAATCGTTTTGCAATAGCGATTTTGATCATTATGCCAATTGTCAGACATTGCATCAAAATGTCTCCTAAGTAAACCAACAGGATCTTGCGGTTGTTCAAACACAAAAAGTATTGCAAACAATTGCCAAATTTGTTTAAGCAATGGAATACTAGTTGCCTCTTAAAGACAATTCTTCCACTCAGCATCATCCTATAAAAGTCTTTTCGCAATGCAAACAGTTTTATACATCGAATATACTATATTGTCAAAATGAAGTAAATCTTTATATGAAGTTGGTGCCTCAACATGAGTCAAAAACAAACGTAAGTAAAATACATTGATGTTTACATAAACCATATTTATTCTACCAAATACCTTTACATTACATTGTTTTCTAACTTACATGTTGTTTTTTACATCCAATTTGTAATGAAGGAGAAGATCCATGTATCAAAGAAGTATGTGATTGCCTTGATTACCAAAAGCAATCACGGCACGAATGTGACTATTAAACTCAAAAGACTTTGTAAATTTAGTGTGAGTATTTTGATCAACTACCGATTGTAAAGATATTTTTTTGTGAAAAGAAACATGTTGTTGACCAAGAAGATGAACAGATAACCGACAAATACTATGACTCTTATTATTGATTTCAAAACCAAAGAGCCTTCAACATGCTTCTTGAGTGGCTAGGGTAGGAGGCTCTAAAAGCGTCTTTTTAAGGGCTAATCACAGTTTTCATGAGGCAATGGTGATGGAAAGTATTTTCAATGATTTTTTTGACAAAGAAAAATAGTAGCAGAATCCAACGCAAGTGGTTTCAAATTTTTCGGAGTAGGTATGAATTACTTATGAATTTTGAAAGATACTAGGCGTAGGCACCTATTTGTGATCCTAGGGTTCCCTTAAAGTGTGCACAGTGAAATTGGAAAAAGACATGATATGGCCTGACAAGGACCAACACGGCATGCAAGAAGGGTTTGAATACTTTCAAAAATAAGTCCTTGCATGCAACAAAAACGAACCCTATGTAACACTTTAATGTATCCCGCGTGAATACAATTTGAAGACTTATAGAGGCCATTAATGCGTCCACAGGGAGTGGTGGAAGAGGCCCTGTCAGATACTAAAATCGCCCGTGCAAAATGTAAAACAAACTTGAAGTGGCTTTGAAAGCGCCCTGACTGAAGCAACACCAAGCAGAAGTCACGAATGGAGATTCAGAACTATGGATGTGCATCTAGGGTATGGCCACGTTCATCAAGCTATGACCATTGCAGTCCTTGCTAAGAATAAGAAGGCATGTTTCAGGGCGTTGTTTTCATCTTCTACATTTGGAGCTTGACTCACGCGGTGGTATGATGATGTTGCTAGCGACCTTGCAGCCCTTCTGAGAGGGAAGAAGTTCTGTGGAGATGGTGATGCAGCTGCCGTCGTTGTTGCATTCTTTCACAAGCGACAAAGTTTTCACTAGCTTGTAGCCACCTTCGCTGATGTTTCTTTGGAGTGGGGAATCTTCAGCAGCCCCTGCGATGATTTCACAGATGGTGAGGTAAGCGCTTCCTTCAAACCCTAAGATTTTATACTTCGTCCTCCACTGCAAATAGCTTTCCAGTTCTTGCACCTTCGTCTAATTGAGAGTCCCTCTGTCTGTGATGTGTACTGAAAGCGTTCACTAGTAGAAAACGCAGGAATTTTGACAAAATTTTGTTGATTTGGTCACGTTGTTCTGGTCACTATTTTGTTGATTTCAACAGAAATTTGTTAGAATTAACAGATCTCTGTTGAAATCAATAAAATAGTGACCGGAACAACACGACCAAACCAACAAAACTCTGTCAAAATTCCTGCGTTTTCTACTAGTAGTTCCTCTGTGATGTATGTCCCTCTCAGTACACTCCAGTAGTTTAGGCTCGCTTGGACTTCAGTTTGGTCCAGCGAAGTTTTGTACAACAGAGCTAGCACAGCACGTTGTGCTCTCTTCAACTTTTGAAGCGTCGTAGAATGAAGCTCATGCCAAAACCAGTACCCCGACAAGGATCGATTCTTAACAGCATTCCAGCTCATGGGTTGTTAGCGCGTCCTAACCTCAGCTCGTATAATGCAGTACTACCAGTAATGGAGCCAGCTAGAAGATTTTTATATCGACGACAAGATGCTGTCAAAAGTGAGCAATCATCCGATTTCACAAGCACAGAGTACCTTCTGACAAGTCTGCTTTGATCTTCGATGGTGCGTTGGTCTTTCCCATACTTTGGAAAGTGAATCCTTCGAGTCTTCGATTGTGCAACGCCGTGCCCCCTACATCGATCCCAGTTCGGGTGCTTCGTGACCTTGTCGTAGTGGCCGCTCAGGTACTCTCCTTCTTTACCGTGCTTCTGTATACTCAGAGTCGTTCTTTCATTTTTGAGAGTATCGTAACGCTCCTGTTATGAAACTAGTAGGTTCTGGATTATGAAGTAGGCTTGTCAATCGTGACCAAAGCACTCCGTTCTATACCAACAAACGACTGCGACTTCAAGTCTTACAGCTAATGTTCAACCTCCCTACCTTGGCCACGATGCCGCAAATCCGAGGTCGATACCGTCATCCCCTTCACTGTAGGGAGGGATCCATCAACTACTAGCTCAGAACGCGATTGCCGCGAGTGGGGATCCACCGAGCGAGAAGAGTGCCATCAGTGCTGTGGCGAATGCTCAGCTGAAGGTAATCGAGGAAAACACGAAGCGTCTCCTACATGCAATGTTGCAGCTGCCCAATCAGGAGCTCCTTCTGCAGCGGCATTTTGTGGCCGTGTGAACAACGCGGGAAAGGAGGGATTCCAGTAGGATCCCAACTTCGCAGGCTCCTCCGATGGCATGCACACGCCAGGTGGTCGCACTTTCATCACCTTGAGGAGTCTGAAGTCTGACGCGTCGAGAAACGTGGTGGCCGGGAAGCTGCCCTCTCCGGAAGTGTTGGCTGCTTTGGCTCAGATCGAAGCAAATATAAGAAGTGTGTCCAAGGCAGCTGCATCGAAAGCGGATGCGACGGAGTCCGCGTCGAAGGATGCGGTCGTTAGGTGACCAAAGCAGCTACAAAGGTAACTCCTCAACTTTTGTTCTCATATTCATGTCCATCTGTATAATCCCCTTATAATGTTGTAGTTAAAAAAATCAAAAGTGTCTAGAGTGTATGACTTTTCCAAATAATCACACAACCTCATACCTTCTCAAACATTGTACCATATCTTCATATGTATTAAGAGAATTAGAGAAATATTCAGTTTCCTTTACAGTGTCAATGAATGTCGAACTTCTCATATTCTACAGCAGACGTCCCATCTTCTGTGGCATTGCAACTATGATCTCCATTTCCTAAAATTTAAAGAAATAATAATATGCTGAAAATCTTACCGATCACAAGCTGATGTTAAGCGTAGTCTCAGAGATCGATGTTGTTGAAATCTTTGTTGCTCGGATCGGTGTTGCTCGGATCGATGTTGCTTGGATTGGTGTTGCTCAGATCGGTACTGCTCATATCGATGTAGGTCGTATAATTTTGGTCACAGCCTGTATCACATCGATGTTGCTTGTATAATCGGTCTGAGCTTCGTATTATGTATGACAACTGAATATGAAGTTGCCGAACTTGTTCAGATCGCTCAAGTTGCACTTCATCGAGTATTCTGCATTTCTCTTGATGCGAAGAAGTTGGCGGACCTATAGACTACTGGGCCAGCGGAGTTGGCTGATCTGCGGACTACCTGCGAACGGAAGCTGCGGACCAGTGGACATCTCATCTCGGTAAGGTTGGAAAACTTCACTACTCATCACTCAGTCTGCATTCTTCCAAATTTAGAACTGTGCATAATCTTGGCAGCTCTGAAAATAGGCTTTGCAGATAATGATGAAATCATCTGTTTGTTTTAAATCATTTGTGCAATGATTTTGTACTATATACGTCTACACATGCAACCCATCAATGTAAAGGAACCTCTTCATGCTATTGTTCCTCCTTCCAAGCTGCAGTCATACACCTCATGTTCAGTTGTGAAACTTTTAATTATGCTTCCTTTCATGGCACAAATGTTTAAAAGAAGTCCTAGAATTCACAATATCTCCTTCAAAACGTTTTTTCAAACTACATATGGTAAAACACAGTAAAACATGAACTTAATACTATGACAGAAAATTGCGTCTACATACTCTAAGTAATTCTGCAGAAGCTAACATTGTAGATAGATAATTCTTCTAGATATATGCTAATATTTGAAGAAATATGATTTATAGTGCATAACAGCAGCACCTAAGAGAAGATAGAAGGAAACTGACCTCTTGCACATATAGTCAATTCCCTTGTGCCTTGAATTCCATCATGACTAGTCAAAGTAAATTCCAAAAATCTATTGAGGAGGAGCTGCCGCTAGACTGTAGGCGTATTGGTTGGAAGATGAACCATATGGATTCATGTAAATGAAAGAATGTGCTTGATATGAAGGTGTGAAATTGCTGAATTGATAATTCTGATTCATATTCACATGGTTGTATGCGGGATGCCATACCTTTGGAACTTCCAGTAGGGGAGCCATATTCTCTGTACTTTTGCCATTTCTCTTAGCTTCCCTTCTTGCAATAGCACGTCTTTGATTCTCCTTGCAAATAGGTGGGGGAAAACCACAATAAAGAGTTTTCCATGTCCAGACTGCAGAATTTGATTTGATCAAAGCATGCAAACGATCCCCATATGCTCCCACAGCCTTTGCTGACCACTCCTGATTATGTTGCCTTTTAGACTTCATAATTTCTTGGCGTTTTAACTTGGCTTCCTCCTTCTCCCTTCTTTCAGCTCCTCTCTTCAGTTTGTTTGATTCAGCTTCTAATCGTTTTTGCTCTTTTGCATGTGCACCATCCTCCTTCCTGATGGCAATTTGCTCCAGAGAATGAATGTACTCATCTTGCGTCATCCATATGGATTTCAAATAATCAATGTAAGGTTCAGCTGCTTTTGATAACTTCTTCACCTTTGGTAGTACAATCTTTGGCAGTTCAAAGAAATTCCCTTGTGTACCCTGTTCCTCCTCATCTACACTATGCCCATCACTTTCACTTGAACTAGCATTGCTGATTGCATTGTCACTCGAAAGTTGAACATAATATTGTTGGCATTGAGGGAGATCTGCAAAGTCGCCTTCATTGACTTCTTCTAATTGATATTGTGGCAGGGATTGAGTATGGCGTGTGGAGCATTCTCCTCTATCATGTATTGTACTCTCCCCTTTATTGTTTTCATCTTCATTTACTTCATGGAAGTTTAAACTTGGACCAACTTTTCCATTCATAGCAGTAGAATTCAGAGGATAAATCCCAGTGGCTTGAAAACCTTTGATAATATTATCTTTAGTCAAACCCTTCCTCAAACTGAATGC
This sequence comes from Thuidium tamariscinum, assembly GCA_947034885.2. Lineage (NCBI taxonomy): Eukaryota > Viridiplantae > Streptophyta > Bryopsida > Hypnales > Thuidiaceae > Thuidium > Thuidium tamariscinum. The sequence continues at coordinate 18,488,219 of OX344752.2, read as the reverse complement.
AACCCAAGCAGCTAGGTCACCTTTGCCTGGTTTCTTCCCAACATGGTCTAGTGTCCACTTGTTACAAAATGTTCTAAAAGCTATCTTAAAAGGTTTGAAGCAAATGACATCTAATAGCTGAAGTTCATGTGATGTATGGCTAGGGAAAGTTAGTAAATCCAGGCCACTTAGCATAGCAATCTTGACGACTTCTACCATAACATGGGATGTATGTCCATCTAAGACCAATAAATGTCTCTGAGTAGGTGAAATGCCATACATGTCTTGAACATTTTTTATAAAATGTTTCATCCACTCTTTGAAGAGCAAATGTGTCATCCAGGCTTTAGGTTGGCAAGTGAATGTGGCTGTTTTATCTCCTGTCTTGCCAAGGTAATTATACTTCTTCTTTTTTCCTTTAAAGATGAAGAAGTTAGGTAGTTTTTCTCCAATAGCATTAACACATGCTAAAATTGATAACCACTCTTGGTTGTCAGGCACTATTAGTTGAACATTTCTAGCACCTTTCCTTGCTATGACAAAGCCACCTCCATCTCTCCTTGCCTGAACTCCAGATTCATCACAATTCCAAAATTGGTGGGGAAGATATGTATGTCTATCATATAGCTTGGCTAGATTGTCATAAAAAGTTTTGACACTCTCTGGATTTAAAACTTTTGCCCTATTCTACTGTAGGCTCTGTGGTTTTCTTAAAGTTAACTCAAGATGTCTGTTTAGAAAACATCTAATGAACCCACGACCTGGAACACCTTCTTTAAAAGGAGTAATTTGAGTTTGGGTAATTTCATAAACTTTTGCCCTCAGCTGACCTAGGTGTAAGGGCAATCCACGGTTTTGCATTTCTAGTAGGTATGTGACTATTCTATTTTCTTCTTCATCTGTTAGAACTCCCTTCTTTCCCCTCCTCCTAGACATAGTAGTGCCGTAGACATGACCTCTGAATGTCGTGATAGGTATACCATGAACTCTAGCTGCAGTCTTTAGAGGAACATCATCATCAACATCTGCCAATGCATCTTGCAATTGAGTTTGGGTCCAATTTCCGGTTTTTTTCTTTCTCTTGGACACATGTGTTTGAATTGGAGGAGGTCGAGTGTTAATTACCTCTTGAGCTACTGGTGCACGGCTGTTGCTACGTTGCACAGTTGGAATTGCAACTTCTTTGTCAGAAACTTCTGTATGATTGTCACAATGCTCCGCAGTTAGAATTGCAGCTTCGTCCTCAACGAATAGATTGTGGCCATGCTCCACAATTGGAATTGCAGCTTCTTCCTCATGGAATTGATTGCAGCTAAGCTCCACTGTAAGAGCTGTAGCTTCTTGAACTTCGTTTGCTTGATCATGTGTATTGCTGCTTGGATGTTTGTTGCCATTGTAGGGACCAAAAATCAAATCTATAGGGTCTTCCATCAAGTTGTTAACAAAGCCATCAACTTCTTGTACTTGAATCTAAAATTCCTTCGACCCTCTATTGTTGATGCAGGTTTAGTGGCTTCAAGTCGTTGTTGCCGCTCATTAACATTGTCATGATCGTTTTGTTTAGTTGTTGTCACCTCCATTACATTGTCTACAGTATGAGGAAGCTTAGGTTCTAATCTGTGACCGCTTGGTCTTCCTTCATCTACAGATTGAACAATACCAGGATTGCAGCTTGCTTGCAAAGCACTCTTAGGATGTATCCACTCACCATTACTTGACACTTTCAAAGCTATAGGTCTCTCTAATGTTGGCTTCTTCATAGTAGGTCTACCTCGTCCAACAACTCTACGATGTCTATCATCAAGGTAAGAAGTCGAACTAGGAACAAAATTAGGGTCCTCTATTGGCAAGGTAGTGAAGTCATCTACCTTCTCTTTAGTCCCTCTCTACGTTTCTTCATATGCCCAGTTGAAGCCATCAGGAATTAACTCGTCATCAGTCTCTTCCTTCACGCTCAAATCAGAATCCATATCAGGATTATAGTCACTAGCACTTGATCCCTAGCTGCGCGGCTTGTGATATTCGCTATCACTCTGACTGCTTCCGTCACTTGTATTTGGGTCCCCTCCATCACTGAACTCCATGATTGTAGATTTGTACCCCTACATGCAAATACTTGGAGTGATCAATAATAGATGCGGTAAAGACAAAAAATAACGAAATCAATATAAAGGAAGAACTACAGTTACAATCTACTATGATGGAAGAACTATAGTTACAAACCTGTACTAATTCTATGTGGTGATGTGTTCTCTTATAAAAATTGAAAACACCCCGTAGAAGAGAAGAGCAATGTTGTCCTCAAACTATGGTAGGTGGCTCGAATTCAGACCTCCTCTTCAAATGGACCCTAGCTGGCTTTGAAATGGATATGAGCTTGTCCTGTAATGGACTTCTAGTTGTGTCAGAGCTTTGCAAGGGTTTGTTTATAGTTCTTTAATGGTTGGTTTAAGAGCCAAAGTGGATTCGTTTTTAATTTAGTGAATAGCCATTCATTCAATAATTTCAAAATAAGATTTGATAGACCAACTACCTTCTTAAGTGTACTACAAAATCTGAAATTATTGAAAGATTTGTTCTTTCCTTTAAGATTTAGGAAGGATCACATTTAGAAACCTTCTCTATCCATTTAAACATACCACAATGTTTGTTTATGGTAATGCCATATCTTTTTTCAGACCACATATGAGTGGATTTTACAAGGGCTACATGTCAACAATAGGTACCTAATGCATAAATCTTTGAAAATTCATAACTAATTCCAAAATGCTTCAAAAAATATGAAACCATTTGTGTTACATTCAGTATCCATTTTTCTTTCTCTGAAAAATTAGCTAAAAATATTCCTGTTTATGCAAACCTATGAAAAGGCTGATCAGCCCTTAAAGTGTTGCTTTTAGAGCCATCTACCCTAAGTGAGAATGAAGGTAGAAGACACCCAAAATTTACCTAGGAAACATTGGAGTTCTAAAGTGTAATTACTGTCGTCTCTATGCAATTAAGATTCATTAATCCAAATGTAGCTTCCAAGAGATCTAAAAACTGATACGCCATCAATCAGAATAGCCCCCCATTTTGTTCCTGAAAGTGACCTTAATTGCCCTATGACATGTCTAACAATCTTTTCATTTTACGTTTTTCTTTCTTTTATTGCTGAAATAGATTATTTTAGAATACCATCTATTTTTTTAATGTGACATTTGTACATGGCGACTGATTATTAAACCGTTCTACTGTGGCTTTTACTGCATCCTCGTATGCTGTTAAAGTGAACCTCTTCTGCATGTGACATGGTCTTGACATCATGAGGTGTCCATTTCTCTTTGGCATTGTATCCATTCATGGTGTACATAATGTCTACTTTTGAGCAAATCGTAGGGGCGGTTCGTAAAAGCTGGTTGGTTTTAGAGCGTCCTACCATACATAATGGCCTTTCAAGAATTCTTTAATCTCATCTATAACGTCATCTCTTTCTACACCACTATGATCTACATCCTTAAATATATATTTATAAAGATATTTGACGGTTTTTATTGAATTGCAAATTTCGACATTAATATAACAATTAAATCAATTTATTAAATAAAGATTGTATGGTATAACTGAGTGATTGTCTAAACGAACAATTTGTCTTTGTACATGTTTCTTGACATATCGGCCTTGGTTTTGGCAATGATATAAAATAAATTCATCATCACCCACTATGGTGCTATCTCGAGCTTGCATCGGGTAATTCTTTGAGCATCTATCATCTTTCATGCATGGACAATTATTATTATCTAAATCATATGGGCCATGCATCATGTGTTTGGCAACCGCAACATATAATTGCGGTTGCCTATCTGAATCAAGAATCTCAGCACGTACTACGCGATCTATAAGATCACAGTCATTGACCTTATCTTTCAACCAAAGAAGAATGTGTGCATGAGGGAGACCATACTTTTGAAAATCAATAGTGTAACAAAAAACAATAGTTTCCCCCAATATATTTTTCTTTGTAATCTCATTCATCATAGCTTTCAACTTAAGCTCAAAAACACGCACAACAATATTCGGACAATCATGAGGACTTTAACCTGGCTCAAGTTCATTAAGAATTTCAGACTATGTTAGATTATAAATCATTGTAATAAATAAATCAGGTTTTCCTAAAACTTTAACCAAATCATACTATCTTGGAATATTTTTTGCATATACTGAGGAAATCCGACAAAAGTTGTTGGTAAGACAATGCGACGTTCAACACGTATTCCATTATCTTCTTATAAAACATTTACCACCTCGTGAATTTGATAGCATTTTGCCCGAAAGTTCAGCTTGATATTGTTTAATAAAAAATAAGTTTTCATATTTTACACGTAAATATTGATCTACTACATACTGCTAAAATAATCTTTCAGCCCTATGTAATACATTTGATTCAAGTCGCTTTTGAAGCAAATATTGAACAAATGATTTTAAAGTCATTCTAGTTTCTGCTTTAAAAGTTAATAACCACCGACATCGTCTATTTGGAAATAATAAAGAATAGGATAAAGCATCATAAGTTGCATGAACTTCTTTAATTTGTAATAAATTTTCACCACGTTGATGAAAAATGATATCTCTACCAGAATCTAAATATTGTTCATCAAGAATAACAACAACAAGCTCTGAAACTACTGGTCGGTTGTATCGACGGGGATGTTCACCAAAGGGAACCTCACTAGAGATACAAAGTCTCATATTATGTCTTTCTAAAAGAACATCACGTGAAGATTTGAAACTTTGAACATTTATCAATCTTAAAACTTCTTGAATGATATTAACCCCTAAAGAACCGCAACTATGTTTCCACCAAACTACTCCAAAACTGTCATTTCTAGGACAGCTCCCAAATTTCAGAAAAAAAAACATTTTTTGACATATGTAATCGTAGGATCTCTTAGAGCACTAGTTTGGGAAGATGTAGGAAAAATTTCAGAAATTTCCGCCATGTAGATTGCAAGATATTAGTGTTTGAAGTTACAAAAATCATTTTTTTCCATTGCGAAAATCCAGGCAGCTGCACTTCAGAAGGTCACATTTCTATGAAAAAATGCCCAAAATGGTTGCAACTCTTTAGACTCATTTTCCAATTCAAGTTGGCTACATGCTTAAAATTTTTCATATCATTTGGAATTGTACAACATGTACAAAAAAAATAGTAAGAAGAAAGAAGTAGAGAATGATTCAAAATACAAAATTGTTAACAATTTATTTATTGAATTAAAAAATGCCAATCCCAATGGTTCAAATGTTGTAATAAACAATCTACACCCAATGTTTTTATTTTTTTTCAAAAATATAGAAAATTGAGTAAAATAAAGGACTTCAGAGTTTATTTTAGAGAAGAGAATCCATAACTACCCGCAAACTAAAATTCTTCATAACTTTTGACTCATTAATCCAAATGGAATGATTTAAAGCTTTCCATGTACCTATAAATCTATAAAACTAGTTTCAAATTTTTATTTCCAAAAAAAGTGATTTTTAAAAATCTGCCCAAACTGCCCGAGTTGAGAAACAAACAACATTTTATGCGATAACTTTTCAACCATGTAGTCAAAAGTCACAAAAATTGTTGAGCTTTGAAGATACTCCTCGTCCACACCTTCTATTAAAGTTTGGTTCCAAAATATGGAAATCTGTAGCTACACGTACTTGCCCAAAATCGCTATGTTGCCAAAAAAGGCATGTTGGTCCTTTAGGGGTTAACGGTTTCGTATTGAAGATCATAAAAAATCTCTATGCAACGATTTGTTTGCAAACCATCATTCAAGAAGTAGATTTGGACACATTTTGCACCTTCTTGTGATTCGGGCTCTAAACTTCCAATATGATGGCATAATTCTCCATTTACATCAAAAGTATATACCCCTCTTCTTTCAGATTGGTTAAACTGAAATTTACTATGCATATTTGTAAGTGCAAAAGCTTGATGAAACTTTTGAATGGATTTAAGGAACTCATGAGAATTATGTGTCATACCCATAAAAAGCTCATTAAGCATTGGATGGACAATCGGGTGACTAACATGTTTCTTAGCAATTTTATCATTGTAACAACAAATGATAGATTTTTCTTTTCTAAAACGAAATGCTAAACACTGTGGACGTTGGATGCACATAGATCCAAGATCTTAAACATTAACATCTATGAAGTCATCAATTGTAGTCAAAGCAAGAGCCATGGTCTAAAAAAGATGATAAATTCTAATTCTAATTCTAAGCATAGTGTAGGATAACAATGACTTATTGCAATAATTCAATGCTCAAGGTAGCCTCAAAATCAAACTCGTAATAATTTTATAATAAACTAAAGTTTTCAAAGATTAAAAAAAAATACCACAAGTTAATAAATTCAATAATCAGTATTGAAAAAAAAACATACCAATCAAATATTTTAATCTTTTTTAATCCCTACAGGACCAAGGCCTTTTTTCAGTCAAAAAACTTTCAAAACTGCCATTTCTGTTGCATTCACCCAAGAAAACAAAAGAAAATAATTTTTTTAAGAATCTAATTGTAGGATCTTGTACTTAACTTGATTGAAATCATGTGATAAAAATTTCATGAAGTTTGACCGTATAGATTAGAAGATATGAGCATTCAAAGTTGGAAATACAATTTTTTTTGAACTGTGGACTGCAATTTCAGATGACTTTGATTGCCATTTATTGAACTTTTTTGCACTATAGACTTTGAATTAAAAAAATTTTGTATTTACTAATTGAGTTAACAGTCTAAAAAAAACTTTATACAAAAAACACTTGATTTTCATTCTTTAAAAAATTGTTAAGTAGATGTAGGTCCAAGATCTAAAGAAAAACTAAATGGTTAATAACTCTAAGGTGGGATCGAAATACAATAATCCCAATAGTGAGATTGTTCTAGCAAGTAAATATGACCTTGTCCAACAATTTTTTTTGAAAAATGTGAAAAATGCATTTAGAAATGACTCCTATAGGTTATTTTTTTGAGAAATTATTTAGATTGCCCGAGAAATAAGATTGTCCATAACTTTCTCATTATAACACTAGTAGAAAAATAGTGACCAAATTAACAAAACATCAACAATTTTTTGTTAAATTTTGTTGATTTGGATATTGGCACTAACAACATCAACAACTTTTTGTTCATTTTGTACATATTAACAAAAATGTGTCATTGTTTTTGTTGATGAATAGTGCAATGACAAAATCAACAAAAAAATGTTATATATTTGAAGAATCTCTAAGAATCTAATTTGGAATCTTTTAGGGAATCTTTTGAGAATCTTTTTGAGAATTTTGATTTTTTTTTTTTTAGAATCTGATTTGGCATCTTGGCATCTTTTAAGAATCTTTTGAGATTTTGATTCAAAATCTTTTGAGAATTTAATTTGAAATCTTTTAGAAATCTTTTTAACATCTTCTAAAAATCTAGTAGAATCTTCAATCTAAACATCTATTAGAATCTATTTGAATTTGGTGGAATGCTTTAAAATTAGAAGTTCATGAAGTCTATTATAACAAATTTTTACAAACTAAGAAATACAACATCAAATCCAAATTTTATTCAAATATTTCACATATAAAATATAATACTATTTTGGATTTCATTTTGAATTTCATTAGAATTCTAATGGAATTCAAAATCTACATCAAATTTTATGTAAATAACTTGATCATGTTTGAATTTATATTGTATAGCACTAAAATTTGAATAGTTTCAAGTCAAATTGAACTAATGAATATTATTATTCAAATTTATAAAACTAAAATTTTAAAATTCTATTATATATTGACAATCATCTCATAGCCATTTCTAAATGTTAAATTATGTATTCAAAATATACTAAAATCAAATTATAATCATCTATATCTAATTATTTATGTATATTTTCTTATATCTTTATATTTTATCTTTCTTTATATAAAGTTGAATATAAGATATAAGTTGACTACATGTTGTGCAAAATTTCAAAGGAAAATAGGAATTAAGTTACATTTGCAATATATTACCAAAAATGCAAGAAAACTTTGGATTCTAAATCTCAAATTATTGAAAAAATAGTAATGACCATCCACCTCCTAACAAAATATTTTTCAATTTTTTAGAATATGTTGAATTTCATTAAAATTTCAGCATTAAAACTACAAATTATATATATAATTTAACCTTGAAGTTTTTTGATGTAAACTAAAAGTGGATATGTGCACACTACTTGAAAATGATGTTCAATTTAATAATAAATTGTCAAATTTATTTGAAAGTAGGTACTACATTCATTGTAAATTTTAGTTAATTCAATACTAATCTATAAATGTTTACCAAATATTTTTCTTAATTTTAATATTTAAACAGACTCATTCAATTAAAAAAGATTCTCGTTATGAATTTCCTATTTTGATTTAGAAGAGTTTGAAATATTTTTTGTTTCCTATTGGACTTATAAAAAATTTCATTTTTTTAAAAAGATATCATCATTATTATTTTTAGTGAGTAAATGTGAAAATGTATTTGTAAATATTTCAAACATCTTTACATTTATATAAGAACTAAAAGTAGCAATGAGGATTGTATGGACATTTTCAAAATATTTTTTTCATACACTTAAAATACCTAAAGTATGCATTCAAAAATAATTTTTAAAGTGAAATTATAATTATCTTATTATATAATTGGTAAGTGCAATAGTTGTATTATTGTACTAGAAAAAAATGTGTTTTTTTGATTAAAAATATTCTTTTCTAAAAATGTCATGCACAAATGAAAAGATTTCAATTTTTTAAAGAAAATATGAAATAAAATATTCTTATATTATAATATATAATTTTATAATCTAGTGTTTTTATCATATGTAATGTTCAAATGTATTTAGGTTTAGAAGAGTTTCAAATTAATTTTTCCTAACTCAATTATTAAAAATTTAGTGTTTTTTAAAATCAGAAGACTTTGGTGGCCATTTAGACAAAAAAAAATAACTTTTTCAAAAAAACTTTCAACTAAGAAAAGTTGTAATATTTAATTAACTTTCATCTCCAAAAATCCGTTTGAGATTTAAAGTTTTCTATCAAAAGTTATAGGCAAGAATCAGAGAAGGGTTGGAATGAACAATGTATTTCACACTTTAAAAAAACTTCTCTGATTTTTGCCCATAACTTTTGATTAAAAACTTTGAATCTCAAACGGATTTTTGTAAATGAAAGTCAGTTGAATATGACAACGTTTCTTAGTTGAAAGTTTTTTCTAAAAAGTTATTTTTCTATGTCTAAATGGCCACCAAAGTCTGCTGATTTTAACATAGTGTAGGAAAAATAAGAGAAAACTTTATAAAACTAAACTTACTCCTTCTATAATCAAGGAGTACTATGGATGGTGTGATGGTTGAGGACCTTGAACCTCAACCACAAGGTTCAAGGTTCAAACCTAGGTGGAGGCGGTCTTTGATGGCGTGGCAATTTTTGGGTGATATGGCAGTTTGGGGCGAGGTGGAGGGTGCTGACGTGGCAGTTGGGCGAGGTGGCGGTGCTGATGTGGCAATCGGGTGAGGTGGCGGTGCTGACAAAGCAGGGTCTGCCCACGTGGCATTGTTCATAAAATATTCTTTTTTTTTCATTTTTTGAAAAATCATTGACAAAATTAACAAATTTTTGTTAATTAATTAGCATACTTTTGTTGACAATCAACAACTTTTTGATAAAAATTTTAACAAGTTTTTGTTAATTTTGACAAACTTTTGTTGATGATAACAAATTTTTGTTAATTTTTTAACAATTTTTTGTTGATAACTGCCCAAATCAACGTGTCCAAATCAACAAAAAATTGAACAACCAAAATCAACACTTTTCTGTGACTTTGGACGCTGAATTTTCTACTAGTGATAAGTCCAAATAGAATGAATCAAAGCTTCACATGTAGGCAAAAATATATTATTTTAGAAAAAAAAATTAAAAATTAAACTTTGAATTTTTGCAAAAAAAAAATTTCTGCCCACCGAATGAAAATTTGGGTTTTTTGTAGTATAACTTTTGCTATCAGTCACCAATTAAAATAAAAATTACATTCCTACAAAGCTAATCAGTTTTTCTATCTTGTGAGAAAATTTCAAAAGGTTTTACCAAAAATTGACCCCCGAGGAGACAATGGTCCTTAGGGGTTAAATAAATAAATCAATAAGTCCAAATTAATTTATAAAAAAGCCTTGCCATACCTGAATATGTGCACCCAGTAAGAGGAGATTGCCTAGCCTAAACCTTGTGCAAGTTTTAGGAAGGTGGATTCACCCTTCTCTTGCTACTTTCTACTACAAAGCTTTTAAAACGAAGGGTTTACAATTCTTCATAATAAATTCTCATGAATTTCAAGTTTGGACTACAAAATACGTTATGAACAAGGAAAAATGGAAACCTTTAGGACAACCTACAACAGTTTAACTATGCTTTGTGGAGATCATCACTTTCTACAAACACAGGCTCAATGACACAAAGAGAATCTTGTCGGTGATCAATCTAACTTCAATCTCAACAAAAACATCTAAAATCCAAAAGCACCTATCTCAAAATACACCAAGCCCCCTCCTAGCAACACTGGAGTAGGAATACTTGGACATGCAAACGAAAAATACTTGTTTACACTATACAACCCACAAGAGGATCAAAATAATTTACCTAAACAATTTGCGGAAAGAAAATAACACCTCAATGCTCTAATCTCCTAGATCTGCATTCAAAAATATCAATTATCAACCATCAATTATGAATCCCTCTTTAATTTTAAAATTTAATTTTTAATGAAGTAGAAAATGAAGTCAAACTTTCAAACTTAGGTCAAATTACACTAAAATATTTCAAATTAAACAAATTAGGTTCAAATTAAATGACTTAGGTTGAATTAGGTCAAATTAGACAAAATTATTTCAAAATTAGGCAAAATAATTGAAATTAGGTCAAATTTGATGAAATTAATTATCAAAAAACACTCGTAGATGTTCAAATTAGGTTCTCTTTAGGTTTGAGTATAGAAATTAGGTCAAATTTTAACAATTTAATTCAAACTTGATGAAATTAGGTCAATTTAGGTCAAATTATGCTAAACTATTTCAAAATTATTCAAAATAATTGAAATTAGGTCAAAAAATGCTCAAGATGTTCAAATTAGGCTCTATTTAAATTTAAGTTTGAGAATTAGGTCAAATTTTTACTAATTAAGTCAAATTAGGTCAAATTAGCCAAAATAATTTCAAAATTAGGCAAAATTATAGAAATTAGGTCAAATTTGATGAAATTAACTATCAAAAAACACTCATAGATGTTCAAATTAGGTTCTATTTGGTTTGAATATGAAAATTAGGTGAAATATTTAAAATTTGATTGAAATTTGATGAAATTTGATGAAAGTGCTCTATATAAGGTCAAATTTAGATTAATTTTTTGAAATTAAGCTTCAAATAGATGAAAAGTAGTCAACAAAATAAAAAGAATTTCAAAATATATGGAAATATATAGCCAAAAAAGCAATTTAAATCATACCTTTATAATATCACACTGCCAACCTTCCGTAATATCACCTTCAAAGACTGAACTCTGTTGAAATAATATCATCCAGTCAAAAAATGTGATATTATAGAATACATTGAGAAATCTCTCAAGTTTCTTCAAAATTTCTTAAAATTGTTTGAAGTTTGAGCTCTAAATAGATCAAATTAGTAGATCAAGACTCAAATTACATTCTTATTGTTCAAATTAAGGTCAAATGAAGCTATAACATAACTCAATTTTAAAACATTAATTTACATTAAAAATCAAATTTCAACAGTGCAATTAAAAACAAAATTGTGTACCTTGGAGGAATTATTGAGCTCAATTCAATACTTGCATACTACCACCACTACTTAATAAAATTCTTGCTTCACAAACAATGATGACCAAAATTGAAAGTACAAGAGTCAAAGACTTTGAAAATGAATTATTGTAGAATTCAATATTCTTTCAATATAACACAAATTTTCAACTCACTTAATAGAAGATTGATAGTGTGAAAGTACAAAGCTCATAAGAATCACAAATTTTTGAAAGTGACATGAAATTTGAAGTGAATTGAATCAATTTCAAACCAACCTTTTTAATATCACTCTGTAATATCATAATTACTCATTAACGGACACATTAAAGAGGTTCTATAGTGTAATGGTTAATCAAGTAACTGAGTAAAGTATGTTATTGATTTTTTTGAAACATTATACTTGTTTTTACTACTTATATGCAAATTTGATTATATGAATGATTGGCAAAATAATTTAAAAAATATTAATGTATGCAATCAAGCAAGGACTCTCTACAATACCACTTCTTTAATCACTTCTTTAATTAAATCTAATTTTTATGTTTTTTTATGGCCACTATAAGTTGATTTTGATGCACAAAAAATGCTTCATTTGGATAGTTCGTACATAAAAGTTATAACAAGTAATGCTTTTTTGGTCAAAGGCACATTTGAAAGTCCCTACCTTACCAACAATGTCAAAATCCATTTGTAAGTCTCAAATGTTTACACAATTTTTTTGAAACTTGGTTTGCAGTGTGTAGAAGTAATACTAAGCACAAAAAACTATCTAAAGTGATACTCTTTTAAATAATAACTTTTCAAAGGTAATATTGATATTCTTGTTCCCAAATAGGGTTGTATACAAACATCATTAATGCAAATGATCCTTTCTAATGTAATCATTTCTTAAGTATGTGTAAGATAGAAAATTATGCCCCTCCTTCCCCCTCTGAAGAGATCATTTATTGTATCTATAAGAAACCACATGTATACAAGTGAAGGGCCAAGTGATTTTTTGGCCCTTTATTTATTTTTTAATAAAATATAATTTCAACCTACAATTTTGAGCTTTGTTCAATAATGACTATAGGTTTTTTTGGCAAAATTTCCAACTCAAATAACATATGAAATGATCTTAAAAATAGGTTGAAAAATAAACTAAAATAATGTACTTTTCAACTCTAATATTTATTGAGCGTAAATTTAGATGAGCATTGCATCCATATTCAAGAAAAATGAACTTTCAAAAGATTTAAAATTTAAAACATTCTTTTTCATATTTTGAAAAAAAAATCTTATATAATATAGGATGTAAAAGGTATTTTCAACTCTACATTGTATCTTCTCACTTCAAAAATTTGTAATCAATTATATCTAATAAATAAAAATAAAAATAATTCAAAATATAAAATTTTAAAGTAAAAAATTCTATTCATATTTATTTATTTGAATTTGAATTTTAAAATATAATATAGGAAATCTAAAATTCTAACACACATAGTTTCTAATGGACACGTATTCTAAGTGATCTCCCTAAGTGGAACCTTGGTAAAAGTTTGGTACCAAAAGTATTGGAAGCTTGAATGAAAGTTATTCCATCTCCAATTTAACTCAAAAAGTGACATTTAATTTAAACATTGTTTGAATGTATAAGCAAAGGGTTGCTATTATGTAAGCTTAAGAATGTAAGCTTGTGAGCCTATAAGATTATACACTTATGGTATAGGTGCCTATATAAAAATAAATTCTAAAATTATAATGTAACTATATTATATATATACCTGTATTATAAGTGTTTATGTTATAATCATTTTCAATGGTTGTTAGATATCTACTTTTATACATATTCAAGGATTACATGCTTGCATTTTCAAACTCGTATATTACTATACTAGCATTGTTAGTTTTCTTGTAATAAATTTAATACTAAACTATGAAAAGTGCTCCAAAACTTAAAGTGTTCGGATGGATAGAGTGCATCAAACTCTAAAACTAAAAATGGCATGAAAATAACGCTATTTCAAGGTTTAAGAACAAACATTTTGTTTAAGTGAAAAATCATTTTAGAACGACAACAATATATAGTGTTGCTACTTTTATTTCACTTTCATTTTTTATGACCTTTTCCACATTCAAGAGAATGGCCTTGTTGAATGTTATATTGAAAATGGTCAACAATTAAAGCATTCCGAAAAATGCATGCTTACTAATGTTCAGGATAATTTTTGAGGTTTATCAACTATAACCTTTTAATTTCTATATTGAACTATTTTTTCAAGCACTAACTTCAGTGATTTTCTCTATTTTTTTCTTTAAGTAGAAATTTTACAAATTTTTCATTGTTTTAGTACCAACATTTTCAAGTTCTAATAAAAAAATTTCCAATTTCATCGATTAACTTTGAATTAGCCATTGTTTTTTTCTAAATACTCATGTTTGCAATATTCTATTGATTAATTCTATAAAATTGTGCAATCTTGTATTGAATACTTGCAAATTTTCCCTAATCTTTGAGATGTGAGTATAATTAATTTTGTTCAAAAATGTACAATTTCTAATTTCCTATATGGCAATAATACAAGTGTCAATGTGGGTAGAACTTGTGCACTGAGTCTTATAAAATTGATAGATGAAGAATATCCTTATTTCAAAGTTTTAAATTTTCAATTCTATCCACTATTTAAAAAATGAATGTCAACATCTTTAAGTTTATTTTTAGTGATTTAATGGTGAAGTAGGCTAAAGTTGAAAATTGTAAAGATCAAGATAATCATTGATTTTTATAGTAGTTTGGCATTGAGATGTATTTAATACTAGTAAAAAAACAATGATCAAATTAATAAAAAAACTAACAAATTTTTCTTGAAGTGGATATTATATCATTCATTTTTATAGTTTTTTGTAGATTCTGGCACATATTGACAAAATTAACACTTCATTTTTGTTGATTCGGATAGTATAACTCTAAAGTAACAAAAAAAATAACTTTATGGTTCATTTTGACTTGTAAGGATCTTAAGTAAGTTTTTGACATTTGAAAATGTTTAATTCACCATGGTTAGTGTTCTATGCACAATGTTTTTTCTTTTTAAGAACTTAATTGTGCACAATTTGGTATTTAGAAAAATCAAAAGACTTCAAATGCCATTTAGGCATAGTAAAACAACTTTTAAAAAATACTTTGAACCAAAAAAAGTTGTAAAATTAAATTAACTTTTAACTTCAAAAATCCATTTGCAATTCTAAGTCTCCAATCAAAAGTTATGAGTAAAATTCAAAGAGGAGGTGGAATGAACATTTTTTTTCCCAACTTTAGACACCCCTCTGAAATTTATTCATAAATTTTGATTGGAGACTTGAAATTGCAAACGGATTATTGAAGATGAAAGTTAGTTTAATTTAGAACTCAACTTTTATTAGTTTAAAGTTTTTTGAAAAAAATTGTTTTACAATGCCTTAATGGCCTTTAAAGTCTGTTGAATTAACAAATTTATTGGGAAACAATGAAAGAAGTAAATAAATTAAAAAATTTTCAATATCAAAAGACATAAGCTTTAATATGTTGTAGTGATTAAAGTCCTTGAGGTGACATTCAAGAAGTTTAAGGTTCATACCTTGGTAGCCACATGTTCATGTAGCCATTGTTCATTGATTGAACTTTGTGGCAAGGTGACCTAGGTGGATATTTGTCAAGTGGGAGATTTTGTATGGTGGCTGAATGTCATTTAAATTTTTTATTTTTTATTAATTTTATTTTGACTAAATTAACAAAAAAATTAGCAAAAAATTCAACACTTTTTTTGTTAAAAAGTACTCAAATTAACACGTCCAAATCAACACTTTTGTGTAAAATTTTTGTTAATTTTGTCATTGAATTTTCTAGTAGTTTGCAAAAAAGACTCTACTATGTAAGGTAACTCTTGAGAGAATCCAAAACTATAAAAATAACAACCTACTTTTTTTTTTTTAAATTCTTCATTATACTATTTGAGATTGTAAAGACCTTATTTGAGGATGAATATCAATGTTGATATTTTACATTTGTACTACAAGAATTTATTTTCCATCCCTCAAAACAAGTAAGCAACATTCTTGAAGATCAAAACTTGTCTTTATTTTAACAAGAGCTCTTCTCTTAAAAAGTGTCTCTATAAACCACCTCTATCACTTATCATTGATTTTTATACTTTGAATGTAATTATTTTAAGCAATAATCAGTTACAATCACTTTTATTTTGTATGAAAGTTGCAATTAGGTATATTTATCTGAAGTTATAAAAAATTTAACCTTTAAAGTCAAAATAAAAAATCTTTTGATAAGAAAATCTTAAAGGTTTGGATAGGTATCTATAATCTTAATTTGAATTCAATTATAAACTTATTGTTAATAATTTTTGAAACAATCATGCTATTGAAACTAGTGCATTTCAATTCCATCCTAATGCTATCAATAATTAAATTTTTCCTTTTATCTTATATCTACTTTGACTTAATAGTATTTTAAGGAATGAAAATGGAGAAGATCTCCAAACTCTCAAATCAATTCTTAACATTAAAAAATTTAAACTTTCAATCTGTAATACAAGGATTTGATATTAAAAGAATTTAAAGCCTTTCGCACTATACAATATAGAAGTAAAAAGCTTGGTTTATTATATTCAATTCTTATTTCCAGTAATTAGTGTAGTCAAAACTTCTAGCAAAAATTTCTTTCACAAGCATTCTAATACTAGTGTAGTTTATGATCTTATGATTTTATATGCAAAAGAAATAAATTTATAATTTTGTTATTTTTTGCATTGAAAATGACAATTTTGAATGAATTTTGATAATAAAATAGCCTTCAAATTTTAGGAATTAAAATTAATATTAAAAAAATAAAAAATAAAATAAATCTTGTATATTTATAGTATGATTTATATGAAATTTATCCCAAAAAAGGAATAAAAAAAAGATTTAAAATTGCATGAATGAATTTAAAATGATACAGTTTTTTATTGATCTATTAATTATACAAGGATGTTGAAAATTTAGAAATAAGAACAAAGTTTGAAATGAAGGCTTTCTATCACTAGTAGAAACACTTCAAGGAAATGTAGTCCAAGATGACAAATTTTTGACAAAGAATTGTCCGAAATGACATCAACCATTTTTTTGCATTCTCATCTTGTCAATTTGTGAGAACTTGTCAATTTTTTATCAACTTGTTATCAAATTCTTTATTGATATTTTATCCTTTTTCCATTTGCAAAACAACAACTATCAATAGATGATGTAAAGGGAGACAATTTTTTTTTGACAATTTAAGACTTTTTCTAGTGAAATTTGACCATAACTTTTGATTGAAGGATTGAAATGTCAAATGAATTTTTGAAGATGGAACTTGGTTTTATTTTACACCTTTTATTAGTGAAATTTTTTTTTGTAAAAAGATATTCTACTATGCTTAAATGAGGTGTGAAATTTTAGTTTTAACACAATTCCCATTTCAAGTTTAATTATGAGTGGATGAGCTCTTACATCTTCTAAACTACATATCCCATGTAGGTTGTTCTACTTCTTACCACCCCATTTATATATGGAGAGCATTAAAAGAGATTTGAGGGGTGTAAAAGACTACGAGTTCATATAGTCTGAGAACGTAGTGAAGTATAGAATTGAAGGAATCAGATGTGGCAGGGGTAGTGCCACATCACTTTTGAATTTTTGAATTTTTTTAGACTTCTTTTTACATTTCAAGACCCAAATTTTTTATTTTTTATTTAAAAAAATGCCAACCTGACAATTCTTGGTTGTTTCAACAACTGTTTTGGGAACATTCCCATAATGGTCCTTTGGAGACCTCAAATTTCATTTAATTCTTCTTTTCTTCACCTCAATCACAAGAATTAAATAACTCATCGAGCAAAACAAGATAGTGTATCAATTATTTTTTCTCTTTATTGTTCATATTTCATATTTGAAAGATGTAATTTAAAGAAAATTCAATTTTTTCATTTTGTCTTTTGTAAAAAAGGGGACATTTTGGTTATTGCTAATTTGGAATCATGTCAGGATGAAAATGGGCCATATGAAAAAGGAAAATGTAAAGGAATAGAAGTTAACAAAAATTCTTTCAAAAGTGACAAAAAGTTGACAGAATTTTGTCAATGAATAACTGGCCAAATCAACACGTTTCCATTAACAAAGTATTTGATAAATTCTTGTCAATTCATTGTCAAATAGGACACAGAAACCCTTTGTGGTGAAAATTGTATTGTATGCAATCAATGAAAGGTAGTGAACACATTTTGTAAATTGTATTGTATTCAATGCAAATTTTTAAAAATTGTGTTGAAATTAATACAAATTTTGTGTTTTTTTGTGATAAAAAATAAAAAATGTTAGCTAACTTTTGTTGACAACAACATAGTTTTTTACTAGTGTATAACATAACATTTAGTAGCAAGTGTTGCCTCTGCCTTTTTCCCTCTTAAGATTTCATTGATGAAATTCATTCTTCATATGTTGAGAGGCTTAAATTTTTTACTTTTGGGTAGTTTTTGACAAATTGAATTGTTGATTGATATAATTGAGAAGTATTTCTTTATACAAAGCCTGTCAATTGGTTGAACTAACTTCAAATCACAATTTAAATTTTTGTTTTATTTCACAAAATTGAATACCAGGAAAAAAAAACACCATTCAGTTGGTGAACCTTCGTAACAACATGACAATTCATTAAGTGATGTTTAGTTACTTTAAATTCTTTGTTTGGCATGCTCTTCAACTAATTTCATTACTATTAACTAAAACTGATAATGTACGTAATAAAATTTAATTAACCGAATATATTTCATTCATAACATTTTGTAGTTGCTTTAGAAGCTGCCTCGCAGTAGATAGAATGATATTCCACATCATTCTGTCCAAATCAATAGTTACTGATTTCAAATCTTATTCACGCGGGCAGTTTGTCAGCACCTACAGATGTGAAATTGGGAAAGTAAAGGAGTAGGTGACCCGCCTATTCGGAGTGGTGTCACTGTATGAACATAACAGGATGCCATGGCTAGGAACTAGGTGGGTGTGGTTGAGAAGTGGATGGATGAAGTTTAGTTTTTTTTTTCTCCATTCAGAAATGGAACTGCTTGTTGTGAAGATCAGATCAGGTCGGGTGTGGCTGGTGAAATGGAAAAAAAATTCCCACGCACTTGTCAGGGACAAAATTTCGGGACGAACTTCTTGGAGACCAAAGGCAATTCAACAATGGGCTACTAAATGTTATGTTAACTAACTTGCTAAACTAACAAACTTAGTTTATTAAAACTGAATTTTTAACTAGCAAGTTGGCAAATTTTTATCTCTCACTATTTGCCTAGCTCTTGATACCAAGTATAGCTTGCCTAAGCTGCATTTTCATTCTCATCAATAGAAACTGATTTTAGATAGAATGATGTGGAATATGTCACATCATTTTGTTTAAAACGAGGCAATTCTCAATCACGCTACAAAATGTTATGAAAGTAAAAATTTAATTTCAACATTCTTTAACACCTCAAAAATTGTATAATTTCTTGGATTTTGACATCATAATGGTAATTGGCAAAGAAGATAATTAATTAGATGTAAATGAAACAAATTCTTGAAAAGAAAAAAAAGGAATTAATTTTAAACTCAATAAATTTCATTTTAAAAATGTCAAGACTAATTCATTGAAAACTTATTACCATATATCAAAATTACAAAAAATAATTTCTTATCCAAAGTAGAAATTGTTCCTCAAATTGTTTCAATATGTTTCTAATATAAAATTGAAATTATAAAAATTTCTAAGAATTTATTTTCTATGCAAAAATGGATATTTTACTATTTTATATTAGGCGCTTCTTGATGGTTTTATCAACATATATTTGGTACATTTCATAAAAATTGAGCTCTTTTTAAGCTTAAGATTTTTTTTTTTTGGTTTAGTACAATTTCAACAATCATTATCAAAATGTAATTGCTTACAAAATAAAAAGATGAACTTGTCTTATGATTCATTCAGTTTTTGAAAACACTATTGCAAAACAATAGTCAAATATGCTAATGATTCATTACTAGTTGCAACTTGCAAGTGTCATTGAGAAATTTTCAAGATGAATTGCATCAAATGAATCATTTGAGATGTTCTTTACGGGGTTATTATTGATTAAAAGGGTGTTTAGATATGTTTACTTTTTATCTTGTTCACTTTGAAGATTCTATTTATGGTTTTAAAAAGAATTCTTTTAAATACGTGGAATATTAGAATCTATATAGTTTGACACATTACAATCCTCCCTACTAAACAACTCACATTTTTTTAGCATTAGGAGGTCACATTCTTTCTTCATAGCATTTAAGATTTTTTATTAATGCACATTTCTACAATGAACATGTCTAAATACTATTTTAAAATTATTAAAATAAAACATGATGAATTCTCAAAATTGAAGCCATATATGGTATTAGTCCTTCACTTTCGAGCTTAAGCTTAATATGTTTCAACAATATTTCATTCAAATTAAAAACAAGAAAAGATTTGCTTATGTTGTCTTTATTAATTCTTTTTGCAACCTCTAAATTCACTATTGGAATTTCAATTGTCATAAAGAGACATATGTTTTAATTTGCATGCCTACTTGTATACATTCATGGTCACATAAACTTTAAAATCAATCATTAAGACTTTGAACAAATGCAAGAGTTGCAAAGATTTGGTTCATTGTTGTGTTTCAACATGCTACTTCAATGTGAGAATTTGTTGTAATTATTTCCCTTGAATTTGATCCTATGTTGATAAAAAAATCACTTAAATTTAAATGTTTTTTAATGTGATAATTTCATTATTGTATAAACATTGAAATGGAAACAATATTGAATACTTTGACTATTTTCTTATGAAATATATTCATATATTTTAATTTATAAGATACACGAATGATAAGAATATTTTTCAACTTATCAACATTTAAAGCAGTCCCATGCCTAGTATGAAAAAGAGGCTCAATCAAAGTTTGTTTGTTGAGCGGCTTACACATATGGGGGTAGGATGCCTTACTACGTGACTCAAGAAAGTATATAGGATGGAAAACTAATACGGCGTCTTAGAATTGCCCTTGGCCAAATTATGGCTGACTAGTTTGCAACCCTTATCAATTTAGAAGTAAAGCCAAGTGGATGGGGCCCTTGTCCTTGTTTTTTTTTTGTAGGGAGTTTCACTTCACAATATGTGGTTCAACTTCCTTCATGACGATGCACGAATTTTGAAGTTCTGAATTTTTTCTAGTGAAAAGAAAATTGTGTTGAGCTTTGAAGTGTGAATTTTGAGTGAAGCTATGTTGAAGAGTGTAGATTTGAGTAGCATATTTTGCATAGGGAGTTTCAAGGTTGTAGTATTCCTTAAATTAGTACACTACTAAAAAATGATGTTTATGTCAATAAAAAAATAACAAATTTTTATTGAATTGGATATTGTATCAACCGTTTTTACAAGTTTCAAGTTGATTTGAACACTATTCTATCAAAATCAACAAATTTTTTATTTATTTGAATAGTACAATGTTCAAATCAACAAAAAATTTGTTGATTTTAATAGTACAATGTCCAAATCAACAAAAAAATTAACAAATGTTTGTTGATTCTGACTTAAATTTTTCTTAAGTAAGTTTTTTTATTTAGGCGATAATTAAATAATCATGGTTTGAATTCTTTGTACCATGGAATTTTTTTATGAAACTAATCCCTTACAATTCAGTGTTTTGTTAATTTAGCAGACCTTAAAGACAATTTAAGTATGGTAAAATATCTTTTTGGAAAAACTTCCAACTACAAATAGTTGTAAAATCAAACAAAATTTCACCTCCAAATTATTTTTTATGATTTTATGTCTTCAATCAAAAGCTATGGACAAAATTCAGAGAGAGTGTTTGAAAATCTCTAAAAAATTGTTCCTTGGTACTACGCTCTGAATTTTGTTTATAAATTTTTATTGAAATTTCAAAATTACAAATGGATTTTAGGAGATTAAATGAAATTAAATTATTCAGATTTTTTAAGTTTAAATTTTTTTCAAAAAAGATGTTTTACTATGTTGAAATTGCCTTCAAAGTCTACTGAAATTTAAAGAGACCAATTTCAAAATCTTTAAGTTTAAGAAAAAACTAATTTGTACAATATTTCTAAAAAGTTGTGCTATACTTTGTATATTTAAGGAAGATTATGTTACTGCTATGTCAAAATGTGTTTAATTAAATAAAGTTTCTACAATCTTACATTTAACAAAACTTACATTTTACAGAACTTATTGATTTGAAACTTCACTTTGACTTCTTCATAGTTGATTTTTCTATAACTTAATAGGATATTTTTGTTGACTTGAAAAAATAATGTAATTTAAGAAAAAAATTACCATTTTTGGTTAATTTTGAGTTATAAAAATTTTCAAATTACAATTTAAAAAAAATCAGAGATATTTTAAAATCAATATGGTTTGAGTTTTTTTATAAAATGGAATTTATTAATTGAATTAAACATTTACAACTTGAATTTTGTAAGTTCAATTGACTTTGAAGCTCATTTAGGCATAGTAAATCAACTTTTTTTTCTTAAACTTTGCATAAGCAAAAGTTGGAGATTGAAATTAAGTTTCACTTTCAAAAATCCGTTTGTCATTTGAAGCTTTTAATAGAAAGTTACGGCCAAAATTTAGAGACATCGTTAGAAAATGTTAATTTGTTTTTCAAAACATTGTCTCTAAATTTTGTCCATAACTTTCTATTAAAAGCTTCAAATGACAATCGGATTTTTGGAGGTGAAACTTAACTTCAACCTCCAATTTTGGTTAGTTCAATGTTCTTAAAAAAATTGATTTACTATGCCTAAATGAGCTCTAAATTCAGATGAACTTACAAAATTTGAACATTGGCGGGTTTAAAGAAAAGATTTATATACTAAATAACTTGGCATGTATTCATGAGTACTTGGATGTGGTTTGGTGCTTAATTTGAACTCTTCCCTTCCGGTTGGGAGGTAGGGGGTTCAAACCTCCATGCCAACACTCCATTGAAAAACCGAGGTAGTGGTCAAAGTAGATTGCCATATGGATATTGAATTAGGTGTTGAACTTGTATAGATGACACGTGACATTTTGATGCCACATGCACTACCATGTGACAAATGTTGATTGGTTTATTCAATTTTAAATATTAAAATTTTTTTCACAACATGATCAAATCAACAAAAAATTTAACAAGTTCTTTTTTGTTGATTTTTTTGTTAATTTGAACACAAATTTTCTAATCCATGTGGAAGAATTTTATATCATCATTACAAACATAGTTAATGTGAAGTTGTAAATTCATTTTGAAGTTGACATTTGCACCAAAGAAATGATTTAAATAATCGAATTCTGCTTGATGAGTGTGGTGAATTAACTAGTGTACTACTACTTTTCTTGTATTAGGAATTTTTGACCTCGTGAAATTAATATAGGTACGGTGCTATTTGAGATAATGTTAGCCCCTTTTAATGAGGTGTATTGAATAACTTCTAAGCAATGGCATTCCATGTCATTTGTCTCTAAAATTTCTTTTTTATAGCAAATTGTGTGAATTATTTCTTAAAAAAATGTTGTATTATTAAAATAGGGGTATTCACCTCTTTTAATGACGAGTTTTTGACTTGGGGACATATTGGTTATTATATAGTACTCACAAAATGTTTTGAAAAAAAAATTTATTCATTAGTTTGAAATGAAATGTATTATATATAGAGCTTCATTGTAACCTTTCAATGCTTTATATACATTGATTTGGTAACAAAAGAATTTGAAATCCTATATATGTACAAAAATAAAACCCTACTCCCCCTAACATTATACATTTTCTAATACATTAAATGTGAAACATATATTGCGTAATGCAATGTGGATTATTTCCACAACTTCTTTAATGTGGTTATGATTTGTGAACATCATTGGTCACAGTGCTTTGTCCTTATCTTTGCTACTTTCTAAATAGGTGCATCAATGGTTGAATAATATAGAGTTTTAAAAAAAAAAATTATGACTTGTAATATATGTTCACTTTAGTGATTTTAAAGCATTTCTTCTTGTAACTTCTTGAGGTGTTTGAAATTGCAAATTGTATATAATCCTTCACTTTTTTATTTTGTGTTTATATCTTTAAGCCTTGACAAAACAAATAATACCAATGAAAGACCAAAAAAATTCTTATTTTGATTGAGTAATGTTTTTAATAATCAAATATGGATGGTTGGTGAGCTAAATTGGTCAATCAACAGCAATAATTATGTGATGAAGAAGAAGAAGACATCATTTTCAATATTTTTTAAGTATAATTTGTTACATTGTTACTTTTAATTCTATCAGCCAAGTTGAAGGATCAAAGCTTGAATGCCATGCCAATTCAAATAGAGAGAAAAAGGACATAAACGTTTGTATGTAGATTATTTTCAAATAATTCTATATATGAACCATCTATATTTTGAGGACGCTTTTGAATGCAACGACAATAATTTTTGACCATTACCATTGATGTTTATTTATGTGACGCATATTTTTTTTAAAAACGTCATGCCATTAGAAAGCTTGGTATATTTTTACTTAAAAAATGCATAGTAGCTCTATAAATGCTTGTTTATGAGATCAATGTTGATGCATTCAACGACTATTGTAAGATAACTAAATCGATTATTATAAAAGCAAAAAAAAGGTTTTACAAATCCATTCATGTAGAGTTCAAACTTTATTGCTTGAGGCAATTTACAAGAAGTGACTTGGAAAAAGTAGTAAGCTATTAATGCTAAGCAAGGTTGGCCAAAGATGTGCAGCTTTATTGACTACATACACTATGAGTAGAAGAACTACCTTGTGGGGTGGCAAGGAGTTTATAATAACAAAGATGAATACAATTCCATTATTTTAGAGGTTATTATA
Organism: Thuidium tamariscinum; assembly: GCA_947034885.2. Lineage (NCBI taxonomy): Eukaryota > Viridiplantae > Streptophyta > Bryopsida > Hypnales > Thuidiaceae > Thuidium > Thuidium tamariscinum. The sequence continues at coordinate 18,463,448 of OX344752.2, read as the reverse complement.
GAATAAATTTTAAATATTTGTTACATATTCTTTAATCTTCCTGATGCAATCAATGCTCTCATCATTTTAAACTACGATTTTTTAATACAAAACATATTAATCGGCGAGGGTCATGATATATTCTTAATTGTTAATGGTATATAATATAACCATTACTGCTTGTTTGCAAATGGAATTTATCCTCTATAGTTATACTTTGTAAAATTTTGCATATATTTGATGATATAAAAAACAAACCATTTTATACATCAACAAAAACGTGTTAAAAAAAATGTTGAGCAATGCTTTGGTATCTGCAAGTATGGTTCACAATCATCTAAAATCCTTACAAGAAATGAAGTTTAAAGTACACATCAGACATAATATTTGCATATTGCATAATATACAATATAATTTAAGAAGACAAAAAAGACAAGGGATTGAATTTGCTAATCGATATTTAGAGAGTTCAACCATTGCATTGAAACTTCTCATATGAGTAATTAGTAATGAATATTATACAAATTGTGAACAAAAATACAAACTATAATTTAAGAGGAGATTTAATCTAATACTTATGAGTAATGAAGGAAGCTACTTCTCAAAGATGAAGACATTATATATACAACTTTCACCACCTATTCAACAACTTATTTTGTTGTATGAGTTTTACAACGGCAGTTGTTGTTGACAACTGCTATAGTAGAAAGTAGTGCATGTGTAGAAGTCATTACAAATTCTTATCAATGATATAGAATATGTAATTAAATTATTTAAAAAATTAGCCGTATAGTATTATATATAACAAACTTCACGTGCTTCACATGGTAATAGACAATTTGTTATATACATGTCCGATAACAATGGAAAAAAGTATTGTCCTACCTTTACTTTATCACAATGTTGCTTATAGAAAGAAGGCCTCGCATTCATAAAGTTATTGCTACATTTACAAAGTGTAAGTTTACAATAAACATGCAATCATTGTGAGCGGACATTACTTATTATATACCAAAAATAAGTGGTGCATGTAACCTTAAAAAGGATAGGGCAGAAGATATATATACTAAATCATCACAAATTGACTCACACTACTAGAAAATCTGTGTCCAAATCAACAAAAAACAAACAAAAATGTATTGATATAGTTTGTCAAATTTTTGTAACTTTGGACACGTTGACTTAGATAGTATCCAACAAAAATTTGTTCATTTTTTAGTTGATTTGGACATCTATGAGAATTTCTTTTTAAAACAAACAAACTTTAACCAATTAGATTTTGCCACGTAGTATATTGATATATACTGCATCAATAAAGGGGCAAACCACCTAAGTAACATGCCATGCAAATAAACCCCCCCCCTTTAAGGTTTAAGCTGTGAACCTCATGGTTGAAGTTCAAGGTTCTTAACCAATATACCATAGACAATCTTAAATATTTATAATGGAAGTAAGTTTTATTTTATCAATTTCTTCCTATTATTTTTTCTTTGCTTTGTTAAAATCAGCAAACTTTAGTGGCCATCTAGATATAGAAAAAAATAACTTTTCTGAAAAAAATTTAAACTAAGAAAAGTTGGCATATTCAATTAACTTTCATCTATAGAAATTTGTTTGAGATTTAAAGTCTCCAATTAAAAGTTATGGGTAGAAAGAAGGTTTTTTAAAATGTCAAATACAATGTCCACTCCAACCTTTCTCTAATTTTTGTTCATAAATTTTGATTGAAAACTCTAAATTTCAAACAAATTTTTAAAAATGAAAGATGTTTTGATTTCAAAAAAGTTGTTTTACTATGCAAAAATGACCACCAAAATCTATTAAGTTTAAAAAATACTAAATTTTGAATGATAGAATTAGGGAAAAACATTTGTTTTTACATAGAATTTCAAGCACAATTATTTAGACATTGCTTAAATTAAAAAAAACTTATTTGAAATTCTTGTAAATTATAGTTAGTAAGAAAGTGTTAATTTAAAAAAAAAATTGGACGTTGTACTACCCAAATCAATACCAAATTTGTTACCATTTTGTAAACTACTGCCAAATCAACAAAATATTGTCAAAACGATCGATACTGTACCCAAATCAACAAAAATTTGATGTTTTTTTGTTAAATTGAACATCATTTTTTAGTAGTGTCATTTCTACATGAATATAACAAGCATCATCGTTGTCTACAAAAGGCAATATTCAAATCAAAACTGAGGTTGTTGACAATATTGCAATCTTGTCAACTATGTAAATCTTGCAATTCTTTACCATCCCTACAATAATGACTATCAATACCTCTAAAATTCTCATCTTTTTTCTTAACAACTTTGTCTTTACATCCATTCAACCATGTCGCCGCTTTCTCCCTACCAAAGTCAGTTACTATTTGTTGTTGCATTCATTATTATAACAAAACATGGTAAAAAAAAACCACACTCAAAATTGAATGCAATTCTTTTTTCACATTTTTGTGCATGTGCTTGTAGTGGACAATCAATTTTTTTTTCAATTTTTCATTCCAATTTTTAAAATTTTGAGGCATTTAATATACTATTGAAAAAATAATTTCAATACCTTTTCAATGGTATATTATAAGCTACAAAATTTCAAAAATTAGAGTGAAAATTTACAAATAACGTTGATTGTGCGCATAGTTAATTGTGTGTTACAATATGGGTTCTTTTTGGAGCCAACTTGTCTATGGTCTTGTAATTCCTCACTTTTTTCAATCCATGCATTCATTGTAAATTACTTGTAGGCTTAGAGTGTAGGCAGGGGTCTTAACCCCTAAAGGTCGAGGAGATAGTTTTAAAGAAAGTAGTCCAAAAAAGGGTGTCTAGGGAAGGAAAGGAGTGGACAATAAATTTCAAATTTTTTAAAACTTTCAACCATAAGATCTTGAACTTGTCTACAGTACCCATCTACTTACCAATTTTCACCACAAAATTCGTAAAATCAAGTGAGATCTAGGGGTTCAAAGTTGAGATTTACTATTTTTTCACTGCTGAAAATCTGGGCAGCTGCACTTTGATTGCTGAATTAGATATGAATGGAATTCCATTTTGATGGTTATTCCTTGGATTTTACTTGTCATATAAGTTAGGAACATGCTCAAAAAATTTCAGACCAATCACACATGCAGAACATATGAAAAATGAAATAATTAGAGACCTAGGTTCACAAAAACCACTTTATACTAGCAATTTTTCTATGGATAAATTTCTCATTCAAATCACTTCCTTTGATATATTCAAACGGTGAAGACAATAACATACATATACTTCAATATAAGGAAGTGTCATTTCTCAAAAAGATCAAAATCTCGAAATTTGACAAAAAAATGAGGTCATAGCCTCTATTCCCTCACAAAGTTGTAAGGGCAGCCCTCAAATATTGGGTCACCCTCCACAACAGAGAGGGTGACCCTGACACCTTTAGAATCAACATTCCCACCCCTACTCTCCACCCATCTGCCAAGTGCCTGCAAGTCCCTAGCATGTGCGGCAATTACCCTCGCCTTGATTTTAGCATTGCTCCACCCCATCTTGCCACCTCATCCCCACAACCCCCGCAACCTCAACAACCCTTCAGCTCCCTTCACCATATCTAGTAGCCTAAATTGCCTCTTCTTTCATCAGGCCCTTGCAATTAGAAATCATATTCTCTAATAAAAAATGTGTAGAAGTTTCTTTCAATGATAAAAATGTGTGGAAGTCTCTCAAATAAATATGAAATGGGCATAATGTGCACGTAAAAGGTGAAGAAAACTACATTCCACATTGACTTCAAAAACACTACAACTTTAGTGGAAACCCCCCCCCAAAAAAACATAAAGCTCTTGGGGTGAAAACAAATATAAAAAATGTGAGCCCCATGAAAAAAAGTAGTCATGAATAAGTATAAGAGGTGAAGAAATCTACATCCCACATGAAAACCCAAAACACTATAACTTTGGTGGAAAATAAATAGAAACCTAGAAATATAGAGGTTTAGGGGTGGAAAAAAATTATCACTTCACTTTATGGTCTTTGATCACCGTTCCTTCCATAAAGAATGTGGGTCCATAGTGATACTTCTTAAAGCACCCCCGATTTAGGCACATAAATGCTTGATTGCAAGTTCGGCAATAATAAGTACACTTTCGGTCTCCACATACTATGCATGCACGCCTCAATCGACTCCAAGTTGGCAAGTGTGGGCGTGCATCTTTTTCTTCATCCACGACACCACCTTGACCACGCCAATTTTGTGTCAAAGCATCACATGGTCCCACTTTGAATTGGAGGTGATTAATGGGTCTACTTTGATGTCGACATTGCCGCAAGGCCCTCAAATAGATTATATACATATTCACCATTGTGGTGTCCAATAGAAAGTAAAAAACTCGGTGCCACCACTTGTGGGACCTTATTTGACTACAATATGAAGCTCTCAATTGGTTAGCCACATCCATGCCCCTTATGTATGTAGTATACTCTAGATGGATAGGTGAAGTTTGAATAAGATCCCTTTTTGCTCCATTCCTACCAGAAACCATAGGTATTGGCACACAAGGAAATTCAATGGGCAATGTGTGAGCCCTCAAGATGGCACTTGGAACTCTGGATCCATTTTTCGCGAATAAATTGCGAAATTTAATTAAAAGAAATACAAGAAAAATATATAAAAAGAGAGTTAGGGAAGTTTTGGTAGTAGTCTCTACCAAAATGGTGAAGAATCATCTTAGAAGGTGGAAAATTCCTAATTCTAGGAATTTCTATCATTCTAAGTCTTAGAAATAAGTTTGAGTGAAGATTTAGTAATTTCAAGAGAAATGAGGGAATGAGAGTTAGTCAGTCCTAATGTCTGTTTGTGCCAAATCAACCTTTTAAGGATGCATATGACATACTGACTAAGCCAAAAGAGTTTACTATGAACCTGAAAGGTTTACCAAGGCCTAAATTCGATTTTAGGATAAATTGGATTTAGAAGTAAAACAATTACGTGTGACTTGGAGAATTAGAGTTTCACAATATGGAAAATGGAGGGATTGGAGATTGAAGACTACAAAAAGGTGTTTCAAGGGTAGGAACATGCCAGAAGCAAACAAGAATAAGACAATTGTCCAAAATTCCCGGACACCGGGAATTAAATTATCCAGTTGGGCAAAGTAATTCCAAATTACCAAAAATAGACAACTGCAAGATCGCGTGGAACTTACACTAAGAATCTAGGAGTACCCTAGATGTTACCCAAATTATTTTGGATTTTTTCAAAATTCCACGTTGACTCCATGGGAAGTCAACCGCACATAGAAATGTTCGTAAATTCCTAGAAATTACGTATGATGTGATAAAATCTCACTAAAAATTAGGATAGGTTTTTGTGTGCTTAATAAGTGCCCAGTCAAATTTGAAGACATTCCGACATTCCCAACTACCAGAAACGGCATCAACATTGAATTTCAATAGAATTTACAATTTGGCGGCAGTTTGACCAGTGTATCAGGAGCGAATGATGTCTAATTGACGCGAATGAAGAGACATTACTTTCTCTCACAGACAATCCTAATAACCTTGGCCTGACAGATTCATCAAAATGTGCAAATCCTAAAAGTTAAATTTTTGACTTTTAATTGGAGTTACCGTAATTCCAATTTGGGCACACAAACGGCCTAGGAGTGAGGGGTATGTGGTCCTTGAGGCTAATTGGGGTCTTTTGAAGACAATGGCACAGACGGTTTTTCGTTTCAAGTTGTTCCTTAAAAGATAGAGAGGGTCAGCTCTTAGTTTGACTTTTTAATCGTTAATTGCGGTTAATTAAAAGTGATTTTAAAAATATCTCTTGGAAAATCAAAGATTGGATTTGGTCAAGATCTCTTTCTTGCATAAAAATCCATCTTTAGGCTAAAGAAAGACAATTTTTAAAATGACTTTTGGTTAATTTGCAAAATGTCTACGTAAATTAGGGTTAATTCCAAAATATCTTGGGTTAAGATCTTGGATTCGATTTGGCTAAGATTTCATTAGCTAAATGGGGATGTTTCTAAAAATTTCCACCATTAAACAAGTATTATTTTGACATTACATTAGGGTAGTTTAGGGGTAGAAGTAAAAAAGTGTTTTCCCTAGCGATTTACCGGGGAGGGTCCGGCCATGGGTATATAAGGGCCCCCCTCGAGGTTGCTAGTACCCTTTCTTCCGTGCACCGACACTTTGTTTCTTTACTCCCATTTCGTGCTACCGACATGGTCGGAGCACCACTTGGACCAAGAATCTTGGCCAAGCTTTGTTGTGTGTTCGTAGAATTCTTGAAGGCTTAGGGCCCCTTCGATCGATTCTAGTATTTCAAACACCTCGATTTCCATCCTTTTGTTGAACATTGCTTTTGGGAAATTTCATTAATTGAGCGCCAAAGTTCGGTTAAACACTATCATGTGTACCTCCTTTTGTGCACAAGATTCTTGAAATACTATTGAAATTTGCTACATGGCAAAGCTTTGAACTACCAAACCCCAAATGGAGTAAAACTAAGTGCTTTTTGAAACCCCACGACAAGGTTAATAGGGGACATTTAGCCAAAAATCTTAGTCATTCCCGTTATTCCAATATACCCCAAAAGCCAAGGATTTGGGTGGGTTTAAATGATCTCCAAACATATTCTACATCACCATTCTATTATCTTGTTTCACTTTCCCTCCCTAATGTTGTTCCCCAATTGTGAGTGATCATTAGATAGTCAATTAGAGCCTTAGATAGAATATTAGAGTAGTTAGAATTATAGTTTAGTTTAGTTTTAAAACCAAAAAACCAAAATTTCGGAGTGACCCAGAGGCCAGAGGCAACCATTGGGCGGACTGAGCCACCACCGGGCAGACTGGCCCAACTAGTGGCGCCTTGCTATGTGGCGGCCGCTGGTTGGGCGAGGCTAATAGGGCCGGAGCCAGAGACTGAATTCATCTCACACACAAAAACAAAAACAAAAACAATCATACACACATACAAGTGAGTATTCTCAAGCCAAAGTTGAATTTGGAAATTTTCTCACAAATTATAGTTACAAAATTGGGTTTTAATCAAAAATCAAGAGAAGGGGAATTGAAAGTCTCATCTCCATTTTGATTTTTCATCAAAAATTCAACATTAGCAACTTTGAGATTCCGTCACAAGAACTTCTATTCTCTCCAACCTCCATAGCTAAACTCTCACCAACTTTGCAACAACTCAAATGCAAGATTGAGGAAGACAAAAGGAATTAAGAGAAGAACGATTACGGAAAAGACAACCATGTGAGGAGAAGTAGCATTAAAAAATCAATTTCCAAAGGAATCTCACTATTGAACAAGGTGCCATATTCTTTATCTTTGACCTTTGACAATTAAAAACTAATTGTTTTAGAATCTCATTATTGAATTGGTTTGAAGAATGTTCTACATACTTTGGTAGTTAGTTATTAATTAGATTCTTAGAAGGTTTGGATTTTGTTGAATTTGTCCTATTAGGCCTAATAAGCCAAAAGGAAAACAACAAATTGACAACCAATTTCTTTAGGAATTCAAGGAATTCAAAAATTAATTAGATTTGAAAAGATTTGAAGATAATTTTTGATTCAAAATCATTAATTCATCTAATAAGCCAAAAGGGAAAAGGACAAATTGACAACTAATTTCTTTGAGATTTAAAATTTAATTGTATTTGAAAAGATTTAATTAGAATTTTAGATTCTTTCCTAATATTCGAATTCGAATAATAAACTAAAATAAAAGGAAAACAAACAATGACAAAAATTAACAATTCAACTAAAATTTTCCATAAATTCATTTGCTAGGAAATTAATCAAGTAGGTAGACTAAGTTAATTTATAGTATTTTTAATTACTGAAAAATTGGGAATACAAGGAAATACGCAAATAACTTAGAGCTATATCACCATTAGTCTTTGATTTCAATCAGGATAGATTTAATTTGCCAACGACGTGAGAATTATTATGAATTAGATGGAGAGCCGTGATGATTTCAATGGCGAGGTCGTGGGAGAATACCTCCACATGATGATGTCCGACGACAGGACTATGGAGATCTATACGAAGGTGGTAAACCGATTCCATTTGATTTTTATTCTCATTGTTTTACTGTTAAGTTTCTTTTTACCAAATGTTTGGAATTAGGATTAGACAAAACTACACTCGACGAGATATGATAGGTTAGATTAGTTAAAAGAATTAGGAATATCACTACAAGAGAAAGGGGTGTTTTAAGTAGTGTCCTAGACATCACATCTTTTAAGTAATGTCTTTTAAGTAAGGTTTTAAGTAAAATTTTATTAAAAAGACTATCTTTTTAGTAAATTTTTACTTAAAACCTTACTTAAAAGACATTACTTAAAAGATGTGATGTCTAGGACACTACTTAAAACACCCCTTTCTCTTGTAGTGTATCCACTACAAAGGTTTGAACTATCAGTAAAACTTGGTAGTAGAATTAGTACTCATAAGACATAGTTAAAAGAGTTCATTGCTTGGAAGGCACTCTTTGAACACCCGATTAGAGAAAAAACTTAATTAGATACAGAACCCGTGTGATAAACTTTTAGCTCAAGGGTGGAATTAGAAGCGCTTACAGAATGCATGAGTAGAAATGAGAAGAACCGGACACTTATCCTTCTACATTACACATGAAATCCCACGAGAGTCATGCATTGCCCATTCTAACGTTCCTTGTGGTGAATGATTCCAATTTCGAATTGCTTTCAAGTCACTTGGTAGACCCACCTGATTCGACCTCATAATTTTGGTGCCATATATTTCAAGCGTGGCCAACTCTATAAATAATCCAATGCTTGAAAAGTAATTGTCCGTCACAACAACATGTCCCTTACCCTCTTGACCATTCAACAACCTCATAACCAAATTGTGTGCCATATTGGCCTCTACACAAACCACCGGCGGTATCTCTTCTACTCCATAATGGTTGATGCCACAATAAATCTCAAAATTGTAAACATATTTTGATGATGAATCTGCTAAACACTACACCTTGATTCCCCATTTTTATGGCTTTTTTGGCATGTATTGTTGAGCGAGACAATATGAGCCTTTATAACGGATCATCATTTCGTCTATCGTAAGGTATTTTTCCAAAGTCCACTCCCGCTTGAAACTATCACGAATACCATGTACTAGCCAACACACTTGGCCCATTTTGTCATAACCGGGCAAATCTTTCTCCCGAACATAGCTAGAGGGATTAGTAACATGTAAACATCTAGTAATTGCTTCAAACCTTGTTCTAAAGAATATTTTTGAAATTCGAGGACAACGAAAGAAAGAACCTTCTTTCATCCAATATGTCCTAGTATTTGGTTGTTTCTTCAACCCCGTGAGGATGCGTGTTGCTAAATAGGCCTTCAAAGCTTGACTAGTCAAAGACAACCACCCTTACCCCCCCCCCCCTTGTATTTCCATGCTCATTCGGTGTGGTTGCATAACGATTAGTTTTAGCCCTAATTTTCCGTAAAAGAGTGTATGGCCAAAATAAAGAGAATAGTTGCATGAAAGTGGGCATTTCACGGAAATCCTGTGTAGGCCTTGATGCACCAACAAAAACTTTGAATTTTAGATAGTATGTGAAATTATTCCATGACCATGTTGAGTCACGAAAGGTATGTTTCACACCAAGAGGATTATCTGGATCCCCTCCATCACTGGAATTATCCCCCTCATATGCATCACCGCTACTAGATGAATTGCTCAACATTGCATCCCCATCACCCATCATGGGTCCTCAAATTTGCTCTCTATAGTGCAACCTAGAAGGTCCCGCACATACCTCAGTTGGTGGAATGTTGTCCCCTTGAAGCAAAACATTGGAATTGCCATCTCCAGTATTGTAATAATCACTCCCATCCTCATCCATCCAATAAGGTTGAAAGGTAGGTATATCCAAAGGCACATTATGCCTGAAAATTTGATCATCAATCATAACACATATTCTTAGTACTGGTATATGCATATTGAAGAGAAATGTTTTCTAAATTGTCCCTTAGAAAACCAAAAAACCTAGAAGAAAATTGCATACAATATGTACATATCTCTTACAATTGAGCCTTAGAACTTCCTATGTTGGGTGATTGTAAGAAACCATTAGATGAAATCTGAGGGCATTACAGGACCGTTTCGAGTCTGTTCCCGAAATGCCGCAGACCCCTGTCAGGTCGACTTTTATCGGAATTTTTTTTGGGGTCCTGAAATATGAAAATAAGTCCAAAAAAAATTTTTTTGAAAAAAAAAATAATAATAATTACGTGACAGTGTCCCGACCACGTAGGATTCGAGTTCACAGGGCAGAAACTGCATTCTCGTAGTCCGGGAACCCGCAGTCTCCTAATGCCCTCAAATTTCTTCTGATGACTTGTCCTTTTTTTTTTGTCCCCTTGACCTTTAGGAGGTAGTTTTTTGCTCATAACTTTTGCATCTTTTGTTCATTTGACTTGAAACTTTAAAAGAAGGTGCCTACAAGAGTTTTTCATTTTGTATAGTTTTAAAAAAAAAATTCAAAATTAGCTTACTATTTTTAAAGTGCCCCCGATTGGGTGTCTACTTTGGCCATTTTGGGTTTTAGTCCTATTTTTGACCCCAAAATGCAAATTTTGAGTTGAAAATTGTCATGCAAGGACCTCACCTAAAGTTACACAAGACCACAAAGAGATTTTTTGAAAATACTATATTGTTCAACCTCCACATGTCATCAAAGTGGTTGACTTTGCGCAAGTGTAGACAATAAAATTTATTTTTTGCAAAGATGAAATTTGTTCGAAAAGAAAGACCTTTACTTGGAGAAAAAAAAATTATTTTCATTTTTTGAATTTTTTAAAATATTTTTACCAAATTAGTGAAAAAAGAGCTATTTTCATTGTATTTTCCATTGTCTATAACATTTAGAGAAATTTTTTCTTAGATCTGAATTTCAAGAGACATAATATTCTCACTACTCTTAAAATTATCCATATTTTTTTCAATTTAAAATTTTTTAATTTCAAAGGGTCATAGGACTTACAGGACTCACTGATTTTGAGCCATTTTGAGCCAAAACCGGTAAGTTTTTCTTGCAATGACCTTGTTTTGTAAAGGGGAAAAATAGAGAAGTAGAGATACCTTCTAAAATATTTTCTAGAGAACCAAAAAGCCTAGAAGAAAATTGCATACATTATGTACATGTCTCTTGCAATTGGGCTTTACAACTTCCTATGTTTTGTGAAGGGAAAAATTTGAAATGTAAGCATGTATTACAATTGTCTCCTATAAAATCTAGAAGCCTCTATAAGTTTTGCATATAGTATGTACATAACAGTCAATTATGCACATGAATTTTCTATGTCCTATCTATGATGAAAAAGGAGAAAGTGGAGATGTGTTATAAAATGTCTCCTATGAAAACTCAAAAGCCTCTATATGTTTTACATATGATATGTAAATGTTTTGGCCAATTGTGCATGTAAACTTTCAACATTTTGCTTATGGTAAAATTAGGGAAAGTAGACATGTGTATAAAATTTCAACAAGTGCTTCAAAATTAGACATGTATTACAAAATAGGGAAAGTGTTACAAAATTTCCCCTAGGGGAACTTGAAAACTTCTATGAATCTTGCATATGATATCTATACTAGGTCTTAGTCTTTAGTTTATGAAAATCTCCAAAATCTTGCCTAGAAATTTATGCCAAAATTTACTAATCCTATTACAATACCTGAGCATAAAAAAAAAAAGGTTTGAGGGTACCTCACCTATTTCCTTCCTGTGCTGGAGTACTCCCCTGTATTGGAGTGTTCCCTTATGCTGGAGCAATCATCCATTCGATATCATGCCGCCCGTCCAACAATTGTAGGGTTTGGGACTCGTCATTGAAAAGGAGGTGTAGATGGAGACTACATGAGGGTGATTGCAAGAAAGGGCTGTCCTTTTTGGCGTCACAATGGAAGTGACATTTGTGCCATTGGTTATAACTTTTGGGGAATTAATCCAATGTACTTGAAATTTTTATTGAAGATGGCCAACATGATAGTAAAGAAATTCCTTATTTTTCAAAAATTTCCAAAAAACGTTTTCTAATTAAATTTTAATTCACCTAATTTGTCACACTTTGCAATTTAGGGGTTTTTAGTACTGTGAAGTATCCAAAATTAATGATGTAGACTTGAAATTTGTATGATATATTTATACACTAAATATTTATGAGTTGACCGAAAATATTTTTTAAAAACATTATTTTATGTCCTCTACATTGATGCAAATAGGGGCCCCTTGCGCATACAATTCTGAACATCAAAAATGGTTTCAAAATAATTCTTTTGGTGAAATCTCATCATGATCAATCCTTCCCAAATTTTCAATTTTCAATTTTTTTAAAAATTTCTTTTCCTATTTTTTACAAATTAAAATGTGAAAGTACTCATTTTCATGAGATTTTGCACTTTTCTAGTTCTCCTAGTTAGAGAATTTTCTTGAACTTTTCCTTCCTAGGGTACCTTCTTCTTAAAGGTATATTCATGAAAATTATTTTTCAAATTTTAAAAAAATTGTTTTTCTAATTAAATAGTATTCCTAAAAAAATTATGAATACTATTCAAAACGAGACAAAAAATGGGAGGCCTTTCTTGCAATCACCCATGAGCCGCTCGAGGCCGTTGGATGTACATCCTCGAGATTGGGGATCTATGCCTCGCATGGAATACAACCTGTCGCTGAGCTTGGGATTTGTTCGGGAGTGCAACAGTCAACACCAGCATTAAGATTTTCTTCCTTGTTTCCCTCTCGCTTTCTGCCGCGGCTCTTCCCGAACAATTTAAAATTATGGGTTAGCTCCTTTGGGCTCTGGCCACGCTAATGCATCAGTATAGTAGCCATCGTCATGGTTGTCATCTTCCGATTCACTTGAGTTTTCTTCCATGCTAGAATCTCGTGGTGGTGCAAAAACTTCTTGTATCATTTCTTGACTGTCAATGAGATCTGGTTCTGGTGATTCAATTTGTAAGTCCTGGTCGACATTGGAGTGGTACATGCCTGCAGGGAGGTATCTTCTGGTGTGAGGTCAGTTGTGTTGGCACTACACAAAGTGTCATTGTCTAAAAGATCAGAACTTGAGTGTTTTCCTTCCACCTGTGGAATATTTTGTGGCACTTGTTGCAGCCTTGTGCTGTGCCTTGGAGGGAGGTCATCCTCGGTGAGCTATAGGAGGAAAGTGAAGAAGGTAAGACCTTAGATTTATCGAGATTAAAGGAATGAAGAGTTTTAGTTTATGGAATCCTCTACTCTAAAATAAACTTTGAAGTTGTTTGTCATGCTAGTTTTTTGTTTTTTTAAAGCTTGAAAGCATTGTCGTTTAATTTTTCAAATAACAAAATGGAAAGGTAGAAGATGAAGATGTAGCAAACCCATTTTCCTTTCAGGAATTGAGGAATTCTTGGCATTGCATTTGAGGCTACTCTTTGGAGAAATACTCACAATATCAGGCCACACTTGCTCTTTTATGAGGAGAGGAATATCCAGATGGAACTGCCACCGTTCACACCACCCCAGACTTCTTGCAACTTGCCTGTAGAAGTGGTGATGATAATTGTTTGGTTGAGGATATAGAAGCCACTTCGAACTCCCTCGACGTATAGGTAAAGAGCGTAAGTGTGACACGTTCAATAATGCCACTACTGCACTTGCTTGCAATGATGTAGCTCCCTCCTTATCTATCAAAAGTCTTCGAAGTTGACCTTTTGTAGATGTTGCTTGTGCACATATTATGAGGCTATGATAATCTCCCAATGCATACAGATTGTACGCACTAGAGCCCTAGTCGTCTTTACGGGGTGGGTGATGTTTGACTGTTACAACACCTTCAGAGCCAACTTGTATATTGGTGTGGCTTTGCAACTCTCTAACTGAATCTGAGCTGATTCCAAGTTTGATCAGCGGTCCTTCCTTCTATGGTTTAAGGTCAGTATGTTCTACCCCTGTTGTACTTAATGTAGTATAGCAGTTGCGTTGATCACGATTTGCAGCACCGTAACCCCTTCCCCTGACTCTCCTATTGCTCTACGAAAAGCAAAGATTAAAGATCGTAGCCTAGAAGTACCGATCGTCTGCTCTGCCAACTGGTTCAAAACTGCCGACTTCGGAGCGTTGATCGTCCGCTCTGCTGGCGGGTTGTGAATCGTCGATCTAGGAATACCACCCGTCACCTCCGCCGACTGGTCCTAAACTTTCAATTGAGGAATATCAATCTTCAATCTTATCAATCTTCGATCCAACTGGCTTCGAAGTATGCACCCGAGTGAATTGGGCTGAGGAATGTCGATCTTTGGCTTCAACTCTGATTACTGAATTATTTCCCGGAGTGAATTGGTCACAAGGGCATTGATCTTCGGCTCGATCACCTACTATTGAAGCCCTCCTCGGAGTGAGCGTTTGATCGAAGTTCACCTCCCGATCCCTGTTGTTGCGAAGTCCACCTCCCAATCCACCACTTGCGGCTCTAGAGATGGTAATCTCGATACAACCAATCGATTGATGTTTTCTTCCCTACCTGTAACAACAGTGTTTGTTCCTACATTAGCTTTGTCACTTAGAACAAGAACGGTAATGAGCTTGTTCTCCATATCTTGTCTCAATTTCTTCAGTTGAAATTGTATATCTATTTACCTAGTATATTCTTAATGCTGATGGAAATCAGATTGTTGTTATCACTACAACCGCCAAGGAGATTGGCAACAACTTCTTCTGTATCTACATTTTTTTGGAATTTGTGTAAATTGTGTTTGAAAAAAATTGTTAGTTCATAATTTTTTACAGCAAATTAGTGTTTCACTTAGTACAGTTGTTTTAGCATTCCTGAGATAATTGCAATTAGATTTGTTCTACCACCAAATAGATGTTGAAGAGATTTTATCTAAGCCATGGACCAATCCGTATCAACATGCATTGAAAGATGGTTCAGGAAAACTTGTGAACTTATAGTGTTGGTAGCACCTATCTTATGAAATAGTTAGTATTTTTGCACCTTTATAGTTATGAATGATAATAATGTATTCAACGATGGAGGATACAACCATCAGTTGTTTAGGAATTTTAATTTTTTTGGTCATTTTAGCGCTAAGATTATACTTGAAAACATCAATTTGTTAGTAGATTTTGTTGAGTAGAAATTTTTTCTTTCATTTCATTTTTTTACACTTTTCTATTGAATTTGAAGCCTGATAAGGCCAGTGTAGCTATTTGCCATGTATATAAAAGAAGATTGCCAAAAAAACACCCATTTCATTGGTGGGAAATGGAATAATAAAAAAATTACCTTGCCATCAAGCCTGCAAATTTGTAACAGGAACTTATTTGGAATAGACCCCCCTTAGCTAATCATTGTGCCTCAACCTCTATTAATCTTCTGATAATTTGGAAGGTCAGGCCGGGCATAGGAATCACAGAAATGAATCCATTATTTATCCATGTTGTAACCTTGCCCAACGCTCTGCCCTTGGCACTTTGGGTGAGATCCAAAATTTTCTGTCCTAGTATAATTGACTGTGCCTGAGCTGCCCTTTGACCAGCAGAATGCACTTTAACCCTAATAACTTTTTTGACATTGAATTGGATAGGTCTAAAAATTGTTGCTCTTGAAAGCTACTCCTCGACTACACATCTCCAAAAAATTCAGCCCACAACATTAGATGAAATCTAAGGGCATTACAGGGCCGTTTTGGGTCTATTTCCAAAACGGCTCCCAATGCCGCTGTCCGTTGTTAGGCCAATTTTTATCAAAAAAGAAAAAGTTTTTTTTATTGGGGTCCTGAAATATGAAAGTAAGTCCAAAAAAACATTTGAATTTTTTTTTATTACGTGGCAAGGTCTCGACCATGTAGGATTCGAGTTCACAGGGTAGAAACTATGTTTCCGCAGTCCGGAAACCCGCAGTCTCCTAATGCCCTCAAATTTCATCTAATGCACCTAAAAGTCAAGAAGTGGTGGCCTGACCAAAAAAGTTATGTTGTCAAAAAACCTTGTTTGGTCCTTTAGAGGTTAAACTTCACATCCAATTGAATTTGTGGGTATTCATCTATTGTAGGTAGACATTGAAAAGTGAATGATTTCTATAGTAAACATATTCTCATAGAGAGAATGGTCATAAGTTAGGCATACCAAAAGGGTAGAAGAAATTGGAAGAAGAAAGGCATGCACACAATAATAAATTAGTGAATTATAATATACATTCTATAAGTTGCTAACTTTCTAAAGATTGATCCTCTGAAGGGTTACCTCTGACCCTTCAAAGAATTGCATTCACTTTACATTAAAGGACTTCCAAAGACTCTTTAAGAATTGGAGGAAGGTAATTCTCAACGTTTGCTTTTTGGATACGTACGTATACTAAGCAAGCTTCTAATTCTTTCAATTATTCATCTTATCTTAGTTTCAAATACCGTACAATTGTGTTAAAAATCACATCATCTAATGTGTATATCATGAACATGAAAACATTTTAATCTTCTATCATTTATAATTTTTTGAAATTAACGTTTGCTATGGCTTTTGTGGTTGTGGCCTATGCCCTAGAAACATTGTCAACATTCGTAGTCAATTCCCGATCTTCTTTAGCTCTCTTTGTGCCATGAGGTGAAACCCTTTTTTAAGTCAAAGTACATAGATCTATTGCTGCCATGACCTTCAATGCTATTTAATAGTTCTATATAAGTATAGCCAGAGTCGAAGGATGCCTACTTTCTCTTCATAATTGAAAAATCTACTTTTTCATGTGTACAATCCGAATTCCACTATAGGATGTCTTTCACTAACTCCTAAACGTGTAAATACGTGAATTCTACATTCTTGAAATTCTTTAGTCTGTACAACTCCGAGGCTTGCCTCTGCACATTTTAAACATTGTCAATACTAACATTGAGGTTTGAATACTCTTGAAGGACACCAATAAATTTTGAAATATCATATTTAATAGGATCTCACTTTGTCTTCAAAGACAACATGGATTGAAATTCAAGGGGTTCATAGGTGATCGGTACTGTTGTAAAAAGTAGATACCTTTTAACCATTCTCAATTATGAAATCTTGTAAAATGACCAACAAGCTTTGAATTGGTTGTCGTTTTTTTTAGCAATGAAATTCTTGCCTTTCATAGCTTTCTCTCTCTACTATACAACTAATTGGGCAACTTAAGCACCGATGTTATCTTGTGAAAAAAACATGTAAATGACATAAGTATTAGCAATGACGAGCAACTGTGGTTAATTTTACTAATTATAAAATGAAAATGAATAGAATGATCTTTCATTCACAAGCCATTTTGATAGCATTCATTCCTTTTGAAGTATATTATACATTGCATTATACCAATCGCATGTCATTGCATTGCATTCTTCAAATATGATGCAAGAAAATTGCTATTGTTTGTCAAATTGTAGCATCAAAAGGGCTTCAAGAGGCCTAAGTCCAACCGCAAGTACTACAAGATTAAGACAATTGATGAAGTTAGAAAATAGAAATTGAAGAAACGTATGCAGTAAATGAGAGCAACGACAAAAAAAAATGTTAATGATGTTTGGTAGTGTATACTTCTTAAGGAAGACAAAACCCAAGATTGTGTCGCATTGTATATGTGTATACTGTGTACAAATTTATATTTGTTGTCGAAGCAAAGGGTTTAGGGTGAGCCTTATTCATCTATATGAAGTGGGATTTATTTCTTTTACCTCTGTTAGACAACTATTTAGCATTAGTTTGTTTATTTCTATAATAACATTTTGAGATTTTAGTTTGTGTTTAAAGTTGTTTAAATGAAAGGTGAAGTTTATTTTACCTTTAATTTCTTTTGGTTTTTTCAAAAGATTAGAAGTCCATGTAGGGGATAAAGAATAAATTATAGGGAAAAATAAGATGTCAATGGATGAATTTAAATCTATGTGGCATTTTAGAGGCGAAAAAATACTTGCTTAAGTAGATGGTATGGAGGATGAGGTAGAGAGTCTTTGTCCTCCTCCTCATGGTTAACTTGGGAAAACTGTGACTTTGGAGAGCTATTGTATATTGTACATTGAAAATTTTGTTGTGAAATTTTTTTGATTTCAAAACCTTATCATTCTTATTTTTTTGAAGTATTTATAAAAAAAATTATACTTGAGGAAGTAGGAGAGGAATGGTTGTCATGGAGAATGAAGGTATAACTTTTGAGGGCTTGTAACTATATAGTAAGGAGGTATTTCCTCATGAGATATAGTGAAGTGATGTATTGAAATCTTTATAACATTCTATAGCTGGTTCACAGCCTGCCTCGTAGTGGGCAGAATGATGTGGAATATTCCACATCATTCTGTCCAAATCAATAACTATTGATTTGAAATCTGATTTGCCCGGGCAGCTTGTCAGCATCTGTAGCTTCTGAAATTGGGGAAGTGAATAAGTTGTTTGATGTGTAGTGAGTAGGTGACCCGCCTTTGTTGGAGTGGTGTCAATGCTTTGACATATAACTGGATGGCCGGGAAGTCCGTGGGTGAAGTTTTTTTTCTTTTTTTTCCTTCATTCATTCAGAAAAAGCACATACTCAGAAAAGCATTTGTTAGCAATGAGACCCGTTGTCAGGCTGCACTACCAAACTACCCCAAAGGAGAAAAAAATTCCCACCGAACTTGTCAGGGACAGAATTGTGGAATGAACTTCCGAGAGACCAAAGGCAGTCTTTCTATAGGCTACTGAATGTTATGTTAGCTTTTCAAAGAGTTATCATTCTTTTAATTTGAAGTTAAGTTCAAAAAGTTATGAACTTAAAAATGAAGTAGTCAAAAGTTGCCTTTGATTTGAAGTGAGAAAACTTTAACCAATTGTAGAAGTCAAGCAATATTTTTGTTTTGGTTGGAATTTAAAGGATTTGTATATGTTTGTGTAAGATTTCTAAAATAACATTACACAATCATTTTGGAGCTATATTGTAAGAGTTATAGGCTTAAAAGAAAAGTAATGATGAATTGCCCTTAAGTTGAAAAGAATGAACTTTAATTGGCTATAGAAGTTGGACAATATCTTGGTTTGAATTGAAATTTGGAAGGTTTATATATATCTGAGTTAGCTTTTCAGAAAAACATCACTCTTGATTTGGAGTTTTGAAGCAGTTGTGTCACTCATATTAGTGTTGGGTCCTTCATCAAAAGGAGTTTATGTGGTTTATGTGTAATTTCTACCATTTTTGTTTAAACATATGATATTTTATTTTATCTATATGACACATTATGGGTTTTTATAAGGATGTTGTATTTTATATGGCCTAAATACCATTGTAGGGTGATTGCAAGAAATGAAGGTCCTATATTATGTCACCGTGAGGGTATATTCTCTTGTTTTTTGCTATAACTTTTGAAACACAATTCCAATGAACAAGAAATTTTTATTAAACATGGATAACTTTATGATAATTAAATAAATTATCTTTTCTAAATTATAAAAAATCATTTTCTATTTTAAAATTATTTTTTCCTTACTGTTACAACAATATGGTTTTGGTTTTGGTTTTCACTACATTACAAGACCCTACATTTAATTATTTGAAGTTGAAACTCTCATGGTCTACTTGCATAGTAAAAAAACTTGTATCTACCAAAGTATATCTAAGAAGACATTATTTTAAATCCTCCACATGTATACAATCAACACTCTTATTGAGCATAATTTATGAACATTGAAGATGATTCTTGGATCACTTTTTCGGTGAATCTGATGAAAATCAACTCTCTCCAAATGTAAAAATATTTATTTTCTAAAAATATTTCTTTCTCTATTTTTTATAATTAAAATGTCAAATTATAGTAACAAAAACTACTTTCATGAGATTTTGCACTTTTCCAATTCACCTACTTAGAAAAATTTTCTATGCTTTTTCTTCATAGGGTACCTTCTTCTTAAAGGTTTTTATTTTAAAAATAATTTTCACTTTTAAAAAAAAATTCATATTCACTTTTTTTTTAAATCATAATTTTAAAGCACTCTTGAAGGAAAAAACAAGTACTGCTCAAAACGCAAAGTTTTTTTAACGGTGTTTCTTACAACAACCTTGTATGGGAGTTTTATGAGCATTTATTTGTAAAAAAAATACTTAACTACGGGATCCTTCATTTTTTGGATCAAATCTAATTACAATTAGATTTCATGTATTTTTCAAAGATAAGGTTTCTCTATTCAACAACGGTCAATTATGTGGGAAGAGATTCCTAGTCACTCAAAAAGAATTGCTCTAATATCAAGAAATTAAGAAGATTATGAATCAAGACAATTGAGAATTGTATTCAACAAGTAAATTCCCTATGTGTTGTTGCCAACACCACGGCAAAGAGATTCTAAACTCTAAACCCTAACTGTTTGAAAAAAAACAAATTTGGAAACGATACTTGTTGAGAGGCAAGAACCTTGAACAAAAAAAATTTATCTGCCTCCTCATAAACCTGATGCTATACCATGTCTTGAACTTTGGCAATTGCTTGGCAATGCGCCAACTCCGCGACCTTTGGTTGTACTTCAAGTACTGTTGGGCCCGAAAGACTTGCCTCATGCAATGCATCCCCCATGCCCTCACACTCATAAGTCATTTGGAATCTATCTACCATGCCTTGTCTCTAATTTTACTCTTACTATGCAAAATTGCTAGAACGCCTTTTTGACTCTTCATCGAAATTACATCGAAGACCATTGTCATCAACAACTCTATAGCCTCTCCATTAATCAAAGGTTTTTTTTAATATCCCCTTGCAATCCCAACTTCTTCCTTCTTTTGCAAAAAATCCAAACCCAACCCTACACCAAACCCTTCTTCATCCTACAATGAATTCACTTTGCCACTAAATTTTGTAAATCCTTGATTTCACCTTTCAACTCCACCATAGCCTCATCCCATAAGAGAATTTTTCAAGGTGTTAAGAGACTATTTCACACCCGTTCTCCAATATGTGAACCAATCACTATTAGTCAAATTTTTTAAAAATTTAAAAATTTAAAGATTAAATTAAAAAAAATATTAATTAAATATTATTATCGAATGTGGGAGTCTCTTGGACACATTAGATCACTTGTGTGACAAATCTCAGTGAGTTCTCATAGTCCGAGAACTCATGGTCTTCTAAACTAGCTAAAAACCCTCTTACGCCAACTTGAAATACTTCCACTGTCATTGTAGAATCTCCTTCTACGCAATACTCTTTACCTTGCAACCATATTGGATGACGTGAAAGACACACACTCTATGTACACATTATGCCCTTCGTACATGGAATAATGAGACAAAAATTATGGATTGTACTTTGGGAAGAGAGCCACAACACATACTATGCATAGTACTTTCCATTTTGCCCTTTCCTTAGCAGAGTTGACCATGCTCGACCATTTCTTGAGCTACATCTTGTGCACTATAGAAAACTCACTATGAGTACCCAAGCTGTGGGAACTCTAGGAACGTTGCCACGTAGATAGTCTAATGTGGTCGAGAGACTGTTTAGTCATGTAATACTAGTTAACTAATTTTTTCTTAAATGATTATTAAATTAATTCAAAAAGAAATTTCAAATTTTTTTAATTAATTTTTAAAATCAGTTTTCAGTTTTATATACTTTCTAAACTTTTGGAAAAAAAATTTAATTTATTTTTTCAAAAATTCAGACTAGTAGATGTTGGTTCACTACTCAAGGAACAATTTTGAGGAACAACCCTAAAATAGTCTCTTGCGGGGCTAAAAAACATTTAATGCTTAGAAAACATACATTCCAAATAAATGAAAAAATTAGTTTATTGTTTGAACTAAAAATTCTAATCTTCTTACTTTCTTTTAACTTTAGAAGAATGCACCTCTATTAGAAGGTAGTAAGTCCAAAAGAGTGTAATTTTAAAATCAATATAGATGTATTATTCATTTCTATATGGAGACTTTTAGTCCATGACATCTTTACTAAGTTAACCTTGCAAAGATACTAAGGTAAACAATTACTTCATGGATGACTTTCAAAGTTGTGAAAATAAAGACTAATGCATGTATTTTGTTCCAAAAATTGATGATATGTCTTACTAGGATTGCACTTTTGCAAATGCACACCTTCAGACCTTCTATACCATGATTAGAGTCATTTGAAATTTTAATTACTATATCTACATCCATTCAAATTTCAACAATCTAATTTCTAATTTTTCAAAGTGATAAGGCAATCAATAATAAGCTAGAACAAATTCTAGTACACAAACCTCTCTTACTACACTAAAAATGGTAAATAGTGTTGGCAACACTAATTAGCCGAGCTAACACTAATTGTGATTTGCAAGGTTAGTGTTAGATGATCATTAACCCATTCTAACACTATTTCAGCTTTATGGTAAAATCTGGTCATTTCAGCAAGCTGACAAAGAGTGTATTTAGTGTTAGACTGAACGGCTGACTTGCTGAATTTCTGGACTGAAATGTTGGACTGCTAGACTGAAACGCTGAAATAAATGTTGAACTGCTGGACTGCTGGATTGCTAGACTGAAATACTGAATTCCTGAAACACTGGAATGTTGAACTGAAATGCTGAATTTGTGAAACACCGGAATGCTGAAATAGACAATAAAATGCTGAAATGCTGAAATTTTTCATAGTGTATGTATAAGTTGTTAAATATATTAACAACCAAAAATACAACATAATAATCCTAGCCGTAAACTGAAAATTGAAGGAAAAAATAGTAAAATCTCCAAAAAGATTTTTAAACTACCCTATTGAAATTGGGCAGTTCTTGTCCTTGGAAGTATTGTAAATGTTTTGCAATAATCTCTTGGAGATGTGGAAACAATTGCCCTACACTCTAAGATCCATCAAGTCTTAATGCCAATCCACAACGGATCATTGCTTTTCTAGCATAGGAAATGTTGTCACAATCTACCTCTTGATTAACATCTTCTATACTATGAGCTGCCAATTGTAGGAAAAAACGTTTCCCTGGATTTGTCAATTTCCCTGACCATTGTCCATCTGCTCGGGGTGCATTTTGCCAAGCGTTTTGTTGTATCAACTCAATTTTTTTGGCTTCCCATCGTTTTGTCCATGCATCTTTGATTTTTGAAATGAGAAATGTATCCGTTGGTTGGCAAAGGTGAGTACAACATGGAGGTAGAAATTTCAAAATAGTGTTTTTGGCAGCTAGGATAGGAGCCAATGTAGGGGTAATGGTATGGCCGCTACAATTATCAAGTCATATGATCTTCATCCGTTGATGAAGATCGGCTTGATATGCATAAGGTTCTAGGAAGTATTCGGGGAAGATGGTTTGGTCCATCCACCCTTTAGGGTTGGTTCTATATGAAACCCCCGGAATATTATCAACCAACCCCCGTATAGGATAGGCCCTATTTTGATTTGTAAATATAAGCATAGGAACTTCAATTGTAGCACGCCGACTACCTGAAATACGGATCACCATAGTCATAGCCTCCCCACCCGAGACTACTTCAGCATACTTTACGGTTGTATCTCTCATAAACCCTAAAGTTCGTCCATTGTCAAGATTGACAACGAAATGGGTTTCATCTAGGTTCTCCATGAGATTTTCATCAAATTTCCCGGATGAAAATCCCCTTTGCAAGCCCCCCAAATGGTAGGTGGTTGACATTTCGATTTGAAGCTCTTTTTTAGGGCTACAAATCAAACGACCATGTTGAGCTAGAAGAACTACATTGTGGCTATCTATAAATTGATGGACCCAATTGGCTGTGATTTTGTTGACTAATAGAATATTGTCTTTGGGATCAACAGAATTGGTTGTGAAAATGGACTCGGGACCCACAAGAATGGAAATGGCCAATTCATGAAGGAGGTGAGGAGAAAATTTGACACTTGATTTTCGTAGGCAGTCAAATTCTTCAAGCAAGAGAGGGTATAAGTATCGCACCCATTCACTCCTTTTTTTGCCGCGACTTGCCTTGGCTTTTGGAGAATGGCGTCGGTTTAGGCCCAATCGGCTGCGGCTATAAGAAAATGGAGTGCCTTGGGTAGCACCATCTTCATCAAATTGGTGGCGTTGTTTCCACCAGCTTCAATGACGCGAGAATTTAGTCCAACCAAACCGTGAACGCCAACATATTCAACCATCCAGGAAGTGACAGATCGGCGAGTGGCAAGGGTGGAAACTTGTTGAAGACGGCGCGGAGTGGCTTCATTGCGGTCCATGGCTACAAAATGTAAAACAATGACTTTAAAAAAAATTGTTGACCAAAAAAAAGAAAACAATTTTGTACAGGAAATAGAGGAGAAGAAGAGCAATCCAATGGTGTAATCAAATTGTGAATCACATACCGTAGTAAGAAGATATTGGCGTTCAAAATTGTGGTGAGAGATTTCGAATTTCGAAATTCGAGCGGGAACCGGGAGCTTCGAAATGGAGGTGGGAATCCACGGAGTATAAACCAACCCCCCCCCCAAAAAAATTTCACTCCAAAGCAAAATCGGGAGCTCTCGTCTCCCACTTCCATAAGATGTTTTGAAGGCAACCACTGAGAGGATAGAAATGAAGAAGCAAACCAAAAATGGACTTTCACAGGGAAGGAGCTAAAAATTCAGATTTGCAAACAAAGGGCCAAAAACGCAGATTTTCAAAAAAGAAGCCAAAAACATAGTTTCTCAGGGAAGGGCCGGATTTTTATTCTAAAAGGCCAAAAACGCAGTCTTCTAGGGAAGGACTAGATTTTAATTATGGGAGCCTAAAAACGTTGTTTTGCAGGGAAGGACCAGATTTTATTTATGGGAGGCCCGAAATGCAGTTTTGCAGGGGAGAATCAGATTTTGATTGTGGGAGGTCCCGAATGCAATTTTACAGGGAAGGGACAAATTTTGACGGCATAAGTTAAGAGCCAACACTATTTACACATGACTTAGAAAATAGTGTTAGAGGTAAAAAAAAGGTCCAACACTATTTATCAACCAACACTATTTACCATTTTTAGTGTAGTGATAGCAACTCATGTGACAAATGAGTTCCTTGCATTTGTAAACAACTTAGCCTATAGAAGTAGTTCATAGGATTGACAAATCTTCAAAATATACAAGGCATGTGAAATTATAGAGGGTGTCCTTAGAACATGTTCAATAGAAGATGCACTAAATATATTACTTTCTTATCCTTGGTGTGGCATTAAAACTTTTAATTACTATCATGGAAAGCATAGAATTTTTTTCCATTTTTTACAAAGTTCAAAGTAGCAATACAAAATGATATAATGATTCTCAAACATTAATAGTTGTAAAATATGATTTATTGATCATATTCATACTCTAAGACAAACTAATATAGGAACCAATATTTTATCCTAAAATTTGAAGTCAAAAATTAAAGATCTTTGAAAAAATTAATTATAGATTGAATATTTTATATTTTTACAAAAAAAAATTTCTTTAAGATCAAAATTTTAAGTTCTAATCACAATGATTCTTTAAAAAAAATTAAATTAACTTCTATATTCAAAATTTTTTTGAAGGATCATTTTTTGAATTGAAAAGGTTATTTTTTGAGGTTTCTATTCTACAACTCTATATGAATGAAATTTTTTGTATGTATTTTTTCATAAATATAATTATATATCTTTTATAGGTCATAAAAATTACAAATTATTTTGTAAAGATTTGAGTTACTATAAATTATTGAATAAAATGTAAAAGGAATTCATATCAAATAAAAAATATGTTTAAAAAATTTGAAATTTTTTCTATAAGTATTTATATAGAATGTAATTGAATATTATGGTGTAATAAAATTAGAAAATCAATATACCATGATAATAGGTTCAAAATTCAAATGGTAATAAAAACTTGATAATCTTTAGTTCTATAGTTGTTCTCAAATTTAAAAAGGACTACTTTCATGGCTTAAATTTGAATCTAGGACAAGGAGCACAAATTTCTAAAATCCACTAAACAATTATCTATGAATTTTCCATTTTTTTATATATAAAATTCAAATAATATCACAATAAGAAGATACACATCTTCCATTGAAATAGGGTTCAAGCAATTCCTTCATTAACATTTTGGATAACAAAGAGTATTTTTTCCATCCTCAAGGCCTCCTTAAAATCATCCAAAGGATAAAAAAACATCCCCAATTTCAAAGCATTTACAAATTAAATGCTAAAATCTTGCAATGAACATTGTCAAAGTTTTTGAAAATCCTTCCACACATTTTCATTCTTACCTAGGGCAAGATCCTATAGTTGGATATGGTTAATTGGATATGCACAAGAAGCAATTTTAGTATTCCTTATTTCCTTATGACTATTTGGAGAAATGTAGTTTTTTCCTACTAGTTTGTGCAAGTTTCTATCTTTATCTATGTTCTAATGTCTTCAAGGGGTCTTCAAAAATTTCATGTACACAAGGAAGTCATAGGTTTTCATTGCAAGGATTTTTATAATTTCTCCCCAAATCCCCTGTGTGCAATCTAAATTGGAAGACTTTACAACACATGATCACATCTTACATTTCAATGTTGTTTCCATTTAATACTTAGTAGATTTTACAAGTTGCAATTGTTCCATAGCAATTGTCAATGGTACTATGAAGTAGGATACAAAAAGATGTCATATTCTAAGGTACAATTTTCTATTTATAGAAATCTA
Source organism: Thuidium tamariscinum (assembly GCA_947034885.2). NCBI lineage: Eukaryota > Viridiplantae > Streptophyta > Bryopsida > Hypnales > Thuidiaceae > Thuidium > Thuidium tamariscinum. The sequence continues at coordinate 18,436,836 of OX344752.2, read as the reverse complement.
TGAATCTTTATAAGGACATATGGGTGACTGCAAGAAACACTTATCGATTTTGATCTATTCTCATGATTTTTTAGGAGTACTTTGAAATAAGAAAAATAATTTTTAAACAATATAAAAAAATATGACTAATGTATACACCTTTAAGATGAAGGAACCTAGGGAAGGAATTACATAGAAAAATTCTCTAGGTAGGAGAACTAGAAAAGTGTTAAGTCTCAAAAAAATACATATCTTGATGTTTTAATTAGGAAAAAATAATAAAAACAAAAAAATAATATTTTACTTGATTCAAAATGCAAGTAGAGAGAAGCTCACTTTATAGACTTCCACACCACATAAAGATAATTATTTTTAAAATTCCTTCCCTCAAGAGCTACAAGTCTACTAGAAGACCATCTCATCTAAATTTCTTCTAAAAATCTGTATTTTTGGATTCTAAATAGTACTAAAAACCTCCAAATTAGCAAGTGTGACATTAAATTGGGGTTTATTTGGGATAATAAACTACTTTTGAAAATTATGAAAAAATTATGAAAAGTGTATGATAGTCATGAGTACCTTCCCTACAATCTTGAGTCATTTGGAACCAAAACATAGAAGTTATGGCCAAAAAAAAATCAATGTGCAAAGTGTAACAAAATAGGACAAGTATTTCTAGCAATCACCCATATTCTAAGGTAGATAGGCTATTCACTAAACACTACATTAAAACTCAATACCCATCAAATAAAAATTGTATAATGTCAAAAAATTGGAAATGTTGAAATTTTGTACCACCTCACAAGCAATCAGGCACAACAAATTGTACAATGAAAAGCTATAAGCTTTTTCTTAATTAGATTTTAGATTTGTTAACTTTATTTGCAAGAAATAATGAAATTTGCAAGAAGAAATTGTTTTGTGCACTATTTCTTGGAAGTAAATCTTACATAGGTCATTTAGTAATCATGCCAAGTTTAGAGCTTACAAATTCCTATAGTAACATGGAGAAGGATTTGAATTTCATCTATGGTGTAATGAACACATCTACCTTAGATATCAAAAAAATTTATGACAAATGAATTTTTTAAATGTAAAAAGAGTTTACATTAACATTCTAAAATGTACAAATCAATGAAATTGGAAATTCCAAATCTACATAAAAGATGGATTTGAACATCTAAAATCTATAGATCATACTAATTTTGCATATTAAAAACTATACCAAAGTTAGATTTTAAAGGCATAAATCTACATTTGAAAAGATTGAATCTTATAAATTGAGTTTATTTGAAGGTGGAGACATATTTACAAATTCCCTAACTCACTTTTCCTTGTAATAACTACATTCTCTATGTGCAATACTAAAAAAGGTAGTTCTTACAAGGGATTACTATTACCATATGTATAAGTCAATTTCATTGATAACTTGAGAAAATTTGGAAAATGTTGAAATTTAGAAAATTATTAACCTCTATTTCTAAAAATTAGAAAAAATTGTTCTTGAGAAAAATTAGAAAAAGAGACTCATTTACACATGGTTGGAAAGAATCAATGCAAAATTAGAAATATCCTCTTATAGAGCCAATTCTTTTTTAAATCCTCTTTGTCTGTTGCACTGTCAAAATGCAAAAAGAAAACTATTTCGGCATGAACTACCGAAACAGACCTACACTTACGGTACTTTGTCAAACTGTCAATGCAAAAAGTAAACTATTTTGGCGGTACTTTGTCTGCAAGGAATACTAAAACCGCTCCCTGTGATAACAATTTTATTCATTCTTACACTTTGCACTCAAAATGGTAATTCTGAAGTGGTTTCCGGCAAAACTTAGTATGGGGATTTAGATTTAAACTTCTTCCCCAGGTCTAGAGCCAATAAATAAAAGTTCTGACTTCCTTCTTCCCAGTTCATGAACTTCTAACCAATAGTGCGTAAGAGAACACTTGCTTTTTCATCGCCATCTTTCATGTGCAAAATAAAATGCCCCAAGCTACACATGCCCAACTGAAAAAATGACTCTTAAATCTTTCTTGACATTCTTGTGCTGTGGTAACCACTAGCTCATGCAGACAAACTACAGTAAATGCTTCCACTTCATTACCTTTTGGCTAGTGTGGATAGCCTCTAAGTACTGAAGAATCTAAGCAGCTGGATCAGGATCTAAGAAATATGGTGCAATTGGTAAGTGGAGATGTAAAGCTTCTGTTGCTCAGTCTACTATACACAAGCACATTCCAATATGAAAGTTCCCAACCATATTAAATGTTCAAAGTGGAGTTGTTTACAAACCATGAAGCTCCCGCACTCTGGTCCATGGCAATGTGTCAATTATCGGGAATCGTTTACGGTAATTTCGGCATCATGCTGCTACTGTCTTCCTCCTTGAAAAAATTCCTCTTCTGGGAGGTGTCAATGTGACCAGGTTCTCCAAAATGCCGAGCACCTGTTCAAAGTCGTAAATAAAGCATGGTGTCAGCACCAGTGCCTCTATTGAAGATTGAGCTATTGAACACATTTCAGTCGGTTTGCTTAGGTTGCTTCAGACATTTGCAAAGCACCGTCCACATACGTTCCCCCATATATTAAATGGCATGGCACAAATCTTGAAATCGGATATCAGCTATATAATTGCGTAAGTTTGGAGATAGATAGTAAGTAGTCAATGACAGTTCACCAAAGGTGGTTTGAGAAACATTTACGTACTTCGCTAAATTCGGGTCTTTTCCTTGGGTCGTCATGCCAGCATTGTTGCATCAAAGTTGCCACAGTCCCTGGTATATAATGAGGCACTTCTGGTCGAAGACCGCTGGAAAAGGAAATATGATTAATTAGTACTTGAAGTGCAAAATCCAGTTTTGAACTACCCATCCTAAAAAGACATGTACAAGAACATCCAGCGGATGCAATTTCCTCTCACGAAGCAGGACCATTAATTTCACTAGAGAGGGAAGTCAATTTATCAATCAATACGCAACGAACACTCATGGTCCGCGGTATCATTATTAGACAGACGAACGCATGATGTGCAATATATTCACTTTCCAACGTCATGCGTCCAAACACAAAATTCCCAACAATATGAAAATCTCCACTCAAAGCTGCTGACACTAAATCGATTCACCCCAGGCTACTTCATAGAAAAAGCTGCGATATATACCGTTGTACTACTCCGACTGCAGCTTGCAGTGGGGTAAGACCTCCGTACGGTACCTCTCCTGTAAAAACCTCCCTGAACATCACCAAACATGTCAAAAATTTGACTGACAGAAAAAAATGGTCACTAAATCGAATGAACTTCAAACATCTACGAAATTTAATGAAGATGCACGCCGGGATACAGGTGATATTTAAAGTGGTACTGGGCGTGGCAATATTTTTCTGGGTCAAACTGCATGCAATAAACATATTGCAAAACATCCCACAGCCTGCCTCCCAGGCTGAGTCGTCCGAGAGAGCCGGACTGATTTTTCTTTTTTTTTCCCTTTGCCTTTTAATTGACAACGTCCTTTGAAAAAAATTACACATATTGCAGAACTAATACCCCTGAACACTTTGATCGCGATACAACTTTCATCTCAAAATTCGGGAACTTACCATATAGTAATGCCAAAGGAGTAAACATCCGCTTTGTGATTGTAAGGTTTATGCTCCAGCACCTGGTAGTCATAGCTGACGTCAATTCTTATATACCAAACATCGAGAACATTTGGACCCCATTCAAATAACTGTAGAAGCAACAAAGTGTTGCCTCGCTTAAACCTTCATCCTCTACACGCGCCAAACTAGCTTCGACAGCTTCTAAAATTTCAAACTGATATAGAAACAAGAAAAATTACAGAAACGTCGTTTTCGCTAATTTGGTGGTAATTCATGCGCCATTAAACATTTACAATAGCTTACAGTGCTGGCAGATAAGCAAAATAATATGAAATTTCACTTAGCATCTACAGCATTGTGCACCAATGAGCTGGAAACCACCCCCTCCTTCAATCATTTCATTTCCTTCATTGCTTGAGAGTCCACCACCCTATTCTAATGGAATTGCGCCAATTTAACGAAATTATGTCCGTACCTCGGGAGCCATCCACCGATACGTCCCAGTCTCAGCAGTCATCTCTGCAGAAAACTTCTCACTCTTTTCGGCAGTACTTAGAGAAGTAGGTTTAAGTCGAGCAACTCCAAAGTCGCAGACCTTGACAACCTGAAACATAATACTGGTTTTCAGACTGTTACCAACAACTGGTTTTCAAAGTGCCGTATGCTATAATAAATTATGCGTCACATCTCCATTCTCTTCCTTCATCTCCGGGCTCTCCCCTAAAGATTAATCTCCTTTAACAACCAAGACTAAACAACTGAACTGGCAGACGACATCACTCCGTGTAATCTGGCAAACACTTTTTTCTCATCGCAGGCCAAGCATCGCAATATCAAACTTTGAACAGCAGAAATTGTGAAGACAGGCATCATTGAATTGCAGAGCAGATCATAAGCTTACGTCATACTCATCAATGAGAAGATTCGCAGCTTTGAGGTCCCGGTGAATGATTCCTCTCCTGTCAGAATAAGTTCCAAAAGGGTGAGATATTTACACTCTAATTCGCCTCTATCTCGAATCTTGAAAAGGATAACATCTTGGGGTTCTTGAGGCAAAGAAGAATTCAGTAAATTGGCCATTTCGTATTGTGAAGTGAAAGAAACAGTAACCCACTTGTGTAGGAAGTCCATCCCCCTAGCAGCATCACGTAAGATTTTAATGGCAGTCGCGAAGTATAAGCCTGACTTCCTTGATTCCAACACGTCCCGGACACTGGCCACCCAGTCACAATATTGTTAGTTTGAGGTGCAGAAAAAGTTAGGATATGCTCAGAATCTATTTAAACATTGAACAATATCTGCTACAGATTGTTAATCATTTCAGAATATTGAACCACCATACTAGAATAGCCCTGGAATGAATGACTATTCTCAGTTACGATTTAATGTGATAATCTTACAACCATGAACTAAACTTGTCTCATGCTCAAGTTGACGATTTGAAATATAAATTAAGACATCCGGGTAGATTCATTATTGGGTGTCACGTCTTACTCAAATGGTCCTGACCCAATATCAGCGCGCAATATTGTTACAGATCAATAGATTACGAAACATTAGTGGGATTTCGAAAAAATCAACACCTGCCACCAGCCATCAGTTCAGTAACAACGCAGAGCTGAGGCCACTTTGAACAAGCGCCAATAAACTGCACCACGTTCTTATGTCTGACCAATCTGCACACAGAGGAAAACAAAGCCTGGCTAACTTATAACCAATTTACATGTTCCCAATTCAATACAATTGCAATCCATTCAAATTGCACCTACTTCGTGCATAGAAATGAACCACGAAAGGCATCGTGAGTAGTCCGCGCACAAAACAAGGCATAACGTCCGTCCGTGGAAACGACTAAATGTGGCCGCTGGTAGAAGAATTACATATTTACCAGAAAGGACCCTTAGTGCTACCTCAACACTGGCATATGAGAAACGAAATGAATCGAAAACAATATTCAAAGACTAGAAAGAAGTCAGCTTGACAATTCCAATCACTATTTATGTAGCCAAAAAATATGTACCAAGTTTCTCACCTCATGATCGATATTTCCTGCTTGTAAATTTGCAAGCGTTCAGCAGCTGGAGAAGGCTGACATGTATCACCATCCGCCCCACTACCGTTACATTCAGCTATCTCAATAATTTTAATTGCTACATCTTGAGACAAGTATGTTCCCTTGAACAATCGGCCGGTCGAACCTGTTCCAAGGTTCTCGCCAATGTGAAGCTGAAGACAATACCACAGAAAACGAACCCATAGTCGGTCATACAGAAAAGGACATCAATAGTGTTTGACACGAGCTGAAAACTTAACGGCAATATCGTTAAATTGGCAGATTTCCACGACTTTGGCACTGCGCGGTCTGAGACATAAATCTATACCAGTCCTAGTTTTGAGAGCTTTCTGTAGATATATGTCATAATCATTGGAACGAAAATCGTGCCAATTTAACGAAATTGGCGATTAGCGTAATCGACTGTATGCGTCAAAAGATATCATCCAAGTTCAAGTCGATGCCCAAGCCTCCATTGACTACTAAATGACAAACTGAATGATATAAAGAGTTAGTGACAAACAACTGACCAGACTGTAATCGATAGCCCAATCCTCATACTGTATAGCTTCAGCAGCTGCTCGTAGCTCATCCTGACATCTACGTCTTCTTCTCCCTCGCAACTTTTCATCTAAAGCAACCAATATTGCCTTCCTGAGCTCTTCAGCCTGCACATGTGGACAATACGAAATGCTGAGGCTTGTGCTAAGATATACGCAACCACACGAGTGATCTCTACTTTCAGAAAAAATGGAAAAGACCCGGTCCTTTTGAGGTCTTAATCTCAGGCAATTAGTATACACCTGGACTGGTAAACGACCTCATGCTCCAAGGCTCAGGATCGGAACTGCTAGTCTGCAAAGTCAGCTTGATATTTTTTAAAAGTAAGCAGAGTTTAGAAGACTTCAATATATGTACGCCACATAGGCTCTGATTCTCTAATCTCCAAATTACAGATGCACTAATACAGTCCAAATAGTATTTTCCACCGTTAACCAATGAAAAAATTCGTTGTACTTACACTTTATTGACTCTATGCCTGTCAAGGTCGGCGTGTGGATTCGTTTTTCATTGGATTCCCTGATTGTGCCATTTGAGAAATTAAACAATACAAAGTAATTATTGAGAAAATATAAGAAATCGTTGAGGCCATAGATGCTGATGGTCCCGATGGAGAAAGGTTGTACGACACGCTGACCAGCCGACCTAATGCGCTGAAAATCGATACAATTTAAGGCACATTTTCAGATGCGGAAAGCTGGTTAATAGTCAACTAAGCCTGTCTTCCGGATGAAGGACCGAGGCTAAAGCTTGCCACTGGAGGGAGCCCTCGTCAGATCTCAATGCCTCGTTAGGCCATTGGTTGGTAATATGTTGGAAGTGGCAGAGACGTCCCAAAATTAAGGGAGATCAAATCGTTCCACAGACTCGCAGCAAAACCATGAAAGGAGCTATAACAAATACCTCATCACCAGGCCATCCTTCTACAACGAACACCTCCAATGCCATCCCGTCTGTTGTGCTGAATAAATGCGCTTCCTGCATGTGATTTACAAGATCAAAAGAAAAGCCGAACCGGATTCATACTTGCGAAGCAAAATATGATACAAAGAAGTGAGTCAAGGCATTGAAATTTTAAACAAGATGCAGGAAATCGGGCTGGAAACCACTCAAAATGAAGCATGTTATTTAAGTAACTTCTGTGGTGCCGGATTGGCAATCACAGAAAGTAAAAACGGGAAGTAAATATTTTCTTATCAAACGCACCTTGCTAATAAACCGCTAACAAAGTAACAAACAAGGCAGACGGAAAGAGTTGCTCGTACCATAATATTCAACTGAAGATGCGAATCACTGAGAGCTGACGATAAGTATTTCAGGAGCCCCGGTCTATCGGCGGCCGCTACAGTGACTTCGTAACCAAAGGACGGAGACAGATAATCGTGGTCACTTGTATATCCAATCTCCTCATCGTCCATGTGTAACGGGTTTATAAAATTCCCCCGCGACCGACGAGGTATAGAATGCTGAAGGACACGGGCACCGGGTGGCGTGTTCACAGTAAACGGAGGACAGGAAGGTGTTCCTCGCAGAGGCGTTGACTCAGATCTGCCAAGGAGGGATTCCGAAGGATGTAATTTTGGACTGCTTCCAATACCCAAGCTATTAAGGCTTGAAGTAGAACCGAAGGTCGGTTTTGGTATCTGCAGCCCTTTCCTCGCACGCACTGCACAATCTGTAGGTGAGAGATCGTCTGGAGAAGATCCGAGTCCCGTTAATTGGACCTTTCTCACACGAACTGAAGGAACGACTAAGGCGTCATCGTAAAAGCTATCGCTACCACCGTGTTCCTCTTCTCGTGCCTCGTGCAGCAACTCCATGTGAAGAAGCACGTCTTCATGTCTCTGTGGATCGATACTCAAGGCATACCTGCAGAATGCCAGAAAAGATTGTAAAGTCAAAACTCCTGATTATGCACTCAAAATTTCTATGGAGTCCACCCGCAAGACTCCCTAACTGTTCAGACAACGTTATCGTGGTGTTTATAATTTCACAAAATCGTATAAATAACTTACGACTATGTCTATCACAAAGTCAACCCCATCTTTGCTTCAATTGTCCTTCCAGGCGTCCTTCAGACACAAAATCACTGAAGTCTAGTACGTTCATTTGTTCGTCCATGGTGGCTTAAGTTGTTAAATGAAGCTTACTGAAACATCACAAAATTCCAACTAGTATCTACAGTTGCATACGAGTATTTCAGCACACCACATATCGCAATTTTGAGCACTTCCGTAAGACTTCCGAGGAGGCATCCGATAATCACGTTATTCCTTTTCAAATCTGTTAGAATATGTTAGAATCCTGACACCTGGTAAATGTAAGCTCGGTTGCTTAAATAAGTCTAGGCTTGGAGATCCTATCATTCAGCTGCAATAAAATCAATAAACTGGAACATGAACAGCGTCCAAACCCCATCACCCGCCTTCAGAACTAGCACATACAGCCAGTGAGTACGAAGTTGCATGTCGAGAAATTCAGTGCTCTAAGACAAATTCAGGTCCAAGAAACGACTAAATGCCCTTCTCCTAAAGCTTACCCAAACTCTCAAGACCAACTACGCTTAACTGGCTGATTGAGAGTTGCAGCTGGACACGGTCAGACTCCTGGTTTCTTCATCGAGGTTCAGTACTATAAAATATCGCCGCCGATTGTCAAGCTAAAAATTGTTCAGCTGAAGGTGAAAAAAATGATATCAGGCCTTCAGATCACCATCGACCCGTTGAAACGCTGTGTAAAGTCAAACTTCAGAAGGGAATCCTTAAAGAAGCCCCTGTAACAGTGCTGTGATCTAAATACCTGCCCAGAAGATGATGAGACCCGTCGATAGTATTTGAAACAATGTCGACCGGTTCAAGCCTAATTGTGATTTTGGTCAGGCTCACTCAAGAAGGAGATCCCTCTAGAGGTAATGTAGATAACACAACGCATTTTCTCCAGAGAGAACGAAACTAAATATACGAAATCGCTGTCGCAAGTACAGGTTCCAAACAAATTGAAGTCAGTTGAAGCATCCAATTCCCCCTAATCAAGTTAAGGGAGAACGTAGAACTTTTGGATAGAAAAAACGAGGACTTCAATCGCACATACGAACTCTTGGTAGACATTCAAGAGTAGGCGAGGTAGTAGATTTACATTTCAGGTAACTTTATCAGAGGTCGAATTTAGCACCACAAAAATCAATTGAGAGGAGATGATATTAAAGTTAAAATAAGAGAAGAGCTCGCTCAAAGCAACGTACCGGGATGGAAGACGAGAAAAATGTCGGCGAAACTCCGTGCAGACTGCCTCTCCATATCCAGCAGCTCGTACATTCTCCAACACTTTCCCTATCACACCTTCCAGGTCTTTCACTGACAGCGGTGATAAACCCCTTTTGTTACCTTCAGGGAACCATACAAGATCTTCCATCCTTTCGGAAGACCCTTCCGATGATCCTTCAGAAGTACGAGGGCTTTCCCAGTCACTGTCACCATCCAGTTCACGGCCTTTTACAGAGCGTCCAAAAGCTTGTAGAGACGGTTGGCATCGGTTACTCCCAGTGCTCCCCACCATCTCTAGCATTGCGTTTCCATTCTTGATGTAGGATCCAATTCCGGTTCCAATACTAGGCATATTCACATTTCCTACCAAAACGGCCAACACTGAGGTTCGTATTGTAGTCTGGTACCTCAAACCCGAATAGCTTCGGATCCCCTCGCCAGAATGCCCCCTCTCGATTCAGTACCAGCTGGTAAACCTGCACAAATGCAGCACTCTTACGCTTTGCGGCCGTCAACACAGCGTTCCTTTCCCCAGCTATGAAACACGCGCGAACAATTTTCAGAATCATGCACGCAATTGGGATATTTTGGAGGAATATCCGATCCCACTATCCCGGGGTACAGTAGCAAATCATCACGTCGAACGGCAATTACCCTCAGTCAGCTGTAATCCTCCTGAAATGCCTTACTCTCAATACAACAGCAATTGCTATACAAGCTCATGTAGCAAGCGGTGCCGTCGGTAAGTCTGTCAGTAATACCACAACTACTCTTAAGTGAACTACACGAGCTCCTCGGTGATTGACTTCTTCACAGCAACTGTTAGCGTTTCAACTGACATAGCAAAGCCTCCTTCCTCCCGCACACACCATAACCTAACGCCAAGATCGAATCGAAAGAAACCAGTAATCACCGTGTTCCTCCACATCAATTCATTTCTCAGAATTTGCCCCGCAACGTTACTCAACTCTCTAAAGTCGAACAAATGCCTCAAACAACTCTGTGCTAATTAAACGCCGCCTCCCGGCCTCTGGCATTCTACTCCACGCAAACTTCAAAGCTTGATCACCGCGGATTGAAGATCCCGCCGCCGATGATCACAATCATACAAAACTCATCCTCCCGAGACTCATGAACTGCAAGAAAGTATCAAAACGACACAAAGTGTGTCGATTGACAGCACACTGTAACTCACTCCATCCTGACCAATTCTGGCCTAACAGATTTTCAAGAACCGGATATCCCCAGCCACGCACGCAATGCAGCGGCGGCCGCCCTAAACCGGCTTAGCACATCAAGGATTCGGGATGCGAGCGAGCTCATGAGTCGCTGCAGAAAACGCAGCCCGGGACATAGATTGCTGGAGCAACGGGTGAAGCGGCGAAACAGGTGTGGCAAGGCAAATCAAGCGTTCTTGTGTTTGCGTTGAGCGCCCGGTTGTGAGAGTCCCGTTGTTGAGCGACAGATTCTTGAAGGCGGAACGCAGGTGGCGAGTGGAAGAGATATTATCGCGCGGGGATTACGGAAAGCATGCACGCCTGCGGTGGTTCGGAGCAAGAATGCGTGGATGTCGCCATTGCGGGGCAGCGCGGCGCAGTTTTGGCCTTGACGAAAGAACCAAGAGAAACTCCATGACGGAGCTTGTCTGTGCCTCTACCTCCAGGTCTCCACCCCACCACCCTCCCGTCACGCTTCCAAGACTCCTTCTCGCCCAAGCTTCCACATGGCCCTTCCTTGCCCGCTTTCACGCGACGGCTGTCTCCTCCGTCTGTCCTCAGCTGACGTTATTACTGCGGGATAGTCAAAACTCACGAGAAGGAGAGGTTTCACTGTTGCTTTTTGAATTGGGAGCAACTCCCGCGCCATTCTGAGCCCGACTGGAACTTTTGCCTCCGAAATTCACCTAAAAGGGAAGTGAGAATCAACAGAGTCCATGGGGGAAGGGACTCTTATAGCAATCATCTTAGAGCTAATTGTAACAATTTTTAGTAATTTTTTGTAGGAAGAAAAATGGATTTGGCATTAATTGAAGTTGTTTCATATTTTTTTGGACCTTTGTGGAATTAGTTATGAACTTTTTAAGTTGAAATGTAATGTAGTGGTCATCGTAAGCAACCACTTCCTAAAACGTGCAACATTGGTACATTGAAAAAAGTAAAATGTACCTATATGTCATGTTCGCTTTTACTAGCCTATTAGATTCAAGCCTCCTACTTTAACCAATATTTTTTCAGTTATTTCATTCATATATCTTAGATTTTATGCATTTGAAGGGAAAATGGATAGATTCATTCATATACATTGGATCATTCACAAATTATTAATTATTAATCATCTTTATTTAAGTAATGAGTATCAAAATGTGTTAAGATTCTACAAAAGTTTGTCAAACATATTATGGTTGCTTTAACACATTTAGTAACTAAAAAGGCTATATAAATAGATTATGGTCCCCAGAGTAGTCCTTGGAGTATTCCTTAAAAAAAATAGAGTTTTGCTTTAAGTTTTATCATCTCAAAAAAAGAACATAGATATGGTATTTATAATATATATAATCAAATGAAATTTATGACCCAATTTTCAATAATTGATTTTAATTTTTATTGTTTTGATTTTAAAGCAAATAAAATAAAATAAAGTTGTGGAGATAGAATTTGCAACTTTGAATGAGAAGATGGATAAGTAGCAAGTAAGGAAAAAAGAAATAATTTTTTGAAAGACTAGTGGTCAAGTTGATCTAAAAAGAATTGAAAAGCATTCTCATTGAAATTCATTGAAAAAACAAGTAACAATGTAAGGAGCCATTATTTGGACTAGTTTGTTCTAAAGCTTAGGCATCCTATTTATATAGTTGTTAAATATTACCACAATATTGAGAATGTATAGAACTTCTAGAGGTTTGACTTTTAAATACCTTTGTATTTGAGCCCTCTCTCAAGCCTACCATTACAAAATTTCTTATATATTTGAATTACTTGTTGAGTGCCTAAAATCAAAGACCAAGAGCCATAGATTGAACATGTTAGAGAAAAACACATTACAAATTTTTTTGAAGCACCTTAATTAACCCCTAAAGGACCATTGTCCCTTCAAGGGACAAATAAGATTTTAGGCAGGTACCTACGGGCTGAATTTTTGTCCTGATTTTTTGAAACTTTTTTTGGAGATAGAAAGATTGAATATGTTTGTAGGGATATAATTTTTTTTCAATCGGTGCCCGGGAACAAAAGTTATGCCCAAATAAGCTCAAAACAGGGGACGGCAGGCAATTTGGTTAGCAAAGAAAACTTTGAAATTTATTTCTTTTGAACCTTTTTCCTTATAGATTATATTTTTGCTTATCTAGGAAGCGTTGATTCATTTCATTTGGATTTGTTATGAGAAAGTTATGGACATTCTTGTTTTTCAGGTAGTTAGAGCATTTTCTTGAAAAAAATAACTTGTAGGATTCATTTGTGAATGCAATTTTTCGAATTTTTTTTCTTCATGGTTAAGTTTAACTGCTAGAACAATCTTACCATTGTTATTAGTGCATTTTAATTCCATCTAAAAGATATTAATATTTTAGATTTTCCTTCTATCTCGTACCTACTTCTACTTCATAATTTCTTTAAGTATGAAAATTAATTTTTTTTGAATTTTTTTCCCCTAGATTCTCAACTCAATTTTGCACTATAAAGATTTGAAGTTGAAAACTTTGTAGTGCAAAATTTTTAAGTTAAAAATGTTCAAAGTCAAGAAATCTAGTCCCACAGTGTGCTAAAAAACTTGTTTTTTCCACTTTAAACACAAAATATCTTGGAAGTTGTGCGGTCAAAAATTTTGAAATTTTTTCCAAAATTTTTTATACTAGTTAGGTATAAGATCCTATGGTTATATATGGGGAAAAAATTAATTTTTCTTTTACTCTTTGGTATGAAAATGGCAGTTTTCAATGTTTTTTGGCAGAAAACAGGGCTTGGTCCTTTAGGGATTAAGGTTTGATGGAATTTGGTGTTGTATTTTAAGTAATAATTTTTAAACTATTCCTAGTTAAGCCTTCATCTAATAGTTGTTGTACAAATTGTAAAGAATTTTATAATTAATTCTTACTATTGATTATTGATAGTTTCAATGTTTTGTAGTTTTATAATAAAAAGCATTATGCCAATGCCTCATCAATACAATAACTAGTAGGAACATTGTTTAAATGGTATGCAAAATGTTTGAATAATTTTTGCACTAATTTTTTGCAAAAATTGAATTAATTGTAAACGTCACCACCAAACTAATTTGGATGTTGTTGTTCAAAGTACAAATATAATGATTTTGCAACACAAAACAACAAAACAATAAAAAACATATAAACTATAATTGATCATTAGTAAACAAGGACTTTAATTTATAGTGATTACATCATCCAAATCCCATCCCAATTTTCCTTCAATTCACCTATGATCTCGTGTGCCACTTTAGCCTTCTTTCATCCATTGTAAGCCTTCCTCAATTCTAATCTACCGTTTCTTACTCCACCTTAATTTTTACCTTCTATCTAACTTATCCACTTAAATTTGTCTTCACTTCACCTCACTTCCCTCTCACACCACTCCAAACCTCCTTTACACCACCTCAACCTAGCCTTCCTTCGTACCACACCACCTCAATAATGTATCCAAATGCCACAAGGTCACTATTTCTACACATAATCAAATTTCTTTTTTGTATTTTCATACATTCATATCAATCCTTTCTATGAATAAAGATTATGGCAATCCAAACTCAATGTAATATAAACAATTTACAATGCTTTCTAATGGTATTTTTTACAAAAGCCAAAGTATAGGCATCATGAATATGGACATGTCTGTGCTTCAAAATTTTGTTGGACCCAAGTCATGGAAAAAGGGAGGAAATGCTTCTAGATACAATGATCATCATTGACTTTAACTATGTAGGATTCCAAATACACCTTTTCATCCGTAGAGAATAGGCAAAGGCTTTTGCCTTAGGGATTGACCTAACATCCCGCCTAACATAATCTACAACTTACTCATCAATTAATCACAATATTAAGAATTTGGGTGATTTGTTGCTTTGGATTTTCTGTAAATATCACATTAGCATTTGAAACATGTGGTTTCTATTACTTCATGCCTCAAATTTGTAGTAATTTGTTGACAATCAAAAGAAAACTCTACTCAATTCTAACTCATGTTTTTGAAGACTTTATAAATAAACTATGAATTTTAAAAGTTACTTATTTTCAAATCACTCTTACACAACATTCTTGAACTTTGGGAAAGAAGTGTCTTAACATGAAATAAAATAAAATAAAGACTACATTCTTTATTCCTCGTGAATTTTGGTTTCTTTCATTACTAAATTATTGACTTTAAGTTGTTTTTTTATGAATTATGGGGCCTATCATATTGTAAATGGAATTATTCTATACATAGTGAGATTCTAGGACTCCAACTTCCTTGTTGTTCAATTTAATTTTTGAAAGTGTATAATAAATTAAAACTAGTTGTTGCACTAAGTTACAAAAGATTACCTTTCAAATAAGATATCTTCACAAACTTCTTCATCACACTACAAGAGCTTGTATCTTTGTAAAACAAATTCAGTTTGGTGAAGAAATAATGATCAAAAGCAAGACTCTTTTACATCTAAAAGTCATGCCAATTTATTGTCAAAGGCCCAAAATCCTCACTAGTGATAATTGGACAAAAGCTTGAAACTAGCCCCTAACCCCTTACATCTAGAAGCTAAGCCAATTTAATAGAGAGAATTTTTTATCCAAATTTGCTAAATTAGGTGTACCAAATATGAAGGGCTAGCCAATTCTTGACCTCAAGGGCAATGTCAAATGTCATTAAAATCTTTTTTTAATGAAATATTATTTCTTTCAACAAATCAAAAACATTGGATTTTGTACAATTGGCCTCAAGGGAATTTGCCTAGCCTTTAACTACAAAGTATCTTTGAAAATTTCAACCCTTTTCTTTTTTTCTTTTGGTTTATTGAATCAAACCAACTTCTTGGACTAAAGGCCTTTACATATGGAAGAATTTTTCCCCTTTAAAATCTTATTTTAATGAGTAGTTGAAGATAGCCTTTAACCCAAAAGGGATGAAATTTTGTGCAATTGGCCACTAATTAAAGATAATTTGGCTTGACTTGTTAGTGTAAAGGGACCCTTAGTTAGGTTTTGGGTGAATTGGTCCCCTCACTCATCTCCCCGAGCTACTCTAGAAGTGCATGTAAAAATAATAAAAATAAAAATAAAAATAACTATTTTGTATTGTGTTTAGGGTATGTTCTAGACCTCTTCCAACTCTTCACTCATCTCACATTGCAAATATAAATTCAAAATTTGCAAATTTTATCATGTGTGATTGTAAATTAAAAAATTCAATGTTTTCTTAGGATGATGAATAAGGAGGTCAATTCCCCTGTATACTTATTAACATCTAGCTTGGCAAGTAAATTCATTCTTCAATTTTAATTTTCCATGTTTGACGAGCCAAAAAGTCGCCTCATAGCTCCTCTATGCACAATGCCTCTCCACTCCATTGGCTCCTCGTTTCTCTCACCAACTTCTCATTCTTTGAGAGAATTTGTTTCTCTAAGGAATTGTGACTACCCCTATTACGATGGTCCAAATTGGTTGAGGTTCATATTCTACAGTAATTTTCGAGAGTCGTCAAATTGCAGTGATGGAGGAGTCCCTTGATTTGAGGAAGCAAAAAGGGACCCTCCAACTCTGCTAAATAATGTTATGGAAAAGGTTAGTGTGACACCTTCCTACTGAAAGACTCCCCATGAACACTTCTTTTCTCTCACCAACTTCTCACCAACCTTCATAAAATTTTGTTTCTTGGAGAAGGTGGGACTCCCCCTATCTCACTACCCCTATTTTTGCAGAAAAACCAGTTCATTTCCGTGGAAGAAGGAAAATGAACCTGAGCGAAACTGCAGAAGCTTCCCAACTGAAATCCTCCGAACGCTGTTTGGATTCAGTTGACTTGACACTTTCCACGAAGATTCTGAACCCGAATCACGACGACCGACAAAAGCCCGACTCATGAGCAAAAACTTGATTGAGTGGAGGCTGTGGAGCGAAATCAAAGGATGCTGTGGTGCTTCTCTTCTCTTAAATTTAGCTTGGCAGAGATTTCTAATCTATGCTTGTAGGGATAGGATCTAGGGACGTTGAACATTCAGGTTTTGGCCTTTGCTTTTCCGAAGGGGTAGTGGATCATGGAAGTTATTATGAAACACATGGCCACCTGCCCTCCCTCCTGACTGAGTTGAGTGGTGATGAACTTTCAACCATAACTAGGGTGGCCTGTGTCGTTGCCACAGTTTAATTTTTTTAATGTATAGAAACTTCAAAATTCAATAACTTTCATGCCGTAGGTTGGAACACTATGAATCAAAGCCCATGCACCCCTCCTCGTTGAGGGCTTTCTGACAGTACCAAACACGCACCCGGGGGACTCACGGTCCGGGAGATCTCAACGTAACAAACATCCAAACAAACAAACAGCGTATCTTCATATGGGGATGCCGCCCATTGCTAGCAGTAAGGTAGAAGGCTCCGTAATCGCCCATCTATAGGCTGAAACTGAATTTTGGGGAGGTGAAACATCTTGAAATATTTTTCAGGATATTTTCCTTGAAAGACAAGTGGAATTGATATCTAACCCAATTCGTTTCATATTTTTTGGAACTTTGTGGAATTAGTTATCAAATTTTGAAGTTGAAAGGGCATAGGGCTCTAAAATGGGGCCCTAGCTAAAATGTACACTATCAGTACACTACTGAAGGCTATGAACAAATATTGTACATTTAAGGTAGGGCACCATTTTAGAACTTGTTCCATTTAAGAGCCTTCTACCTTAGTAGCTGCAAGAGGGGTGAAACGATGGGGTGTAAAATAGAAAAATTCTTTGAGAATTTTTTTTTCAAGCCCATTTCCTTACCTCCGAAGGGAAAGAAATGGCATTTGTAATCCTTAAGGAATCTGAAAACCACAAGCCATGGACAACCAATGAGATTGTGCCATGTTCACATTCTTTAAGAATTGAAATTGAGGTGATGAAGGTGTGACTACCTCTAATGGTCATTAGTTGGCTAGGGAGGATTGACTAATCATTGACCCTAGCTAAAGATAAATGTAGAAAGTTGTTTACTATTTTGTACCAAATTCTTTTGTATTTCTTCATTTCTCCTAACTAATTATAGTAGAAACACCTAAAACTATCAATATGAACAATTCAACATAGTTTGGGGCATTTTTTTTCTAATATTAATATTTTGGAGTATTAGCAATTGAAAATTATTCATTCAAAATTTTTTATATTTTTAGATATAGCATGGAATTTCTATGAATTTTTAAAGTAGAATCTCCATATCCCTTTGAAATTGTTATATAGTTGAATATAAAACCGAAACCTCCCAAAATTAGTAGTTTACTAATTGTAGCTAAGCAAGTGGTGAGTTTAATGATATTTTTATGTATATTTTAATAGAAGTCTAGAGACACTTCAAGGAAAATCTACGGTGCATCTATGAATGCATCCATGGATAGTTGGAGGTGATTCTACCTTAAAATTAAAGTCTCTAATTTGCAAATCTAAATTCAAAAGTTCCAAATTTTAGCATATCTTGTAAATAAAAAATTCCAATGTTTTCCCAAAAGGTGGATTGTAGGGCAATGAGGGGGTCAATTCACTCCGATTGTCATTAACTACATCCTTCTATATGTAAAATTTACCAATCTATTGGCTCTCTCTTTTGAACAACAACCATAGTATTGACTTTGGTTTTTGAATCTACATTTGCAAATTCTAGGTACAAGTACATTTACACTTTACAACATGGTTAGGGTTTCATTGGTGTAGAGATCAATAGAGCCTCATAGTCATAGTCATATTGTTCTTGTTTCTTGCAATATTAATTATTCACCAACTAATTTCCTTCAAACTCAAATTGATACTAGCTAAATTGCTACAATTCTCAAATGTAAGGAAAAAGACAATTTAGAATTGTATGAAAGTTGCATAGAAGTATAATACACTAAGTTAATAAAAATTGATATAATGTAGCTTCAACACTTTTAACAAGTCTTTTAGGTTTGGTATGCAACCCAAATATTTAGCAATGTATCATATGACTACAATTACCAATCTTAGGCTCAAATATTCTTGGTTACCTACACCATGTATATCCAATATTACATTCAAGGTGCTTATTCATGTTATTCATACAACTTTACAAATTAAACATATCACAAGGACAAAAACTTTCAAATGGAGATAAATCTACAAATGTATGAATTTTAGTATGTGGTCAAATGGTCAATACAAAATTTTGAAACATCACTCAATTAAAGTAGAGATGCATTTTAGCCATTCAATTAATGAAGTAAAGAACTTTATTAGGTCTCTTGCTTAGCAAAAATATTAAAAAAAACTATTTGAAAAGCGATTGGTCGATAAAAAAATGAAGTCGGCTTTGGTTGGAGGAGATGCTTTATGAGAGATTAGGATTTATGAAGCATGTAGGAAAGGGGCTAAAGATCATCAAAGCATCTCCACCAATGCATAGGAAATGGTGTTAGTTTTGGAAACTTGGTGTGTCCAAAACTACAAAAAGGCCTACTTGAATACTATGGCCCTATGAGTGTACATCAAAAAAACAAATTTTAAAGTTAGCCATGTCTAAAACTCTGTTTTCTTGACAATGAATTAGAAATACTTTATCTTTTGTCAATTTTTTCTTTAAAATCCAAAACTCCTTTTTTATACCTTGTCATATTGGTATACATCATTTCAAATTTTTGTATGTAGAAATTGAAGGAAATTTACATTTTATAGTATTAAAAAAATCAACAATTTGACAAACATATGAATGATGTGGGTTCTCACAATTTTTGAGGTTTCTTTTGAAATTGAGAGCATGGGATTGTATAAGCCATTTTATAGGGACTATAGGTTTCAATTAGACCATTCTTCCATATTAATGCCCTTGCATTTGAAATATTTGTTAAATGGGACAATACATTCTATTTATATTTTATGGCCATATAATTCATTTTTAGAAGAAATTTTTTTGGATAAAGACTTGAGTTCACGGTGTAAATGTTTGTGAGAATTTAAAAAAAATTACATTATCTTTGAAGATATCACCAAAAATCTATGAATTTTATGAATTTTAGCTAGTGTAATTTTTGGCAAATTGTTTTGTTTTTTGGTGATATCTTCAAAGTCAATGTAATTTTTTTTAATTTTCTCTCAAAAATATGAATATCATAAAGACATAAACTCAAGTCTTTATACAAAAAAATTACTTCTACAAATGAATTCTGTGGTCATAAAATATAAATAGAATACATTGTCTCATTTAACAAATATTTCAAATACAAGGGCATTAATATGGAAGAATGGTCCATATTGCAACCTATAGTCTCTATAAAATGTCTTATACAATTCCATACTCTCAATTTCAAAAGAAACCTCAAATATTGTGAGAACCAACATCATTCATATGTTTGTCAAATTGTTGATTTTTTTAATACTATAAAATGTAAATTTCCTTCAATTTCTACATACAAAAATTTGAAATGATGTATACCAATATGACAAGGTATAAAAAAGGAGTTCTGGAGTTTTAAGAAAAAATTGGCAAAAGATAAAGTATTTCCAATTCATTGTCAAGAAAACACAATTTTAGACATGGCTAACTTTGAAATTAACTTCCTTTCAAATCATGACTAATTTTTTCTTCAAATTTCCATAGGAATGTCGAGTATGTTGTACACTACAACTTTCATATGTACACTTTTTGACCTTGTGCATTGATGCTTATGGTATTGTTGTTTGAATGAGCATTTCAAAGTTCTACTCAATTTTGTTAGTCACTATAACTATTAAAATGAAGTTAGTAAACTCTAGTTTCTATTCTAATTTGGAATTTTCAATCATTTCTAGAATTATATAAAATTTATTACAATCTATCTTTAAATCTATATCAATGATCTACTAATTTTAAAAATCAACATAGTGTGACATGGCTTTTTATCTTTGAAATGACAAAAAAAACTATTTTTTCATCCAAAGTAGTTTGTTTAAGTTTATGTGAATTAAAGGTGATTTTGGTTTTGTAATTTTGTAATTATTTTACAATTTTCCATTTCTTCATTGTGTACAAAATGTCATCTCCTTTCAAATTTAAGATAACCATTAAAGAAGAAATGGTGTAATTATTATAATATTGTTTATTAGTGTATGCAAGCATGGAAGAAATGGGCTTTGAAATAGTTCAAAATACTAGTAGTCCAATTATTTGTCAATGATATTGATAATGGTGAAATTCATTTGCAAATATATAGAATGTCTTCAAGCTACAACAAATTATATTAACTTAGCACTCAATATTCAAGGTCTTGTAAATTGTCTCTTTTTAATTACTAATATATTCCTAGTTAATCAAATTTTATGCAAATTTTACTTATGACTATTTTATGTAATTGTTATAATTTTACTATACTTGAACTTAGCTCCTAACATTGTAGTACTAGATACAATCATGGACCATGTACAACAAAAATAGGGGTAGCAAAAAGTGGGTTACACCTATACATACAATGCTTCCCCATTGGCTATTTGATTCTTTCACCAACTTTTCATTCTTCAAGGAAATTTGGTAGTGATTACTAGAAATAAAAGGTGTGACTATTCCTAATAATCACTGCCAAATCAAACCAATTTCGTTTGCAAAAATAGAGCTTGCCAAGGATTGTACATTACAAGCGATTGGAGTTGGAGCTTTGGGTATTCAAGCTTGGAGATGTAATGCAACAATTGCTATGCTTTTCAAGCATGTAGTAGATTGACCAAAAAATATGCCAAACTAACTTGGGCCTTCTGTCTTAATATAAGTGAAAGGAGAGAATGTTGAGAATGATAAAGTGTAGTAGAAAGCTTCTAGTCAAGGGTGTTCCACTTTGAAATCTGTTGATCATCAACATGATCAAAACAATAGAACCGGATAGATTTTCTACTAGTGTGCCTTGAAGGCAAGGACAATAGTAGAGTTTGTAAGGTAAGGCCATTTCAAAGTGAAATGCCCAAGATTGTAGGCTTTCCATTGTGTGTAGTAATAGAGGGGACAATAGACGCAACATTATCATTGAATATTATGCCCATGCACTACAAGAAAATAGTGACTTAATTGACACGTCCAAATTAATAAACAATGTCTGAACTGATAGAAAAAAATGTTTGAATCAACAAAAAATTGACAAAAAAACGTCCAAATTAACAGGAAATGACTGCATTCCCTTGTAATGATGCTATTTGAATATCATGCATTGGCTCTATATGTCGCAGGTCCATTGAAAATCATATATTGTGCTCCAAGTTGTTTTTATATAGGCATTCATTCTCCAATGTTTACGAGGAAGGTTCACCATTGAAGGTAGGAAAGAAGGCCGAGAAGCAGCATGGCCCATACCCAAATTGGTTTAATTACGGTCTTTCACCTCCTATCTAAGGTAGAACCACCCGTAATCGATCATTTAAGGTATTTTAGGCATGATCTAGTGTAGTGCAAAATAAAACAAATGTTTTCAAAGGTGTAAAGATAAAAATGATGGGGATTGCAAAAACTTTGGTAATTTTATCACATGAATTGAAATCACTATGAATTTTGGGAGGCATAAAGTGTGCTTGACCAAATGCCAATCTATGGAGTCTTCTAATTTCAATCATGCAAAAAACTACATTTTTACTCACTCTTTTGTACTTTTTTGCACACTACTTTGGAACATGTGCCATGAACTTTTAGTCCCAACTTTAAAAATGAGAAAAAAACTCATTCTAGCCTTGGTTGGAAATACATCCATCATTAGGTTGGCTATGGGAGCCAATTGGTTATAGGTGGTTCTACCTTATAGTGTTGTATTAGAGTATCAAAACTTATGTGGTAATAGGTAGTTGCAAGAGGGGCTAGCTATTTTTGGTAGCACTTTGCCAAAACTTTAATTTTTGTGCTTAATACTAGGAGTACCATGAAACAAAACAATTTTGTTCATTGATTTGAAAAATTGATAGCTGAAAATATTACTTTGAGTACTATGACTACTTACAAATATTAAAATAATACTATTTGGAAAAAAGATAGTTTGTCCCAAAAAAATTGATACAATGAAGTATAAATCAATAATAGATAAAAAATGATGAACAAGAAAAATTTGAAAATTGGCAATTTGTAAGGACTTGATGGTGATCATATTTCTTCCAAAAAATGAAGCCAAAACCATCTTCAATATTTAGAAGTGTACAAGCAAGGGAGCCCTATATGCATAAATATGGAGGCCATAAAATAATGTATTTTTGGAGTTCTCTCAATAGGCACATGTCCCTCTATTGTTGAAATAGATCATAATGATTTTAGCTCTAAATCATTAATTTTGGATACTCCCTCTAGAGTACTAACCCCCCCTTAAACCTCAAATTGTGACAAATTAGCAAAATTGAGTCTTAAATATAAAATAATAAAAATATTTTAAAAATAATGGATGAAATTACAATCAAGTTAGCCATCTCCATTAAAAGTTTCAAGTTCATCAAGTTCTACCTTGAAAAGTTCTATAGGAAAATAATTGCATCACTTTGAATGTGATGCAAAATTGTATAGGTCTTTCTTGTCATTTTCCAACCCTTCTCTACTTCAAAACTTGCTACCAAATACAAGGCCAGTTTTATAATTGATATGTATAAAAGGTTATAAAGAAGCTTGCTTAATGAGTGGTTTATAGCAAATGGTACATTGAAATCCAATTTTCATGGTGTTGAATAAGCATCAACAACATTGTTGAAAAGAGTAGCATGCCCTAATCTTCATCAATATCTACATGTAAAAATAGAAATTGTGACAATGTTAATCTCCATGTTAATCAACTTGAGAGTTGTTGGTCAACCATTAGTCAATACCAATTGTCCAACCTATCATCCAAGGGGTGATAGAACGTAGAGTACCACAAGTCTTGTTAGGGCACTTCATTGTGAGTTGAAAAAAAATATACATGTCATTTCTTACATTGTGAAATGTAATTGTGTGACAAATCTAGTACTACATCTACAACAAAGATTCTAAAAAACTGGAAAACAAAAGGCAAGATGATGGCATGTTGAGTTGTATAACTTGCAAATAAATTTTCAAATTCATTTTTTAGTTTAAAAAAATGAAAATATAGAAGTCTCATTTTCTAATGTAAATTTTAGCTTGTGACAATAAAATAGTATTTCAAGGTACACATAAAGACTTAATAGTACAATTGGTGACCCTTATTGCCTCCAATTTAGTAATGTGAACTATTTTTTTTATAATGAATTAACCCCTAAAGGACCAAGAGTCCCTTCGGGGGACTTTAAGAATTCGGGCAGGTACTTGTGACTTCAATTTTTAATGAATTTTCTTGAAATTTTCACATAAGATAGAAAAATTGATTAGCTCTGTGAGAATATATATTTTTTTCCAATTGGTGACCGGGAGCAAAAGTTATGCCATCTTAAGCATAATTTTCATGTCGATGGGCAGAAAAAAAAATCTACAAAAACTTCAAAATTAAAAAATTAATTTTTTTTTCTTATAGATTTTATTTTTGTCTACAAGTGAAGCTTTGATTCATTCCATTTGGATTAGTAATGTGAAAGTTATGAACAATCTTGTTTTTCGGGCAATCTAAGTATCTTCTTGAAAAAATAACTTATAGATTCATTTGTGAATGCAATTTTCACAATTTTTCAAAAAAAATTGTTGGACAAGGTTGATTTTGTTTGCTAGAACAATCTCACCATTGGGATTATTGTGTTTCAATTCCATCTATGAGATATTTGCAATTTAGTTTTTCTTTCAATCTTGAACCTACATCTACTTGACAATTTTTTAAAGAATGAAAAAAAAGTCTTTATTTTGTGAATTTTTTTTCCTAAGCTCTTAGCTCAATTTATCAATAGAAAAAAAATTTAAATTCAAGGTCTGTAGTGCAAAAAAATTACATAAATGGAGGACAAAGTCATTTGAAGTTGCAAACTAGAGTTTAAGAAAACTTTGTTTTCCAACTTTGAATGCTCATATCTTCCTATTCATACGGTCAAACTTCATGAAATTTTCACCACATGATCTTAGTTAAGTAAAGTACAAGATCCTATGGTTAGATTCTAAAAATTTAGTTTTTTTGTTTTTCATGGATGAATGGAGCAGAAATGGCAGTTTTGAGTGGTTTTGGGTTGAAAAACGGCCGTGGTCCTTTAGGGGTTAAGTATTGCCAACCATCCTTGCCATGTAGAAATGAACATCACAAATTGTCAAAACAATATATCTAAAATTCAATTTTTTGTTTAAGATTTATATTCCATGTAGTCAATAGTACTGTAGGTGATTTATAGTACAAAAAGTACTCAAATGGTGAAAATCAAGAAACCCAACTAAGAATACAAGTAGTTCTTGCAATTTCCCTTTTGGGGTTTTGAAGATATCATTGCAATCAAAGTAATTATAGGGATGAATATCATGAAAGTTTGGACAACTCAATCATACAATCTTGTACTAGACATTTTTTAGATGATGTGAAGCATAATAGGAATCCTTTTGCCACATAGATTGCAATGTAATTATGTATTACTATTCAAAGAGGATGTTTCAATTTATCTAAAACCATAGTTGGAGTTCAAATTTGATTCATGAACTTCTTTAAATGAAATAACTTTAACATAAGAAGTGATTCAAACCACTAGGAAGACACTAGTGGAATGAAATGTCATTGAATTGACTAATTTTGTTTGCAAAATGACTTTCATATGTCAAGGAGCAGTAAAAAAAGCACATTTGTGGTTGAACCTCCTTCTACTAAAATGCTCATAAATCACTTACAACTTAATGGATTGATATGAAAATTTAAGCAAATAAATTAGATTGGCATGCACAACTTTTCAAAAGATTCTTCTCCTAAGGAGTATTTATATTAGAAGAGGTAGCATAATGGCAAATCTAACAATGTGAATCTTTGAAAAATGTGCTTATAGTATTAATGAATCATACAAAAAAACCCTGTATGTGTGACGTATGTTCAAAACTTCATTTCACCTATTGAATTAATTTTGAAAACTTCACATAATTCAAATACATTTTCTATTGTTGTAGAAAAGCAACTTTTGAATTTCATGTTCATTCAATCAATTTTGCAATACTTATGGCACAAAACAATTTTGGGAATGAATATGTGACAGAGACAAATGTTTCTTACAGTCACTCAACATTGTACTCTAGGAATGATGTCTCAACTTGGAAGTTGTGAAATACCATAGTTTGACAATAGAACTAGTTAGATAGGTTGTGTAAGAAGTTTGAATTCCTATGTTATATGTACATACGTTTTGCATACTTGTGAAATTAGGTCTTGAATTTCCTAGAAAAAGATGCTAGTGCTATTTACTAACGTGTGGATTTCATGACAAGATGGGGTAACATGTCATTTCATTCATGAAGAATATCTAGTACTTGATTAGATGGTTATAGGTTGGTTGTGGATTATGCGTGACTCTAGTGTAGGGTTTTTTTCATAGTTTTAGGAATGACCACTTTAAAAATGCACAAAAATGTCAATTTTGATTGAAAAATTATAATTCCACTTCGGTGTGATTCATGAAACAAGTGCTCACCTTTGAAAATATGTGTCCCTCTCAAAATTTACCTCCAGGCAATTGCATTGTAAATTAGGCTTGTCTCCCTTATATGACACTTGTGTACTTATTACTGGCAAAGTAGGTGAGGTACTGAATGAAAAAAACCCAAGAGGCCAGACTTGTTGAGTCACATCATGTTCTCATTAGATCATGATTCTCCCTGAACCTGTGATTTCCTATGTTCCATATAACCCTAATCTGCTTCACCCTACCATTTTCTTCACGAATTGTTATGGAAGACTGACAAGTGCTCCTATGATGGCAGCTTGATTCTTGGTGAAGCACTAACTTAAGGAGACTCGAATGAGTGATTCCAGAAGCGTTGGCACTGTGTGGATTGTGAAGGGAGGTGAGTTTTGATGATCAATTTGAGCTGATTTCTATGGAATCTAAAGTAAATGTAATAGAGTTTCTCCTCAATTGCTCTCGGTGGTGATCTACAGGTGACAATGAGAAGTGGACGTTCTATCTTGTGGATCACAGCTGACAAGTTCTCATCATTTTTTTGTAAACCATGAAGCGCGTACGTTTGCTTTGATGTCTTACCGCATGAGAATCTTGTGAGGAAATTTTAACATGTGATGCTCGAGCTTATTTCATCTTCTGTTGGTCATGCCTGAGCAGGTGGGCTTTCATATTGCTGAGGAGGTTGAAAAGTGGGTAGGTGCTGTCAAGCATGTAGACAATAGGGTAAGCTTTGTCTATGAGTTTCTCTTTTTAATTTCAATTTCCTTTCCTGTCAACAAGGTTTGTAGTAAAACTCTTTTTCAATGGTTTGTGAACATGAGTCATGGCCCAGGAAGGAAAAGGAAAACGTAAGTTGATGAAGTTAGTGTAGAGGTGTATCAATCTCTCAGTGCTTCTTCAACAAATTCTTGAGCAACAGAAGTAAACCCTAAACCATGTCTCCACCCTAACTGAGTGATTTCTGCACACTTTTACAGGTTTCATGTAATTGGACCCCACACTCATTCAAGATTGACACAGAGAAAAATGTGTAAGCTTTTTACAATTCCGTACGGTATTGTCACATAATTGTGGCTTTGTTTTGCGAGAGAGGTACATTGTACAAGCTCGTACTCCAAAAATATGTTGTTAATTTTCTTTAAAGAAATTAAGTAGCTTTGTTGAGCATATTCATGCAGATTAAGCTGCAATAGGAGATCGCTAGTGGAAGTCGCCTCCACTTATGAGGTTTATTTTCATCGATGCTTCTTGTTGTGTTGCATTGTGTCATTTGATTTTAATGTTGATGCTGTTGTAGCATTCTAGAAATCTTTGAGATAAGTGAGAAGTTAGTGTCAAGATTTGATGTACTGCTGAGGTCACAAATTTTGAAGGACTGTTAGGAGTGTTCAAATTTTGAAGGTGGCAAGTGAGAAGTGATCAAAGTTTATGATAAGTGTTTGGATGTTGTTCTTGCCTTTGGAGAAAATAGATATGATGACATTGGTTTGGGTTTTCACTTGCAGAAGAAAGACGAGTTCAGGTTGTCTGTTTTTCAAACTGTAGCCTACCATGTACGAGGGTCTGAAGTGCATCAATTGAAAGCAGTTGCAGATGCCCTCAACCCAACCCTGACGCTCTTAAGGTGACACATGTGTCTTCAATTTAAACTTTTGAAAGAAGTTCTTGTATTGAAGTAGTTAATGGACGCAGGAATTGAATGAGGAAACGGACTCAGAAAATGAAGTCCTATCCAGTATGGTGTTCTGCAAATCTTTTGCTTTCGTTCATGCTTAGGTGTTAAAAGTTTTCATCTTTTGTGGTGTCTCTAATAACAATGTGCTCGAGGGAGTTGCTTGAATGAGTCTAAAACAAGGACTTTTGTTGGTAGAAATCGTTTCCATTCATGTCAAATGTATCTGAGCTGAATCAGATATTTTGCAGTCTTCGTCTGGAGATGAGGCATTCAATCCCGATGGGTTGATACCACGGTGCATCCGCTTGTTGAAAGACAAATTCCCGGATCTGGTAAGTAGACTTTGGCAAAAATAGTCTTGTATGGGTTATTTTAATTTTCTTTTGGCAATACAGACCAAGTCGATGCTTATTTGGGCTACGGTCCTGTGAGTGCGTGGATTTACTGCACTGCATGTCAATACCGGATCTGCTGTGACGTTTGGCCTAGGGTATTTCTTTGTGGTCGACCTTGAGTTTGGCATTAACGGTGATTGGTTCTGGGCGTAGTATACCAATGGTTTCATGTGTAGTTCATGAAACTCAAGGGAATGACGGATTTTGTCAGAGTTCGTCTGTAAATTTTTAACCCTTACTGCAGTACATACCTGAAGTGCCTTTGGTCAATTCTGCAGGTGATTTATACAGACGTCGCTCTAGATCCTTACTCATCAGATGGTCACGATGGCATAGTTCGGTAAGATGGTAAAGTTTATCAACCATCTCTGAATGCTTTAAATTGTTTCAGCTGCTGTGCAACTCTCAAAGGCTCCGCTGTTTTGGGAAGCATTTGGTAGAAGATTTGATTCTTAAAATTTATTTTACCTCCATCCTTTTGAGACTGGGCAGTCCTGGGCAGTAGATCCTTTGAATTAAATTGATCTTACTGCTCGCTGTAGACTGACAAGAGTGGGTACGAATCTTGTCTTCATGCTGAATGGCATTCAATTTTTAGTTCCCATCTTATTAGGTGAAATCTGTATGGCACCTCATGCTCACTTATGAGATCTCCTGGTGCAGGTTTCATCCTGAATGACGATACAGTTCATCAGTTGCGTAAACAAGCAGTTGCTCAGGTAATTTACATACATGAAATTTCTGATTGTGGTTCCCTACCATCCACTTCACTTGTCATGATGTCAAAGAAGTAGATATAATAATGGCACGAGGGCGTTCACTTAACATGGTCCTTCACTTTCTAGAAGGAAACATCTGTTTTTATGGTTATTCTAGGGCGATATCAGGCATCATGAGGCTCCCCTTAATATTAGGATGACTCTAGGTGCTGTTTCCTTTACGATATAAGGTCTGACGGAATTCACCTGAATGCAGGCCCAAGCTGGAGCAGATGTCGTTAGCCCTAGCGACATGATGGATGGGCGGGCTGTGCCATCCGCAATGCTCTTGATCTAGCGGGGCATCAAGATGTCTCTATCATGGCCTACACTGCTAAGTTAGGTTCTCACCTTACCGTTCTGTCTTCTATAGGACTCCTGTGGTTTGAATTTGAAGAATCCTGCTACGTGCTTGGCAATGGAACAGCGAGAGTGGATGTTTGTCATGCTGAGTACATGTTTGCAAGCTTTTAAACCCATGGCACTCATTAACAAATCATTCAAGAAAGCAAATGCAAACCATATCACTAATGTCGTCTCTTTGGATGTGCAGATATGCAAGTGCCTTTTATGGGCCCTTCAGAGAAGCTCTGGGCTCCAACCGTCGCTTTGGCGACATGAAGACGTAAGTGCTAGATACAGCTTATTGGCTGCGATATATTTGCTTTTGGATATGAATTACGAAAAAAAATAAGGAAGTGCGGTAATACATCCTTCACCAGGTCCTCACATGTGAAGTGGTGATCAGGTATCAAATGAATCCCGACAACTACCGCGAAGCATTGATCTAGACAAGGCTGGATGAAGCCGAAGGTGCTGACATTCTCATGGTACGTCATATATCCTGTTATCTGAAATCAGAATTTTTGCAGGCAATACCGCGTGTGAAGGTTTCATTAATGAGGATTGGAAACGTAGGATGTCTTTACCGATTTTATCCTTGTGGTTATGTCTTAGGATGGTATGTTGTCATGATCTGTACTTTAAGTTTCCTGAGAACCACAGACAAGCATGCCATTGTAGCATTCATTTCCCTTTCTTTTGTCAATTTATACTCTTTGAATACATCTAGATTTTATATCGTTCAGCTGTGATCGATTTTAGGTAGTTGATACGAATTTCTCAGCTTAGGTCATTTGTGTATGTCAATCTCTCTTACACAGGTTAAGCCAGCCATCCTACCTGAACGTTATCAGGCTCTTGTGAGACAACACCGCCTTACCATCTCTGCTTATCAGGTACTCATCACTCATCAAATAACTTTACTAGTCATTTTCAGTGAAGTCTCATTTTGGTGGGCTCTTTTCGCCACTTTCCTGGACTGAGATTGCAAACTTCCGTCATTGTTATTTTATGTGAATGGAATCCTGTAGTATGGATGGTGATTAACGTATGTCCCTTCCAACATTTTGGCAGGTTTCAGGCGAGTATTCCATCATTAGGGCAGCCGTTGCAGCAGGCATGCTGGATGAGAAGAAAGCAATTCGAAAGGGAGACCGATGTAGGGCGCTACTTGCTACTTTTTAAAATAGTACTTTTTAAAGTTTCTATTTTTAAAGCGTCTATTTTCTATTTTTATAGTTGATATTTACGGGGTTGTTATTCGTTGCTGGGGTAGTGTAATTTCAACGACAATTGTGGAATATTGTGGAATGTTTACTGTGCTCCTAACCTTGGTTTTGCCTCTCTTGTGTTCTTGCGTGGGTCCAACTTTTTCCAGGTAAGGATCGTGTGTATTAATCAATTCCCACGTTATTCTGCATATTGACTGCATAAGTAGAAAGTTTCCATTGACCTAGCCCAGCTTTAACTTAGTATATACTAGGGTGGCCCGTGCCGTTGCCACGGTCCGGGAAAACAACAGAATAAATAATTTTCTAATTTTTTTAATGTATAGAAACTTCAAAATTCAATAACTTTCATGCCGTAGGTTGGAACACCATGAATCAAAGCCCATGCACCCCTCCTCGCCAAGGGCTTTCTGGCGGTACTAAACATGCACCCAGGGGACTCATGGTTTGGGAGATCTCAACGTAACAAACATCCAAACAAACAAACAAACAACCTATTTCATAGGGGGACTAGAACAGTTGTCTTACTTCTCAATGTACAGTACGTTGTTCTTTATATGAATGATATTAATATCCAAACTAGGGTGGCCCGTGCCGTTGCTACGGTCTAATTTTTTAATGTATAGAAACTTCAAACTTCAATAACTTTCATGCCGTAGGTTGGAACACCATGAATCAAAGCCCGTGCACCCCTCCTCGCCGAGGGCTTTCCGATGGTACCAAACATGCACCCGGGGACTCACGGTCCAAGAGATTTCAACATAACAAACATCCAAACAAACAAATAGCGTATCTTCGTAGGGGGACTAGTGTACCCTGTGCCGATGCCTCACTCAGAACTAAAGTAAAAGTAATTTTCTAATTTTTGAGAACCATAAATACTTTGAAATTCAATAACTTTCTCGCTGTACGTCGGAATGCTACAAAACCAAGCCCGTGCACCCCTCCTTGCCAAGGGCTTTCCGATGGTACCAAACACGCACCCGTGGGACTCACGGTCCGGAAGATCTCAACGTAACAAACATCCAAACAAACAAACAAACAGCCTATCTTCATAAAGGGGATGTGGGCTTGCCTGCAGAAAGGTTATCCACCACGACTCCACTGTAGCAGGCGAGAGCTCACACAAATCAGTACGTCACTTTTGCGAGATCCTCCTATGAAGATAGGCTGTTTGTTTGTTTGTTTGTTTGTTTGGATGTTTGTTACGTTGAGATCTCCCGGACCATGAGTCCCACGGGTGCATGTTTGGTACCGTCGGAAAGCCCTCGGCGAGGAGGGGTGCACAGGCTTTGATTCATGGTGTTCCAACCTACGACATGAAAGTTATTGAATTTTGAAGTTTCTATACATTAAAAAAATTAGAAAATTATTTATTCTGTTGTTTTCCCGGACCGTGGCAACGGCACGGGCCACCCTAGTACTAATAATTAGAAGACTGACCAGTACGAGGGCCAGGGCTTTTTCAGTTTGAACAAAGAAGGCATCTTCAGTACCGTCGGTGAGACTCCTAGTTCAGCTCCTACTTGATTGCAGAACACTGAAGCAAGGCCGGGGAAAACCTTCTTTTTGCAAGTCGGATTGAGAATTTCTCAATCAGCTACGGAGTATACCTGAGTTGTTTACATCAGGGTCGTGATGTTCTGTTCAAGTGCTATTTGTGTTCCCGCAATTGAGCATTCATTGAGCATGAACCGATTGGTTTGGTGATGTTTTGCGATCGAGGGTATCAGCGGATGATAGTTCGTAATCGATTTTATTGGCTTCAGAGGTAGTTTTAAGGATATAGTTGAATTTCTTCTGTGCGGATGCGTGATTTCGAATTGGTTGGGCTGGGAAAGATGCTGTCTTTGGAAGCAATGAGTTGATGAAAAGAAGCCACCGCATGCAGCGCCTATTGAGACTGTAGAGTAGTTTTGTGCATTTGTGCGCAGCCTACAAGGTGTTGAATTGGTAGCAGAGAACAGCGCTACCTTGCATAACATGGTTTGTCGGGGAGAGAAGTAATGTAGGTGGGTACCTTGTAGGGGAATCCCGAATTTTCCAACCAGTGTATCATTGTGTTGCTTCTGAAGTCTCTTAGAATGACTATTACATTATTGTGCTTAATCTTCATTTGCCAAAGAAACATTGGTGCTCCGCCTCTGGGTAGAATTGAAGGGGTTACATTCTAAAATACATGTAGTCACTTGTTTTGATCATTGCTTTTGCATCGCTCAGGATTTAGAAGTGTCCACGATGGCGGGGTGTTGCAAGTTGGAGCTTCCGTTGAGGCCCTCGTCGCAAGTAGGGAGCGAGGTGTGGAAGCAAAGCATTGCAAAAGTGCGGGTCGGAGGTTCAGGGTTGTGTACAGTTGGAAATTTTAGAAGAAATGGTGGCTTTGCCAGATTGAAATGGAATAGACGATGTGATATGGCCACATTAGGGCTTAGGAAGCCGATGAGAGGTTTTGTGAGGAACACAGTATCGGCAGTGCCTGTACGAGGAGACGAATCTGACAGTGGAGTTAGTGAAGGAGAGGCGATCAATGTGCTTGTTATTGGAGGGGGAGGTCGCGAGCACTCGCTTTGTTATGGCTTCCAGCGATCGCCGACTTGCAGCAAAATTTACGGCGCTCCTGGTAATGCAGGGATTGCGTCTTCACGGGACGCCATTTGCTTAGCAGACTTGGACATTCGCAACAGCGAGGCGGTGATCGCGTTTTGCCAGAAGTCGCGCGTCCGCCTCGTGGTGGTTGGTTCGGAGGCGCCTCTCGTCGTTGGATTAGTCGACGACTTGAAGGCCGCTGGCATCGAAGCGTTCGGCCCGACTGCCAAAGCGGCCGCTCTCGAGGGCTCCAAGGATTTCATGAAGCGCTTGTGCAATGAGTACTCGATTCCCACGGCGAAGTACCAGTCGTTCACGGACGCAGAAGCAGCGAAGAAGTATATCGAACAGGAAGGCGTGCCCATTGTGGTGAAAGCAGATGGCTTGGCCGCAGGGAAAGGCGTCGTGGTGGCATTGACGCTAGAGGAAGCTTTTGTGGCCGTGGAGTCCATGTTGGTGACGAGTGAGTTTGGATCCGCGGGGGGTATGGTGATTGTGGAGGAGTTTCTGGACGGGGAGGAGGTGTCGTTCTTTGCAATTGTGGACGGGAAGCGTGCGGTGCCTATGCCATCTGCGCAAGATCACAAGCGAGTCGGAGATGGCGACACGGGACCGAACACGGGAGGCATGGGGGCGTACTCGCCAGCTCCAGCACTCACTCCCGAACTCGAGCAGGTGGTAATGGATACCATCATCTACCCCACCGTGAAGGGAATGCGCGCCGAAGGTCGTGAATATCGTGGTATCCTGTATGCAGGTACAGTGAATTTCCAATGCCATACTCTTTACTATAACCTTCTCTTAGATGATATCCCAATATCTTCAACACACTTGCTACACTATCATCAACTATGTCCCACACAATTCCCAGAGGATCATCAATTGTATCACACTTGTCACACATTCAAACTGTGAGTTTGAGTGTTTTCTGGTAACCAATTTTTAGTTTGAAATTTTTTTTGCTAATTTTGTGTAAGGAGATCTTGAGGGCAAGTAGGTGAAGTTTATGATATTTGTTTTTTTGACTAAGTTAAAATTAGCCGAGGTTTCTAAACGAGTCTAGAGATTGGAGCTTGAAGTTTGCATAACTGCTTAAGAATTGGCCATTTTGTTGCTAATGTGATTATCAAAATAGCTAATTTGAAAAGATAATCACTGTGCAGGTGTGATCATTGAGAAGAAGACTGGCCTCCCGAAGCTTCTGGAGTACAATGTTCGATTCGGTGACCCCGAGTGCCAAGTGCTCATGATGCGCCTGAAATCTGATTTTGTACAAGTGCTCTTGGCTGCGTGCAAAGGAGACTTGGAAGGTGTTCAACTCGATTGGGCCCCTGAACCTGCTCTGGTGGTTGTGATGGCCAGCAAAGGATATCCGGGGAAGTATGCCACAGGCTCATGCATTCAAAACTTGGAAGCCGCCGAGGCTGTTGGGCCCGGCGTGAAGATCTTCCATGCAGGCACCTCCGTGAATTCTGATAACGAACTAGTAGCAGCTGGAGGCCGTGTTCTCAGTGTCACTGCTGTCGGAAAAGATATTGCTGAAGCACAAAGAAAGGCTTACAGTGCTGTGGACCAGATTGATTGGCCTGAAGGCTTTTGTCGGAGAGATATTGGCTGGAGAGCTGTGTCCCGTTTGCAAGAGGTTCATCCTTAGTAGAATAATACAGAGGTATTGAATTTACTTTAAAATATACACAACATATAGATACAATACAAAAGGCTTGAATCTGTGAAAACATTTGTTGATTCATACTGCTGCATTAGTAATACATGATTTACTATTGTAGATTTACAGAAAAATTTGTATTCAAGCGAGGATGTAATTTCCGAAATTTGCAGCATTTGTTAAGGAAGTTTTCCTGGCATCAGCGACTGTATTTCTTCATGTTCCTATATTCCTATATTGATTGAATACACAAAGGGCATGTCCACAGTTTAGTTCAAGTGAAAGCCTTACGCACAACTTCTGTATTTTTCATGTTAAGAAATTGGAAGTGAAGTTTTGATGTACTTTTCAAAACAACAGAATTTTTCAAGAAAACCCTTGCCAGCTTATGCTGATGATTGATCAAATAAGCTTAACCCTAAACGACGAGCCAGTGACCGTGGAAATCTGAATTTTGATACTGAGGGAATCATTGGTTCCAAAAGATTCAAAAAGCTCTTGGTGGAAGTCAAAGCCTTGTAGAAGATCTTCCCTTTCCACCCCTAATTCCAAGGATGAATAATTGTATTTATGTGCTATATAAAAAGATTCTCTCTTATTCATTGATCAAAGTATGGCCTATGTGACGTTTAGGGGTTAGGGTGGGTACATCCAAAAGTGCATCTGACCTTAGAGCACCATTTACAATCTATGTACATTTTTGAAATCAATTATGTACCTATTTGGCTAGAGTGCTTTTGGTAACAAACTTTGAATCTTAATAACTTTTGCATAGTGTATCAATATGGGAATAGAAATTAGGCACAATACCAAAAAGTGGCACTTTTGGATGTATCCATATTCTAATAACTCATTTTAGGAGTTTTGGACAAGCACTCATAATCTAAACCACCAAAATTATGGTCATATTTTCTAAAATGGTCCAATGGCATATTTTCACTGGCCAAATTGTGAGCATTAACTTCTAAATGCCCAAGGCTTGTTTTGAGCTTCTTGGAACTTGCTCTAAATTGAGCAAAGTACCAACATTTTGATACGTTATATCAATTTTTTGAATTGTAACCGTACAAATTCAAACTAGATACATTACAAAAAATATAGGAAAAGAAAACACAACAATATCACTTATAGATTGAAAGATTATAATGTTTGATCATGAGGGTGTAAAAACTATGAAAATCTTTGAGCTCTCATTTTGCATGTCAAATCTAAAAGGTTGGTCATCAAAAAAATATGAGGTTGAAGGGCCTAACAAGCATAGCCCCAATCAATTATGGCTTCTAGAAATCTACTCTACAATTTTTGTAATGAATTTTTAGTGTGATTTTTTCTCTAAGATCTAGTGTATTTGATGCTCATTTCCAAGAGTCCTTAATACTACAGAATGTCAAGATTGCAATGGGTACCCTTGCACTAAATCTTGAATAGAAAAATCCTAATCATTCATTTTCAAAATCAGATTATTGATGCTAAAAATAGACTTCAAAAAGAATCTTCCAAAATATAAACTACTAAAAATGGAAATTTAGTAAGATTTTATTTAATTGTAAAGTTTCTTTGACGCCACTTTTGGGTGCCTTGGGCATTTAGGGGTTAAATTAATTCCCATGGCAGGCATGGTGGAGTCTTTTCATGTTTGGTTGCTGCTGGAATACTCATGCACCATGCTGCTCACGACTGAATCACCCGCTCTGTAAGTGTTTCTTTTGTCATCTCCCCGGGTTTGAAATACCCATTGAGTCGGTCATCAGACTGGCTCATTAAACATTTGCACTGATCATTCCTCCTACAATCTCACCCATTCAATCTTTTACTGGTATGATTAATTTTTGATCTGTTATTCTTCATAGGGAACTAGGGTGGCCCGTGCCGTTGCCACGGTCTAATTTTTTTAATGTATAGAAACTTCAAAATTCAATAACTTTCATGCCGTAGGTTGGAACACCATGAATCAAAGCCCGTGCACCCCTCCTCGTCGAGGGCTTTCTGACGGTACCAAACACGCACCCGAGGGACTCACAGTCTGGGAGATCTCAACGTAACAAACAAACATGTATAGAAACTTCAAAATTCAATAACTTTCATACCGTAGGTTGGAACACCATGAATCAAAGCCCGTGCACCCCTCCTCGCTGAGGGCTTTCCGACGGTACGAAACACGCACCCGGGGGACTCACGGTCGGGGAGATCTCAAAGTAACAAACAAACAAACAAACATTCAAACAAACAGCGTATCTTCATACGGGGATACACGGAGACATGTCACCTGAAGAAAGAAATTTTTTAGAAGCTGAGTTCTGCTTGCAACATAACCGTCACGCAGTTCCTCTCTTAGACCGTCTGTTGGAGAATTTGTTCCACAGCTTCCTCGCTGGCACCCCTGCAAAAGGATAATCTCAAGCTTAAGAATAGCTTTGAAACCATTGCAGACAGCCACTACTCAAAGCTCAAAAAAATAGGAATCTTGACCATGGAATTGAGAGAACTACACCTACAGTGACTGAGTGATTGAGCATCGAAGTATTGTTTCTGTGACCAAATTGTCGTCATTTATGGATGTTGGATGTTGTTGGAAATTGAAAGAGAATTTTAGATCCTCCTTAGCATACATTCTTCAGATACTGTACATGAATTATCAACATACCAAAAAATCATTAGGTATACTCGAAAGCCCTCCCTTAGGCACCAATCTATACCTTAAGGAAGGTTGTTTTGTTTTGTTTTGTTTGTTTTATTTGTCATGTTGAGATCTCCTTGACGGTGCATCTTCGGATCACATGCTTCATGCTTGGTACCATTGGAAAACTCTTGGCAAGGGTGCATGAGCTTGGTTTGGTGGCATTTTGACCTATGGTGAGAAAGTTATGGATTTTTGAATTATTTGTTATTCTAAAAACTTAGAAAATTACTTTTACTTTTGTTTAGCATGTGGCACGGCATAGGGCACACTAGTTTGTAATTAAGATCAAGTTCATGCTACAATCATGCTTTTGGATGAGTACAAGTTCTTGGAGTAAACTATTCATTTCTCTACTAAAACCTAATTTTGGTGGAGAATACACTAAATGAGAGAAATTTATTGCAAGAGTAGAATACAAGAATCCCATACAAACACAACCAAGGGGATAAAAAAGAAAAATTTAATCACTAAAGGGTTGAGGATGTTTATAAAGAGAAACTTCACACTACAAGAGAAAGGGGTGTTTTAAGTGAGATTTTAAGTCCAAAAATGCATATTGAAAGGTCATGTACTTTAAGTAAAATTTACTTAAAATCATGTGTCTAGGACTTGCATTATTATACCTTATTGAAAGGTCAATTCAATGAGTTTTGCATGTCTTTTTAGCATTCTTAAAAGACAACATTAATTACAAAAATTAACTCTTAAAGAGACATTTTGCTTTGCAAAAATTTGCACATTCAAGAGAGCTGAATCAACAAGGACTTTTATTTCTTACAAGAAGTTTGAATCTACATATGATGAAATATAAATCTAAAAAAAAGACCAAATCTATAAAACAAGGAAATTATACAAAAAACTCTAAATCTATCTAAGAGGCTTAAATCTATGAAAAATTCAAAATCTATAAAAAAAAAGTCTAAATCTATTGAAGAAATTTAAATCTGTGAAAAATTCTAAATTTGTGAAAACTCTGAACCTATGAAAGAAGTTCAAATCTATGGAAACATCTACATCCATTTAAAATAGCCTAAATCTATACAATGAGGTTCGCAACATGAACCCAATGCCGATTATAAAGTTCCTATACTTCATACAGCTTCTCATAAGTTGGTTGTAGTAGCATTCTTCCATCACTTGATCATCCTGAGATAGTTGGTTCAACATATATGTGCACTCGATCCATTATGACTAGGCTAACAATCATGGGTTATAGGATGCAAAGAAAGGCAAGAATGAAATACCAAATTGGTCATTCTCTTGTGATTATGTAGATAATTGAAGTTCAAACTAATAATGTATAGAAAAAATTCATATGATGACCTTCAAAAAGATTTTGTATCATTCCATCCACTGCTATACCCTACAAACTCACATTTTAAAACTTCAAGTTCCTCACAACTTCCCCGTAGCATGAACCTGAATATTCATGAACCATGCCCGTCACAAAACCCTTCATGACAAACTTGATATAAAATACTACATCACATTATGTCAGTTCAAAACCATTTCAAACTAAAAAAATGAAAACAGGGGTGAAAATACCTTCATTTTATCTTCTATTTTCTCACATAGTACTCGGTTCAGATCTTGAACGTCGTGGTGCTTCAAGGATTCGTAAGTGTCCCATCCGAAAGACTTTGTAAGGTCCTTGGTAGCAATGCATGTATCATTGTCTGCATTCTGTAAAACGAACTCTGAAGTGCAAGGAGAATTCTGCTAGATGATGCATCATCTCAATTGTAGGCATGTGATATATGGCCTGTCCAAATTCATAGCATTAGAGATCATTGTTAATGAGCTGAAACTAGGAAGTCACAAAAATGAATTAAGTGTGAATTCAATTCTAAGCTTCAGAGAACCCTATCTGTGGGAAAGAGAGGCAAGAATACAAACCTTGCGGAAGAATGGGAGATGGTACAAAGTTTGAACAAGAGAATTTGTGCAACAAGTAGCACCTTGATTCTTCAACTTGTTGGACTCCGGAAATTTCACCACTGCTCAGGTACTTGGCCATCATCTCAGTGGAATCCAAACCCAAGTTCTCCAGAAACAGGATGACATCCTGAAGATCAATGTTGAGAAGCTCAAAAGTTTCGGTTGGATCATGCTCCTCGTTAATATGGTTTCGTACACCTTCCACAACTAATTGCCACCTGATAATATCAAGCCCTTATGAAAATGAAGGACATGAATATGGATTGATGCCAGAGGTAGCCTGCAGTACATCAAGAGTTCCTTCAAACAGAAACAAATGTTATTTCGCCATACACAAGTGGAATTGCATTTCCTTAATTGAACAAGAAAGTAGTCGCCACGCATGGAATCAAAGATGGGCAAGCGGTGTACCAATCCCTATAAAGACCACTGTGAAGTTGAAAAATTCGGGGGGTGGCTTGATCAGAAAAGCCACGGCATAGCCTACAAGGCAGCCGGA
Organism: Thuidium tamariscinum; assembly: GCA_947034885.2. NCBI lineage: Eukaryota > Viridiplantae > Streptophyta > Bryopsida > Hypnales > Thuidiaceae > Thuidium > Thuidium tamariscinum. The sequence goes on along the minus strand of OX344752.2, from coordinate 18,396,908 downwards.
AATAGCCACTACTACAACGTTCACTGGGATGAACCACCTAGACCACCACAAATGCAAACTTATGAGATCTTCCGAAATCTGAAGCTGAAAAAGTGTCACACATTCGTGAAAAGAACGCTTACAAACAAAGCAGCAATACATAAACATTCCTGCAAATATGCTCACAGAAATTGAACGTTGTTTATTAACTTATGCTTCGATCAGTGTTGAATCCAAATCTGCGACTGTTGAACATAAGCATCTCGCTGAAGTGAGCTAGATCGGTAGTAATCAATCGCAACTTACCATTACAAAATCTTCTCCACAGTCACGACTTTCCCTAATTGAGTAAAAATCAAGCAGGGAAGAAAAAGAGAAAATACCAGCTGCAACACAACCACGCACCGTCTCATTCAGAACACTCAGATTTAAGACACGCTAGACCAAATCACAGCCTACATGTAATACAGCTCAAACATAAAAGTCAGCTATTGAGATGACAATAGCAACATGTTTGGAAGCAACGAAAACACCTGACATTCTCTTAAACAACGTTCAGAATAATCCTGAAATTCAAATTTAAAGGACCATTGACGTGATTTTAGACCATTTTTTCCCTATCGAAGGCAGGGATCGATCGCCCGTCAACAAACTAGATTTTCACAAAATTGTTTCGAATTTGTACCCTGCAAGGACGCGGCGGACCTGGAGTAAAAACTGAGTTGCTTGTTCTGACCATGCTTTGAGGATCTCGAAGTTGTACTACGCTCGACCTTTCCACATCTTCTTGCACATTCTCTCAAAATGATTTCATCACAAAAAAAAATTTAATTTTAAATTGCCTCAAATCCCCTCCCCAAGCACATCATTGCATAGCATAAAAGAGCAAACCATATCTATAACCATCTAATCCAATACCAACACCAACACCTATCATACCGAAAAGGAAACCTTGAAAAAAAAATTCAAAAAACGCAGCGATAATTCAATAAAAAAAACAAGCACAAATCAAATCTGAAATCAAAATTCACTTTTAGAAAAATTCACCTCAGTAAGTTTCGACTCTCTTACAGAAGACCCAAACCAATACGACGACGAGCTCCCACCTCGGAAAGCCCGCAAGCATCAACTAGTCCCTGAATCCCATAAACCCGAAAGAGAAGTAAGACATATCCACAAGATTGAGAAACACAATTCGAGAATCCAATAGTACTCCAAATAATGTTCTGAAATGCTAATTCAAAATGGTGGTGGCAAAGAGAAGGGACTACCGAATATGGTGGAGCTAGATGTCTGTGAAAATTGCTTTTGGCGGATGGAAAAGTGCCAGGACAGTTGCTAGAAGCTATGATTGTTGAGAGTAGATTGTAAGGGGATTGTGAACAGGGGTATACAAACAGTGCTTCCGCACAGATCATCTCTGCGAAATTTGATACACTCCAGGTAAATTTTCCTATGTATCGTTGACAGGCTGATTCTTCACTGTCGCAACACTCTCTCCACTGCAAATAGCTTGATTCTGTACAATTGTACACTACAAATTTTCACAATTTAACATAACACAACAAATCCTTAATTGCTCCCCAACAGAAACAATTTAAAAAATGGAGAGATCGGCATCGCACCTCTAGACGCAACGCCATGATTGTGAGCCGTGACCTCAATTGTCAGCGGGTGCCGAATCAACTTCTGCCGATCCTAATCTTCAAATCCGACCACCTCAGTGTTACTCCACTTCAACCCACAACCAAGACAATGAAACCCTAGCCAACTAAACCCCAATCTCCCAATACTAGGGTGCCCCTCGCTACAACTAACGAGGTGGATTGGCCACTTACTGGCCACGCATAAGCACGATGGAAAGAACAAGGAACCGCAGATTCAGAAAATCTCATAAGCAATACACCGGCAAGCACTCAGTCACCATACAACTCATCACCTGAAGAACATGGATAACATACCCAGTACAATAGTGTGTGAGTGAGTTTCCATCCAATTAGCACCTGAAGCATACTAGAAGCTATTTTCAGTCTCATTTGAAGCAAGTTCTTGAGTGGAAAGAACGAGGATGTACAAGATGCGGAATATGATGCGAAAGAAGAAGGGCGAATGAAGACAAAGGGTAGAAAAAGGGAAGAGGAATTGAACAGATTCATGTTCAAAAAGGTTCAATTCTTTTTTGAGAAAACAGATGAGGTTTAGAAACTGTACCAAGATAGCGTTGAGAGCCTAAGGGCACAGAGAAAGACTAGGTGGCCAAATTACACTCTGATCGTTGTGGTGCACGGGAATGAGCGAGAGAGGAGTAGTGTAGTGCGGAGAAGAAGAGGATAAGGAGGCGCAAGAGTATAGCTCGAAGAGTATCCACACAATCGCGCGACAAAAAATGGTATGTTTTCGTAAATGAGCATGACCGATCAACACTCTGTTCTTTAATTTACTTATTTTCACTTTCCAACGTGACCTTCTAGCAATATGAAGCACTTTTAAGTAATTTCTTACTAATCTCTCTTCCTTAAAATACCCATATCTCTTGTAGTGTCAGAAATTGACTTTTCTTTCATGTACTGATTAGGATTGAAAATAAAAATATTTTTTTATCTTCAAACATACAAATGAAGTGAAATGTACTATTATGGCAAAGCGTGAAAAAAATTCATTCCATTTGAAAGCATATATTGCAATATTACAATGTTTGAAGTGAGAAAAAAAAGTTTTTTTTAGCCCTACCACTCTATTGGTTCTTGTTAGCAAACTTCAAGCCCACTTAGAATGATGCCTTTTTACTATTCAAATTGAACTTCTACATCATTAAATAATACTCCTTTCATCTCAAAATATAAGACCAATGTTTCTTTTGTAAAATACAAAGGAAACACCACTGAATCTTATTTGGGTGATTGCAAGAAATACTTGTCCTATTTTTTGTCCCCTTGACCTCCAATTGGTAGTTTTTTGCTCACAACTTTTTCATATTTTTTCCTTTTGTCTTGAAATTTGGAAATAAAGTACACACAAAGTTTTTAAATGTTGAGTAATTTTTTCAAATTTTTAAAAATTATTTTACTATTTTTAACCTCATCCCAAACCTTGGTCATTTTGAAGGTTTTTAGTCCTATTTTTGACCCAAAAATACGAATTTGAAGCCACAAATTGGACAAGTTGGAGTTTTACTAACATTACAAGGATTGACTATGAGTTTTTATGAAAATAGCAACATGTTTGTTGCACACATGGGGACAAAGTGACCTTCCTTTGTGCAAGGACTACAAAGAGGGAAAAATTTCCTAGAAGAAATCTTTATTTCAATGTGAGCAAAATCTTGTCTAAAAATATTAATTTAATTTAATTTTTTTTTGAATTACTAAAAATGAAAAGGTACACAAAGCCCTTTTTTGCTATTTATTGCTACTAGTGGCCTCTATAGTACTTTGTAGTAGTCTATAGTACCGTATAGAACTAACTAACGGTCCATATCTACAGGCGCCCCGGATCGATGGTTAAGATTTGTAGGCAGCACTGTTAACCCGTACTACTAGTAGTATCATGTAGAACTAGAAGTCTTGTGGCCAAAAACTACGTTTTTGAGACAAAAATGTGAAGTGTTTCTTGCAATCAACCATTTGCAATAGAAGGGATATAACTTCTTTAGTTTACTCATGACTCATGCAAAATTCCATAATCAAATTACGGGCTCCAATTTACTGTAAATCAACCTACAATATAAAGAGGTTAGATAAACTAGCAATTATACACCAATGATTTTTTGATGAGGATTTGAACAATGAGAAAAAAATTTACTTGCATTCAAATGGTGAAAACTTTAGTTAGAGACAAACACTTTTGAAAATGAAGAAGAAATTTCAAAAACTTTGAAACTACAAATTGTAAGGTAATTGTAATTGTGGTTTCAAAAAAATTAAAATACTTTTTTTCAAACTTGCCCAACAAGGTTAGTAGAGTATCATTCGACTCTTCTTGGAAGGAAACTTTTTCATTGAACAAGTTTCAATAGTATATGAAGAATTAGGAAAAGTTGCCTAAAATTGACCAAATTTTCTTGGTAATATGAATTTTGATTTGGGCACCTACATCAATTACATTTAATTTTTGAACATTTGTTTTGAACATAGAAGGTTATGATGGGAGTAACCATTTTTCTCATCCTTTGGAAAAATATAAGGATCCTCTTGTTATTTCTACATCAACAATGGTATAATTTGGACACCAAATATGTGTGGCAAAATTAGATATCTATTTCAAATTTTTAAATTTTTATTATTGGAAACCTTTCAAATGTAGAAACATACTTATTTGTATAAAATAAATAAATGTCTAACCATTGTTATATATATCACATGTCAAATTTTTCCCATTTTAGTGCATTTAAAGCTCAAATGCAAACAGCGTGAACCTTCAATCTCTGCAATACATGCAAAAAACAATTACTTTTTGTAACTATTCAAGAACAAGTTTTTCTTAGCATATTGAAGAAGATTTCAAAGCAAAATTAAAATGACATATTTGAAAATCATGAGGAATTAAAATATCATTTTTCGATATGGTGTACAATTTCAACTCATTATCATTGTGCAACATATGTGCTCATTGTGCCAAATTTTCAATTGTATATTGTGTCTCCTTTGATGTTTGAAATTTTTTGTTCATTTCTATTTTTGAAAAAATGCATTATTTTTAACAATCTTATCAATTTATTACATTTCTATCTTATCAAAGAAGGTTATCTCTTAAAGACTCAAGTATTACTTTATATCAATGAAAAATTGTTTGAATGAAGCATTGTCCTAAACATTGGTGATAAGAAGACGTAAGTGCTAGATACAACTTGTTGGCTACAATGCATTTGCTTTTTGACATGAATTACCAAAATAAATAAGGAAGTGTGGTATGACATCTATCATGAGGTCCTCACATGTGAAGCGGGGTTATTTTTCTCATTATTTGGGGAAAAATTGCATCAAAATTTTATTGCTAGCATCAACCCTATAGAAAAAAAAAATAGAAATTATGTCAAAAATTGCCATTACTACACATGGCAAGAGGTTCCAAATCCTAATACAATTTTTGCATGGAATTGTTTTGGATTCTAGGGTTTTGTCGCTAGTGCGCCTCTTGTCACTACTTTCCTTCATTTGATGTTGGAGCCACCTACACTCCAATCTATTAAACAATCATTAGAAAAAACCCATATTCTACTAGTTTGAGGTTGAAAAAGTAGAGATTTTGAATAGAAATTGCAGAAAGCATTGCTAAATTACAATCATAATAGATTGGTGTTAGCAAAGATGCAATGTATTTTAAGACATAGTTGTGGACATAAACAAGTTTTTTAGAGTGTCCCAAAAAACATTCAAAACCACATGAGTGTCCTTGATCAAATTTAACTAAGAATAATTACCAAAAAATTATTGCGAGCAGGAATAAAATGACTACCCAAGGTGAAAAAGAGGAAAACGGACAGGTGGTGTAGAAAAAAGTTGATGATGCATCTAATATGGCAAGATGACATGAAAATTATGTGACATGAACATGAAGAATTGATGTGGCATGCCACATCAATATATATGGTCACCCTATGTTGCAATTAGGGATGTTATTGTAGACTTTATATTGAACATATTGACGTTTATAGAGACATTATTTTTGACATAATTGTTTGTTTGTTCCTTGAAATTTTGGCAATTTATAAAAATGCCTATATATGTAGAATCATTTTGCTTAAAATATGACACTTCTTGAAGAAATCTTTCAATTTCAAAAATTCAAAAATTCAAGAATGAATTAAAAAGAAATAAAAATATCATCAATTACACTCTATATAATAACCATATTCTTAAATTCAACTCTAAACTTTCATGATGTATGCTTCCTTTGACATCCTATAAGTTAGTGTATTTAACCACTAAATGTGTTTGACTATGTTTTGCCCAAAACACTCCAAAACTGCCACTTCTAGTACAAGACCAAAATCTTAAAAAAAAAAAAATTTAAGACAAATCTAACCATATGATCTTATAGTAAACTAGTTTGAGAATATGTGGAAAAAATTTCAGAAATTTCCACCATGTAGATTGCAAGATAATAGTGTTTGAATTGTAAAAAATGCATTTTTTGTCCCTGCGAAAATCCAGGCAGCTGCACTTCAATAGCTCACTTATGTATGAAAAGAAGTCCAAAATGGTTGTTACCCTTTGGATTCATTTTTTTAGTCAAGTTAGCTACATGCCTAAAAACTTTCAAATCATTTGGAGTTGTACAACATGTAGAAAACAATTAGTAAGTAGAAAAAAGTAAAAAAATGATTCCAAATACCAAAATAGTAATAATTAATTTTTGAAATTGAAAATTTCCAATCTCAAATGGTTTTAATGTTGTAATAGACAATATTCACCTAATATTTTTATATTTTTCAAAAATATTAAAAATTGAGTAAAATAATGGACTTCAAAGTTTATTTTGGAGTAGAGGTTCCATAACTTCCCACAAACTACCTTCAAACTAAAACTCCCATAACTTTCATCTCATAAATCAAAATGGAATAATTGAAATCTTTCCAAGTATATAAAAATCTAAAGAAAAAATTTCAAATTTCAAATATTTAAAAAAGTGATTTTTAAAGAATTTTTTTCAGCTGCTCGGGCTACCCGCCGAGTAAGAGAAATCACATATTATGCAATAACTTTTTATCCATGTTGTCAAAAGTTATGAAAATTGTTGGGCCTTAAAGCTACTCTTTGGACACACGCCATGTGAAAATTTCAAGGAAAAAAAACCAAAACTCCATTTGTAGTGAGTTGTCCAAAATTGCTATGTTGCCAAAAAAACGCAGTTTGAGCATTTAGGGGTTAACCTTTAAAGAACCAAGGCCTTTCTTTTGCCAGAAAACATTCAAAACTACCCATTTCTATTGTAAAGAGTAAATCAAATTGAAATTTATTATTTTTGAACATCTAATTGTAGGACCTTTATATAATTAATTAGCATGAAAATGTATGGAATAAATTTCAAATATTTTGACTAGATAAATTGCAAGGTTGCAAATTGAGTAAATTGTATTTAAAGTGGAAAGAAAACAAGTTTTTTTGAGCATATTGTGAGACTATTTATTTTTATTTTTTTGCACTATTTTTTAGCCTTAAATCTCTACAGTGGGAAATTTAGTTAAAAATCTAAGAAAAAAATGATTTAATAAAAAACTAATTTTCATTCTTAAAAAAAATTATTAAGTAGAAGTAGATATGAGGTAGAGGGAAAATTTAAATTATTAATGTCTTTAAGATGGAATTAAAATGCACTAATTTCCATGGTAAGATTATTCTAGCAAGCAAAGAATCTTGCAAATTATTTTTTCTAAAAGATGCTTAAATTGCTTGAAAAACAAGATTGTCCATAACTTTCACATCACTTATTCAAGTGATATGAATAGAAGCTTTTAATGTAGACAAAAGCATAATCTAGGAGAATTTTTTTTAATTTTATATACATAGGACTTCTTGGAGGCAACTTCTCTGTATAGGGAAGTATACAAAATGTTGTTGTTATCATGATTGAGCGCATTTCTAGTGGTGGGAGTGGTGTGGTGTACACCAGTGTTCAATATGTGACTTGCCTTGTGATCATGGAGATGTCATGAGAGGTAGCAGTGGAGCATTATTCAGGTGCATGCCTTTTCAAAGTTAAAGGTATAGTAGCTAGGTACTATAATTCCAATACTTCTAGTAATTATGTTTGAAAGGTTTTGGTAATAGCTGTTACGTTTTTAAGAAGATTTATCCTCCTTCTCTATGCCATGAGGGTATAGGATAAGTGTGCCTATTATTGTGCAAAACCCTATCATTGCGTAGCTAGCACCTATGACTACATGTTTAATTTCCACTGTCGAATTTGACTACTTGATGCATATCAACCCTTGGATCCGTAACCCTTCCCTGTCATTTCTGGATTAGTAATGCTTGCTTGTCATTTCTCTATGCTACGCATTGTCGTTTCTCAACATGTCATTGTTTGCACATTGTCGTCTTTCTTTTGCAAAGAAGCTCCGCCATAGCTGCAAGGATCAATCTCAATGGCGAGTTATTTCTAATTGCATTCTTAAGGAATCACAATTCAAAGTTGCATAGTTACCTCTTCCAAGAAGTTTGTCATCTCTCTTTTGCTGAGAAGCTCTACCATAGCTGTAAGGACCAGTTTTGATGGCCTATTATTTTTAATCACGTTCTTAAGAAATCACAGCTCAGATTTGGATAGTTACCTCTTTCAGGATGCTTGTACGATATTAGAGGTACATGAGCTTCCGCCATGGCCACAAGTGCAAAATCGAGAGGTTTAACACTTCAATTAGTTGTCTTCTCCTCATTACAAAGTTGCAATGTTTCTTTTGAAGCATTTTTGCATGTCTGGAGTTTGATTTGAAGCCATGCTTAGAGCTTTGTGTTGTGAATGATTGTATTGCTATGGAAAGGCACTCCCTAATGTGAGATATTTGTCTAATTTTTGACAATTGGAATCCAGCACACAAGTACTTCTTCATCGCTACAAAAAACTTATTAAATCAAACTTGGGAAGCAAGTATGTACATACTTTTACTGTGACATCAATCAAACTCTTTGCCATTGTCGACAATTAAACAATTGGGAGGAATCAAATAAAGAATCAAGTAAGTAAAATTCCAATGCCATGGAGTTGATCATTGGCATGTCGGTCAAAGTTTAGCTTTCAGATTTTGAGCACCATATTGAGTAGTGCTCATTGATCCACAAGGATGCCTGCCTTAGCACCTTCATACCAGGATGAGCGAGTACAACACTTCAGAGTCTCTTGGAGAGGGGCATACAAGCAATGCTGGTATTTTAGAGGGTGAGCAGCTACACCAAATTACACAATAGTGAGAGTTCATCCTAGGTTTTGGAGCAAAAGAACCATAAGGTCTATAACTTGATCGCCAAACTTTATATTCAAGTTGTTGCTACAAGGTTAGATGTTTGTAAGCCCTCAAGTTGGCACTTGGAGCTCTAGGTTTATTTTTCGCGAATGTTTGCGAAATTTAGTCAAAATATAGAAGAAAAATACATTAAAAAAGCGTTAGGAGAAGTTTGGTAGTAGTCTCTACCAAATTGGTGAAGAAACATTTTAGAAAGTGGAAAATTCCTAATTCTAAGAATTTTCATCATTTTAAGTCTTAGAAGTGAATTTGAAAGAATATTTAGTAATTTTGAGAGATGTGAGAGTATGAAAGTTAGTCAATCCTAGTATCTGTCTGTGTAAAATCAACCTTCTAAGGATGCACATGGCATATTGGCTAAGCCAACAATGGCAACAAAGTCTATTATAGGTTTAGAGAGTATACAAGAGTCTAAATTCAATTCTAGTGTGAATTGGATTAAAAGGTAAAAAACTTTTACTGGTAACGTTGAGAGTTGAAGTATCAAGACATGAAAGATGGTGGAATTGACAATTGAAGACTACAAAGAGGTGTTTCAAGGGTAGGAGCACGCCAAGAGCCAATATGAATCGAACAATTATCCAAGATTCCTAGGTATCGAGAATTAAATTGTTCAATTGGGCAAAGTAATTCCAAATTATTAAAAATAAACAAGTGCAAGTGAGCGTGGAATTTATATTTAGAATCTAGAGGTGCCCTAAATGTTACCCAATTTATTTCGGGTTTTTTTGGAATTTCACGTTGACTCCATGGAAAGTCAACCGTACATAAACATATTCGTAAATTCTTAAAAATTACATATATTGTGGTAAAATCTCATTAAAAATCAAAATAGGTTTTTGTGTGCTTAATAAGTGCGTAGTCAAGTTTGAAGACATTTCAACATTTTCAACTACTAGAACCAGCATTGACATTGAATTTCACGAGAATTTACACTTTGGCGGCGGGTTGACCAATATACTAGGAGCGAGTGATATCCGATTGATGCAAATGAAGAGACATTTCTTTTTCTCACAAACATTCCTAGAGACTCTGGCTTGATAGATTCATCAAAAAGTGCAAATTCCAAAAAGTTAGATTTTTAACTTTTAATTAGAGGTACCGTAATTTCAATTTGCACTCACAAATGGCCTAAGAATGAGGGGTACCTTAGGCTAATTAGGATCTTGTGAAGACAATGATGCAGATAGATTTTCATTTCGAATTGTTCTCTAAAAGATAGAGAGGGTCAGCTCTTAGTTTGTCTTTTTTAATATTAATTGCGGACTTGCGGTTAATTAAAAGTGATTTTGAAAATATCTCTTGGAAAATCAAATATTAGATTTGGTCAAGATCTCTTTCTTGCGTAAAAAGCCATATTTGGACTAAAAAAAGATAATTTTCAAAATAACTTTAGGTTAATTTCAAAATATCTTGGGTTAAGATCATGGATTTGATTTGGCCCAGATTTTATTAGCTAAATGGAGGAGGTTCTAGAGTTTTTCATCATTAAACAAGTATTATTTTGAAATTACATTAGGGTAGTTTAGGAAGAAAAGTAACAAAGTCTTTTCATTGGCAATTTACCGAGGAGAGCTTGGACAGTGGACACGGGTATATAAAGGCCTCAAGGTTGCCAGTGCCCTCATTTTCTGCATACCAACACTTTGTTCTCTTCTTCTTCATTTGTGCTACTAGTGTGGCCAAAGCACTACTTGGATCAAAGATCTTGGTCAAGTTTATTTTGTGTTTTGTTGTTGAACTTTGAAGGCTTAGGGCCCCTTCAATTGATTCTTATTTTCTATTTTTGTATTAGAGGCTAAGCCTGAAATTCTTGTTTGGCTACTATTTTGTGAAATTTTAAAATTTTAGTGCCAAAGTTCGGTTAAACACTATCATGTGTACCTCCTTTGATTTTTAAATTTTGGAATATTAAGTTTTTGTGGACATTTTGAGTATTTAGTATTAAAGTTCGGTTAAACACAATTATGTATACCTCCTTCAACTACTAGACCTAGAAATACTAGTTTTATGACATTTTAGAAAAATTAGTATTGAAGTTCGGTTTAAACACTCTCATATGTACCTCCTTTGACATCTAAGAACCTTAAAATATTAATTTCGTCTCTTGACATTGTTAGTGCTTGGACTCCTGGAGTTGCCCCTACATAGCATAGCTAGAGCTCTCTAATTCCTTGATTTCTTTAAAATCACATATTAAAACTTGGGATTGCCCTTGCATGGCGAAGCTTTGATTGTACAAAACTTCAATTTTAAGGAAATTATACCACTAACCTAGGGTTGCCCCTATATGGTGAAACTTTGACTTTGCTAAATCTAAAATTTGTGAGAAATATTATTTAGTACAACAAATTTTGAGCTAACTAAAGTGCCAACTCATAAAACTAAGGTCTCAACTTATAAAACTAAGGTCCCAAGATGAAGTAAAGTCTTGACTGTGTTGGGAATTGATTGAGGAAGTCTGACTAAGTGAAAGTTAGATTGTGAAATTGTGAAGGAAGAAAGAAAGGTTGTTTGGAAGGCTGAGGAGGTGTGGCAGATTAAATTAAAGTAAGCAAAAAGGGAGCTGAAAATTACTTGATAAAATGTAAGGTAACTTTGATTTCTAGACTAACTTAATCTTTGTAGGTTTTAAAGGGATAATCACACACCTAAGTCTTTAACTCTCTAATTCTCGTTCCCTAAAGTAAGTGCAAATCTCCAAAATCAAAGTGCATAACTTACAAACTCACAAGCCTCAAATCAATCTCTCACATCCCAACAACCAAATGAATAAAGGAGCTTGAAGTTTGAGGATTTAGAGTATTGGAAGAAGGAAATTGAGAGATATTTTGTGAGAATATTTGCATTTGATTTAGGTAGGGTTATGTAATATGATTTTATTTTATTTTATTTTTTTACTATTCATTAGTTTGTTGTTTAGTATTTAATTTTTTTTCTATTAGAAATAGTAGACTAGGCTAGTTGTCATTTGTTGACTTATTAGGCCTAATAAGACAAATTGAAAAAGACAAAACTAACAATTAAACATTAAACTAATAGGAAAAAATGATAAAACAAATAGGGAATAGTATCTTTAAAGATTTGATTTGATTTGATTTAAACATTAAACTAATAGGGGGAATTGATAAGAGAATTAGGAATAGTATCTTCGAAGATTTGATTTGAACATTAAACTAATGGGGGGAATCGAATAAACAATTAGGAATAGTATCTTCGAAGATTTGATTTGATTTGAACATTAAACTAATGGGGGGAATCGAATAAACAATTAGGAATAGTATCTTTGAAGATTTGATTTGATTTGATTCAATTTAAACATTAAACTAATTGTGGGGGAATCAAATAAACAATTAGGAATAGTGTCTTTTAAGGTTTTATTTTATTTTATTTTATTTGAACATTAAACTAATAGGAAGAATCGAATAAACATTAGGAATAGTATCTTTGAAGATTTGATTTGATTTAATTCAATTTAAACATTAAACAAACTATGGGGGGAATTAAATAAACAATTAAGAATAGTATCTTTCAAGGTTTGATTTGATTTAATTTGATTTTAACATTAAACTAATAGGAGAATCGATAAAACTATTAAGAATAGTATCTTTAAAGATTTGATTTCATTTGATTGATTTGATTAAGAATTTAAAAATTAGAAAATAGCCTTAAAAAACTAAATTTTAGATTTTTCTTTAAAAAATTATTAAAATTTGAACCTTTAATCTTAAAATCTTGATAAAATAAAAAAGTTTTAAGATAATTAGGAACTTAAAACACTTGTTTAGATCACAAGTAATTTATGGATGAAGTTTTATTTGCTAAACTTTAAATCAAAACTTCATCCATTGATAATTTTTTCATTAGAATTTAAAATTTTTACCTTTTTACTTTGTTCGAAAGAAGATTTCTTAATTTTCACTTAAATTCTTTAAAATATCTAAAAATAGTAATTTAGATTAAATTTGTCGTTAGATTAGATAAACAACTTTTTAATTAAGGATTTGAAGAAAAGACCTAAATAATATTTTGTTAAAGAATCTTTTAGGGAATCTAAATAAGATTCTAAAATCATTTTTCCATTTGAAAAGTCATTCATTTTTGAGTGAGATATTGATGAATGAAGTTAGAATTCATTTGGATGAACTTTTCTAAAAATAGCCTAAAATAAACAATAAAATTAAACCTAAATCTAAAGTTCATTAAAAACTCAAGGATACAATTTGGAGTAATATCAACCTAATTTGCTATTTTTAAACGATGAATGAAGTTCTAAAGGGTTTTTAGAATTTGTTTTTCATCCTTTCATAACTTGAAGGGAATTTTCAAATTTCACTTATTTTATCATTTTAGAAACCTTAAAACAAGATCTATAGATAATATTAGATAAAACTTTGGTTAGAATCCATAAATTTTGACATTTGATTAGCTAACCATTAACCTATAAATCAGACTAACTTTTATATTTTTTTAAACTTTTGTAGGAACAAATCACATCATTTGAATGTTCATTTGTTGGAAGGCACTTATTTTGATCACCCTAAAATTTACTACTTAAAATTGCCATCTGAACTCATGTGTTAAGTTCTAGTTCAAAGGTGGAGTTATAATCGCTTATAACGTTCATTTGATTTCTAACTTGGCATTCCCAACTAACAGTAACGCTTGTTGGTACCATGACCAAGTCAAACCATACTTGATAGGGAATTTAATGTATCCGAGCCGTCCATACTTATTGAAGAACTACAAGCCAACAAATCCTGCATTTCGTGATTATAAGAGGTTTGATTCAGCGATCAAGACATACAAAATGGTCATTGAACATGCACTTAGGGCTTTAAAGAATTGGTGAAGAATTCTAAAAAGTTTCGATGGCAATGTTGATAGGTATCCAACTGTCACGATTGCTTGTTGTATTTTGCACAACTACTGCGAATTGTACAATGAAAGATTCCTAACATTTGACATACCAGGGCAAGAAGGTGATCCATTTGTAGACAAATACTGTAGAGCACAACGTCTATCAAATGATGGTAATGGAGCGAAACTAATTGGAAAACGCATAAGGAAGGCTTTATACGGAATTTGGTTACCTAGCAATCCTAGTACATAGATATAGTATTATTAATATTCATAATTTTTTATAGTTCTTTTTTTATTCTTCACTGAACTTCTTCCTATTGAAAAAATCTGCAGCTATAAGTGTGATGTGACTACCTAGACACCGAAAGAGAGGAATGTGTATTCCATCAATAGCTCCACGAATATTAGGCAAGCCCGTAGAAATCCTAATTCTCTCCATAATATTTTGTAGTCTATCTCATGTTGGAGTGTGAATGTATGTGGTAAAAATACCATCCTCTGTACTACTGAGAACTCCACAAACTATATCAATATATTTACGAATCGTGGATGCCCTAGTATTCCACATCCATACAAATCATTCATCTTCTCACATGAATGAGTAGAAGCCAACCAGTAAAGTACTAATTTCACTTGTTTGCGAATTGATATAGGGGCCTTTACAACTATTCAAATGCAAAAAAAAACATACAAAAAGTGTCTAAATATTTTTTGTCAAGCATGTCATGAGATGTATGCCAGACATCATCCTCAACGACATTATGGTACACAGATTGGCAGGGTTCAACCTACTAAAATCTTCCATCGAATTGTTCTAATTAAGCAACTATTACAACAAATGGCAAAGTAGCAGCACTTGTAGACAATTCTAAAAGATCTACAGATGGGAGAAGACGCCTTTGTTGAGTAGAAATGGCCAAGAAAATAAAAAATAAAACCAAAAGGAGGAAATTTGTTTCATCCTCATGTAACGCCATAGCTATCAATGTGCACCAACAAACTTAAAAAACTGCTTGAAAAACAAGTGAACTTGCTAAGTATTTAGCCAAATGGGAGAGGCTCAAAAATCCTCTAATGTGGTGTGAACACAATTAATTTTGCATATTCTCAAGATTTTTAGTGAGATTTTTAAAATATTTTTTAGATATTATATGTAAAAAGGATGATGATTAATTGTGACAAGTGTTTGATTTAGTGGTGAGAAGAAAAAGTTCTTGTGTATAATTAGAAAAACTTTAGATCTTTAAACTTTGCCATTAATGTTTCATAATACATGTTAAATTGTTAACTCTACTTGCTTAACCCACAACAAGAAAACAAAAATAGAACTTGAGTTACCAAGCCCTGAAGCTCAACCACTGGACCTCTCGAATGCTACATGAGTGCTTCCTGAAAGCCAAGCCAGTTGTCAATGTCGTGATGCAAATGCAAACACTATGTAAAAATATGTTCATCTATATATTTTAGGTAGATTTTGACATTTATAATGTAACAAATAAGATGATGTCATTTGAGATAGCTTCAAGGTGACATCTTCTCTTTGCTATTACAGGTAATTATAAAGAGAAGAATTCACTTGAAAATTTTATCATATTTGATTTGAATTTTTTTTAATGTTCATTTAGATTATATTATGTCGAATTAGAGGTTTTTTCCTGAGTTTCAAGATGAAGAATCTCAATTGGAGCGTGAGTTTGAATTTTCTTTATCGCAACTGCCGGATCAGCCACAATTACTATTAGGTTCTTCATTACTATATAGGATGCTAAAAGACAAAGCTGAATCATTTTCACTACTTAAATAACCTCGTCTGAAAAAATAATGGCATGACAATCTTTAACGTGATGCTCAAGCATTGGTGATTCTGTTGCAGGTTGGATGCGTTGAGCCCAATAGCCGTGAAGTTAAATTTGAAGAATGTTTTGAAGGTTTAAATGACAAGTAATATTATGGCATGGTGAGGCCTATTGAAAGGAGTCGTGGTTACAAACGATGATTAGAGGGGCCAATCAACCCTTTAACTAAGGCGTATCGTGCTGATTACGTTATTGCTATCGTCAAGCGCATCCTCAAGTTCTTGTAGATGGATTGATATTTTGATTGGATCTCTAGTTTTTTACCTTGAATAGATGTATGTTGAATTTTAGTTCTTCATTTTATACTTGGAGTGATTTTCTATAATAATTTTGTATTTGTAAAGTAATTGAAAGAAAATATTCAAATTGTTTGCCTTCTAGGTGAACTTGAAGTGAATTTCCTTCAAAGGTAAAGAGAAAGAGATAGTTGTGGGGCCAAATAAGTGCTCAATTATTGTTAGAAGAGTTTGGGGAGTGAGTTAAGGGATGACCTTACTTGTTTATATGGTTAAAGTGAAGATAGGGTGGAGAGAAATGTGAGTACTACTCATCTTCTCTCTTGTTGTGAGTTTAGGAGGGAATCCGAATGTTTGAGGATCCATTGTGTTGTGAGTTTGAAGAAGTTTGAAATGAAAATTTAAAAAAACGTGTGTATTATAGTGTGTAGTTTTTAAATTGATCTCGCTTGCTTGATTTGGAGTTGTGAATCAAAAGTTGTGCTAGTTTGAATGGAGAGAGGTTTGTTGCCTTTAAAATTAAGAGGCAAAAACTTGGACTGACCTTAAAAGACGGAAACGTTCTTGATTTACAATGAAATTTAGAAGAAGTATAGAAAATTGAGTTAACTTTTTAGAAAGATATCACTCATTCTATTTGGAGCTTGTATGAGTGAGTTGTAAGTGTAGAAGTGCAAGAGGGTCTATTGCTTTTTTTTTTAAGGCCAAAACTTTCGATGGCCATAGAAGTTGAACAGAATTTTAGAATCACTTGAAATTTGGAGGAGAAGTAGAAGTTTGTGTTAAATTTTCAAAAAGATATCATTTAGCTCATTTAAATCTATGAAGCAACAATAATATTCTCTCAAAGTTCATCTTGGAAATTGAAGTTGCGGTTGGAGGAATTTTGAAGGTTTGTCTGTTTGTGTGTGTGGACAGTGTGGTTTGTCGCTTTATAATCTTTGTTGTTGCGGGTAGCTTAGGTAAAACCAACACTAATCTCATTTTGTGTCGTAAGCAACAAAGTGGGGTTAATTGCCCACATGGTTGAATCTAGGTGAGAAAGTGGGATTAATGGTCCATATAGTTGAGACTTGCTTGTTCTTACGGTGAAGTTTGTTTTTTAAAGCTAGTCACTAAGAATTAAAAATTTTAAGAGCCAATCTTTTAGACGACTCGGCTCGTGGTCTGGCCGTCCCGTTTTATCCATCGGAGGACGTGTTTCTTATTACTCGCCCTTACCCTTGGCCCTTTAGAACTCATACATGATAGGCTAACGGAAAACCAAGTGACGATTCAAGTGACACTAGTAGAAACCCCTGTTTAATGTGACAAGGCCTAATTTTTCTTAACAGATTTTGCTAGGCATCAAAAGTAAGAACCCGTATTTTTATGTCAACAAAAACGTTCAACACAACATCAATGCTAACATAAAAACATGGGTTGTTATTTTTGATGCTTAGCAAAATCCGTCAAGAAAAATTAGGCCTTGTCACATTAAACAAGGGTTTCTACTAGTGTGAAGAATCAAGCGTAGATTCGAGTTTCAAGACATTTTTGTTGATACTCAACAATTTGCAGCCAAACACCCCATGCGTTCCCTAAGCGCGTTCCTCTCAATACAACACCGACATTGTTACCTTTCCGCCAAAGTTTTTTCCCCACTCTCTTCCTTACCACGTGGACATCGACGAAACCCATCTAGGGCTGCTACAATTGCTGAATTCCGCATGTGCAAGGGGCGTTCAACACCTTCTTTGGTTGGCTCTTCAGAGTTGGTGCCTTTCAAGAAAATGCTTAGTTGCTTCAGCCCTTCCTCCACGTTGGCGACGTGTTGTTCGAGTTCCTTCCTTCATGCCTGCGCATCTTTAGCGTCTTTAAAACAGAGAACCTTACGCTTGAATACGAGATCCTAATAGGTGCCGCAAGACTATAAGAACGGCACTATCAAGGGAGTACTGGTTCGGAACGTAGTCTTACAACCTCTAATGACTTTAATGCTCCTTGACAAGATCCCTAATACAAATCCAGAGACATAAGTAATTTTCATTTGCACTATTGTTATCCGTCAACAATTAGAGAGAGCATGGTGAGCAGGCAAAAAGAACAGTGAGCAAACACATAGAGAATCGTGAGCGCCTAAGTGAACAAAGGGAGAAATGGGAAGCTAGGAGGGTTGAATGGAGGGACGGTAATTTTGTGTTGAATGAAAAGTTAACGTAGACTTATTTACCTTGTATAATTGTAATGAGCATTAGTTAAATAGTGCTTGAATGAAGCGTTTTTGAGTTCAAAAGAACTTTGAATACATCATAAGTTTAGAGAGTTCAAGGAATTATTACTAAACCTTGTGAAATTTTAGTAAAAGGGAATGGTAGGAGCACTATAAGAAACCTATGTTTTAAATGACAGATTTTAGGTGGCATCTAATGATGCAACCCGTGTTTTTATGTCCAAACTAAAGTCCGCCATAACATCAAGATGTTATGGCGGACATTAATTTGGACATAAAAGCACGAGTTGCATCATTGGATGTCACTTAAAATTATCATCTAAAACACAAGTTTCTTAAAGTGGAAATAGAAGATCCAAAAAGGATATTTGAAGAATTTGTCCAAGTCATAGCATATCAATTTAGTCAATGATGTTTAGATTTTACTATTTGTCCATCATGTCTTTAAGCTCATAATAACTATTGTAGTATTTGTAACATATGTATGATAACATGTATTGTAGTTTATAAAAACAATTCAAGCACATATCTAGATATCAAGCTTGAATATTGAATTTGGTGAAAACAAGACAAAACAAGACAAACAACCTATCTTAGGGTATGAATACTTCTAAAACATGATTTATGAAAGTCACATGCTAGTCATTTTTGTCAATTAGTTATAGTTCAAGTCGTCAACATAGATAAAATTTCTACGAACTAGTGAGTGAATTAACAACATAATAATTTTTAAATCACATACTTTTCAAAGTGAACATGAATGAACTCTTTGAATGTGAGGTTTGTGAATGCAAAGGAGTATCTTAGAATAATTTATTGTAGCATGGATATTCTCCCTAGGAAACCTAATGAAGGATATTTTCAATACTTGAAGCCTTAAAATCAAGAAAAATATTATTTTCAAAATAGGATTTAGTAAAAAATAATAATGCAGTGAAATAAGAAACAAAAAATATTTGGATAGCACGGGCTATTAAATATAGTATAATAATATAAAAACATATATGTTTAAATTGATTGAATTGGTCGAATACAACCATTAGAAAAGAATTGAACCTTTAAAAGGGCCTTTCCATAGGTGTTCTTTTGTAGTGACAGGTGTTTCTTGTACATTCCCATTAATTTTGAATTTCTATCTAATTGGTGTTGGATTATCCCACCAATGATAAAAATGAAGCTCAATACTTGTTCCAAAATTTACATCAAAACAAACAAACCTTAAATTCTTTAAAGACTTTGCTACCTCTTAAAAAACAAAAAAAATATGAAAAAAACTTTAAAAAAGAAGCATAGAAAGACAAACCATCCCAATATTGAAATAAGCGGGACAACTCACATATACTAAATTTGATTCCTAGCCACATCGAATGCATTGAGAACTTTTCTTCATAGCTACCTACAATTTGAATTATGTT